>NC_069399.1:50868825-50913825 GCF_026875155.1 Cherax quadricarinatus | reverse complement strand
GTTGTGGTGTTTTGTGTGGGGTGTGTGTGTGTGTGTCTGTGTGGTGTGTTGTGTGTCTGTGGTGTGTACTCACCTATTTGTGGTTGCGTGTGTGTGAGTGAGTGGGTGAGTGTGTGTGTGTGTGTGTGTGGTGTTTTGTGTGAGTGTGTGTGTGTGTGTGTGTGTGTGTGTGTGTGTGTGTGTGTGTGTGTGTGTGTGGTGTGTGTGTGTGTGGTGTGTGTGTGGGTGTGGTGTGTGTGTGTCTGTGTGTGTACTCACCTATTTGAGGTTGCGTGTGTGTTGGGGTGTGGAGTGTGTGTGTGTGTGTGTGTGGGGTGTGGTGTGTGTGTGGGGTGTGTGTGTGTGTGTGTGTTGTGTGTGTGTGTGTGTGTTGTGTGTGTGTGTCAGTGACAGTGTCAGTGTCAGTGTGCGTGTGTGCGTGTTGTGTGTGTGTGTGTGTGTGGGGTGTGTGTGTTTTGTGTGGTGTGTGGGGTGGTGTGTGTGTGTGTGTGGGGTGGGGTTTTGTGGTGGGGAGAGAGTGTGAGAGTGTGTGAGGGGTGTGTGTGTGTGTGTGTGGTGTGTTCAGTGACAGTTTTCAGTGTCAGTGTGTGTGTGTGTGTGCGAGTGTGTGTGTGTGTGTGTGTGTGTGTGTGTGTGTGTGTGGTGTGTGTGTGTGGAGTGTGTGTGTGTGAAGTGTGGGGAGTGTGTGAGTGTGGTTGTGTGGTGTGTGTGTGTGTGTGTGTGTGTGGGGTGTTGTGGGGTGTGGGTGGGGATATGTGTTGTGTGTGTGTCTGTGTGTGTACTCCACCTATTTGTGGTGCGTGGTGGAGGAGTGTGTGTGAGTGAGTGTGTAAGTGTGTGTGTGTGTTTGTGAGTGTGTGTGTCTGTGTGGGGTGTGGTGTTGTGTCTGTGTGTGTACTCACCTATTTGTGGTTGCGTTTGTGTGTGTGTGTGAGTGTGTGTGCGTGTGTGTGTGTGTACTCACCTAGTTACTCACCTAGTTGAGGTTGCAGGATCGAGTCCCCAAACTCCTAGCCCCGCCTCTTCACGGGCGCTACTAGGTCACTCTCCCTGAACCATGAGCTTTATCGTACCTCTGCTTAAAGCTATGTATGGATCCTGACTCCACTACATCACTTCCCAAACTATTCCACTTCCTGACTACTCTGTGGCTGAAGAAATACTTCCTAACATCCCTTTGATTCATCTGTGTCTTCAACTTCCAACTGTGTCCCCTTGTTACTGTCCTCCGTCTCTGAACATCCTGTCTTTGTCCACCTTGTCCCAAATTTCCCCTCAGTATTTTGTAAGTCCCTTATCATGTCCCCCCTATCTCTCCCTTTCCCCCAGTGTCGTCAGGTTGATTTCCCTTTAACCTCTCCTCATAGGACATACCTCGTAGCTCTGGGACAGCCTTGTTGCAAACCTTTGCACTTTCTCTGTTTCTTTAACAATGCTTTGGCTAGGTGTGGGTTTCCAACTGGTTCCGCATACTCCAGATATGGGCCTAACGTACACGGTGTACAGGTCCTGAACGATTCCTTAGTAAATGTCGGAAATGCCTGTTCGAGGTTTGCCAGGCGCCATATGCTGCAAGCAGTTATTGTTGAATGTGCGCTTCAGAGATGTGCCTGGTGTTTATACTCACCCGAAAAAAAAAAAAATAAAACAAGGAGCTTTTTCCTTGAGTGAGTTTGTAAGTCTCTGACCCCCTAGACTGTACTCCATCTGCGGTCAACTTTGCCCCTTCCCCAATCCTCATGACTTTGCACTGTGGGATTGAACCCAGGAGGCAGTTGCCTGGACCAGGTCTGCAGCCTGTCCAGAACCCTTTTATTTCTGCCTGGTCTTCGATCGAATGAACTCTCTCATCAACTTCACGTCCATCTGCAAACAGTGACACCTCGGAGTTTAATTCTTCCGTCATGTCGTCACAAATAACCAGAAACAGCACTGGGTCCTAGGACTGACCCCTGTGGGAACCCCACTGTCACAGGTGCCCACTCTGACACCTCCCTCTACCATTACACGCTGCTGCTTCCCTGACAGTATTCCCCTGATCCATTGCAGTGGCCCTCCCTGTATTCCTTCTTGGTCCTCCTGTTTTTTGCACATCTCGGTGTGGTAACGTGTCAACGCCTTCTTGCAGTCTAAGAAAATGCAAATCCACCCACCCCTCCTCTCTCTTGTCTTACTGCTGTCACCAAGTCATAGAACCCCAGTAGGTTTGTGACCCAGGATTTTCCCGTCTCTAAACCAATGTTTGTCTCTGGTGATGAATCATTCCTTTCTAGATGTTCCATCCCATCTTCTCCTGACAATCTTTTCCACGATTGTGGCATGCTATACAATGTCAGTGGTACACTGGTCTGTAGTTAGTTGCTTCATGTCTGTCCTCCTTTTTTAAAAGATTGTACCACATTTGCTGTCTTCCATGCCTCAGCAATCTCCCCTGTTTCGATAGATGTATTGAATTTGTGATAGGGGTACACATAGCGCCTCTGCTCCCTCTCTCAAGGACCATGGAGAGATGTTATCTGGCCCCATTGCTTGATGTATCTAGCTCACTCAGAAGTCCTCTTCACTTCTTCCTCGTTGTGATAACGTGTCTCAGCACATGGTGGTGTACCCCACTTCGCCGTCTTTCTGGAGCCCTTCTGTCTCCTCTGTGAACACTTCTTTGAACTCTTGTTGAGTGTCCTGAGTTTACCTGGATTTTTACCTGGAGAAGAGTTCCGGGGTGTCAACGCCCCACGCCCGGTGCCCTGACCCAGCCTCCTGTCCAGTGACAATTTTTTTTTTTTTTTTTTTTGAGGGATCTATTGTACTGTACATACTTCAATGTCATTTCTTGTTGTCTCTCTCCTTCCTTCCTTACCCCTGATTACCTGGTCTTGGACGGTTGTGTTCTTCCTGATGTGGATGTAAAACATCTTCGGGTCAGATTTGGCTTTTGCTGCTAGTGTCGTTTCATAATACTTGGGGCCTCCCTCTACTGTGCATATTTCGTTTCTGGCTCTACGAACTGCTCTCCTTATTCTCCGGTCATTAGCCTTCGATATTTCTTCCATCCCTAGCACACTTGGTTTTTGGCCTCCTGGCATCTTTGAGGTGAACCATGGGCTCATCCTGGCATTTTCAATTATTCCTTACCCTTGGGTAGCAAACCTCCTCCTCAGCCCCTTGCATTTTGTGACACATATTCCATCATCTCATTAACTGGTTTCCCTGCCATGTTCTCTCCCACTGGAACGTCATTCAAAATGCTCATTCCTGTGTAGTCCCCTTCCCGTAGTTTGGTTTTCATTCGTCCTGCCTTCCGCTTCCCCCTCCACTTGTAGCTCTACTGTTATTCGAATCGTCAAACCACATGATCGTGGCCCCAAAGGGGTCCCCGTTTTTCATATGTGATGTCCTCATACAGACTTACTCAGGTGGAAAACTAAGTCCAGTCTTGCTGGTTCATCCTCGTCCTCTTCTCTCTTGTAGTGTCCCTTACGTTTGTAACAAGAAGTTTTCCAGTACTTTCTACCTCCACATCTTAGCCCTCCATGTATCTTGGCCCCCATTTGGGCTCCAGTTCTCCCATTCATCTCCTGTGGTTTAAAGTCGCCCATGACAGGAGCTTTGCCTGCATGTATGAGCTCTTCTGGCCACGCAGCAGTGTGTCAACCATCGCTCTATTGGGGCTCTCGTCATACTCTTGCCTTGGCCCCTGCTGTTCTGTGGTGGGTAGACATCACTGCAATTCCACCTTGGGGACCTCATAGTGAAGCGTTCCCCGCTATGCCAAATCACTTCTTCTTCTCCGCTGTCTCTCTCTCCAGCTCATCAAAATTCCATCGTTGTTTGATCACAATCCACTCCCCCCCCCCTGTTTCCTTTCCGTCTGTCTTTCCTTCCTCAGATCCTGGTATCCCGTTGGGAAGATGGACATCTGTTATCATACCTGTAAGCTTGTTTCTGTGAATGCTATGATGTCTGGTGATGCCTCTTTGACTCTTTCGTGCAACACTCTCCCACTTGTTTGTTATTCCATCAGCATTTGTGTACCATACCTTCAGTTTCCTTTACCAACACTGTGGTTGGGGGGCCTGTGGGGGGGAGACCTGTGTACATACTGTTGGGATTCTAGGTTGGGTTGGGTGAAGCTGTGAGTATGGATTTGTATTGTGATGTTGGGATGGTGTGTGATAGTTGTGGGGTCTGGATAGTTGTGTTGTGGCTTGCACTTGCTGCTCTGTTCTGTTTTTTTTTTCTCTGACTGACCTCCTGCTGGTTCATCCTTATCTCTTTGCCCTAGCTCCTTTCGCTTTTTTGTCCTCTTCCCTCGCTCTGTCGTGCTGGATTTTTGTTCTGTCTCTGTCGAGGAACACCTCTTGTACTCTTCCGAGTATTTCAATCGTGGTTTTTCTTGGAGGTTCCTGTTCCACACTGTTTCTGTCCGGAGATCAGCTTGATCGGTCGTTTCTCCCCTTCAAATACCCTCCCTATTCTCTGAAAATTTACAATCTCGTCCATGTCTTCTCCCCCTATTTCCGTGATGAATTTCTCAATCTCCTTTCTTCTTCCTCCGTCTTTCAGTGGTGTGTCCTTTCCTCTCTCTCCCCGAAGCCCATGGATAAACACTGATTTTGCCCTTTCTTCCTCCCATTGCCTCTCCCTCTGTGACTCAGGTTCCTTCTGTATGTGTCATTTTCTCCCTGCTTTTTTCCAGGGCTCTTGGTAGCATGGTTGTGCCTCAGCTTCGACCTAATCTCCTCTCCCTCTGCTCTTCATTTCCACTTCCCTGCCCTTATCTGTAGCAGGCTGATAGGACCTACAATATTTCATATCTCCTATCCTTCCTGTACAGCCTCTCATCTTCGTATGGTGTGTCTTCTCTGTCACTACCCAGAAGACTTGCTTCAGCCTGTTACCTCAAATTCTAGGAACTTTACCCCTGGCTACTGCAGTTACGACTGTGCCTCCCAATTCTTCGTCTCTCTCCAACCTCTTTTCCCATGTTCACAAAGATCTCCTTTCCTCCATTTTTTTTCAGCAAGCTCTCCTAATTTTCTCTCCCATTCTTGGGCTCTATCCTTTCCACTGCTCCCCATCCATTCCTCCCGACCAGTACCCAGTGTCCCTGATCCCTGATTCCTGCAGTCCCCAACCATTTTTTTTTTCTTTATTTTTTTAGTAAAAAGAGAAAGTGAAAAAAGCAAAAGGGGGAGAGAGTGAGAGAGATGGAGAAAAAGAGAGAAGGGGAGGGTAGAAGGTGGGGGAAAAGGGGGAGAAAGTGAGAGAGAGAGGGAAAAGGTAAGAGAGAGTGGGAGTGACAAGGGAAGAGAGGGAGAGAGAGAGCAATAGGAAAAGAAGAGAAAAAGAGGAAGAGAGAGAGGGGAGAGAGAGAGGGAGAGGGAGGGAGAGGGAAGAGAGAGGAAGAAGAGAGGAAGAGAGAGAGTGAGAGGAAGAGAGAGAGGAAGAAAGAGAGGAAGAGGGAGAGGAAGAGAGGATGAGAGAAAGGGGATAGAGAGAGAGAGAGAGGAGAGAGAGAGAGAGGAGGAGAGGAGAGGGAGAGAGGCGGGGGGGGGAAGGAAGGGTTAGGAGCTCACTTTCACAGAAGGTGTGAAATCGTTATATGGGTGTGTGTGTGGTGTGTGTGTGTGTGGGTGTGTGTGTTGTGTGTTGTGTTGTGTGTGTGTGTGTGGGTGGTGTGTGGTGTGTGGTGTGTGTGTTGGTGTGTGTGTTGGTGTGGTTGGAGTTGTGTGTGTGTGTGTGTGTGTGTGTGTGTGTGTGTGTGTGTGTGTGTGTGGTGTGTGTGTGTGTGTGTGTGTGGTGTGTGTGTTGTGTGATGGTGAGTGTGTGTGTGTGTGTGTGTGTGTGTGTGTGTGTGGTGTGTGTGTGTGTGGAGTGTGTGTGTGTGTGAGTGTGTGTGTGTGTGTTGTGTGTGTGTGTTGTGTGAGTGTGTGTGTGTGTGTGTTGTGGGTGGGTGTTGGGTGAGTGTGTTGTGTGTGTGTGTGTGTGATGTGTGAGTGTGGTATGTGTGTGTGTGTGTGTGTATGTGTTACTGCATCAAGTAGGTTGCCGGGGGTCGCAGTCCGAGCTCCTGGACCTCTCTTCACTGATACCGCTACTAGGTAATCTCCCTGAGCCGTGAGCTTTATCCTACCTCTGCTTAAAGCTATGTATGGCATCCCTGCCTCCACTACATCCTTCCCAAACTATTCCACATACTGACTACTCTGTGGCTGAAGAAATACTTTTTAACATCCCTGTGATTCATTCGTGTCTTCAGCTTCCTACTGTGTCCCCCTTGTTACTGTGTCCAATCTCTGAACATCCTGCTTTGTAGGTAAACCTTGTCAATTCCTCTCAGTAATTTTGTATGATCGTATCATGTCCCCCCTATCTCTCCTGTCCTCCATGTCGTCAGTTGATTCCCTTAAAAACCTCTCCTCGTAGGACCATACCTCTTAGCTCTGGGACTAGTCGGTTGCAAACCTTTGCTATTTACTCTAGTTTTTTTCACTGCTTGGCTAGGTGGTGGCTCCAAACTGGTGCACGCATTAATCTCCAATATGGGCCTAACGTTACACGGAGTACAGGTCCTGAATATTCCTTATTAAGGGAATGTCGGAAAGCTGTTCTGAGGTGTTGCTAGCGCCCAGATGCAGCAGCAGTTATTTGGCTGATGTGCGCTTCAGGAGATGTGCCGGTGTTATACTCACCCCAAGTAGCTTTTTTCCTTGAGTGTGAGGTTTGTAGTCTCTGACCCCCCTAGACGTAAACTCCGTCTGCGGCCTTCTTTGGCCTTCCCCCAATCTTCATGACTTTGCACTTGGTGGTTGAACGTCCAGGAGCCAATTGGCTGGACCAGGTCTGCAGCCTTCCAAAACCTTTGTAGTTCTTCCCTGGTCCTTCGGATCGAGTGAATTCTTCCCATCAACTTCACGTCATCTGCAAAAAGGGACACCCAGAGTCAATTCCTATCCATCATGTCGTTCACAAGACCAGAAACAGCCCTGTCCTAGACTGGAACCCCTGCGGGACCCCGCTGGTCACAGGTGCCCACTCTGACGACCTCGCCACGTACCATGACCCTGCTGTCTTCCTGACAAGTTTTCCCTGAGCCATTTAGTGCCTTCCCTGTTTACCCTGCCATGGTCCTCCAGTTTTTTGCACCAATCTCTTGTGTCCATAGATGAATTGATTAATGTAGTTAGGGGTACACGATAGCGCCTCGCTCCCTCTCTCAATACCCATGGGGAGAGTTATCTGCCCCATTTCTTTGAGTGTATCTAGCACACTCAGAAGCCTCTTCACTTCTTCCTCAGTTGTGTGCACTGTTCCAGCACGTGGTTGGGGTGCCCCACCTCTCCATCTTTTTCGAGTCCCTTCTGTCTCCTCTGTGAACACTTTCTTGGAATCTCTGTTGAAGTTCTCACATAACTTCAGGGTCATTTCTTGTTGACCTCTCCTCCTTCCTTTCCTTAGACCTAATTACCTGGTCCTTGACTGTTGTTTTCCTCCGGATGTGCTGTACAACAGTTTCGGGTCAGAATTTGGCGTTCGCTGTTTTGTCATTTTCATATTGTCTTTGGGCCTCCCGTCTTATCTGGCATATTCGTTTCTGGCTCTTCGACGGTTCTCGCTTATTCTCCTGGGTCCTTTGTGTGTGTGAGTGTGTGTGTGTTGTGTGTGTGTGTGTGTGAGTGTGTGTACTCACCGATTTGTGGTGCAGGGGTCGAGTCCCTTAGCTCCTGGGCCCCGCCTCTTCACCGGGTGCTACTGGGCCTCTCTCTCCCCCCGCTCCATAGCTTTATCACACCTCGTCTTAAAACTGTGTATGGGTTCCTGCCACCACTACGTCATTTTCTAGCTATTCCACTGCCTTACAACTCTATGACTGAAGAAATAACTTCCTAATATCACACTGACTCATTTGAGTCTCAACTTCCAATTGTGGGCCTCTTGTTTCTGTGTCCCCTCCGTGAACATCCTGTCTTTGTCCACCCTTGTCTAATCCACACAGTATTTTATATTCGTTATCATGTCTCCCCTGATCCTCACTGTTCTCCCAGTGTCGTCAGGGCCCGATTTCCCTTATCTTTTCTTCCTAGGACATTCCCCTTAGCCTGAACTAACCTTGTCGCCAACTGTGTACTTTCTCAAGTTTCTTGACGTGCATTATCAAGTTGTCGGGTTCCAAACGGTGCTGCATACTCCAGCAAGGGCCTGACTTACTCGGTGACAGTGTCTTGAACGATTCCTTACTAAGGTACGGAATGCTGTTCTCATGGTTTTGCCAGCGCCCATGTGCTGCAGCAGTTATCTGGTTGTGTGCTTCCGAGACTTGCTCGGTGTTATACTCACCCCAAGATCTATTTTCCATGAGTGAAGGAGTTGCAGTCTTGGCCACCTACTATACTCTGGTCTGTGTTCTTCTTGCCCTTTTCCCCTATCTTCCAGACTTTGCATTTGCAGGAATAAATTCGAGAAAGCCATTTGCTGGAACGCAGTGTCCAGTCTGTCCAGGTCTCTTGGAAGTCCTGCCTGGGCCTCACAAATTAATTCTCCTCATTAACTCACATCATCTGGCAAACAGGGACACTTCCTGAGATCTAACCCTCCATCTTGTCGTTCAACATATACCAAAAATAGCACTGGTCCTAGGACCGACCCCCGTGGGACCCAGCCGCCGCAACAGTGCCCACTGTGATACATCATTACTGCCATGACACTTGTTGTCCCTCCTTCAGGTATCTCTGATCCATTGGCAGTCCCTTCCCGTTAATAATTCGCCTGAATTCTCAGCTTCTGCACTATTCTCTTTGTGAGGAACTGTGTCAAAGGCCTTCTTTGCAGTCCAAGAAGATGCAATCAACCCAACTCCTCTCGTCTCGTGTCTACTTCTGTATTTAACATAAAACTCCAGAAGGTTTGTGACCAGGATTTGGCCTTCCCATGAATCCGTGCTGATTGCATTTATACTCAGGTTCACGTTCCAGGTGTGTGTGATTTGGGGGTGTGTGTGTGTGTGTGTGTGTGTGTGCGTTGTTGGTGTGTGTGGGTTGTGTGTCAGTGTCATTGTCAGTACTTCACCTTATTTGTGGATGCAGGGTCGAGTCAAGCTCCTGGCCCCGCCCTTCACTGATTGCAACAAGTCCTCTCTCTCCCTGCTCCATGACTTTATCATACCCTCGCCTTAAAACTAATGTATGGTTCCCTCCCACCTCCACTACTTCACTTTCTAGGCATTCCACGCTTGACTATCTATGACTGAAGAAATACTCCTACATCCCATTGATTCATCGATCCTTCAACTTCAATTGTGACCTCTTGTGGTCCTGTGTCCCCATCTCTGGAAAAAAAAACATCCCGTCTTCGTCCACTTCGTCTATTCCGTCGCAGTATTTTATATGTTATCATGTCCTCCCCTGACCCTCCTGCCTCTTAGTGTCTCAGCCGATTTTCCCAACCTTTCTTCGCAGGACAATCCCCATAGCTCTGGGACTAGTCCTTGTTGCAACCATTGCACTTTCCTCTAATTTTCTGACGTGCTAGCTAGGTTGGTTTCCAAACTGGTGCTGCAACTCCAGTATGGCCTGACGAAAATGGTATATCAGGAGTCTTGAACGACTCCTTACGGAAGATTTCGGAACGCTATCCGTAGGTTGCCAGGCACACCGTAAGCTGCAGCAGTTATCTGATTGATGTGCGCCTCAGAAGACTATGCTCGGTGTTATACTCACCCCCAGATCTTTTTCCTTGAGTGAGTTTGCAGACTTTGGCCATCTAAACTGATATTGTGTTCTTGCGGTCTTCTTTGCCCCTTCCCCAATCTTCATAGACTTATGCATTTGGCGGGTTAATCTCAAGGAGCTAGCTGCCTGGACCCAGGCCTTGTAGCCTGTCCAGGTCTCTTTGTTAGGCCGCCTGAGCCTTCATCCGATTTGATTCTTCTTACTCATTAACTTCACATCGTCCGCAAACAAGGACACTTCTGAGTCTAGTATCCCTTCCGTTATTCATTCACATATACCAAGAACAGCACAGGTCATAGGACTGACCCTGTGGAACCCCGCTTGTCACAGGCGCCCACTTTGACCACCTCATCACGTACCATGACTCGTTGTTGCCTCCCTGTAAGGTATTCTCTTATCCATTGGCAGTGCCTTTCCTGTATGTGTGGCCTGAACCTCTAGCTTTTACAGTAACCTCTTGTGAAGAACTGTGTCCCGAAGGCCTTCTTGCAGTCCCAAAAAAATGCAGTCGATCCACCCCCCTCTCTCTTGCTTACTCTGTCACCTGGTCATAAACCTCTAATAAGTTTGTGACATAGCAGGATTTTCCCCCTCCCTGAAACCATGCTGGTTGTCAATTAATACACTTGTTTCTTTCCAGGTGCTCCACCCCTCTCCTCCTGATGAGCTCCATGACCTTGCATAATAATACACATTAGTGATACAGGTCTGTAGTTTAGTGCCTCAGGTCTGTCTCCTTTTTTATAAAAAATAGGGACTACTTTTGCCATCTACCATACCTCGTGGAGTTGCCCAGTTTCAAATGATGTGGTTGAAGATCTTCGTTAAATGAACACACAATGTCTCTGCTCCCTCTTTAAGGACCCACTCGAGAGATGTTGTCTGGTCCCCCACCGCCCCTTTGAGGTGTCCAAGTCGCATAGCAGCTCTTCACCTCCTCCTTGGTTATATTTACCTCATCCAACACTTGCTGCTGGTGCACCCCCCTGCTCTGATTTCTGAGTCCTAACAGGTTTCCACTGTAAATGCTTCTTTAAATCTTGTGTTGAGCTCCTGACATACCTCCCGGTCGTTTCGTGTGAATTCCCCATCACCCTTCCTCAGTCCTATTACCTGGACCGTGACTGTGTTTTCCTCCTGAATGTGGCTGTACCAACAGCTTCGGTCAGTCCTTTGACTTCGTACTATGTCATTTTCGTATTGCCCGCTGAGCCTCCCTCTTATCTGTGCATATTCGTTTCTGCTCATCGGCCAATCTCGTTATTTTCCCTGAGTTCTCTGTCTTCTGTAACCTTTTCCATTCTCTAGTACAACCTAGTTTTTGCCGCCTACAACCTTTGGGTGAACCAAGGACTCGTTCTTGTTCGTTACCCTATTATTTCTGTATCCCTGGAAATACAACCTCTCCTCTGCCTCCTTGGCATTTTGTGCCACAATAGGTCCATCATTTCGTTGTACTGGGTTTTCCTGTCAGTTCCCTCTCCCACTGAATGTCTTGAAAGAAGTTCCTAAAGCCTGAGTAGTTCCCCCTTTCGTAGTTTGGGTTTTTTCCACCCTTTTCCCTGCTGTTTTCTCCCATTTGGGGAGCTCAACAAATGCATCGAAGCACAGAACCACATGATCACTAGCTCTCAGGGGCCTTTCATAAAAGATATCCTCGATGTCAGAACTACTCAAGGTGAATACAAGGTCCAGTCTTGCTGGTTCATCCTCCCCTTTCTCTCTCTGATAGTGTCTCTAAACATGTTGATGCATGAGGTTTTCCAGTACCACATCCATCATTTTGGCTCTCCATGTTTTGGGACCCCCCATGGGGCTCCAGGTTTCCCAGTCAATCTCCTTGTGATTGAAATCACCCATAACTAGTAACTTTGCTCCCCCCATGTGTGCTCTCCTGGCCACCTCGGCTAGTGTTCAAACCATTGCTCTGTTGCTCTCATCGTATTCTTCTCTTGGCCTCCTGCAGTTCTGTGGTGGGTTATACATTACTGCAATTATCACCTTATGTCCCTCAGACTGGATTGTTCCTACAAAGTAGTCCCTTTCGCCCGTGCCATCCATTCCTTCCATTTTCTCAAACCCCCACTGGTTTTTAATGATCAGTGCAACTTCTCCTCCCCCTCTCCTCCCCTGTCTTTCCGGGGGTTTGAAAATCCAGATGGAAAGATTGAATCTGTTATTATTTCTGGTTAGTTTTTTTTTCTGTGAGTGCTATTAATGTCTGGGGGTGTCTCCTTGATTCTCTCGTGCCACTCCTCATACTTTTTTGTTATTCCATCTGCATTTGTATACCACAACCTTCAACTTCTTTTTTATGATTGGGGGTCTGGGATGTGTGTTGGGGTTGGGGAAGTGGTAGACCTGATAAGGAACTATGGTGGTTGCTGTGGGGGTGGAGTTTGTAATGCAGTGGGGGGGGGCATTGGATGTGGCAAGGTGGGTTTTGGTTTAGAGTGTTTGGTTGCCCTGGGTTGACCTGGGTTTGAGAGGCTTCTAAAAGGAAGTTGTGAGGGAGGCTGTATTTGATCTTCCTGTGTGTGTGGATCTCCTGTCTGTCTTCTCCATCCCATCTCTTTCCTCCTTTCGCCTTTGTACCATCTCTCTCTCTTTCTTCCTTTCTGCTTGTGTTCTGTCGCGGTCCCAGATACACCTTTCCCGTAATGCTGGGATGTCTCTTAATCGTGCTTTTCTGCAGGATCCTGTTCAAAAGTCGATTCTGCCTTGAAGGGCACTTTTACTGGCCGGGTTCTTTTTTTACAAACCCCCCTATTCCCGATAATTTTTCCAGCTGGGTCATGTCGTCTTCTCCTATTGCTTTCATGATGCTTTCAATTGTTTTTTTTTTCCCTTGTTTTCTGGCTTCATATGTTTCCCCTTCAACTTCCTGGAGCCCATACACAAAGACTGACCTCACCCTTTCATGCTCCCACTGCATATCCCTGTGTATCCCCTCATTCAATTTGATTTCCTCCATTGCAGCTTTCCTTTCTTCAGTTTCACTAGCTATGTACTTGGGCTCAGTGGCCTGTCATTTCCCTTCTCGGCTTTCCCTGGGTTCTGCTGTGGTCTGTTAGGCCTCCACATAATAGCTTAGCTCATTCATTTACAACAGTCTCCACTGATTGAGCTTCTACATGCAGTTTTGCTCCTTCTTTCACTACAGTCCCCTTATTTGTGACTGAGGTAGCAGTCTCTGTTGTCAATCCCAAAATGTTCTTTAGTTCTTTAGGCTGTTTCAGATTTTTCAGTTCCTCTTCTAACTCTGTATCCTGGCCTCTGCTGCTTTGACTTGCACCTCCCACTTCCTGCTTTCCATGTCTATCCTCTCTTCCATTCCTCATGCTAAGTTCTTCTAGTTTCTTTTCCCATTCATGTTCCCTTTTTATGAGCTCTGCTGCAAAATCTTTCTTTGCAGTTTCCTCCTCCTGTCCCTTGATTTTTCTTGTTGCTCTCTGGCAACCCATTTTTGTTTTATCCTGATTGCCTCAGAGTGGGAAACCTATGTAATTCTGTATGTTAGGTTAGTATTGTGTATGTCAGATTTGTGGGGGGGAAGGTAGAGAGGAACTGTGGCTATGTGGGAGAGTAGTGGGGAGGGGGAGTGGGAAGGAGAGTGAAGCAAGTGGGTGAGTGGGAGAGGGAGAGGGGGAAGGAGGGAGAGGTGGGAAGGGGAGGGTGAAAAGGGGAGGGGAGGGATCAGGTGAAGGAGTGAGATGTCGGTGGGGAAGGGGGGAGTGTATGCATGAGTCTGGCAATGTGTGTGTGTGTGTGTGTGTGTGTGTGTGTGTGTGTTGTGTGTGTTGTGTGTGTGTGTGTGGTGTGTTATGTGTGTGGTGTGTGTGTGTGTGGTGTGTGTTGGTGTGTGTGTGTGTGTGTGTGTGGTACTCACCTATTTGTGGTTGCAGGGGTCGAGTCTTAGCTCCTGGCCCCGCCTCTTCACCGGTTACTACTGGGGCCTCTCTCTCCCTGCTCCATGAGCTTTATCAAACCTTGTCTTAAAACTATGTATGGTTCATGCCTCCATTACGTCATTTTCTAGGTTATTCCACTGCCTTACAACTCTATGACTGAAGAAATACTTCCTAATATCTCTGACTCATTTGTGCCTTCAACTTCCAATTGTGGCCTCTTGTTTCTGTGTCCCCTCCGTGGAACATCCTGTCTTTGTCCACCTTGTCTATTCCACACAGTATTTTATATGTCGTTATCATGTCTCCCCTGATCCTCCTGTTCTCCAGTGTCGTCAGGCCGATTTCCCTTAATCTTTCTTCATAGGACATTCCCCTTAGCTCTGGAACTAACCTTGTCGCAAACCTTGTACTTTCTCTAGTTTCTTGACGGTGCTTTATCAAGTGCGGTTCCAAATAGGTGCTGCATACTCCAGTATGGGCCTGACATACACGGTGTACAGTGTCTTGAACGATTCCTTACAAGGTACGGAATGCTGTTTCTCAGGTTTGCCAGGCGCCCATATGCTGCAGCAGTTATCTGGTTGATGTGTCCTTCCGGAGACATGCTCGGTGTTATACTCATCCAAGATCTTTCTCCTTGAGTGAGGTTTGCAGTCTTTGGCCACCTAGCCTATACTCTGTCTGTGGTCTCTGTCCCCTCCCCTATCTTCATGACTTTGCATTTGGCAGGATTAAATTCGAGAAGCCATTTTCTGGACCAGGTGTCCAGTCTGTCCAGGTCTCTTTGAAGTCCTGCCTGGTCCTCATAAATTTTTAAATTTCTCCTCATTAACTTCACATCATCTGCAAACAGGGACACTTCTGAGTCTACCCCTTCCATCATGTTCACATATACCAAAAAATCCCACTGGTCCTAGGACCGACCCCTGTGGGACCCCGCTCGTCACGGGTGCCCACTGTGATACATCATTACGTACCATGACTCATTGTTGCCTCCCTGTCAGGTATTCTCTGTCCATTGCAGTGCCCTTCCTGTTATATGCCCCTGATGCTCTAGCTTCTGCACTAACCCTTGTGAGGAACTGTGTCAAAGGCCTTCTTGCAGTCCAAGAAGATGCAATAAAACCCACCCCTCTCTCTCGTGTCTTACTTCGTTATTTTATCATAAAACTCCAGAAGGTTTGGACACAGGATTTCCCTTTCCATGAATCCGCTGGTTGGCATTATACTCTGTTCATTCCAGTGCTCCACCCACTCTCCACCTGATAATCTTCTCCATAACTTTGCATACTATACACGTCAATGACACAGGTCTATAGTTTAGTGCCTCTTTTCTGTCTCCTTTTTTAAAAATGGAACTACATTTGCCGTCTTCCATACCTCAGGTAGTTGCCCCAGTTTCCAGGGACGTGTTGAAGATTGTGGTAAGTGGCATGCACAACATATCTGCTCCCTCTCTAAGGACCCACGGGGAGATGTTGTCCGGTCCCATTGCCTTTGAGGTATCGATGTCCCTTAGCAGTTTCTTCACCTCCTCATCTGTATGTATGTCGTCCAACACTTGTTGGTGTATTCCTTGCTGGTGTCCCCATCTGTTCTGTCCCCCCAGAGTCCTTCCTGTCTCTACTGTAAATACTTCCTTAAATCTCGTGTTGAGCTCCTCACATACCTCTTGATCTTTTCTTGTGAGTTCTCCACCTTCTTTCCTCAGCCTTATCACCTGGTCCTTGACTGTTGTCTTCCTCCTAATGTGGCTATACAGCAGTTTCGGGTCAGATTTGACTTTCGATGCTATGTCGTTTTCATACTGTGTGTGTGTGTGTGTGTGTGTGTGTGTGTGTGTGTGTGTGTGTGTGTGTGTGTGTGTGTGTGTGTGTGTGTGTGTATGTGTGTGTGTGTGTACGTGACTCAACAATCAATATTTGCACCAATAACTCATTACAGTTGTGACCGTGTGTGGAAGTGTGAATTGCTCATTACACTATAATTTGTTCATGATTATAGCCATGTATAAATGTAAGTAACCATTCTTACAGAATTCATTACCTTTGTAACTTGTGAGCTCATTACCTTTGTACCTAGTTCAGCTATTAAAACTTTGGGGGCCCAGTCCTTGGACCCATTACGTACCTCTGTAATCTGTAAAAACCTTTGTAACTTGTCATGATTGTGACCAGACCTACCTGGAGTTCATTACCTTTGTAAATTGTGAGTTCATTACCTTTGTAAATTGTGAGTTCATTACCTCTGTAACTTGCTCAGCTATCAAAACTTTGGAGTCCAGTCTCTGGACCAATTATGTACCTCTGTAATCTTTTTGACTACATCTGGTGGTGGTGATTTAACCTGCCATAGATACTTGTAACCCAGCAGGAGCCGGGCAGTAGTGACATCCAAGAGTCTGCTTATTTTGTTGGATGCACTATAGACATGTGGCTCCTCCTGCATGATAGAATGATGGTAGATGGACACACTGGTGTCAATCTCCCTGAGTCTTAAGTCAATAAAATTCAGTTGAAGTTCTTTTCGTATTATTGTTCTCAAACTACTACCTGACAAGCCAAGATTGTAATCTACTCCCTCCTTGAAAGCATACAGCTTAGCCAATTTATCAGTTCTATCATGCATCTGAAGACCAATGTGAAATGGAATCCACAGCATGTGCACTCTGACTCCACTGTCCACAATCTTACCATACCTGTGCCTGGCTTCTGACACAAGCATGCCACAATTTATACTTAATGAGTTGAGAGCATTTATCGATGACAGAGAATCAGTTACAATTAAAGTGTCAACCTTAGATACATGGACACATTTGAGTGCAAGGAGTATGGCAAACAGTTCTGTTTGAAGGGTAGAGGCCCAGTTATTGATGCGTGCTCCAATTTCTTTATGAGGGCCATCACTCTGTACGACAACAGCAGCACTACCAGCTGCACCAGTGGATTGGTGAACAGAACCATTAACGTAAATAATTTGCGAGAGTGTGTGCTGTGTGACTAAGTTATCAATACAGCTTAAGGCATCATGTTTGGCTTCAAGGCGAAGTTTTGGTTGTGATTTAAGTAGTTTGAGGGGAAATTGAGGAATGGCAGTTTGGAATGGGGTAATATTCCATGGAGCGGAGAAGTGCCACTGTTGCCTTACTTGACATAGATCATGTATCTGATTCATGCGGAGGTCGGTTCCAGTTTTTTCGATCCATCTGGAGGAGTGTTCACCAGTGCTGAGGAAAGTTTGGAGAACTTCTGTGCAGGGGTTTGAATGGGCTTGCCTGAGCATATTAACCTCAATTAGGATATTTCTTTCAGTAGCACGATCTCTGATGCTTGGAATATCAAGTTCTTTTTGCATATTTAAAATTTTGGCAGTACGAGGGCATCCTAAAATGATCCTCATTGCTTCGTTCTGCAGTTTTTCCAGCCCTCCAAGCTTCCAGTCAGACACAAGAGCAAGTAGTGGCGCAGCATAATCAACCAATGATCTAATATAAGCAAGATACATCATTTTCACAATTTTAACATTACACCATACCTGGAGTGAAACCCTGCCACAACTCTAAGTGCTCTTAGTCTTTCTTTGTATTGGTGACAAAGTCTTGTTACAACAGGTCCAAGTAGTGGAACCTCAAAGCCTAGATACCTGTATCTGCTTACATATTCTAGAAGAGACCCATCATGCAATTGGATCTGACGAACTGTGCCTCTCTGTCAAGGAGGACGCCTATTGAGTATCTTTGTTTTATCAGTAGAGATTACGTAATAAGGCAAATAGATTATTGGGATTTATATCAAGAAGTGTAAGCAACAGAAGTCCAGAGGTTATACTGCAGCTTTATACATCATTAGTAAGGCCTCACCTAGATTATGCAGCTCAGTTCTGGTCTCCATATTACAGAATGGACATAAATTCGTTAGAAAACATTCAGCGTAGAATGACTAAATTAATACATAGCATTAGAAATCTTCCTTATGAAGAAAGATTGAAGACCCTTAAATTACATTCACTTGTTAGACGAAGAATGAGGGGACACATGATCGAAGTGTATAAGTGGAAGATGGGTATAAATAAAGGGGATATAAATAAGGTCTTGAGGATATCTCTCCAAGAGAGAACCAGCAGTAATGGATTTAAATTAGATAAGTTTAGATTTAGAAAGGACATAGGAAAGTATTGGTTTGGAAATAGGGTAGTTGATGAGTGGAACAGTCTACCTAATTGGGTTATTGAGGCTAGGACTTTGGGTAGTTTCAAATTTAGGTTGGATAAATACATGAGTGAGAGGGGTTGGATTTGAGTGGGACTTGCAAATGAGTGGATAGAGTTATCAGAGCTTATTTCTTGGGTAGCATTGAGGATTGGGTTGGGAAAATGTTTCGTTAGTGGGATGAATTGTAAAGGACCTGCCGAGCATGGGCCAACAGGCCTGCTGCAGTGATTCTCCTTTCTTATGTTCTTATGTAACGGCTTGACAAAGCTCCTGGAGAGCGAAACGTTGCCACAATAAAATGTCACATTAGTTGCACTTGTGTCCTTTTACTTTACATATTGTCGGTAATTCTACCAACATTATTACATACTTAACAGTCACCAGACTCCAGGGTTGTATACCACAACACATCTATCAGTCACCAGACTCCAGGGTTGTATACCACAGCATATCTAACAGCCACCAGACTCCAGGGTTGTATACCACAACACATCTGACAGTCACTAGACTTCAGGGTTGTATACCACAAGACATCTAACATCTCCAGACTCCAGTGCTGTATACCACAACACACCTAAAGGTCACCAGACTCCAGGGTTGTATACCAGAACACACCCAACAGTCAACAGTCTCCAGTGTAGTATACCACAACACACCTAACAGTCACCAGACTCCAGTGTTGTATATCACAAAACACATAACAGAGTCCAGGGTTGTATACCACAACACACCTAACAGTCAACAGACTAAAGGGTTGTATACCACAACACACCTAGCAATCAACAGAGTCCAGAGTTGTATACCACATCACAAAGCCATGGCTTGCTTTTGCAGTGTTTTAAAAATTGAGGTTGGAGAGTTGAAGAAGGAAGTCTTGCTTCTCCAAGAGGAAATTAGGAGGCTGAAGGTTCACCTCAATTGAATTGGGAGTGAGTGTGAAGTGGCTGATATGATGGAGGGGAATGAGGCTACCAGCAGCGAGGTGCAGTCCAGCACCTACTACAAATGGCAAGTGGTTCCCAGTAATGGGAAGAGCATCAAGATAAGGAAAGTTAAGAGAGATGATTTGAAGGTAAGAAATCGCTTCTCTGTTCTTCAGGATGAGTGTACTTCAGTGGCCAGTGAAGGTAAAGGTACTACTTCCCTTGCAAATGGAGGTAAGCACATACTTGTTGTTGGTGACTCACAAGTAAGATATATGGACCGTGCCTTCTGTAATAGGAATAAGAAGGTAAGAGATAGAGTGTGCTTCTCAGTAGCTGGTGTTAGTGACATAGTCGACAGGTTGGATAATATCATGTCAGGTAATGGGAACAAGCCTATTATCTGTCTCAGTGCTGGTGGAAATGATATTGGGAAGGGTAGGAGAGAAGAGCTGCTAGATAAGTACAGGTCAGCTATAGATTTAATTAAGTCTAAAGGAGGGGTCCCAATTATATGTAGCATCTTGCCTAGAAGGGGAGTGGGCAATGAATGGTTGTCTAGGGCAATTGGTGTAAATTGCTGGCTAGACAGATACTGCAAGGAACTTGCAATCCCATTCATTGACAACTGGGACAACTTTTATGGCAAACAGGATATATATGCAAGGGATGGGGTACATCTTTCTGGGGCAGGGGTGGTAGCTCTTGCAAACTCAATCGAGAGGGCCATTGCTGAAATGCCTAGGATTTTAAACTGATAGAAGATAGAGGTATGGGTGTGTGTGGGAAACAGTCAGGTTGCAACACTAGGGTTGAAAACAGTAAATGTATAAAAGACATTCATCATGAAGTTATAAATAAAGACAATAGATCATGTCAGCAAACAAAGGGAGACAGCAGAGGGCAGCAAGGGACTAGCTCCCTTAAGGTCTATTATACTAATAGCAGGAGTGTAAGAAATAAGATAGATGAGCTAAGATTAATTGCAAGTGCAGGAAACAGATATCATTGCTATAACAGAGACCTGGCTCAATCTGAAAGATAGAGAGATGCCTTCTGAATGTCACATACAAGGCTATAAATTATTCCACACTGACAGGGTCAACAGGAAGGGTGGTGGAGTAGCGATGTACATCAGAGACAAGTTAAAGTGTTGTGTTAGACAAGATATAAAATTAGAAGCGTCGGCCACTGAATCTGTTTGGTTACAGCTTCTCGAGGGCCGTGAAAAACTAATTTTGGGTGTGATTTACAGGGCCCCAAATCTTGATGGAGAGTGCGGTAAACTTCTATGGGATGAAATTCGTAAGGCCTCTACATACGAAAATGTTGTGATAATGGGAGATTTCAATTATAGACAGATTGACTGGAGCAATTTGACAGGAAATTTAGAATCAAGTGACTTTCTTGATACGATTCAGGATTGTTTTTAAAGCAGTTTGTGACAGAGCCAACTAGAGGAAATAACCTGCTTGACTTGGTTCTTGCCAGCAGGGAAACGCTAATTAGTAATCTTGAGGTTAATGATGAGCTCGGGGAAAGTGATCGCAAATCACTGTTTTAATATATCATGGAATTCCCCTAATAATGGCAATCAAGTCTCTGTCCCTGACTTCCGCTTGGCTGATTTCATAGGACTGAAAAATTACTTGGGTGGGCTGAACTGGAATGACCTGACTATGGGTCAGGTAGGTGGTGATGGTTGCCGATATGACGTTTTCCAGGGCATAGTTCTAGCTGCTCAGACAACTTATGTTCCAAATAAGGAAATCAGATCAAGCAAAAATGATCCTAAATGGATGAACAATAGATTAAAACATCTCATTGGTCAAAAGAGAGGCATATATAGGCAAATCAAAACAGGAGAGGTGCAGTTAAGAAATCAATATATTCAGTTAAAGAGAGAAATAAAAAAAAGGGAATAAGAAAAGCAAAAAGAGATTATGAGGTTAAAGTTGCAAGAGAATCGAAGACTAACCCAAAAGGATTCTTTCAGGTATACAGAAGTAAGATGAGGGACAAGATAGGCTAACTCAAAAGTTACTTGGGTCAGCTCACAAACAGTGATAAGGAAATGTGTAGATTTTTTAACACATACTTCCTCTCAGTTTTTACTCAGGAAGATACTAGCGATATTCCAGAAATAATAGATTATGTAGAACAGGATGATAACAAACTATGCACGATTAGGGTCACAAGTGACATGGTTCTTAGGCAAATTGCTAAATTAAAACCTAACAAATCCCCAGGCCCTGATGAACTGTATGCAAGGGTTCTAAAGGAATGTAAAGAGGAGCTTAGCAAACCTCTGGCTAATCTTTTCAATATATCACTACAAACTGGCATGGTGCCAGGTAAGTGGAAAATGGCAAATGTGATACCTATTTTCAAAGTAGGTGACAGGTCCTTAGCTTCGAACTATAGACCGATAAGCCTAACCTCCACAGTGGGAAAATTTATGGAATCAATAATTGCCGAGGCAGTTCGTAGCCACCTTGAAAAGCACAAATTGATCAATGAATCTCAGCATGGTTTTACAAAGGGGCGTTCCTGCCTTACAAATTTATTAACTTTTTTCACTAAGGTATTTGAGGAGGTAGATCATGGTAATGAATATGATATTGTGTATGTGAACTTCAGTAAGGCTTTTGACAGGGTCCCACATCAGAGACTATTGAGGAAAATTAAGGCACATGGAATAGGAGGAGAAATTTTTTCTTGGATAGAGGCATGGTTGACAAATAGGCAGCAGAGAGTTTGCATAAATGGGGAGAAATCAGAGTGGGGAAGCGTCACGAGCGGTGTTCCACAGGGGTCAGTTTTGGGCCCCCTGTTGTTCACAGTCTACATAAACGACATTGATGAGGGCATAAAGAGCGAAATAAGCAAGTTCGCAGATGACACCAAAATAGGCCGTCGAATTCATTCTGACGAGGACATTAGAGTACTCCAGGAAGATTTGAATAGACTGATGCAGTGGTCGGAGAAGTGGGAGATGCAGTTTAATATAGACAAATGCAAAGTTCTAAATGTTGGACAGGAAAATAACCATGCCACATATAAACTAAATAATGTCGATCTTAATATTACGGATTGCAAAAAAGATTTAGGAGTCCTGGTTACCAGTAATCTGAAACCAAGACAACAGTGCATAAGTGTTCGCAATAAAGCTAACAGAATCCTTGACTTCATATCGAGAAGCATAAATAATAAGAGTCCTCAGGTTGTTCTTCAACTCTATATATCCTTGGTTAGACCTCATTTAGATTATGCTGCACAGTTTTGGTCACCGTATTATAGAATGGATATAAATGCTCTGGAAAACATACAAAGGAGGATGACAAAGTTGATCCCATGTTTCAGAAATCTTCCCTGTGAGGATTGACTGAGGTCCCTGAGTCTGCACTCTCTAGAAACGTGTAGAATTAGGGGGAGGATATGATTGAGGTGTATAAATGGAAGACAGGAATAAATAAAGGGGATGTAAATAACGTGCTGAAAATATCTAGCCTAGACAGGACTCGTAGCAATGGTTTTTAGTTGGAAAAATTCAGATTCAGGAAGGATATAGGAAAGCACTGGTTTGGTAACAGAGTTGTGGATGAGTGGAACAAACTCCCAAGTACAGTTATTGAGGCTAAAACGTTGTGTAGTTTTAAAAATAGGTTAGATAAATACATGAGTGGGTGAGGGTGGGTGTGAGTTGAACCTGATTAGCTTGTGCTACTAGGTCAGTTGTCGTGTTCCTTCTTTAAGTGAATGTGACCTGCCCTGACTAGGTTGGGGCATTGGCTTAAGCCTTTAGGAGACTTGGACCTGCCTCGCATGGGCCAGTAGGCCTGCTGTAGTGTTCCTTCTTTCTTATGTTCTTATGTTCTTATCACATCTAACAGTCACCAGACTCCAGGGTTGTATATCACACCACACCTAACAGTCACCAGACTCCTGGTTTGTATACCACAACACATCTAACACTCACCAGACTCCAAGGTTGTATGTCACAAAACATCTAACAGTCACCAGACAACTAAAACAGCAAACAGACACAATGTTTTCTTCTCCACCATAGGAAAAAAATCTAGCGAACAAAATACCAAGCGCAAACACCCATCTATCAGACTACCTCATAGGTACCTACCCAAATACGCTATTCCTAGCTACAACCAACCCCATAGAAGTTACGCCCATCATAAACACCCTTAAAAACAAGGCAGTAGACATAAACAACTTGCCTGCTTTTATGTACAAAAAAGCTTCTCAATTATTGCAACGCTCTTTAACAAATCCATTGAATCATCTACCTTCCCAACAATCCTCGAAATAGCGAGGGTCACCACAAAGGAGGTGACCAAGCTGACTTGAATAACTATAGACCAATATCTAACTTATCATTGCTCTCTAAAATCTTTGAAAAATTAATTCAAAGACAAATCTATTCCTACCTCGTCTCACACAACATATTAAGCCCTTGCCAGTTTGGATTCAGGAATAATAAAAGCACAAATGATGCTATCATACACATGCTAGAACTAATATATACCGCACTCGAAAAGAAAGAAGTCCCGCTGGGCATTTTCATTGATTTACGTAAAGCTTTCGATGCAGTCGACCATGAACTGCTGTACTCCAAATTAACGCACTATGGTATCAAAGGCCACTCCCTCAACTACCTAAAATCATACCTTAGTAACAGAACTCAATATGTGTATGCAAATGATGCAAACTCTTCCACCCAACCAATCACAGTATTAGTCCCACAAGGAAGTGTCCTTGGACCACTCCTCTTTCTCATCTACATCCATGATCTACCGAACGCATCACAACTACTCAAACCCATATTATTCCCACCCAAACACAGTCATACTAGCAAACACAGTCAATACTAAATTGCAGAAAATATCTGCCTGGATGATGACTAACAAACTTACCCCGAATACTGATAAAACCTATTTCATTCAGTTTGGAAACAAAGCTGCAAATTATCCAATTAACATAACGCTAAACGGATTTGTTGTGATAGAAACACAGGCCTTATTTCTAGGCTTTATTGAACATAGAATCTTCATAGTACTTCTGAAACAACAAAATATAATGACTAGTACATCTAATAACTGCTTCAACAGGGATGGTGATGTCTTGCATATGTCAAGAGAAAAGTTATAACTACATCCCATATCATAAAAATCTTTGAAAGGGTCCTAAGAAGCAAGATCACCACCCATCTAGAAACCCATCAGTTACACAACCCAGGCAACATGGGTTTAGAACAGGTCGCTCCTGTCTGTCTCAACTATTGGATCACTACGACAAGGTCCTAAATGCACTAGAAGACAAAAAGAATGCAGATGTAATATATACAGACTTTGCAAAAGCCTTCGACAAGTGTGACCTGGAGTTTACCTGGAGAGAGTTTCGGGGGTCAACGCCCCCGCGGCCCGGTCTGTGACCAGGCCTCCTGGTGGATCAGCGCCTGATCAACCAGGCTGTTGCTGCTGGCTGCACGCAAACCAACGTACGAGCCACAGCCCGGCTGATCAGGAACTGACTTTAGGTGCTTGTCCAGTGCCAGCTTGAAGACTGCCAGGGGTCTGTTGGTAATCCCCCTTATGTGTGCTGGGAGGCAGTTGAACAGTCTCGGGCCCCTGACACTTATTGTATGGTCTCTTAACGTGCTAGTGACACCCTGCTTTTCATTGGGGAATGGTGCATCGTCTGCCAAGTCTTTTGCTTTCGTAGTGAGTGATTTTCGTGTGCAAGTTCGGTACTAGTCCCTCTAGATTTTCCAGGTGTATATAATCATGTATCTCTCCCTCCTGCTTCCAGGGAATACAGGTTTAGAAACCTCAAGCGCTCCCAGTAATTGAGTGTTTTTATCTCCGTTATGCGCGCCGTGAAAGTTCTCTGTACATTTTCTAGTCGGCAAATTTCACCTGCTTGAAAGGTGTGTTAGAGTGCAGCAATATTCCAGCCTAGATAGAACAAGTGACCTGAAGAGTGTCATCATGGGCTTGGCCTCCCTAGTTTTGAAGGTTCTCATTATCCATCCTGTCATTTTTCTAGCAATGCGATTGATACAATGTTATGGTCCTTGAAGGTGAGATCCTCCGACATAATCACTCCCAGGTCTTGACGTTGGTGTTTCGCTCTATTTTGTGGCCAGAATTTGTTTTGTACTCTGATGAAGATTTAATTTCCTCATGTTTACCATATCTGAGTAATTGAAATTTCTCATCGTTGAACTTCATATTGTTTTCTGCAGCCACTGAAAGATTTGGTTGATGTCCGCCTGGAGCCTTGCAGTGTCTGCAATGGAAGACACTGTCATGCAGATTCGGGTGTCATCTGCAAAGGAAGACACGGTGCTGTGGCTGACATCCTTGTCTATGTCGGATATGAGGATGAGGAACAAGATGGGAGCTAGTACTGTGCCTTGTGGAACAGAGCTTTTCACCGTAGCTGCCTCGGACTTTACTCTGTGACGACTACTCTCTGTGTTCTGTTAGTGAGGAAATTATAGATCCATCGACCGACTTTTCCTGTTATTCCTTTAGCACGCATTTTGTGCGCTATTACGCCATGGTCACACTTGTCGAAGGCTTTTGCAAAGTCTGTATATATTACATCTGCATTCTTTTTGTCTTCTAGTGCATTTAGGACCTTGTCGTAGTGATCCAGTAGTTGAGACAGACGGGAGCGACCTGTTCTAAACCCATGTTGCCCTGGGTTGTGTAACTGATGGGTTTCTAGATGGTGGTTGATCTTGCTTCTTAGGACCCTTTCAAAGATTTTTATGATATGGGATGTTAGTGCTATTGGTCTGTAGTTCTTTGCTTTTTGCTTTACTGCCCCCTTTGTGGAGTGGGGCTATGTCTGTTGTTTTTAGTAACTGAGGGACGACCCCCGTGTCCATGCTCCCTCTCCATAGGATGGAAAAGGCTCGTGATAGGGCTTCTTGCAGTTCTTGATGAACACAGAGTTCCATGAGTCTGGCCCTGGGGCAGAGTGCATGGGCATGTCATTTATCGCCTGTTCGAAGTCATTTGGCGTCAGGATAACATCGGATAGGCTTGTGTTAATCAAATTTTGTGGCTCTCTCATAAAAAAATTCATTTTGATTCTTCGACTCTCAGTCTGGTTAGCGGCTTGCTAAAAACTGAGTCATATTGGGACTTGAGTAGCTCACTCATTTCCTTGCTGTCATCTGTGTAGGACCCATCTTGTTTAAGTAGGGCCCAAACTGGACGTTGTTCTCGTTTTTGGGATTTGGCATAGGAGAGAAATACTTTGGTTTCTTTCGATTTCATTTATGGCTTTTAGTTCTTCCCGCGATTCCTGACTCCTAAAGGATTCTTTTAGCTTAAGTTCGATGCTTGCTATTTCTCTGACCATGTCCCCCTACGCATTTCAGATATATTGACCTCTTTTAGCCGCTCTGTTATTCTTTTTCCGTCGCCTGTAAAGGGAGCGCCTGTCTCTTTCTATTTTACATCTACTCCTCCTTTTTCTTAGGGGAAAATAAGCCTTGTGCATACATCGAGTGCACCGAGTTAATCTGTTCTAGGCATAAGTTTGGGTCTGTGTTGCTTAGTATAACTCTCCCAACTTATATCGGTTAGGACTTGGTTTACTTGGTCCCACTTTATGTTTTTGTTATTGAAGTTGAATTTGGTGAATGCTCCCTCGTGACTAGTCTCATTTTGTCGTTCTGGGGCTCCACGCATACATGTCTGAACCTCAATTATGTTGTGATCTGAGTATATTGTTTTTGATATGGTGACATTCTTATCAATCATCATTGTTAGTGAAGATGAGGTCTAGTGTATTCTCCAGTCTAGTAGGCTCTATTATTGCTGGTTTAAATTGAATTTTGTGCAGAGATTTAAAAGCTCGTGTGAGTGTGAGTTTTCATCAGAGCTGCCTCCTGGTGTTGTTACTGCAACAATATTATTTGCTATATTCCTCCATTTTAGGTGCCTTAAGTTGAAATCCCCCAGGAGCAAGATGTTGGGTGCAGGAGCTGGAAGATTTTCCAGACAGTGGTCAATTTTTAACAGCTGTTCCTGGAATTGCTGGGATGTTGCATCCGGAGGCTTGTAGACTACCACAATGACTAGGTTTTGGTTCTCGACCTTTACTGCTAAAACTTCCACTACGTCATTTGAGGCATTAAGCAGTTCTGTGCAAACAAGTGACTCTGCAATGTACAGGCCAACCCCTCCCCCCTCCTTTTGCCTGTTCACTCTGTCACATCTGTATAGGTTGTAACCTGGGATCCATATTTCGTTGTCCAAGTGATCCTTTATGTGGGTCTCAGTGAAAGCCGCAAACATTGCCTTTGCCTCTGCAAGCAGTCCACAGATGAAAGGTATTTTGTTGTTTGTTGCTGGCTTTAGACCCTGTATATTTGCAAAGAAGAATGTTATCGGACTGGTGGTATTGTTGGTACTGGGGGGGGGGATTTTTTTTTTCCGGCATTAGTATCTGTATCTGTTGGTTTGGAGTGGAGGCCATCGACTGTGGTTCCACTCCAGGAATGACTGGATTTGGTGTACGATTTCTGCCATTTCCTGCCAGTTTTTTTTCCTTCCTGGCACTAAAAAAACCTCTCCCTCTTGAGTGGCTGTGTCTACCCAGGTTTTCCCATGGCCTGGATGTTTTGTATCTTTTTGTCCCCTTTAGATGGTATGCCTGGCAATTTAAGTTATAGCACAGTCTTTCCTGTACTGAAGAGGTACACATTTCAGGGTGAAAAAGCTTACAGGAAGGGAGTTTGCATTTTCCTGTTGTCATATGGGCATGGCATTTTCTAGGGTGGTCATAGTTGCATGTCCCATCTGTTTTTCCAGATTTCCCATGCCAGCAGATACCAAGTGCATAGTATGTGCACAGGCTTGGTTTCCGCTTGCCTTGGGTTTCTGTGACTGTATTCCCTGTTGTTGCATGTTTCCCTGTCTTACTTCTATCCTCCCTAGCACCAACAATGGAGCTCCCACCAGTTGTTTTTGGTAATTTATCCTCACTATTGCTATTGGAGTCCTCTTGTTTGCTATTTCCTGCGGTATTTCTAGTTTGCAATATTGGTTTTATCTTATCTTTGATTACACTTGTTTCCCTACTATGGCTCCTGTCCCCTATGAGGTCATTTATATGTATTCCTTCCTGCGTATAATTCCCGACTACCTGGACAAAATCTCCAGCTTCCCATTACTGTCTCCCAGGACAGTATCTCCAGCTTCACCATTTCTGTCTCCCAGGACAGCACCTCCAGCTTCACCATTACTGTCTCCCAGGACAGCACTATCAGCCCCACATTTACTGACTACCAGGACATCACCTCCAGCCTTACAGTTTGTGACTACATGGCCAGTATCAAGAGCAGTACCATTCAGCCCAGACTTTTTATGTTCCCATCTGTTGTAGAAAGCTTCCAGGTTTTCTATGAAAGTAGCTTTGATGTTGTCCTCTTTTAATACCCTTGTGATTTTAGTCCACAAATTTTCCTCATTTGGGCATACCCAAAAACACTTCTCTGTTTTAATACTGCTTGTAGCTAGTTCTGGGATATCTGCACAAGGGGCGTGACACCAATTTCCACAAAAATGACAATTTATCCATGTGGAAGCCCGTTTGTTTGACTGACCACAGACTACACACAGCTTCATAATGATTTGAATGGTTGATTTACTGCAATTCTACTAGCAACCTCTTGAATATTATATTAATAACCTTAAATGAAGCTCTAGCTATTTGTATTTCTGTTTCTAATTGTTTTTGTATATTGGACAGCTTACCGTCACGTTCCTGATTTTTAATGTTTGTGTTTATAAGGGCGCCTACAACCCCATCCGTTTACAGTCTGCTTTATTGTCCAACGAAACTGTTTGAAACCAGTCCCGGGTTCGGACCAGTCAAGGGTTCGGACCAGTCAAGGGTTCGGACCAGTCAATCTGCTCTGATCAGTGGGTCACTTATTTAAAACATACTGGTCGGTGATTTGAGCTAACACATGACCATGGCGTAATAGCGCACAAAATGCGTGCTAAAGGAATAACAGGAAAAGTCGGTCGATGGATCTATAATTTCCTCACTAACAGAACACAGAGAGTAGTCGTCAACAGAGTAAAGTCCGAGGCAGCTACGGTGAAAAGCTCTGTTCCACAAGGCACAGTACTAGCTCCCATCTTGTTCCTCATCCTCATATCCGACATAGACAAGGATGTCAGCCACAGCACCGTGTCTTCCTTTGCAGATGACACCCGAATCTGCATGACAGTGTCTTCCATTGCAGACACTGCAAGGCTCCAGGCGGACATCAACCAAATCTTTCAGTGGGCTGCGGAAAACAATATGAAGTTCAACGACGAGAAATTTCAATTACTCAGATATGGTAAACATGAAGAAATTAAACTTCATCAGAGTACAAAACAAATTCTGGCCACAAAATAGAGCGAAAAAACCAACGTCAAAGACCTGGGAGTGATTATGTCGGAGGATCTCACCTTCAAGGACCATAACATTGTATCAATCGCATCTGCTAGAAAAATGACAGGATGGATAATGAGAACCTTCAAAACTAGGGAGGCCAAGCCCATGATGACACTCTTCAGTCACTTGTTCTATCTAGGCTGGAATATTGCTGCACTCTAACAGCACCTTTCAAGGCAGGTGAAATTGCCGACCTAGAAAATGTACAGAGAACTTTCACGGCGCGCATAACGGAGATAAAACACCTCAATTACTGGGAGCGCTTGAGGTTTCTAAACCTGTATTCCCTGGAACGCAGGAGGGAGAGATACATGATTATATACACTTGGAAAATCCTAGAGGGACTAGTACCGAACTTGCACACGAAAATCACTCACTACGAAAGCAAAAGACTTGGCAGACGATGCACCATCCCTCCAATGAAAAGCAGGGATGTCACTAGCACGTTAAGAGACCATACAGTAAATGTCAGGGGCCCGAGACTGTTCAACTGCCTCCCAGCACACATAAGGGGGATTACCAACAGACCCCTGGCAGTCTTCAAGCTGGCACTGGACAAGCACCTAAAGTCAGTTCCTGATCAGCCGGGCTGTGGCTCGTACGTTGGTTTGCGTGCAGCCAGCAGCAACAGCCTGGTTGATCAGAGGCTGATCCACCAGGAGGCCTGGTCACAGACCGGGCCGCGGGGGCGTTGACCCCCGAAACTCTCTCCAGGTAATCCAGGTAAATACATGACACATATTTAAACTCACCATGTAATCTGCATCACTAATATATGGATATAAGAGAAGAGAATCACACACCATGTGTTGGCGCCCATGACACCCACCAAGCTGTTGTTGTTGTTAAGGGCCCCGAGAGGTGGTGCAGTATTATCCTGCTGCTGCTCCCCACAGGAGCAGTATCACTACAATCTCCCCCTTCTAAAATATCAGAGACAGTAATCTCCCAAACTGTTAGGTGGGCGACGTATACGTCCCGACCTCCGTAGCCCTTGAGCCTCTTCACCAGGTTCAATATTTTCCAGCGGGGTTTGACTAACTACTGGAGCAGAATCCTCTATTTCCATAGGGGCAGTCTCAAGGGGCTTTCCAGGAGAAAACGAAGCATCTCTCGCATCTATTGGTGTATCTTGAGATTCCACACTAATGGGGATTTCAACTGGGGCTAAATGTCTTGTAGATACTGTAGTCTCTTCACCATTTTGGTAGCGAATGTGGGCGTAATGTGGATTAGCTTGCAGGAGCTCTACCTCTTCCACTAAAGGATCCGTCTTGTTCATCCTATGGTGACTCTTCAGGAGAATGGGTCCAGGGTGACATAACCAAGTGGGATTGTTGATGGAGCGTCGCTAAAAATATTGTTGGAGCATCGCTTTAAGTATTGTTGAAGTCTCGCTTGAAGGATTGTTGATGGAGCCTCGCTTGAAATATTGTTGGTGGAGCCTTGCTTGAAGGATTGTTGATGGAGCGTCGCTAAAAATATTGTTGGAGCATCGCTTTAAGTATTGTTGGAGTCTCACTTAAAGGATTATTGATGGAGCATCACTAGAAGTTTTGTTGATGGAGCCACATTTGAAAGATTGTTGGAGCCTCGCTTGAAGGATTGTTGGAGCCTTGCTTGAAGAATTGTTGATGGAGTGCTGCTTGAAGTATTGCTGACGTAACCTCGCTTGAAGGATTGTTGGAGCTTCGCTTGAAGTATTGTTGATGGACCCTTGCTTGAAGGATTGTTGGGGCCTCGCTTGAAGGATTGTTGATGGAGCTTCACTTGAAGAACTGTTGATGGAGCCTCACTTGAAGTATTGTTGATGGAGCCTCGCTTGAAGGATTGTTGGAGCCTCGCTTGAAGGATTGTTGATGGAGCTTTGCTTGAAGAGTTGTTGGTGGAGCCTTGCTTGAAGGATTGTTGGAGCCTTGCTTGAAGGATTGTTGATGGAGTGCAGCTTGAAATATTGTTGATGGAACCCCGTTTGAAGAGTTTATGGATCCTTGCTTAAAGGATTGTTGATGGAGCCTCACTTGAAGGATTCTTGATGGAGCTTTGCTTGAAGGATTGTTGACGGAGCCCCGTTTGAAGTATTGTTAAAGCCTCGCTTGAAGAGTTGCTGGAGCCCCACTTGAAGGATTATTCATGAAGTCTCCTTTGAAGTATTGTTGATGGAGCCTTGCTTGAAATATTGTTGAATGAGCCTAGCTTGAAATATTGTTGATGGAGACTCACTTGAAGGATTGTTGATGGATCGTCGCTGGAAGTATTGTTTATGGAGCTTTGCTTGAAGGAATGTTGAAGCCTGGCTTGAAGGGTTGTTGGAAAATTGCTTGAAGAATTGGTGATGGGGTCTCGCTTGAAGAATTGTTGATTGAGCCTCGCTTGAGGAATTGTTAATGGAGCCTCACTTGAATGATTGTTGATGCATCTTCATTTGAAGTAGTGTAGGAGCCTCGCCTGATGGATTATTGATGGAGCCTCGTTTGAAGTATTGTTGATGGAGCCTAGCTTGATGTAACCTTTTGACTACCGCCCACAAGATGGGTATGGGGTGCATAATAAACATATTAAATTAACTAAAAACTTCCATACTCCTCCTCCCCAGTTTGATATCCAATTTTTCTTTATCTAAATTATTTGATATCCTCATCACCTTACTCTTTTCTATGTTCACTTTCAACTTTCTGCCTTTACACACACTCTCAAACTCATCCACTAACCTTTGCAATTTTTCTTTAGAATCTCCCATAAGCACAGTATCATCAGCAAAAAGTAACTGTGTCAGTACACCCCATCTATAAATATATTAAACAACCATGGTGACATTACACATCCCTGTCTTAAATCTACTTTTACCGGGAAGTACCTGGAGTTCATTACCTTTGTAACTAGTTCAGCTATCATAACTTTGGGGTCCAGTCACTGGACCCATTATGTACCTTTGTAATCTTTTGACTACCGCCCACAGGATGGGTATGGGGTGCATAATAAAGATATTAAACTAAATTGTGTGTGTGTGTGTGTGTGTGTGTGTGTGTGTGTGTGTGTGTGTATGTGTGTACTCACCTATTTGTGGTTGCGTGTGTGTGTGTGGGGTGTGTGTGTGTGTGGTGTGTGAGTGTGAGTGTGAGTGTGAGTGTATGTGTGTGTGTGTGTGTGTGTGTGTGTGTGTGTGTGTGTGTGTGTGTGTGTGTGTTGTGTGTGTTTTGTGTGTGTGGGGTTGTCATGTCAGTGTGTGTGTGGTGTGTGTGGGGTGTGTGTGTTGTGTGTGTGTGTGTGGTGTGTGTGTGTGTGGGGTGTGTGGGGGTGTGTGGTCAGTGTCAGTGTGTATGTACTCACCTATTTGTACTCACCTATTTGTGGTTGCAGGGGTCGAGTCCTAGCTCCTGGCCCCACCTCTTCACCGGTTGCTACTAGGCCCTCTCTCTCTCTCCGCTCCATGAGCGTGTGTGTGTGTGTGTGTGTGTGTGTGTGTGTGTGTGTGTGTGGGGTGTGTGTGTATGTGACTCAACAATCAATATTTGCACCAATAACTCACTACAGTTGTGACCGGGTGTGGAAGTGTGAATTGCTCATTACACTATAATTTGTTCATGATTGTAGCTATGTATAAACGTAAGTAACCATTCTTACAGAATTCATTACCGTTGTAACTTGTGAGCTCATTACCTTTGTTCCTAGTTCAGCTATCAAAACTTTGGGGCCCAGTCCCTGACCATTACGTACTCTGTAATCTGTAATACCTTTGTAACTTGTCATGTTGTGCCAGACCTACCTGGAGTTCATTACCTTCGTAAATTGTGATTCATTACCTTTGTAAATTGTGAGTTCATTACCTCTGTAACTTGCTCAGCTATCAAAACTTTGGAGTCCAGTCCCTGGACCAATTATGTACCTGGAGTTTACCTGGAGAGAGTTCCGGGGGTCAACGCCCCCGCGGCCCGGTCTGTGACCAGGCCTCCTGGTGGATCAGAGCCTGATCAACCAGGCTGTTGCTGCTGGCTGCACGCAAACCAACGTACGAGCCACAGTGTTGACGGAAACTCACTTGAAAAATTGTTGGATCCTCTCGAAGGATTGTTGGAGCCTCACTTGATGGATTGTTAATGGAGCCTTGCTTGAAGAGTTGTTGAAGCCTCGCCTCAACGGTTGTTGATGGAACCTCGCTTGAAGGGTTGTTGATGGAGCCTCCCTTGAAGGATTGTTCTTTAAGCTTCACTTGAAAGATTGATGGAATGTTTCGTGAAGGATTGTTGGAGCATTGGTTGAAGAATTGTTGATGGAGCCTCACTTGAATTATTATAATCAAAGAAAGCGCTAAACCGACAAGGGTCATGCAGTTCTGCGGGGCAGCTAATAGTGCGGAGGTTATAAACAGCTAGGTGGAGAAGTGATCGGAGATGAGGAAAGAAAAGGGTTGGAAGGGCCGCTAGGGGCTATGTGTCAAAGTTCGCATAATAAGGCAGTTGCTGACAAAAAGGAGTCAAAGGAGGGGTCGTCTGCAAGTAGAGAAGATAAAGTGAGAGTGGTAGGGTGTCGCTGTCGTTGGAGGTAAATCCTGCGAGCGAGCTCATAAACTGGGCACTCGACAAGAAAGTGAAGAATCAAAATAGGGACCCAGCAAATCTCACAGAGAGGAATAGGGCGTCTATCCATGAGATACCCATGGGTAAGGTGTGTATGACCAGTGCAGAGCCGGGAGGGCGCAGTCTCCCAAGAACGGCAATGGTGGTAAGATGGCCTATTAAACCTGAGAGTGGTTTAATAGAGTGCAATTTGTTATGGTGCTTGCCCGACCATCGCTTACCTGGAGTTTACCTGGAGAGAGTTCTGGGGGTCAATGCCCCTGCAGCCCGGTCTGTGACCAGGCCTCCTGGTGGATCAGAGCCTGATCAACCAGGCTGTTACTGCTGGGTGCATGCAATCCAATGTACGAGCCACAGCCTGGCTGGTCAGGTACTGACTTTAGGTGCTTGTCCAGTGCTTGCAGCCATGTTGCTAATGGCTGCAGAAATGGGCCAAGATGACTGGAAAATAGTCCCTGAACAGAATACCCCTATAAAAAAAACGGAAGATTATTTACCGGTGAGTGCGCAGCAGCATCTGCTCGCTCATTACCCTGCACACCAACGTGTCCAGGACCCAGCAGAAAACAACATCTTTATTTTTGCTAGCCACACTGCACAACCATTGTTGAATATGAAGGACTAATGGATGAGGGGAATCAAACTGTTTAATGGCTTCTAAAGCACTGAGGGAATCCGAAATGATTACAAACGTCAAAAGAGGTATATATGTAATGTGAGGAAGTGCTATGAGGATGGCATACAACTCAGCAGTAAAAATACTAGCCGAGTCTAACAAGTGGCCTCGGACAACTTCATCTGGGAATACTGCCACGAACCCAACACCATCAGTAGATTTAGAACCATCTGTATATACAGCAATGACATGAACATGTGGCCGGAAGTGCTTGAGAAAGAGAGAGCAGCAGGCGTAGGTAAGAAAGCTTTGGTGCATGGTAGTGGTGGAAAACAGACATGACCCATCGGAACTTCCCAAGGGGGAAGGGAAAATGCAGATGCTAAATGAATCTACAAGGAGGGCAACTGTAGAGAAGACAGGAGTGAAGGCGAACAAAAATCGTCGGAGTAGGCAGGGGCGTTGAACAAACAGTGGGTTCCTACTAATGTCTGAGACTAACCTATACACAGAAGGAACATGAAGATCATGAGCACGGAGAAAATAATGAAGACAATGAGCATCACGACGATCAGCTAAGGAACGAACATTCGCCTCTACATAGAGGCTTTTAACAGGGGATGAGTGAAAGGCACCAAGGCATAAACGGAGACCTTGATGATGAATGGGATGTAACTTAGAAAGAGTTGTGGGAGAGGCCGCAGAATAGATTTGGCCACCATAATCCAGCTTGGACAACACTAGAGTGGAATGCAAATGGAGGAGAGTGCGACGATCTGCTCCCCATGATTCAGCCAAACCGTGGCAAGTTGCCTTTAAAGAAGAAATGTGAGGTCTCCATGTCAACTGGCAATCAAAGTGCAGGCCAAGAAACTTGACCATATCACATTCAGAATACGTGAACTGTGTAAGTACAATTGAGAACCTTGGATAAGCAGACGTCTAGTGAAGGTAATGAATTGGGTTTTCGTACTAGAAAACTTAAAGCCATGAGAAGTGGTCCAGTGGGAAACTTGGGCAATCACATCCTGAAGGGAGGCTGCTACTAGGCGACAGTCAGCGCCTGAGTAAGATATAGCGAAGTCATCTACATAAAGTGACGACCAAATATGCGAAGGAAGAACAGAAGGTAGGTCATTTATAGTTAAGAGAGAAAGGGTATTACTAAGGACACAACCTTGTGAGACTCCCTCAGCTTGCACAAAGTCTGAGGAAAGCAAGGCGCCAACACGAGCCTGAAAATGTCTGTCGGATAAGAAAGCAGCGATGAAATGTGGTAGATTACTGTGAGGCCTAAGGAGTGGGCTTGGGCTAGAATGTTATACCTTCAAGTGGTGTCATATACCTTCTCTAGGTCAAAAAAGACCTCTAGGATGGAGTATTTGTTAGCAAAGGCACTTCAAATACATGTATCTAAGTGGAGCAATGGGTCTAAAGTAGAGCGGCCCTTGCGAAAGCCATATTGGTGAGGGGAAAGGCTATTGTGAGTCTCCAAGAACCACATCAGACATCTATTTACCAATCGTTCCATCACCTTGCAGACTACACTGGTCAAGACAATGAGACAATAATAGGAGGTATCAAGCCCCGAGTTGCCTGGTTTGCGAAATGGTAGTACAATAGCAGATTTCCTTTGTTGAGGGAGAACCCCCTCACTTCCAAATAAAATTGAAAAGGCGTAAAAGAACTGGAAGAGCTGTAGAATGGAAATGTTGTAGCATATCAATATGGATATTGCCAGGTCCTGTTGCCGATGGCAGGCAAACGGAAAGCGCAGACTCTAATTCCAGGAGAGTAAAAGGTACTTTATATGGCTCCATTCCATCAGAGGAGAAATCTAAGGGCAATTGCTCCTTGGCAGGCTTAATCGCAAGAAATGAGGGACAAAGGTGAAGATAGTTCCTGGACAAGATAGTTTCCGATTTCCGTGGTAACTTCTAGAGGTTCTGCGACATTAACCCCAGCAACCAGCAAAATGGGAGCTGGGTCCAGAGTGTACTTACCACACAATTTCAGCACCTTTTTTCCAAGTCACGCACAGAGGGGAAGACGAGGTACTGGTAGACATGTAGTCTCGCCAACAAACACATTTAGCATCACATATGACACAGCGAGCAACTGCCCTTGCCTGCTTAAAATCCAACAGATGATCCAAGGTGCGATTATATTGATAGCGGCCCCATGTCACACATTTCAAATGCACTGCATGGGCGCATGCAGGAGACCACCAAGGTAAGTATGTCTGAGAATGCCTACCTGAGGCCAAAGTTAAAACTAAGGTCGAGAATTGGTGTGCCAGTTCAGCAATAGAGGACGAAAGGTGGTCCTCACAACTGGTGGTAAGATGAGAGTATAAGTCCCAGTCTGCTTGTGCAAATTGCCAACGAAGGCTACGAAGTGGTCAGGCATATGTAGTAGAAGTAGGAAGAATAGGAAAGTGATCACTGTCATGTAAACCTGGAAGAACAGACCAAGCAAAATCAAGTGCAACTGACGAGGAACAGATAGAAAGATCAATGCAGGAGAGAAACTGAGTGTGAGAGTCAAAATTGGTAGGAGTACCCATATTTAAAACATGAAGAGGATGAGAAGCGAAAAGTGTCTCCAACTGATCACCACGAGAGTCACAGTGGGACCTTCCCCAACAAGATGGGCGGCGGCAGAGAAATTAAAAACACAATATCTGAGATACAGAATGCATGGGAGGGAGAAAGATATAGAGAGCAAACTGTATACCATCTGTGTAAATAAATACGAGCTGCAGTATAATGCAATAGAGAATAAACAAAAACTTGTTGATATGGTATATCAATGTGCACAAGAAGCTCGCTTTCATTAATAATTCATCAGGAAAAGGATCAGAAGAATGTAACGGCACATATCCCGAGACAGGGCGAATGAGAGCAGAATGAATTTTGGGCTCTTGTAACCCAACACATACTGGGGACAATTGGGAGAGCAACACTTGGAGTTCTCCCTGATTGCCCCTGAGGAGCTGGTGCTCCTTTTTCCTCCTTCACCTTTATCACTCAGTCTTTTGCTGTCATCTTCCTTCTTATTTGGCTATATAGTTTCTCGGTTCAGCTTTTGCTTTTCATGCTATGTCATTCTTGAAGAAAAATGGCAACAGTAAGAAACGATAAAACCTATGAGATTTTATGATCAGTAAAGTCAACGTGTGGGGGCAATGGTAAGCATGTAAGCAAAGAGGAATCAGAATGCTGTGGAGGAAAAGACTGTTGCAAGGGTCATGAAAAAGAAGGGGTAGAAGGGGGCGCATTGGTGTCCATCAAGGGTGTCATCTCCTCAGTATAGCTGGAGATAGCATCTAACATCTCAGCGGTTAAGGAAGCTGACGATACAATGATGTCAGAGATGGGAGGTAGAGCAAGTAGAGGTCGGAGTAACTATGGAGGCAAGCAAAGAGGTCTGAGGGGGGGGAGGGGAGTATGAACCTGGAGAGATGCATTGGCATGGGCAGAAGAGTCCTGCAGTGTAACAAGAGAGGAAGGAGGTTGGAAGGTAACTATAGAAGAAGATGGGGGAGGACAAGAGAAAAGGGGACTACATGGGGGGGGGGTGAACCTCCACCTTTGTGTAAGAGTTGGAAAGAAGGTGAGAACTAGGCCCTGAGGTAGAAGATAGATTCAACTGTTCAGGTGATAGACGCAAAGAAAGTGTAGGTCTGTGAGGTCTCGTAGACTGAGAAGCAAGCGAGCGAGATGAAGAAGTAGGAGGAGGAAGAGGTACAGAGGTGGGAGTTTCAGGAGTTTCAGAGGATAAAACTGCAAAAGAATTAGAAACAGGGGTGACCTCAGAAGACATGGTCACAGAGGGATTGGGAGGTGGGAGGACCATCGAGGTTGGAGGTCTCCAGGCTACTCGCACATAAGGGACATGAGGAAGTTTTCCCTAAAAGCAAAGCTGAGAGACAGCCATAGCGTAAGGCCCTCATGCTCCTTGAGGTAACAGATCTCTCTTTCATTAAGATAGACTTGACAACGGTGTGAAAAAGAAGGACGAGATTCATTGCAATTGAGACAAGAGGGGGGAAGACTACAAGACATATTCGAATGATCTTCTGCATTGCAGACTGGGAATTCCACTGCAGATCTGCAGTGTTTAGCAGGGTGCCCAAAATGCCAGCAATTACAACACTGTTGGGGAGTGGGGACTACTTTACAGACCTCTAGGCGATAGCCTGCAATATAGACAGAGGACGGAAGTTCACGGCAGTCGAGGGTTAAGTGGGCAATGTCACTAGAAAAGTGCCTCCGCCCATGAGTGGGCAGGATATATGTATCTACCTTAAGAACAGGAAGGTCCTGAAGGGCTAATTGTTCTAAAATATCATCACAAGACAAAAAATCACTGTACAATGGTACGTGGTAAGACCACAGTACCACTGCAAGAACTGAGAGTAGTGTGTTCACGAACGATGACTGGTATGTTATCTATGAAAGTTATATGAGAGAATGAGCTTGTTCTGAATTCTGTACTGTTACGACACTCACACCTCTTCGAAGAGCATGGAAGGATATATTTTGGCCAATGTGCCATAAAAGAGTTTTGCCAATTCCATGATCAGAAAGATAATCAGTTTGAGACGTTTGTAAGGAAAAGAATTTAGTCCATTGTGTAATTGTAAACCTGGTACGCAAAGGTAGTGAGTGTTGCGTAGGTCATTTCTGAGCATATATCGAAGAACTGTCATCAATAGGTTGTCTTGAATGTTTAGTAGTAGTACTGTGAGTGGTCTGACCTGAGGGAGGTGGGCGATCCAAAAACTGTCACACCGTATTTGGGAAAGCCAGTTTCTGCTCATGCCGCTGCTTCTTGCAGTGGCACGAGCAGAAACGGATGGTACCTCAGCATCTGGAGCAGGTGACGGAGCATCACCGGCAGAAGGTACAGGGGTACAAGAAGATTCTTGAGAATGGTCCAATAACAAAGCCAGGTCAGAACAGGGTGTGGGATCAGAAAGGGGCCTGGGAGGAGGAAGGGTTTCACTGAGTGAAGACTCCATAATAAAGGTGCTTCTTCTGTGTTATCTCCTTTCTTGTTATTTTAAGAAAAAAAAGAAAGAAGGAAAGAAAAAAAAGAGGGAAACCAGAGGGACAGTCACTAGGAGGCATGGAAGGCCTGGAAGCTCATCCCCTCATCTGAGAGGGCCTCGAGCCCACTGGCAGTGAAGATGCAGCATGGAACCCGTGCCATACCCTACCCTTCACGAAAGTAAACCAACACTCTGGGATAGCAGCCTCACATCTACCAAGCCACCTCGGCGGGCAAAAGAAAGCGAGGTCGGAAACCCACCACAAAGCATACCTCCTTTGGCTGTCATCTCCCAGAACCGGCAGGCAGCTTCTGGAGATACACCCATTATCTGAAGGGCACCCCACCCACTTCTCGGAAATCCAGGAAGGGAGCAGGGCACCTTGAGACAATTCAGATTCTACGGCAAACCACACCACCCCCATGGAGTGGGATGAACCCCAGCATGCCTCTCCCCACCTAGAAACCATAACGTCAGAAGGGAGGACCCCAGAGGCAACAAACGGGACAGGAAAAAGAGGAGGGGGTTGGGAGGGGGAGGAAAGGGGAAAAAAGGAGTAATGTGGAGGATGGGATAAGGGAGGATTGGGGGGTAATTAGGTTCGGTCTGAGGAAGACCAAAAGGTCTAATTCCTCAGACAAATAGCCTCTTCACCACTACAAGGAGCCCCCCTTGAAGAGGAGCCTCACTTGAAGGATTGTTGATGGAATGTTGCTTGAAGGACTGTTAATGGAGCCTTGTTTGAAGGGTTGTTGAAGGCTTGCTTGAAGGGTTGTTGATGGAGCCTCACTTGAAGGGTTAATGGAGGCTCGCTTGAAGAACTGTAGGAGTGTTGCTTGAAGGACTGTAGGAGTGTTGCTTGAAGGATTGTTGATGGAGCCTCACTTAAGGATTGTTGATGGAGCCTAGCTTGAAGGATTTTTGGGGCTTTGCTTGAAGGATTGTTGGAGCCTCACTTCAAAGATTGTTGATGGAGCCTCATCTGAAGGATTGTTGGAGCCTCACTTGAAGTATTGTTGTTGGAGCCTCACTTGATGGATTGTTGTTGGAGCCTTGCTTGAAATATTGTTGGAGCCTCCCTTGAAGGGTTGCTGGAGCCTCGCTTGAAGTATTGTTGACTTAAGAAATCGTAATGACACGATTGCAAATAAACCATACCCCCGGCCAGGATTGAACCCGCGGTCATAGAGTCTCAAAACTCCAGCCCGTCGCGTTAGCCACTAGACCAGCTAGCCACAATAAGATTCATCCAACTAGGTATATTTCTACACCATAGGAAGGTTAGCACAGGCACCTCTGTGACCACAAATGCAAGTTTTTACAGACGAATCTCCAGCTAGCGTGGCCGTGACGAACTCTAGCTCAAGTCCCTTCACTGCCGTCAACATGACTTAAGAAATCGTAATGACACGATTGCAAATAAACCATACCCCTGGCCGGGATTGAACCCGCAGTCATAGAGTCTTAAAACTCCAGCCCGTCGCGTTAGCCACTAGACCCGCTAGCCACAATAAGATTCATCCAACTAGGTATATTTCTACACCATAGGAAGGTTAGCACAGGCACCTCTGTGACCACAAATGCAAGTTTTTACAGACGAATCTCCAGCTAGCGTGGCCGTGACGAACTCTAGCTCAAGTCCCTTCACTGCCGTCAACATGACTTAAGAAATCGTAATGACACAATTTGCAATCGTGTCATTACGATTTCTTAAGTCATGTTGACGGCAGTGAAGGGACTTGAGCTAGAGTTCGTCACGGCCACGCTAGCTGGAGATTCGTCTGTAAAAACTTGCATTTGTGGTCACAGAGGTGCCTGTGCTAACCTTCCTATGGTGTAGAAATATACCTAGTTGGATGAATCTTATTGTGGCTAGCTGGTCTAGTGGCTAACGCGACAGGCTGGAGTTTTGAGACTCTATGACCGCGGGTTCAATCCCGGCCGGGGGTATGGTTTTGAAGTATTGTTGCTAGAGACTCACTTGAAATGTTGCTGATGGAGCCTCGTTTGAAGTATTGCTGATGGAGCCTCACTTGAAATATTGTTAAAGGAGCCTTGCTTGAAGGACTGTTGATGGAGTGTCGATTGAAGAATTGTTGATGAAGCCTCACTTAAAGGATTGTTAATGGAGCCTCACTTGAAGTATTGTTGGAGCCTCATTTGAAGGATTGTTGATGGAGCCTTGCTTGAAGGATTGATGGAATTTTGCTTGAAGGATTGTTGGAGCCTCGCTTGAAGGGTTGTTGATGCTAACTTGAATGGTTGTTCATGGAGCCTCGCTTGAAGGGTTGTTAATGTAGCGTCGCTTGAAGGGTTGTTAATGGAACCTTCCTTGAAGGATTGATGGAATCTTGCTTGAAGGATTGATGGAATCTTGCCTGAAGGATTGTTGCAGCCTCACTGGAAGGATTGTTAATGAAGGCTCACTTGAACGGTTGTTGATGGAGCCTTGCTTGAATGGTTGTTGATGAAGCCTTGCTTGAAGGGTTGTTAATGAAGCCTCGTTTGAAGGGTTGTTGATGAAGCCTCGCATGAAGGATTGATGGAATGTTGCTTGAAGAATTGTTGGAGCCTCGCTTGAAGGGTTGTTAATGGAGCCTCCCTTGAAGGGTTGTTAATGGAGCCTTCCTTGAAGGATTGATGGAATGTTGCTTGAAGAATTGTTGGAGCCTTGCTTGAAGGGTTGTTGCAGCCTCGCTGGAAGGATTGTTAATGAAGCCTCGCATGAAGGGTTGTTGATGAAGCCTTGCTTGAAGAATTGATGGAGCCTTGCTTGAAGGGTTGTTGATGTAGCCTAACTTGATGGGTTGTTGGATCCTCACTTGAAACATTGATGTTATGTTGCTTGAAGGATTGTTGGACTATTGGCTGAATGATTGTTGATGGAGCCTCACTTGAAGGATTGTTGATGGAGCCTCACTTGAAGGATTGTTGTTGGAGCCTCACTTGAAGGATTGTTGTTGAAGCCTCACTTGAAGGATTGTTGGAGCTTTTCTTGAAGGATTGTTAATGAAGCCTTGCTTGAGAGGTTGTTGTAGCCTCTCTTGAAGGGTTGTTGATGGAGCCTCACTTGAAGGGTTGTTACTGGAGCCTCACATAAATGGTTGTTGGAACCTCACTTGAAGGATTGTTGATGGAGCCTCGCTTGAAGGATTGTTGGTTTATGTGTATTGGCAAAGTGTTCCTCTCCAGATTCAAGATTTCTTCAGAAAGTTGGGTTAGAGCTCCTGGGTCACTTAGAGGGAGCTCCAGCTCCATTTTTGAGAGTTCAGGTACACATCTTGCATGGTTGAAAGGGAGAGGGAGCTGGGGTTGTAGGATAGTGGTATACCTAGTTAGAATAACAGTGACTGAAACAAGTCTCATAGCTAATCTGAAAAAAAATCTTTATTTGTACTCCCGTACCTTAGATGTTCTGCATCACGTGTGTAGACAGTAAAGACGTTTGAAAAAAAAAAAACTATTACAGCCAATCAGATAATTATTTCTTCTTTACTATGTATAGTGTAACCAGAATTGTCATAATAAAAATAACTTGGTTGTCTTGGGAAGGTGCTGTTTTTGACAGTTCTGTTAGGTTTGATTGATCTCTTAGTAATTAGAAGGAAATATTTTTCAGTTCTACATGATTTAAAACAATCTTTATCTCAACATTGGGCAGCATCAACAACTATGATTATTATTATTATTATTATTATTATTAATGAGAGAAGCACTAAACCTGCAAGGGTCATTCATACATTGCTGCAAGGAAGAAAAAGAAATATTTATTTTGGTCACCACTCAATCTGAGAAAGGTATAGTGTATTACACTGCTTCTATCTATTAAGTTAGGATTAAGCAGTTATTACTGGGATACCTCAGGGATATGTTTAAAAGACAATATTCAAAATAAAGTTGCTAGTAATGGCAAATCAATTGATCAACAAACAAAGAGAGATAGTAGAGGGCAACGAGTGACTAGCTCCCTTAAGGTTTACTATACAAATAGTAGGAGTCTAAGAAATAAGATAGATGAGCTGAAATTACTTGCAAGTGTAGGTAATATAGATATTATTGGTATAACAGAGACCTGGGTCAACCTGAAAGATTGAGAAATGCCTTCTGAATGTAACATACAGGGTTATAAACTATTCTACACTGATAGGATCAACAGGAAGGGTGGTGGTGTGGCGATGTATGTCAGAGAAAAGGTAAATTGTCTTAGACATGATATAAGATTAGAAACATCGAACACAGAATCTGTTTGGCTACAGTTTCTCGAGGGACATGACAAATTAATTGTGGGTGTGATTTATAGACCCCCAAACCTTGATAGGGAGGGCAGTAAGCTGTTATGGGACGAAATTCATAAGGCATCTAGATATGAAAATATTGTGATAATGGGAGATTTTAACTTTAGACAAATTGATTGGAACAATATGGCAGGAAATCTTGAGTTTAGTGACTTTCTTGATACGGTTCAGGATTGCTTTTTAGAACAGTTTGTGGCAGAACCAACTAGAGGAAACAATCTGCTTGACTTGGTTCTTGCCAACAAAGATTCACTAATTAATAATCTTGAGGTTAATGGTGAGCTTGGGGAAAGTGATCACAAATCACTTAGTTTCAATATATCATGGAATTACCCAGATAACTGCAATCAAATCTCTGTCCCAGATTTTCGCTTGGCCGACTTCATCGGACTGAAAAATTACCTGGGTGGGCTAAATTGGGATGTCCTGACTATGGGTCAGGTAGGTGATCTTGGTTGCCAATATGACGTTTTTCAGAGCATAAAACTAGCTGCCCAGACAACTTTTATTCCGAGTACGGAAATTAGATCTAACAAAAATGATCCCAAATGGATGAACAATAGATCAAAACATCTCATTGGTCAAAAGAGAGGCATATATAGGCATATCAAAAGAGGGGATGGGCAGTTAAGAAATCAAAATATTCAATTAAAGAGAGAAATAAAAAAAGGAATAAGAAAAGCAAAAAGGGATTAAGAAGCTAAGGTCACAAGGGATTCAAAGACTAACCCAAAAGGGTTCTTTCAGGTATACAGAAGTAAGATTAGGGACAAGATTGACCCACTTAAGAGTAACTCTGGTCAGATCACTGACAGTGATAAGAATGTGTGTGAAATTCTAAATACTACCTACTTCCTCTCAGTTTTCACCCAGGAAAATACTAGCGATATTCCTGAAATAATAGATTATGTTGAACAGGATGATAATAAACTATGTACGATTGCGGTAACTAGTGACATAGCCCTCAGACAAATAGAGAAACTAAAAACCTAACAAATCCCCAGGCCCTGATGAACTGTTTGCAAGGGTGTTAAAGGAATGTAAAGAGGAACTTAGCATACCTTTGGCTGATCTTTTTAACATGTCACTACAAACTGGCATAGTGCCTGATAAGTGGAAAATGGCAAATGTAATACCTATTTACAAGGCAGGTGACAGGTCCTTGGCTTCAAACTATAGACCAATAAGCCTTACCTCCA
>NC_069399.1:50846325-50863825 GCF_026875155.1 Cherax quadricarinatus | reverse complement strand
CCAGCTGCCAGATGCACGGTCCTAAGTCGAGTGGACGTATGTCGAGCAGGTCGTAAGTCGGATGGTAGGTGTATATTAGAGCTGATTTCCTGTATTCTGTTTATCACAGTATATAGTACACTACTGAATAAACATTCAAAAATATACTAAAAATGCTGTAAATCGTGTAAGTGACATTAAAACAATATAAAAATGGTTGACACAAACCCACTACAATTATAGTATGCTCCTCGCTTAGCAACGAATTCGTTTACTGATGTGGTCTTATGAACGGAACTCCGTTAAGTGAGAAGAGGCTGTATTGCAGAGAATGTTGCATTTTTCCCAGTTTTCCCATTTACAACCAGTTTAAAATTCTCTAAATCCCTTTCAGGGTCCCCAGGCCCTCTCTGAGACTTGTTCTCAGGGTCCCCAAATTTAAAAAAAAAATTATTTTTTTCTTATGAAAAGATAGAGAATCTTTTCCCGATCATAATGACACCAAAAGTATGAAATTTGATGGAAAACTTAGGGAATTATGCTCTTGCAAAGTTAGCGGTCTCGACGATGTTTACGCATCAGCGATTTTGCCCACTTTGAGCCCCATTTTCAGCCAATTCCAGTGTACTAGTCGATAAAAATCATAATTATTTTGCTAGAACTCTATTTTCTCTATCAAATGAGTAAAAGAAACCACCCATTTACCGATTTTAACTATCCAATAAAGTATCCAATAAACTATCCAATAAAATTTAGCAATTTTGCCAATTTCACAAATTTCAAAAGATGCCAATTTCTGAATAGGGTCCAGAATAAACAAGAAAGACATTCCTGGCACTAAAATAACAAGTTCTCTGTTCATTAGTCACATCCCCAGGCCCCTCTTATATTTCTTTGGCTTTCCACTTTGAATTTTTATTCTTACAAAAAATAGAAGATTTACTGCTATGCAGACTACTGCATTGGTGTAGAAATGGTATAAATAATATCAGCGCACTTGTGAAAGAATATTTGACTCGCCAGTTGACGTGTATTGGATGCTTGGCATGATTTGTTTACTTTTGAACTTTGGTAAAAAATCAAGCATTTCTGCTACTTTGAGCTCAATTTCAAGGTACTTTTCATTGTAAAACCAGTCAAAATCATCTCAATTTCTGTAATATGTCTTCCATTCTATAAAATGAGACCAGGAAAACTAGAATACAACAATAAATACCATACGAAAATACAGTGCAAAGTTGCAGTTTTAATCCAAAAACATGGTCAAAGTCTTTTTTTTCTCATCACGCACTCTGTGCTGCAGGATTTTTTTTTATACTGCGCACACTGACCACATAGACCCATTCTTTCATATGTAGGCCTACCAGCTTTCTCTCACTAGATTTGAGGGCGCTAGAATTTAGGCGTACTAGTACGTCAAAAACCCTGGGGCGTAAGCCATACTAGTACGGCCAAAACCCTGAAAGGGTTAAAGAAAATCCAACTGTGAAAAAAAAAAAGCAAACTGGCACCCACACAACCCAAAATTAAAAGAAAAATGCTTCCTGATGTTTGAGGCTTAACAGAAGAGGCTTGCTCTAGTTATTACACAAGAAACAGTTTCCTTATTAAAATTGGTAAATTGAAATTTACACAGCTTAAAGTGAGTAACAAGCTATGTTTTAACAAAGTCCACCCATCTTCCTGGAGGGTATTCCAGGGATCAGTACCCCTATAGCCCAGTCCACAACCAGGCCTCCTGGTGTCAGGGCCTGATCAACCAGACTGTTACTGTTGGCCACATGTAGTCCAACATATGAACCATAGCCCAGCTGATCTGGCACTGACTTTAAGTATCTGTGCAGCTCCCTCTTGAAGGCAGCCTTATAGAATGAGTCAATATAATTTAAACCAACCAGAAGCAGCATTCTATATAGAAAAAATTTAACTATTCATTATTATTACATTCATGAATGAAGCAATAAGCCGGTAGAGATCATACAGCACCTGGGGAATGAGAGGCATTCAGGTTTGCTACAAGAGGAAGACAGGTCCAATTCCTTGGATCAAAAGCCCCCCTGAAGGCTTCAAGGAACCAACACTGAGAATATTTATTCAGTAAAATTGGCCAATGGGGCTTATGCCACATAACAGCAGTGTGAGCCTTGCATTTAGGAAGCCAGACCAGTGGTGAAAACTTGTAGCCAATCAATCAAGACTTGGATTCCAATGATTCTAATTTTTTTTTGTACTCTTTTACCACATCAACAAATTTACCTGCATGGATATAATATGCAATAGGTACTATTGTGGACTAAGATGTGTCACCCTCTTACTCCACAATAGTATCTATTAGAAGAGGCAACTGAAAATTCTTTAACATGATTAATAGGAATAAAAATTTCACATTATTTTACACATAAAATTGTTAAATCTGTTCCAACACCACTGAATTTCACTCTCTACCATTGCCAGATTTTTGGGCACTTTCTTTGAACATCTGAAGCTCTGTCACTGAAGGTTCTGGAAGTTATCCAAGCTATTCCAGGATGCTGGGAATGGCTTCAACAACTTTGGTCACAGCACATGTGAACATGCCAGTTACCTGAGGAATTTGGTCCTTGTTACCATATACAAGTTCTGAAAAATTGAAGCCAACTGGATTAGACATTCTTGAGTTACCGGCAAAATAAAATTGAAAAATTGGAGGAAGGGAAAAAAAAAAATTCAAGCAACCTCGTGAAGGTCCCTCTTTAGGAATACAAAAAAAAAAAAAAAAAAAAAAAATGGAAGGGGCAGAAGTTGGGAAGAATGAAAGGAATAAGTGTTCAGAAAAGAATATCAACTGAAAGGATGGTGGCTACAGTTGATCAAGCATATCTGAATATGTAAATTAGAAAAATAGTGTTTGCAACAGAGGCAAAATTATTAAGAGAGAATGACAGACAAAGCATGATAAGGCATTGGAGAGTCATCCAAAATGAAGATGGCAAGTTCTCTGATGAATGAGGCAATCATTCAAGAGATGCTGGACTGTCATGGCATTCTGACAATACTCACAGCAGCACTACGTGTCCCTGCAGTAGCTGTGACTCAACTCCTGTAACCACACATATAGTCAATTACATAACAATCTGGTATGGCCACTTTAGAGGCATGAGAGAACAATTTCCCACAACCACCAGTGAGGGAAGATGGCAAAAAAGCCCAAGTGTGGTTTGATGGAAAAAAATGTTTGTTGGTTAATAATAAAGACCAGCAGAGATCACAGAGCCTGTGGAATGGGAAGTAATGAGCTTAGTAACTTTAACAGTTTAATTGTATCCACATTAGTCACCTTGATAATCATCAAAGAATACAATGGTTTGTTAATTCCAGGAAAATTCAGTTTTTATTTGCCATGGAAACTAACTTTCCTTAATGGTAAATTTTTTCTAGAGAAATTTTTTTTTAACACATTGACCATTTCCCACCGAGGCAGGTGACCCAAAAAAAAAACAAACTAAAAAGAAAAAAAAAAGAAAGAAAGAAAAAACCCAAAGAGAAAGAAAAAGCTGTCATCATCATTCAACACTTTCACCATCATTCAAATGTAATCACTGTCTTTGCAGAGGTGCTCAGATACGACAGTTTAGCTGTCACTCCCAACAGTCAAAAGTCCCAAACCCCTCCTTTAAAGTGCAGGCATTGTACTTAATACCTCCAGGACTAAAGTCTGGCTAACCAGTTTCCCTAAATCCCTTCACAAAATATTTCCCTGCTCACACTCCAACAGCTCATCAAGTCCCAAAAACCATTTGTCTATATTCATTTGTTTCTAACATGCTCACACACACTTGCTGGAAGTCCAAACTCCTCGCCCACAAAACCTCCTTTACCCCCTCCCTCCAACCATTCCTAGGATGACCCTTACCCAGCCTTCCCCTACAGATTTATACACTCTTCAAGTCATTCTACTTTGTTCCATCCTCTCTAAATGACCAAACCATCTCAACAACCCCTCTTCAGCCCTCTGACTAATACTTTTAGTAACTCCACACCTCCTCCTAATTTCTACACTACGAATTCTCTGCATAATATTTACACAACACATTGCCCTTAGACACGACATCTCCACTGCCTCCAGCTTCCTCCTTGCTGCAGCATTTACAACTCATGCTTCACACTTCTAGAGAAATATTACCAATTAAATTAAACTAAGTTGACCTTCACAAACTATTTAGGCCAACTGTTGCTTTTTCCTGTATAGCATTTTCTTCTATGAGAAATATGCTTTCAAGTTTGGATGTATGACATTCAGATGCTTCTGATGAGACCTCCAAACTGCAATATTTCCACCCCTCTTTCAGAGTGTAAGACTGTACTCCCCACCTCCAGGACTCAAGTCCAGCTAACTGGTTTCCTTGAATCCCATTCATAAATATTAACTTGTTCACACTCCAAATCACTATTATATTTATGGAAAAGTGCTAAACCTATAGGGGTCATACAGCACCTGGGGAATGGGAGGCAAGTGGGTTCGATCCATAGGGAAGACAAATCCAATTCCTGGGATTAAGAACCCCTCACCACCATTAAGGAACCTCCCTGGAGGAGACAGCCAGAGTACTGTATCACAAATACATCCCACTTATTGTTACCTGTATTATATTATTTTTTACCACATTGCCACTCTCCCAACAAAATAAGGTGAGCCAAAAAAGGGCTATTCATTTACTGTCTTTCATTCCATAGCTGTTTTGCAAGAGGTGCATATTATTATTATAATCAAAAAGAAGCGCTGCAGGGTAGGGAAGGAAGCGAGGGTATTGGGCAGCAGAAGGGAGGAGGGATGATTAGTAGGTTACAGAAAACAGCGGGGCAGGGAATAGTGTGGGGGTAGAGGGTAGCAAGAGATTGAGGGAGAAAGGGCTGAAGGTATCATCATCAGAGTTTGTGGAGTAAGTCAGTTGTTGTCAGAAAGTCAATGAGAGAGTCCGGATGAAAGGTGAGTCCATCAGCGAGAAGGGAAAGTAAAGAGAAAACAGTGGAGCGAAGACTACAATGGAGGTAAATTCTGCGTGCTCGTTGATAAAGTGGGCAGTCTAACAGAATGTGGCTGACTGATACTGGAACCTGACAATTTTCACAGAGAGGAGCAGGGTGCCTCTCCATGAGATATCCATGAGTAAGACAAGTATGGCCAATACGAAGGGGGGAGAGAGTAGTCTCCCAACCTCGACACTGGTGACAAGAAGATGGCCAGTAACCTATACTTGATTTAATAGAACAAAGTTTGTTATTGAGCAGAGCAGACCAACGTTGTTGCCAACAGGCATGAAGGTGGGTAGCTATTACAGCAAAATAGTCCAGAAATGGAACACCTCTATATGAAATTGGTAGGTCATGTACTGCTGACCGCACAGAAGTGTCTGCCTGTTCATTGCCCTGTATGTCAACATGACCAGGGACCCAACAAAAAACAATATCTTTATGCTTGGTAGAGATACGGTGTAGCCAAAGTTGGATACAGAGAACTAGGGGGTGAGGTGTATCAAATTTCCATATAGCCTGTAGAGCACCAAGGGAGTCTGAGACAACCACAAATGACACAGGCATAGATGCGATACGAATAAGTGCTGCAAGAATGGCATACAATTCTGCAGTAAAAATGCTAGCCAAAGATAGTAAATGCCCTCGCACGACGCTGTCCGGAAACACTGCTGCGAATCCAACGCCGTCAGAAGATTTAGAGCCATCTGTGTACACGGCGATGGCATGAGAATGAGAGTGGAAGTGGTCAAGAAAAAGAGAGTGGGAAGCCACCGTAGGCAGTTGGGCTTTCGAGCAAGAGAGTGAGAAAGAACAGACCCGAACAGCTGGAACTTCCCAGGGGGGTAGGGAAAAGTGAGATGCTACATGAAACTTAAGGCACACAGAATAGGAGGAGAAATTTTTTCCTGGGTAGAGACATGGCTGACAAATAGACAGCAGAGAGTTTGCATAAATAGGGAGAAATCAGAATGGGGGCACGTCACAAGCGGTGTTCCTCAGGGGTCAGTGTTGGGCCCGTTGTTGTTCACAATTTACATACACAACATAGATGAGAGAATAAATAGTGACATAAGCAAATTTGCTGATGACACCAAAATAGGCCATCCAATTCATTCTAATGAGGACACTAGAGAACTCCAGGATAATTTGAATAGACTGATGCAATGGTCGGAGAAGTGGCAGATGCAGTTTAATATTGGCAAATTCAAAGTTCTAAATGTTGGACAGTTAAATAACTATGCCACATATAAACTAAATAATGTAGATCTTAATACTACTGATTGCGAAAAGGATTTAGGAGTTCTGGTTAGCAGTAATCTAAAACCAAGACAACAGTGCATTAGTGTTCGCAATAAAGCTAACAGAATTCTTGGCTTCATATCTAAAAGTATAAATAATAGAAGTCTTCAGGTTGTTCTTCAACTCTATATATCCTTGGTTAGGCCTCATTTAGACTATGCTGCTCAGTTCTGGTCACCGCATTACAGAATGGATATAAGTGCTCTGGAAAACGTACAGAGGAGGATGACAAAGATGATCCCATGTATCAGAAATCTTCCCTATGGGGACAGACTGAGGGCCCTGAATCTGCACTCTCTCGAAAGGCGTAGAATTAGGGGGGATATGATCGAGGTGTATAAATGGAAAACAGGAATAAATGAAGGGGATGTAAATAGCGTGCTGAAAATTTCCAGCCAAGACAGGACTCGCAGCAATGGTTTCAAGCTGGAAAAATTCAGATTCAGGAAATATATAGGAAAGCACTGGTTTGGTAATAGAGTTGTGGATGAGTGGAACAAACTCCCGAGTACAGCTATTCAGGCTAAAACGTTGTGTAGTTTTAAAAATAGGTTAGGTAATTACATGAGTGGGTGTGGGTGGGTTTGAGTTGGACCTGACTAGCTTGTGCTGCTGGGTCTGGTGCAGTGCTCCATCCTTGAGTGGAGATGATCAGACTGGGTGGGTCATTGGGCTAATCCGGGGGGGGGGGGTCATTGGTCTAATCCGGGGGGGATATGGACCTGCTCCGCATGGGTCAGTAGGCCTGTTGCAGTGTTCCTTCTTTCTTATGTTCTTAAAGGCGGTAACTGAAGATAAGACAAGAGCAAATGTAGGCAAAGAGAGAAGGGACGGAGCAAACAGGGGCGGCGAACAAATAATGTCTACTAATATCAGTGACCATTCTATAAATGGAAGGATTGCAGAGATCTTGAGAGTGCACATAGTAGCGAAGGCAATGGGCATTACGGCGATCAGACAAGGATGAAACATTCGCTTCTGCATAGAGGCTCTCAACAGGCGAAGAGCGAAAAGCACCAAGGCATAAACGTAATCCTTTGTGATGGATGGGGTTAAGGCTAGAGAGAGTAGCAGGAGAGGCCACTGAATAGATCTGGTCACCATAATCGAGTTTCGATAAAATGAGGGCTGAATGTAGGAGAAGGAGAGTTTGACGATCAGCTCCCCATGAAAGATGAGCAAGATGAGAAGTGAACATTAAAATGGAATAAAATACCGACAGGTTGTTAGGTAAGACACATATGCAACAGTTAGGTATCTTTATTTCGAAACGTTTCGCCTACACAGTAGGCTTCTTCAGTCGAGTACAGCAAAGTTGAAAGAAGCAGAAGAGATTTGAAGACGATGTAATCAGTCCATCACCCTTAAAGTTTTGAGGTGGTCAGTCCCTCAGTCTGGAGAAGAGCATTGTTCCAAGGTATTGTTTCAGACCTTGGAACAATGCTCTTCTCCAGACTGAGGGACTGACCACCTCAAAACTTTAAGGGGGATGGACTGATTACATAGTAAGGGAGCTATGGTAATCGACCCTTAAGAAGCCATATTGACGATGGAGAGACTGTTGTGTCGCTCTAAATACACATTAAATGTCTGTTTTACCAACCGTTCCATCACTTTTTGCAACTGCACTGGTAAGAGCGAAGGACAATAGTGAGAGGCATCACGTCCCGTAGTACCCGGTTTGTGGAAACGGAGAACAATGGTCAGATTTCGCACAGCTGTGGAAGAACTCCTTGTGACCAAATAAGATTGAAAGGCTTAAGAGACTGCAAGGGCGACTGAGTAAATGTTAACTACGAAATATGAATGTCATTCGGGCCCATCTGTCGATGATCGGCAAGCTGAGAGTGTTTGCCTCCAGTTCCTGAAGTGTAAAATGCACATTATACTGTTCTTATATCTGAGAAGAAGAAAAGTCCAAGGGTGCTAACTCTCTGGCAGATTTTGAGAAAGAAACGAGGGGCAGAGATGGAGCCCCAGAGAAATACTGACCAGATACTGCCAATTTCAATGGCAACATCTAGAGGGTTTGCTATATCACTACCGGCAACCCGCAGAAACAGGAGGCCGGGTCAGGGAATATTTACCACTCATTTCCGTACTTTTTTCCAGACTGTACTCATAGAGGAAGCAGAGTGGTGGTGGAGACATAATCTCACCAGCAAGTGCGTTAGCGTCACGAGACACAGCGAGTGATCACATGCTTCTGCTTAAATCATGAAGTCTCTCAGTGGTTCTATTGTAACCGGTACCTGGCCCACGCAGCGCGTTTCAAACGAACTGCAGCAAGCCCAAGCAGGAGACCACCAAGGCACGCAATTCAGAGAATGCCTGCCCGAGGTTTGGGGTATAGAATGAGAAGGCTACTACGGTTAAAACTGAGGATGAGAAGAGGTTGTAAAAAAGCTCACTAAAAGCAGTTTTAATTGTTGAGTAAAGGGGCCCAATTGCCTGATCAAACTGTCCCAGCGGGGTTACGAAGAGGTGGTGAATATGAAGGGGAGAAAAGAATGATTGGAAAATGATCGCTGTCAGAACATCCGGTAAGAACAGACCAGTGAAAGTCATAGTGCAGCGGAGGAAGAGCAGACTGAGAGATCGATGCAAGAGAGAGAAATGAGTACGAGGGAACAAAATGGTGAGAGTACGCCTGAATTTAAAAACCGGAGGGGGTGGTAATCAAGAAAAGCCTCCAACTGAATGCCATTGGAATCACAGTTAGACCCCTCCCCGAGGAAATGAAGGGCATTAAAATTGGCAAGTAAGATAATAATTTTTTTTATAAAAAATTATAAATAATAACAAAGTGGTGGCAGTAATGACAAAACACGAAAGGCAATATCTGGAAAAGAAATGCTCGAGAAGGATAGAGATACAAAGAACAGAGTGTATTATACCACCTATGCAGGTGATACGGGCTGCTGTGAAAATGCAGCGAAGTTACGAACCAAAGCGCCTGATGGACAGAATATCAGTGCGTTAGAAAAGGGCAATTTCGTTAAAGGTCCGCATCAGGAAAAGGATCCAAAGAATACATAAATATAGCCTGAAGATGGGATAGATAACAGCAGAGTTGTAATTTTGGTTCTTGTAAGCAAACACACAACAGGGAAAATTGGGAGAGCAACGTCTGAAGCTCACCCTGATTCCCCGGAGGCCCGCGAATATTCCACTTAATAGGCCATGATTGCAACTATAAAGATACAGAATCGCAGGTAAGGGAAACTTATGGACAAGAGGGGTTAGAAATAGTCCACATGTGGCTGGCATGGCAAACGTTCAAGCAGCGAAGGAATGGTGCACTGGCGAAGAAAGGAGTTTGCGCAGATGGAGAAGAGGAAGAGAAGAAGCAGAGGGTGGATCAGTGTCCATTGATGTTTGGTCCTGCAATATATTCAGTCAGAATTGCTTCAAGTGTATCGGAGTCCGAGACATCGTATGGAGACAATATTGGAGATGGAAGGAGGGAGGAGTTTGAGTAAAGATCGGAACTGTAATGACTGTGCCAAGGTAGGGGGAGGGGGCGAAAGGGTGGAGGGAACTGGAGAAAGTGTGGGAGGGGACAGAAGAGGCAGAAACTCTGGTAGGAGGGCAGAAGAGGAAGAAAACTTGGGAGGGACAGGGGAGGTAGGCACAGTACAAGGAGAGGATAACCTACACACTTGTAACAGAGCCAGTGAAAGGGAAGAACTCAAGTACAGAGACGGAAGATAAAATATGGAGTGATGAAGGGAAGAGGGGTTAAAGGAGATATTGGGACTTCGAGAAGTAGAGAGGACGATTGGGAGTTAGTGTCGAACGAGGTCTTGTCGATACCAGGGTTTGATGAGGGGGAACACAAAGAAGTGCGAACAGACTGATTGTTAATAGGGACATCTCAGCCCAGGACAGCAAAAAGAATAGATACAGGAGTGACTATGGGACTCTCTGGCACCCACCGATAAAGAGGAGGCTGCAGAAGATGGGACCCCAGAAGTGGGGGGGACATTTTGAAACATGAGAATAAGAACAAGGGGGTAATCTTGCCTTTAAGGCAGAGGATGAGATACTGCCATAGCATAAGGGAGACCTTTGCCTCTTTGAGGCAACGAATATTCCTGCTCATTTAACCCTTTCAGGGCCGTCCGCTATAGATCAACGTCTTTACGTTGATGTCCAAGACCCGTAGATCTACACAGCCAAAAATTCTACCGCCGTCAAATTTACGCAAAAATGCTCATAGGCCTACATGTGAGAGATGGGTCGCGTGGTGGGTGTGCACATCAACAAAAAAACTAGCGCCCTCCCCCCGCCCCAGACCACACCCTTCACCCCCCACCCCCCCCCCGGCCCCGATCCTTCCCCCCCCCCGTACCCGCCACCCCCACCCTACGCATTGTGGAACGCCGCTACAGTTACCCTTGTTCATCTCCATGCCTCTCGCAAGTCAGCACTCACTCCCGGAAAATGACTCTCCTCTGCTCTATCTGATAGTTCTACACTGATACGGAAGTGAATAAGACGAATCTAATACGGCTTAGATCAGTTAGTGACCGAAAAGAAATTGACCAGAATATCGAAATAGTGCAGAAAACCCTGACGATCCTCAACCTTCTACCTCTGGTGTGGGCACCATTCGTGACTCACGGTCGTTGTTCCTCATTGCAAGAGAAAACTAATATTTTCGCGGGCCAGGCCTCTGACTTCAGTAATGAGATTATAGTGACGTGGACTGGGATGTTTATTGCGCTCGACGATCAATCGAGTAGTGATAGTGAGGAAACATATTCACTACAGTGAAGCATCGTAAATGTATGCCCGCCGCATGCGCTCGGGAAGGTACCCTATGCTGTGGCGGCCCAGGGGACGAGTACATCCCGTAGTACATCCCGGGGCCCAACACCAGTTTTAGGTAGTGATAGTGAGGATGAATGTTGCTAACATGGCATGGATAGACCACAGGCATCATGGATGGTGTTAGTTGGTGATGTATGGCACCGCCCATGCGTGACTGCCACACAGGCCACGCTGGGAACCCACCGCTTCTGACTTGGTACCAGGTCGTCATTTCACAAGGACAAAGCGGAGTGCCAGCCAGACCAGCCCACCAACAACCACACAACCACCCCACAACCACCTATGATGTTCCAGTAATCCACCCAGCAAACGTATCTGGGATTGGCAGACAAACTCCCATTTTGTTCCCAAGCCTCACCACTTTGATGATTCTCAAAGTGGAAATTCTATCCTATCTTGTCCCCATTGGAACCACAGCCAATGAACTGAATGCTTTGAATTATTTCTTTGGACCAGCCATTGATGAATTTATTGCAGGGAATAGTATTAAGTATTTTGAGTACAACATGTCAAATACATCTAATCACCACAGTCAGACGACACAGGTGAAAGAGACGACGTTGCAGAAATGTATTTGCTTTTTGCCAACAATAATGCTTATGCTCACGTCTATAAGCATTAATATAAAAGCATAACTGTTCCACAGATCGGCTAATTTCTACCCCGGTCTTCGTGAAATCATAACACAGTGAACAGGTTATCTTCAGTTACTATGTGCACTTCTCTGACAAAACCAGGTCCTGACAGAAGTGACAGGTTATACAAGATTAGAAATGTTTTCATGTATACAAACAAAAGTTCAGCATATACTTTTATCCATTCTAGAATCTTGTAATTGACAGTCTTTGTTTTGTTCAAAGGTAGCCTGTCATTCAAGCAGTATATACCGAGGCAAGAGGAAACGCTTTGGTATAAAACTGTTTGTACTCTGTGTTTGTGACAGTGGCCTGTGTTGGATATTGTTTGTATACACGGGTAGTAAAAAATTGAAAGATACCAAGATGTTTAATGGTATCTCAGGTGACAAGTGAGAAACATGAGGCACCTTATCTTGGTAAGGGGCATACATTATATACCGATAACTGGTTACACAACCCATTACTCAGTGATTGCATGCGAGTTGAACAAACAGAAGTGTGTGGCACCAGTGCGTTCTAGAACGTAAACATATGCCCAGGCTCAACGCAGGTGCTCGTGATGACGTGCAGGTGTTACTGCCATGACATCATGCATTACGGTGCATGACAAACAGATGTCACGATTGTTGACAACCATTCACCATAATGAAATGCAAGACTAGTGGCAAAGTTTGATCGAGTGACTAATGAACGTATTCGAAAACCAGTGTCAGTGATTGATTATACACAAAGCATGCGCTTGGTTGACAAGTGTGACATGCAGAATTGTTTTTGTTGACTGTGTTTCGTAAGAGGTACAAGAGGAACATAAACTTTTCTTCCATCTCAGGACCTTTCAATGCTCATGGCATATAAATGTACCAAATAAAGACTGCAAACAGTACCAGCCGTAAGGTGAATTTGTCTGTCTGTTGTCGACAACTCATAATGAATACTGCCAGGTAACAAAACTTGCTATACAACCATGGTCCTCGAATTCCTCAGGATAACCCAAGCGTTTGAGGAGAAAGGTGGATCATTTCATAAAACAGCTTCCTTCAACTAAGAAGAAATTGCCAAAGAGGATGCATTGTCTGTGCAGCAAACAAAAAACGACGGGCAACAAAGACGCACAAGACACCATACTCGGTTTATGTGTGAAGTAAAGAAGGTGCCTCTGTGCCATGGTGCATTGTTCAGAGTTCCGTCCACAAAGCACCAGCAGTTCTAAACCATGTCCAGTGATTGTAAATATGTAAATATATGATAGAACATTAGAATTAACAATATTTATGCATTTTAATGTAAAAAACTACATGGGTAAAACCAATAATATGAAATTACTTCATGCGGTTATTGTGTTCAAGACAGTGATTTTAATACTATACATTTAAAACCTATTGTCTCTCAGGCCCCAAATGTAAGTAGGAAAAAGAAAAAAATTGAAAAGAAAAGAAACAACTCACTAAAACCACAAAATAATGTATGCGCGTATGTGGACATCGTCGTGTTTGCCGCCACCTACATCCTTTTGTGACAAACTTCTTGGCACTGTATCTACGTAGTACTGACCAGATTTTTTTGTCTTATTTACCTTCACAAAAATATGCTCTTTAATTCTGTAAGAAAAAATAATTTTTATTTTTTTCAAAATTTCTAGGGGACACGGAGCACCACTTCGATTTTGGCCTTTGAACCTGATAAGGTTAGTAGACCTCAAACGGCGAGAGTACTAAGGTGAGCCTCAAGAACAATTAAGGCAAGAGGAGGTTGACTGCAAGACTTATAAGAATGGTCATCGCACCACCCCAGACTGGGCATTCCGGCTATAGATCTTCAATATTTTGCTGGGTGGCCAAATCGCCAGCAATATTCTACAGGTTGCGGTGTAGGGATCACCTTTCGAACTTGTAACTGATGTCCTGCTCATAAAACAGAGGGTGTGGGAGTTCCACGGCTGTCAAAGTTAAACAGCCACATTGCAAGGGTCTCGACTTCGCCTGCGGCAGGAAGAACATAAGAGTCTACCTTGAATTGGGAGATCTTGGAGTTTCCACTGTTCAAGATTGTCATTGCCACATGTCTGGAATTCTGCTGGATTATGGTATGGGCAGAATGACAGTGCCACTACAAAATTAAAGAAAGATGTTTTTCAATAATGATAGGGAGTAGTATCGATATGTGAAAGAGAGAAAGATCATGATCTTGGGTAGCAATCTGGACCGTGACAATGCGCGTACCGCTCTGAGAGCAAGAAACGAAATTCTCTACTCAATATGGCATAGGAGCACTTTGCACATACTAAGGTCAGATCGAAAGGCAGTAGAAGAAGTCGTCTAAAGTAAAGAATTTAGTCCATTGCGTGGTCCAAACTGAGTGGGGAGAGGAGTGCATGACGTGGTCGGTCTTTTCCGAGTAGAAAGGAAGGTAATAAGTAACATCATCCAGGAGATTGTCGTTGGCGTTTAGAAGCGGGACTAAATCAGAGTTGGACGCGACGTGGACGGGCCTGGCGATTCAAAAATTGCCGCACCGGAGAGGGAGAGGCCGGAAGCATAGTCAAAGAACGAAAGTGTCAGACAAACGAAGGAGTCAGTCAAAACCCCAGCACCTGAAGCGGGTGACGAAACAGCACCAGCAAGAGACAGGGGCCTTAGAGTGTCCAAAGATGGTTCAAATAGAGGCGAGGCTCAGAACGGGGTGCGTAACAAAGAAGGGGCCCGGGGATAGCGGGGTCAGGTTGGGAACATCCATGGATAGGTTACTTCTCTTTTGTTTTTAAGAAAAAAAGAAAGAAAAAATAAAAATAAAAAAAAGAATAAAAAAAAGGGGGGGACTTGGGGATGATAGGTCCTGAGGAGGAATGTAAGAGCCAGAACTCTCCCCTCCGCGCCCAAGAGGACCTCAGCACTGAAGTAGCGCAGATGCAGCAATGGAACCTGTGCCATACCTTATACCCTTCATGCCAGTAAACTCCAGCCAAAAAATTTTTCCGGATAGCAACCTCACATCTGCCGAGCTAACTCGGGGACAAAAGAGAGGGCCCGGCTGGATATCCGCACACAAGCATACCTCCTTCGGTCCCACCATCCCCGGAATCCAAAAGTTGCTTCCAGAGCTACACGCATCGCCCGAAAAGACGCCCAAAGCCACCCTCCGGGATACAGGAGAGTGGATCGGGACATCCCCAGGCGCTCCAGATTCCACGGCTAAACTAAACAACGCCACCCGCCAAGAACCTCAAACGGAATGGGATGACTCCCGTACCCTTTCCCCTACCTAGGAACTAGTGCAACCTGTGGGAAAAATCCCACAGGCCCAAAAAGGGAAGGGCAAAAGGGAGGGTGGGGAGGAGGGAGGAAAAGAAAATGGGGAGATGGGCTAGGGAAGGGGGGCTTGGGGGATAATTAGGTTCGGTCCTGAGAAGAAGAGGAAGAGAGATCACAATCATCATACTTGGCAAAAATGCAGCAAACCTACCTGCCTCTTCCCCCAGACTAGATGCACATTCCATGGAAGATTATATTTCAAACGAGTTGAAAGTAGATGAGAAAACAGTACATAAGACTCAGTGGAAAGAAACCTTATGTAGGAAAGGTAAAGGAAAAATAAGATGACCAGGGTCCTACTTGTATTTACAAACAAATTAACATGCATCATATAAAGCACTATTTTTGGTATTTGTTATTAGTATAATGACTTTAAAAGACCAATCACCAGTATTTTCAACAATAATTCATGAGCGATCATACTAGAAATGATTTACAGTTCTGCCTTTTACAGTACAGCATATGGTATATGTAATATTCAAAATTCTTTTCTAGCACAATGAAAGGAACTTTATAATTATGCACAAACTTGTTAATTACATAAGGTATCTGTTCTCTTTCTTTCAAACTTTATAAGCCCTCCCATCAAAATGAAACCAAACAATGCTGTATGTATGTTTCAGAAAAGATTATTTTAATTAATATTCTCATACTGTATATGTACAAGCAAAAAAAGAAAACACATTCAGGAGGTGTATGCAGTGTTAACAAAATCATGGCCAGGTTCACCTATGCCAAAATAACCTTGAAATAAAGTATTTTCAAAAGTATAAACTTAACCAAGAGGTAATACTCATCTCTTTTCACCTCTTAAAATGGCATGTTACTTTATGACATATTTACATTATGTTCAATGCTAAATAGAGAAGGGAAATAACTTGTGAACTGAGTTATCTTATAAAAACACTAAATGGAGAACTGTACAAGGTTCTGAACCTGCTAAATAGGTCCTGAACACATCACATGACACTTGGAATAACCAATAGGAACAGTCAATGTCCAGCGGCAGATCAAAGTTGGGTTCGAGGATCTCACTATAAACCCTCCCATAAAACAACATTTTTCACAAACCTGAATTCAAATCATGTTATGTGAATACTGTACTCTCAAAATAGTATTTTAAACAAAAATTAAAAAAAAATTTTTGCATCATAATTTTTGGGGGATGCAATAAAAAAAATTAGTGAATTCAGTGCTGGGTGAATTATTCAATGTGCTCTGAGAAAACCTAACAACTTTGATTATTTAGCCAAAATAACAAATAAATAAATAAAACATGGACATCATCATATGCCTTCATAAAAACAAATTAAAAATTGCTTGCAAAAACCAAGCCTAGTCAAAGAAAATCATGGACCTGCCACTAGTGATAAGATGATATTTCTTGTATTTTTGAAAATTCATTAGTTTCGTGCTAAAGATCTGACTGGAGCAGAATACTGCTGCTGCTCACCATGACTCTTGCTGCTGTGACTTAAATGACAAACCTGCAGCTCTGAGCTAAATATCTGCAACACAGATTATTTTTAAGCTGCTGAGAGATACACATGTTATGAGTTTCATTAAATTCAAAATGATTTATTTTCTGCTGTTTTTAATGAGCACAGTCCTTAACTGTTATATATATTACAATATTTGCAATAGTCCTTTATTGTTATATATATTACATTATCTGCAATACGACATTATCTGCAATATTACATTATCTGCAATACGACCAACACTTGACTAGCCATTGTATTCAGCTTTTGGTCTTATGCTGTTATTTTCTTGCTTCAAACTTCTAATACAGAGCAGGTCACATTTTCTGATCTGCAACAGGCTGTATTTTCTAAACCGCTGCAGGTCATAATTTCTAACCTGCAACAAATCATATTTTCTAACCCATAGCATGTTGAACTTTCTAACTTGCAGGTCATATTTTTTTAACCTGCAGCAGGCTGCACATTCTAGCCTGCTGTAGGCCATATTTTCTAACCTGCTATAAGCTACACTTCTAACCTGTAGCAGGTTGTACCTGCAGTTAAAATAGCTGATGCCTTACAACTGTAATTCCTGCCTTACTATAATTTAAAACTAACCCACAATTTGGAGAAGAAAGGTTAGGCAATGTTTCAGTGTGTTCTGGACCATTATAAAGCAGTGTCAACAGTGGTCCAAGAAGGAACAAAATGCTGTCTAAGGTTTATTCTTCAAACTGTTGATTTGTTGTGAATTGCTTCAGCCATGATGCTGTGACTTTTATTCTACTTTACTACCATAGTTACTTCTTAACCTGTTGCTATAAAAAGTTTTTTAGTCTGCTTCGTATGTAGCCCGGGCCCTTTCATCTACATTTAAATTTTCCAGCTTTATAAAACAATTCAGCATTCCCTGCCAAAATGAGTTTTGTTGAGGGGAAAACTTTCTATTCCTGCGGGGAATTGA
>NC_069399.1:50483825-50841325 GCF_026875155.1 Cherax quadricarinatus | reverse complement strand
GGGGGGGAAAAAAAAAAGGGGGGGAAAAGGGGTTTTTGGGGGAAAAAAAAAAAAGGGGGGGGGGGAAGAAAGGGGGAAAAAAAAAAAAATTTTTGGGGAAAAAAAGGGGGGGGTTTTTGGTTTTGGGGTTTTTAAAGGGGGGGGTTTTTTTTTTAAAGGGGGCCCCCGGGGGGGGCCCCCCAAAAAAAAGGTTTTTTGGGGGGGAAAAAAAAGGGGGGAAAAAAAATTTTAAAAGGGGGGGGAAAAAAAAATTTTTTTTAAAGGGGAAAAAAAAAAAGGGGGGGAAAGGTGTTTGGGGTTTGGGGAAAGGGGGAAAAAAAAAAAACCCCCCAAAAATTTTGGGGGGTTTTTGGAAACCCCAAATTTTTCCCCCCCAAAACCCCCCAAAAAAAAATTTTTTTTAAAAACCTTTTCCCCCCCAAAAAAAGGGGGGAAAAAAAAAATTTTTTTAAAAAGGGGTTAAAACCCGGGGCCCCCTTTTTTGTTAAATTTTTTTTAAATTTCAAACCCCCCGGGGGGTTTTTTTTTTTTTTTTTTTCAAAATTTCCCCCTTCCCCCCCCCAAAAAAAAAAAAAAAAAATTTTTTTTTTTTAAAAAAATTTTTTTAAAAAAAATTTTTTTTAAAAAAAAAAAAAAAAAAGGAAAAATAAAAAAAAAAAATTTTAAAAAAAAAAATTTAAAATTTAAAAGGGTTTTTTAAAGGGTTTTTTTTCCCCCAAACCCAAACCCCCCTTTTAAAAAAAAAACCCCCCCCAAACCCCTTTTTTTTTAAAATTTTCCCCCTTCCCAATTTTTAAATTTTTTTTTTTCCCCTTTTTTTGGCAATTTTTGGTTTTTTCCCCAAAAAATTTTTTTTTTTTTTCCCCCAATTTTTTTTTTAAAAAAAAAATTTTCCCAAAAAAAATTCCCCAATTTTTTTTAAAAAAAAAAAAATTTTTAAAAAAATTTTTTCCAAAATTTTTGGAAAAAATTTTTTATGGGGGGGGAAAAAAAAAAGGGGGGGGTTTTTAAACCCCAAAAAAAAAAAAATTTTAAAAAAAAAAAACCCTTTTTTTTCCCAAAAAAAAAAAATTTTTTGGTAAAGGGGCCGGGTTTAAAAATTTTTAAAAAAAAAAAATTTTAAATTTTTTTCGGGGGTTTTTTTGGCTTTTTTAAAAAAAAAATTTTTTTAAAAAAAACCTTAAAAACCCAAAAAAAAAACCCCTTTTTTAAAAATTAAAAAAAGGGGGAAACCCCAAAAAAACCCCCCCCCCCTTTTTTTAAAAAAATTAAAATGGGGGGGAAAGTTCTGTATTGTGTATAATATTTTTTTTTTTAACAAGTCAGTCATCTCCCACCTAGACAGGGTGGCCCAAAAAGATAGAAAATCCCAAAAACAAAATTACTTTCATCATCATTCAACACTTTCGTCTCACTTACACATAACCATTGTTTTTGCAGAGGTGCCCAGATACAACAGTTTAGAAGCATATATAAAGACACAATATAAAAAAATGACCTGAAATAATATAATAAACTCCCGATAGAATATAATATCAGGGCCCCAATTATATATATACCGTCCTATTACACATCTCTCCAAACTGCCAATATCCCAAACCCCTCCTTTAAAGTGCAGGCATTGTACTTCCCATTTCCAGAACTCAAGTCCGGCTATATAAAAATAACCGGTTTCCCTGAATCCCTTCACTTAATACAGTGGAACCTCTACTTGTGAGTTTAATCCGTTCCATGACCTTGCTCGCAATTGGATTTGGTCGTTTGCAGAGTCAATTTTCCTCATTTAAATTAATTGAAATGCAATTAATCCGTTCCAGTGGAATTCTGTACTTCAATAATTTCGCAAATATCAACTCTACGGCTTATTTATCTATCTCACTTCATCTAATGTGACATAATAAACAATATAAATAACATAGAAACCTGATATATACTCTAAAATGAATAAAACATGTTATTCATGTAGTGGTATGGGCGGTGTCGGCGGTGGACGAGAGTTTGTCTGGACACCGGGCAAAATACTTCATGAATAATTTCACTATCATCTATACGGCTTATTTATCTATCACAGTTCATCTAGTATGACATAACAAACAATATGAATAACATAGAAACATGATATATACTCTAGAATGAATAAAATATGTTATTCATGTAGTGGTATGGGCGGTGTCGGCGGTGGACGACAGTTTGTCTGGAGACTGGGCAAAATACTTCATGAATAATTTCGCTGATATCATCTATACGGCTTATTTATATAACACAGTTCATCTAATATGACATAACAGACAATATAAGTAACACAGAAACACGATATATACTCTAGAATGAATAAAATATGTCATTATGTAACAGGTGGAGGCGGCCACAACCGCTCCCTCTTTGTTGTGGTAAACACTGCCATCTAATGATGGCCTTTTGAAGCTGTCTATTATAATTATTATATGTAGTACATTATTATTATGTAAAGTGGACCCCCGCTTAACGATCACCTCCCAATGCGACCAATTATGTAAGTGTATTTATGTAAGTGCGTTTGTATGTGTATGTTTGGGGGTCTGAAATGGACTAATCTACTTCACAATATTCCTTATGGGAACAAATTCGGTCAGTACTGGCACCTGAACATACTTCTGGAATGAAAAAATATCGTTAACCGGGGGTCCACTGTATTATTATACATATTATATTACTATTATTATTATTATTGTATTATATTATTATTATTATTATTATTATACGTATTGTTATTATTCATATTATTATATATATTATTATTATTTTTATTTATTATTTTTTTTTTTTATTATCACACTGGCCGATTCCCACCAAGGCAGGGTGGCCCGAAAAAGAAAAACTTTCACCATCATTCACTCCATCACTGTCTTGCCAGAAGGGTGCTTTACACTACAGTTTTTAAACTGCAACATTAACACCCCTCCTTCAGAGTGCAGGCACTGTACTTCCCATCTCCAGGACTCAAGTCTGGCCTGCCGGTTTCCTGAACCCCTTCATAAATGTTACTTTGCTCACACTCCAACAGCACGTCAAGTATTAAAAACCATTTGTCTCCATTCACTCCTATCAAACACGCTCACGCATACCTGCTGGAAGTCCAAGCCCCTCGCACACAAAACCTCCTTTACCCCCTCTCTCCAACCTTTCCTAGGCCGACCCCTACCCCGCCTTCCTTCCACTACAGACTGATACACTCTTGAAGTCATTCTGTTTCGCTCCATTCTCTCTACATGTCCGAACCACCTCAACAACCCTTCCTCAGCCCTCTGGACAACAGTTTTGGTAATCCCGCACCTCCTCCTAACTTCCAAACTACGAATTCTCTGCATTATATTCACACCACACATTGCCCTCAGACATGACATCTCCACTGCCTCTAGCCTTCTCCTCGCTGCAACATTCATCACCCATGCTTCACACCCATATAAGAGCGTTGGTAAAACTATACTCTCATACATTCCCTTTTTGCCTCCAAGGACAAAGTTCTTTGTCTCCACAGACTCCTAAGTGCACCACTCACTCTTTTTCCCTCATCAATTCTATGATTCACCTCATCTTTCATAGACCCATCCGCTGACCGTCCACCCCCAAATACCTGAATACATTCACCCCCCTCCATACACTCTCCCTCCAATCTGATATTCAATCTTTCACCTAATCTTTTTTGTTATCCTCATAACCTTACTCTTTCCTGTATTCACCTTTAATTTTCTTCTTTTGCACACCCTACCAAATTCATCCACCAATCTCTGCAACTTCTCTTCAGATCCCCCAAGAGCACAGTGTCATCAGAAAAGAGCAGCTGTGACAACCCCCACTTTGGTGTGATTCTTTATCTTTTAACTCCACGCCTCTTGTCAAGACCCTCGGTTTTTAAATTCTCTTACAACCCCATCTATAAATATATTAAAAAACCACGGTGACATCACACATCCATGTCAAAGGCCTACTTTACTGGGAAATAATTTCCCTCTTTCCTACATACTCTAACTTGACCCTCACTATCCTCGTAAAAACTCTTCACTGCTTTCATAACCTACCTCCTACACCATACACTTGCAACATCTGCCACATTGCCCCCCTATCCCCCTGTCATACGCCTTTTCCAAATCCATAAATGCCACAAAGACCTCTTTAGCCTTATGAAATACTGTTCACTTATATTGTTTCACTGTAAACACCTGGTCCACACACCCCTACCTTTCCTAAAGCCTCCTTGTTCATCTGCTATCCTATTCTCTGTCTTACTTTTATTCTTTCAATAATAACTCTACCATACACTTTACCAGGTATACTCAGCAGACTTATCCCCCTATAATTTTTGCACTCTTTTTACCCCCTTTGCCTTTATACAAAGGAACTATGCATGCTCTTTTGCCAATCCCTAGGTACCTTACCCTCTTCCTTTACATTTTTTTAAATAATTGCACCAACCACTCCAAAACTATATCCCACCTGCTTTTAACATTTCTATCTTAATCCCATCAATCCCGGCTGCCTTACCCCCTTTCATTTTACCTACTGCCTCACGAACTTCCCCCACACTCACAACTGGCTCTTCCTCACTCTTACAAGATGTTATTCCTCCTTATTATTAAATTATTATTATTATTATTATTATTATTATTATTATTATTATCATTATTATTATCATTATTATTATATAAATTATTTGTAATTTTTATTCACACAAAAAATCTAAGATTTACTGTTATTCCTTATTGCAATAATTGTATAAATATGTCAACCCATTCACGACTGCATATTGGAATGGACATTTGTTTACTCTGAAACAGCCAAGCAATGGACCATTTCTCCTAGGTTGAGCTCTATTTCAAGGTACTTTTCATTGTGAAAGCAATCAAAATCATATCTATTTCTGTAATATATCTTCCATTCTATCAAATGAGACCCAAAAAAAAAAAAAAAACGAGAATACAACCATAAAAACCATTCGAAATTACCACTAATGGGTGGCTAATTGCTGAGAAGTGAACTCCATTATTTATGCTTAGATTTCTTTCATTTTTTGGTGTACGTTAAGAAGCATCTTTCCATCATACATTGCCCAAGTTTCAATAAGATAGTCCAACAAACAAATGAGATACATTTCCCGAGATCAAGAGCAAGAGCCCCTCACCAGTGTCAAGGAACCAGCCTTGAGGTCTGCTCGCTTGTGGAAATTTTGCTCATGTATGGAAGCAAAAAATCGACCCATCGACTGCTCATATTTGGAAAAACTCGTACGTGGACACGCTCGCAAGTAGAGGTTCCACTGTATTACCCTGCTCACACTACAACACCTCGTCAGGTCCCAAAAGCCATTCTATTTTTATTTTATTAACACACTGGCCAATTCCCACCAAGGCAGGGTGGCCCGAAAAAGAAAAACTTTCACCATCATTCACTCCATCACTGTCTTGCCAGAAGGGTGCTTTACACTACAGTTTTTAAACTGCAACATTAACACCCCTCCTTCAGAGTGCAGGCACTGTACTTCCCATCTCCAGGACTCAAGTCCGGTTTCCCTGAATCCCTTCATAAATGTTACTTTGCTCACACTCCAACAGCACGTCAAGTATTAAAAACCATTTGTCTCCATTCACTCCTATCAAACACGCTCATGCATGCCTGCTGGAAGTCCAAGCCCCTCGCACACAAAACCTCCTTTACCCCCTCCCTCCAACCTTTCCTAGGCCGACCCCTACCCTGCCTTCCTTCCACTACAGACTGATACACTCTTGAAGTCATTCTGTTTCGCTCCATTCTCTCTACATGTCCGAACCACCTCAACAACCCTTCCTCAGCCCTCTGAACAACAGTTTTGGTAATCCTGCACCTCCTCCTAACTTCCAAACTACGAATTCTCTGCATTATATTCACACCACACATTGCCCTCAGACATGACATCTCCACTGCCTCTAGCCTTCTCCTCGCTGCAACATTCATCACCCATGCTTCACATCCATATAAGAGCGTTAGTATAACTATACTCTCATACATTCCCCTCTTTGCTTCCACGAACAAAGTTTTTTGTCTCCACAGACTCCTAAGTGCACCGCTCACCCTTTCCCCCTCATCAATTCTATGATTCACCTCATCTTTCATAGACCCATCCGCTGACATGTCCACTCCCAAATATATCTGAATACATTCACCTCCTCCATACTCTCTCCCTCCAATCTGATATCCAATCTTTCATCACCTAATCTTTTTGTTATCCTCATAACCTTACTCTTTCCTGTATTCACCTTTAATTTTCTTCTTTTGCATACCCTACCAAATTCATCCACCAACCTCTGCAACTTCTCTTCAGAATCTCCCAAGAGCACAGTGTCATCAGCAAAGAGCAACTGTGACAACTCCCACTTTGTGTCTGATTCTTTATCTTTTAACTCCACGCCTCTTGCCAAGGCCCTTGCATTTACTTCTCTTACAACCCCATCTATAAATATATTAAACAACCATGGTGACATCACACATCCTTGTCTAAGGCCTACTTTTACTGGGAAATAATCTCCCTCTTTCCTACATACTCTAACTTGAGCCTCACTATCCTCGTAAAAACTCTTCACTGCTTTCAGTAACCTACCTCCTACACCATACACCTGCAACATCTGCCACATTGCCCCCCTATCCACCCTGTCATACGCCTTTTCCAAATCCATAAATGCCACAAAAACCTCTTTAGCCTTATCTAAATACTGTTCAATTATATGTTTCACTGTAAACACCTGGTCCACACACCCCCTTCCTTTCCAAAAGCCTCCTTGTTCATCTGCTATCCTATTCTCCATCTTACTCTTAATTTTTTTCAATAATAACTCTACCATACACTTTACCAGGTATACTCAACAGACTTTATCCCCTTATAATTTTTGCCCTCTCTTTTGTCCCCTTTGCCTTTATACAAAGGAACTATGCATGCTCTCTGCCAACCCCTTGGTACCTTACCTCTTCCAACATTTATTAAAAAATTGCACCAACCACCCAAACATATCCCCCCCTGCTTTTAACATTTCTATCTTTACCATAAATCCCGGCCCCTTTACCCCCTTTCATTTTCCCCTACTCCCTCATGATTCCCCCCACTCAAAACGGGCTCTTCCTCACTCCTACTAGTTATTCCTCCTTCCAATACTGAAACACAGTTTTCCCATTTTCTTTAACATTAAACATTCCTCAAAATATTCCTTCCATCTTCCCAAAAACCTCTAACTCCTTTTAATAACCTCCTCTCCTATTTTTTAATAAAAACATTTTTTTTTCTCTAGGCTTTCTAACTTGTTAATCTCACTCCAAAATTTTTTTCCTTTTTCCCAACAAAATTTGTTGATAACTCTCACCCACTCTCTCTTTGCTCTCTTTTTACATTGCTTCCCCACTCTCTTAACCCTCCTTTTTTCTCCATATACTCTTTCCCCTTTGATCACTTGCCCCATTGTCTCCATTTTTCTATCTAACACGTCATGCACGCTTGCTAAAAATTTAAAAGCCCCCATCACAAAACCCCCTTTACCCCCCCCCTCCAACCCTTAAAGGATAACCCTACCCCCCCTTCCTTTCCCTACAATTTAACCTCCCATGTCTTCCTTTGTTTTCATTCTCTCAAAATGATAAACCCACCCAAAAACCCCCCTTTTCGGGGCCCTCTGACTAATACTTTTGTTAACTCCACACCTTTTTTTTCCACACTTTGAATTCTCGCAAATATTTACACCAACATTGGCCTCCAACTGCCCCTGCGCAGCATTTACAACCCAAGCTTTACACCCATACAAGAGTGTTGGTACCACTATACTTTCTACATTCCCTTCTTTGCCCCTTGAAACGTTTTTCTTGCTTACATAACAGGGACCCCCACATTCGAAGGCATCGACATTTGATAAACCTACATTCCCTGCATTTTAACGCAAAAATTTTGCCCGCATTCGATGGAAAAACCCGACTTTGAACGGCATACGAGACGTGCCACATGGCGCCTAAAACTGCCCCGTGGTGCCAGTGTTTACAAGCCCGCCATGGCACGATCTAAGGGTACATTCATAAATTCCAAATTATCCCTATACACTGTTTTTTGGTGTTTTCTACAAAATAATAACCATGGGCCCCCAAGAAATCTTCTGGTGCAATCCTTCGAGAAAAAAGGTGCTAATGACTATTGAAATGAAGAAAGAGATAATTGCAAAGTACGAAAGTGGAGTGCGTGTGTCAGAGTGCATGATGATTTGGTAAAGAAATTGCCTGCAACTAGTGGTGATGTGAGTGAAGTTAAGGCCAGCAAAGGTTGGTTTGAAAGATTTAAGAATCGTAGTGGCATACACAGTGTGGTAAGGCATGGTGAGGCTGCCAGTTCAAGTCCTAATGGAAGGGGATTCCCCTTCTAAACACTAACACCATCTACACTCTCCCCTCCTCCCATCCCATCAATCATCACCAGATCTTCATTAAAGGTAAGTGTCAATTATTCTATTGCTATTAATCTATTGTTATTTTTGTTATTGTAATTATTCTATTGCATTAAACTTAATATTTCATGTGATCAAATTTTTTTTCATAATTTTGGGTGTCTTGCACGGATTAATTTGATTTCCATTATTTCTTATGGGGAAAATTAATTCGACTTTCGATATTTTCGACATTCGATAGCTCTCAGGAACGGATTAGTATCGAATGTCGAGGGTCCACTGTACCTCAACACACAACTCGCCTTTTTTTCATCATCAATTCTATGGTTAACTGCATCCTTCATAAACCCATCTGGTGACACATCAGCTCCCAAATATCTGAAAACTTTCACTTTTTCCATACTCCTTCTCTCCAATGTGATATCCAATTTTTCTTTATCTAAATCATTTGATACCCTCATCACCTTACTCTTATCAATGTTCACTTTCAACTTCCTACCTTTACACACCCTCCCAAACTCGTCCACTAACCTCTGCAACTTTTCTTTAGAATCACCCATAAGCAAAGTAACATCAGCAAAAAGTAACTGTCAATTCCCATTTTGTAATTGATTACCCATAATTTAATCCCACCCCTCTCCCCAACACCCTAGCATTTACTTCTTTTACAACCCCATCTACATATCTTTCTTTCTTTCTTTCAACATACCAGCCGTATCCCACCGAGGCGGGTGGCCCAAAAGAAAAAACTAAAGTTTCTCTTTTTAAATTTAGTAATATATACAGGAGAAGGGGTTACTAGCCCCTTGCTCCCGGCATTTTAGTCGTCTCTTACAACACGCATGGCTTACAGAGGAAGAATTCTGTTCCACTTCCTCATGGAGGTAAGAGGAAATAAACAAGAACTAGAAAGAAAATAGAAGAAAACCCAGAGGGGTGTGTGTGTATATATATGCTTGTACATGTATGTGTAGTGTGACCTAAATGCAAGTAGAAGCAGCAAGACATACCTGAAATCTTGCATGTTTATGAGACAGACAAAAGACACCAGCAATCCTACCATCATGTAAAACAATTACAGGCTTTCGTTGTACACTCACTTGGCAGGACGGTAGTACCTCCCTGGGCGGTTGCTGTTTACCAACCTACTATTAAACAACCATGGTGACATTACACATCCCTGTCGAAGACCTAATTTTACCGGGAAGTAGTCTCCCTCTTTTCTATACACCCTAATCTGAGCCTCACTATCCTCATAAAAACTCTTTACAGCATTTAGTAACTTACTACCTATTCCATATACATGCAACATCTGCCACATTGCTCCCCTATCCACTCTATCATATGCCTTTTCTAAATCCATAAATGCAATGAAAACTTCCCTACCTTCATCTAAATACTGTTCACATATATGCTTCAATGTAAGCACCTGATCTACACATCCCCTACCCACTCTAAAGCTCCTTGCTAATCCACAATCCTACTCTCTGTCTTACTTCTAATTCTTTCAATAATAACCCTAACGTACACTTTTCCTGGTATACTCAGTAAACTTCTTCCCCTATAATTTTTACAATCTCTTTTGTCCCCCATCTCTTTATATAAAGGAACTATACATGCTCTCTGCCAATCCCTGGGTACCCTCCCCTCTTCCATACATTTATTAAACAAAAATACCAACCACTCCAACACTATATCCCCCTCTGCTCTTAACATTTCTGTCATGATCCCATCAGTTTCTGCTGCTTCATCCCCTTTTATTCTACGTAATGCCTCACACTTCCCCCACACTCACATCCTGCTCTTCTTCACTCCTAAAAGATGTTGCACCTCCCTGGCCAGTGCATGAAATGACCACCTCCTTCTCTTCGTCGACATTTAAAAGTTCCTCAAAATATTCCCACCATCTACCCAATACCTCCAGCTCCCCATTTACTACTCCCCTACTCTGTTTTTAACTGACAAATCCATTCATTCCCTAGGCTTTCTTAACTTGTTTATCTCACTTCAAAATTTTTTTCTTGTTTTCATTAAAATTTCTTGACAGTGCCTCTCCCACTCTATCATCTGCTCTCCTTTTGTGCTCTCTCACCACTCTCTTCATCTTTCTTTTACTCTCCATATACTCTGCTCTTCTTATAACACTACTGCTTTGTGAAAACCTCTCATAAGCTACCTTTTCCTCTTTTATCACACCATTTACTTCATCATTTTACCAATCACTCCTCTTTCCTCCTGCACCCACCCTCCTATAGCCACAAACTTCTGCCCCACATTTTAATACTGCATTTTTAAAACTATTCCAACCCCCTTCAAACCCCCCCCCCCCCACCCACTACTCATACTTGCACTAGTCCACCTTTCTGCCAATAGTTGCTTATATCTCACCCTAACTTCCTCCTCCCTTAGTTTATACACTTTCACCTCTCTCTTACTTGTTGTTTCCATTTTCCTTTCATCCCATCTAACTGTAGCTACAACTAAATAATGATCTGATATATCAGTTTCCCCTTTATAAACATGTACATCCTGAAGCCTACCCATCAACCTTTTATCCACCAATACATAATCTAACTACTTTCATTACGTGCTATATCATACCATGTATACTTATTTATCCTCTTTTTTCATAAAATATGTATTACTTATTACCAAACCTCTTTCTACACATAGCTCAATTAAAGGCTCCCCATTTTCATTTACCCCTGGCACCCCAAATTTACCTACTACTTCCTCCACAATATTTTTACCCCCTTTACCAATGAAATCCCTAATCACAAGTACTCTCACAGTTGGTTCAAAACTCCCTATGCACTCACTCAACATTTCCCAAAATCTCTCTCTCTACTCTACACTTTTCTCTTCTCCAGGTGCATAAATGCTTACTATAACCCACTTTTCACATCCAACCCTTATTATACTCCACATAATCCTTGAATTAATATATTTATATTCCCTCTTTTTCTGCCATAACTTATCCTTCAACATTATTGCTACTCCTTCTTTAGCTCTAACTCTATTTGAAACCCCTGACCTAATCCTATTTATTTCTCCCCACTGAAACTCTCCCACCCCCTTTAGCTTAGTTTCACTTACAGCCAGGGCATCCAGCTTCTTCTCATTCATAACATCCACAATCATCTCCCTCTTTTCATTCGCACAACATCCACGCACATTCAAACATCCCACTTTGATGGTTTTTCTTCTTTTTCTTTTTAGTAGGCTAAAGAGTAAATGGGGTTACTAGCCCATTGTTCCCGGCATTTTAGTTGACTTTACAACACGCATGGCTTACGGAGGAAAGATTCTTATTCAAATTCCCCATGCATATAAAAGGAAAAGCAATAAGAACAAGAACTATTAATTAAGATAAAATCAAAGAAAACTCAGATGAGTGTGTATATATAAATGTGTACATGTATGTGCAGTGTGACCTGAGTGTAAGTAGAAGTAACAAGACATACCTGAAATCTTGCATGTTCCTTCTTTCTTTCAACAAACCGGCCGTATTCCACTGACGCAGGGTGGCCCAAAAAGAAAAACGAAGTTTCTCTTTTTAAATTTAGTAATTTATACAGGAGAAGGGGTTACTAGCCCCTTGCTCCTGGCATTTTAGTCGCCTCTTACAACACACATGGCTTACGGAGGAAGAATTCTGTTTCACTTCCCCATGGAGATAAGAGGAAATAAACAAGAACAAGAACTAGAAAGAAAATACAGTAGCAGAAAACCCAGAGGGGTGTGTGTATATATATGCTTGTACACGTATGTGTAGTGTGACCTAAGTCTAAGTAGAAGTAGCAAGACGTACCTGAAATCTTGCATGTTTATGAGACAGAAAAAAGGACACCAGCAATCCTACCATCATGTAAAACAATTACAGGCTTTCGTTGTACACTCACTTGGCAGGATGGTAGTACCTCCCTGGGTGGTTGCTGTCTACCAACAATAACAATAATAATATACACAATACTGATATAATAATGATATTATACACAATACAGAATATTCTCAATGCGTTTGTAAGTCAAGGTCTTGCTGTACACTTACTCTTAACATGCTCACACATGTCTTTTGGATGTTCAAGTCCCTTGCTTACAAAACCTCCTTTACCCCCTCCTTCCAACCTTTCCTAGGATGACTCCTAACCCCACCTTCTGTCTACTACAAATTTATACACCTTCCTAGTCATTCTTTTTTTCTCCATTTTAAGTATCCAAATCACCTCAATAGCCACTCCTCAGTCCTCTAGTCACAATATTCACACCACACACACTGCCCTCAGATATGACATCTCTGCTGTGTGCAGCCGCTTCCTTGCTGCAACATTAGAGAATCACACTTCACATCCATATAAAGCATTGGTACCATTATACTCTGATACAGTCCCCTTTCTTACCTTTATGAATAATGCTCTTAGTCTCCACAGATGACTCAGTGCACCACTCACGTTTTTTCCCTTGTCAATTCCATGATTCACCATATCTTTCATAGACCAATGACAAGTACATTCCCAAATATCTAAACACTTTCACTTCCTCCATACTCCCTCCTCCCAATCTGATATCAAATTTTTCATTATTTATTCTTTTTGTTACTCCTATCACCTTGCTCTTTCTTTTGTGCATTCTTATCATAGTTCTTTTACATACCCACCCAAATTCGTCCACCATTCTTTGCAAAGTCTCTTCAGAATCTCCCAACTGTGACAACTCCCACTTTACATTACATTTTCTATCTTTCAATCCCGCACCTCTTCCCCACACCCATGTAATCATTTTTTTTACAACCTCGTCTCTAAATACAGTGGTCCCTCGTTTTTCGTAATTAATCCGTTCCTGGAGGAGCTACTATAAACGAAATTTACGATTTGCGAATCAATTTTCCCCATAAGAAATAATGTAAATACAATTAATCCGTTCCTGACACCCAGAAGTATTAAAACAAAAAAATTTTTTACATGAAATATACATGTAGTACATAAACAATACAATGGGAAATGATGACTGAAACATTAACAGCATAACACTTACCTTTATTGGAGATTCTTCTTAGTGTATGGGAAACTGGAGGAGAGAGATTGGATAGTTTACAGTTTGGAAGGGGAATCCCCTTCCAGCAACACCTCAGGTGCCAATTGCTTCTCTGGGGTTGCTTCTCTTCTCTGTTTCTTAATGCCACTAGGACCACCTTGAGAGTCACTCTAGTCCTGTCTCGCAAAGTAACTGTGGAGAGAGCTCTGTTTCTGGCGTCTCTTTAACACTTCCCTAAAATGGCCCAAGACTTTGTCACTGTACATATTTCTCACCTTCTTTACTACAGGCTTGGCACTAGGAGCTTTCTTTGGAGCCATGGTAGCTTATTTATTACTTACAAGCACTAAAATGAGTGGAATTTTATGAAATATTTCGTAGGAGCACTTGAGGGGACCTTCACTCACTGGTAAACAATGCCAGACTGGCTAGGTAGGGAGGCCGCCTTGGCTCACACCGTGCGTACGCGTCCTGGACGAACTACTATTCGCGAGTCAACCTATGAAAAGCGAGTCCATGTTTATACGAAAATACCCCTATGATTGGCGAAATTTACAATTGCCGAGAACTACGAAAAGCGAGGGACCACTGTATGCTAATTAAACAACCACGGTGACATCACACATCCTTGTCTAAGGCCTACTTTTACTGGAAAATAATCTCCCTCACTTCTACACACCTTCGCCTGAGCCTCACTATTGTAATAAAACTAACTAATTTCAGTAACTTACTATCTACTATCTGCTACATTGTTCCCTTATTCATACCATCATATGCCTTTTTTAAATCCATAAATGCAACGAAAACTTCCTTACCTTTATCTAAATATTGTTCACTTTTATGCTTCAATGTTAACACTTGGTCTACACATCCCCTACCCTGCTTAAAACCTTGTTCATCTGCAATCCTGCTCTATGTCTTACCTTAAATTTTTTCAATAACTCTACCATACACTTTACCTAGTATACTCAACAGGTTTATATTGCCCTATAATTCTTGCACTCTTTTTTTTGTCCCCTTTGTCTTTATACAGAGTAACTATGTGTGCTCTCTGCCAATCCCTAGGCACTTTCCTCTCTTTCATACTTTTATTGAGCAAACAATCCAACCACTCCAAAACTATATCCCCAAGAACTTCCAAACAAACACACCAAGCACTCTAAAACTATATCCCCAAGAACTTCCAAACAAACACACCAAGCACTCTAAAACTATATCCCCAAGAACTTCCAAACAAACACACCAAGCACTCTAAAACTATATCCCCAAGAACTTCCAAACAAAGACACCAAGCACTCCAAAACTATATCCCCAGGAACTTCCAAACAAAGACACCAAGCACTCTAAAACTATATCCCCACCTGCTTTTAACATTTTTATCTTGATTCCATCAGTCCTAGCTAATAAATTAGACACGTGCAACACTTGGGTATCTTTACTTTTGAAATGTTTTGCCACTTATTTAACCTCTCTTACTCTCAACATGTGGGTGGGTGAGAGTTGAACCTGCCTAGCATGGGCCAGTAGGACTGCTGCAGAGTTCATCCTTTCTTATACTCTAAATATTTCGTTTCCAATCTAGGAGGCCTGGTCTGAGTAGCCCAGAACCACTAACAGATAAAGCTTTGTGAAGTCCTTTTGAGGACTATAATAAATGAACATAAAATGACCTTGGCAGAAGAGAATGATTTTTTAAATGAATATAGCAATCCTGTAGATGACTAATAACAATCAAAAGCAAGTATTTCAGACACTGTGGTTAGGGAAAAAGAACTCAAATACAGTGGTACGTCGAGTTTCGAACAGCTCCCAACTCGAATAATTATGTAAGTGTATTTTTGTAAGTCCTTTCGTAAGTGTATTTTTGGGGGTCTGAAACGGACTAATCTAATTTACATTATTCCTTATAGGAACAAATTCATTCGGTATCGGCGCTTGAAAAGCCTTCTGGAATGAATTAAGTTCGTAACTCGAGGTACCACTGTATACGTATATGATAAGTAACCAATATTTTTCTAGGAATATCAGATAACCTGTACGGTGTATCTCCTACAATCATAACATAACCTTATGCTTATGTGATGTGCAACACAATTTTTTTCTATCCTACTTTAATCATTAAAATATCACCACAGAATTTCTTTAGTAAAGCCAATACAAAAAATGCTTGGAACTGCTATATCTAGTTGGGTATTAACCCATTCACTGTTCGTCCTGCAATATTATGGCTTGCAAGCCAGAGTCGGTCCCGTAATACTATGCCAAAATTATAGCGGCTTCAGATCTAGCAAGAGAAAGCTAGTAGGCCTGCATGTGAGAGAATGAGTCTGCATGCTCATCGTGCGCAGTATAAAAAAAATCGGGGAGCCAGTGGTGCATTTTAGGAATGCCATTTCAGTACGTCTTGTTAAACATGCCTTGCAGTAAGAAATACCTCACTCCCCAGTGAATTGGAACTCCTCTTTTCCCAAGAGATAGTTCTAACACAGATGGAAGTGTCAGTGAAGATGAATTTCATGGTTTTGAGGAGTTTGTGACTGATGAAAACATTACTGGGCAGGTAAACACAAGAAACTCTTCTGAAGAAAATTAGCTGCTTACTGTAATTTTATTGCACCTACACTCACACACACACATAAACACACACACACACATGTGAAGCATACATATGTATATACATAATTCTATATATTTTATATATTATATATATATATATATTATATATATATATATATATATATATAATATATATATATATATATATATATTATATATATATATATATATATATATATATATATATATATATATATATATATATATACAGTGGACCCCCGCATAACGATTACCTCCGAATGCGACCAATTATGTAAGTGTATTTATGTAAGTGTGTTTGTACGTGTATGTTTGGGGGTCTGAAATGGACTAATCTACTTCACAACACAGTGGACCCCCGCATAACGATGGCATCACATAGCGATTATTTCGCATACCGCTTACTTTAATTGCAAAAATTTTGCCTCGCATACCGCTTAAAAACCCGCTTACCGATTTTCGTCCGAGACGCTTCCAATGTGCGGCCTGAGCCACGCTCACATGTTCCGCCGGTGGCATTGTTTACCAGCCAGCCTCCGCAATAACATCCAAGCATACAATCGGAATATTTCGTATTATTACAGTGTTTTCGGTGCTGTTTCTGGAAAATAAGTGACCATGGGCCCCAAGAAAGCTTCTAGTGCCAACCCTGTGGTAAAAAGGGTGAGAATTAGTATGGAAATTAAGAAAGATTTTGAAGGGTTTGGGGCTAACCCTGAGAAGCCTATGCCAGTTGTGGAATCCATTGTGCCTACTTCAAAAATTAAGGAAATGTGTGCACAGTGGGTTGAACTGCAAACCTTTATGGATGAAAATCACCCTGACACAGCTGTTGCAAGCCGTGCTGGTGACTATTTCAATGACAATGTTGTGGCCCATTTTAGACAAATCGTAAAGGAACGGGAGGTACAGAGCTCTATGGACAGATTTGTTGTGCGACAGAGGTCCAGTGACTCTCAAGCTGGTCCTAGTGGCATTAAAAGAAGAAGGGAAGTAACCCCGGAAAAGGACTTGCTACCTCAAGTCCTAATGGAAGGGGATTCCCCTTCTAAACAGTAAGAAGATAATGCTCTCCCCTCCTCCCATCCCATCAATCATCACCAGATCTTCAATAAAAGTAAGTGTCATGTAAGTGTGCATGCCTTTTTCAGTTTGTGTGTATTAAAATTAACATTTCATGTGGTAAAAAAATTTTTTTTTCATACTTTTGGGTGTCTTGCACGGATTAATTTTATTTCCATTATTTCTTATGGGGAAAATTCATTCACATAACGATTATTTCGCATAACGATTACCCCTCTTGCACGGATTAAAATCGTTAACCGGGGGTCCACTGTATTCCTTATGGGAATAAATTCGGTCAGTACTGGCACCTGAACATACTTATGGAGTGAAAAAATATCGTTAAGCGGGGGTCCACTGTATGTATATGTATATGTATGTATGTATATATATATATATATATATATATATATATATATATATATATATATATATATATATATATATAATATATATATATATTGTAGGTAGTAGGTTGGTAGACAGCAACCGCCCAGGGAGGTACTACCGTCCTGCCAAGTGAGTGTGAAACGAAAGCCTGTAATTGTTTTACATGATGGTAGGATTGCTGGTGTCCTTTTTTCTGTCTCATGAACATGCAAGATTTCAGGTACGTCTTGCTACTTCTACTTACACTTAGGTCACACTACACATACATGTACAAGCACATATATACACACCCCTCTGGGTTTTCTTCTATTTTCTTTCTAGTTCTTATTCTTGTTTATTTCCTCTTATCTCCATGGGGAAGTGGAACAGAATTCTTCCTCCGTAAGCCATGCGTGTTGTAAGAGGCAACTAAAATGCCGGGAGCAAGGGGCTAGTAACCTCTTCTCCTGTATATATTACTAAATGTAAAAGGAGAAACTTTCGTTTTTCCTTTTGGGCCACCCCGCCTCGGTGGGATACGGCCGGTGTGTTGAAAGAAAGAAAGAATATATATATATATATATATATATATATATATATATATATATAATATAGGTAGTAGGTTGGTAGACAGCAACCGCCCAGGGAGGTACTACCGTCCTGCCAAGTGAGTGTAAAACGAAAGCCTGTAATTGTTTTACATGATGGTAGGATTGCTGGTGTCTTTTGTCTGTCTTATAAATATGCAAAATTACAGGTACGTCTTGCTACTTCTACTTACACTTAGGTCACACTACACATACGTGTACAAGCATATATATACACACCCCTCTGGGTTTTCTTCTGTTTTCTTTCTAATTCTTGTTCTTGTTTATTTCCTCTTATCTCCATGGGGAAGTGGAACAGAATTCTTCCTCTGTAAGCCATGCGTGTCGTAAGAGGCGACTAAAATGCCAGGAGCAAGGGGCTAGTAACCCCTTCTCCTGTATATATTACTAAATTTAAAAGGAGAAACTTTAGTTTTTTCTTTTGGGCCACCCTGCCTCGGTGGGATATAGCTGGTATGTTGAAAGAAAGAAAGAAAGAAAGAAAGATATATATATATATATATATATATATATATATATAATATATATATATATATATATATATATATATATATATATTATATATATATATATATATATAGGGAAGTACCACCTCTATATATATATATATATATATAAATATGTATATATATAAATATGTATATATATGAGTGGGAGGGGTTGGATTTGAGTGGGACTTGCACATTAGAGCTTATTTCTTGGGTAGCATTGAAAATTGGGTTGGGCAAATGTTTTGTTAGTGGGATGAATTGTAAAGGACCTGCCTAGTATGGGCCAACAGGCCTGCTGCAGTGTTCCTCCTTTCTTATGTTCTTATGAAAGCAATGCCCAGGATAGCAGAAATAGTGCTGAAAACCCAGATGACCTTCAACCTTCCACCTCTGGTGCTGACCCGTCGTCTTGTTCACGTTCAATTGTACCAGAATGAAAGAGGAAATTGTACCAGAATGAAAGAGAAAGCGGGAGCTTTAGCCTGGCGGCTAAAGCTCCCGCTTCACACACGGAGGGCTCGGGTTCGATTCCCGGAGGGGGGAAACATTTCGACACATTTCCTTACACCTGTTGTCCTGTTCACCTAGCAGCAAATAGGTACCTGGGTGTTGGTCGACTGGTGTGGGTCACATCCTGGGGGACAAGATTGAGGACCCCAATGGAAATAAGTTAGACAGTCCTCGATGACGCACTGACTTTCTTGGGTTATCCTGGGTGGCTAACCCTTTGGGGTTAAAAATCTGAACGAAATCTTATCTTATCTTATGTGAGCAGTGGTGATGACAGTGATATTGATTTCCAAGCTCTTGATTACAGTTCCAGTAGCAACAGTGAAGAGCAATATTCTCAAGTGAAGCATCAATATATACGATGCTACATGCGTGATAGTGTGCCATATGCTATTCCAAGGGAAAGGAATACATTTTGGAGTACATCCCATGGCCCTACACCAGGAACAGATAGTGAAAATGATGATGATATTGTTACAATTGGGATGGATAATACACATGCGGCAGCAGGTGGTGGTGGTGGTGCTAGGCGTCAAGTGGCACCACCAATACTCCAGGATGGTAACCACACTGCTGACTCAGCACATCTACAAGAAAGGCCACCCTCAACCATTCACACACCACAACCTGCACAAACACAACCACAACAACCTGCATGACCACAACCACCTGTCAATATCCAGTACCCACCAGTAGACCACATCTGGGATTGGCAGCAAGGTGCAAATTTTGTTCCCAATCCCCATCACTTTGATGAAACTCAAAGTGAATATAGCCATCTTGTACACTTGATAACAATGCCACTGAACTACAGTGTTTCGAGTTATTCTTTGATGAACCCCTGATGGAAATTATTGTCAGGGAAAGTAACATATACTTCGATTACACCATGGCAAGAGGAAACGCTTTGGTATAAAGTTGTTTGCACTTTGTGATTGCTAAAGTGGTCTTCTATTGGATATTATTGTGTACACTGGAAGTAATACATTGCAAGATACCAGGAAGTTATTGGGTATCTCTGGTGATGTGGTTAGAACAATGATGGAACCATATCTTGGTAAGGCCCCTTACTCAGTGATTTTTTGCAAGTGAACGTGACAGATGTGTGCGGTACAATGGGAGCAAATCGTAAGCTTATGCCTATGTTCGACGCAGGCACTCACAGAGGTGAGGTGCAGGAGTTTGCTGCCAATGACATCAGTGGCATGACAAACGAGATGTCACAATGTTGACATCGGTTCACCAAAACGAAATGACAGACAGTGGCAGGCAAAATAGAGACCAATGAACACATTCCAAAACCTGCAGTTGTGATGGACTACACCCTCAATATGCATTCAGAGGACAAATGTGATGTGCAAATTGGGTTTGCTGATTGCGTTCGCAAGAGTTGTAAGTGGTACATGAAACTCGTTTTCTATCTTGTGGACATTTCTATGCTCAATGCTTATAATATGTATAAGATGAGGAATAGAAACAAACCACCATATGGCAAATTTTGCTTGTCTGTCATCAGACAAACATTATTCAAGTACCAAGTAACAACACCTACAACACTAAACTACATACGAACTTATCACCAAATACGTACCCTGTCGCTTGAGGCCTGGTGATCACCACCTAATACAGCTGCCTCCTACTAATAAGAAGGTGTTTTGTCTGTGCGCATACAACAAAACGCCAACGAAAATGCAGAGGCACTCGTTTTATGTGTGAGGAGTGTAAAACACCATTGTGCATAAAACCATGTTTCAATGAGTGCCACAAGCTGCAGCACTTCTAGGAAGGTGTCCAGTGACTCTATATGTGTATATATATTATAGAACAATAGTAATAAACAACATTTTTTATTGTTGGTTTGTGTAAGCAAGTTTTGTAAACAATATAATGATAACAATGTTTGTGCAGTTATTGTGTTGCGTACAATGAGTGGGCATATATACACTATGCATTATATTGGTCTCACAGGCCACGAAAGTTACTTGAAAAAATAAAATATTAAAAAATAAAAGAAAAAAGTAGAATAAAAGTAAATATAATATTACCGAGTGAGCGGCAGTCACCGATGTTGCTGTAAGCAGTTCACTTTCTGTCAACTTGCAAGCCTCTATATCTCGTAAGTATTGATCACAATTTTTTCTTTTCTTTTAAAACAAACAGAAAAATATTCTTAAGATTTTTTTTTCGAATATTTTTTGACACAGAGCAGGTTTGTGATGAGGGCTATTGACAATGAAAGGGTTAAAAATATAAGAGAAGGAGAAGGGCCTAAAAGTCATCACTAACAAAAGAGTGTCTCCAGAATATCATATTAATGAAATTGTAACAAACTGTGTGACACAGACTAACATTAACCCTTTGAGGGTCTGTGCAGTAGTTCTACAGCTTTGAAGCCTGGGTCCAAGCTGTAGTACTATGTCAAGAGCTCAGCTCACTCAGATAAGCTGTGAGCACTAAACTGGGGCCTATATATGAGAGAATGCATCTATGTGCTAAGTGTGCACCATATAAAACAAATCCTGCAGCATGCAGTGCATAATGAGAAAAAAACTGCGACTGTGTTTTTGGATTAACCCTTTGAGGGTTTCGGACGTACTAGTACGGCTTACGTGCAGGCGTTTTTGACGTACTAGTACACATAAATTCTAGCGCCGTCAAATCTCGCGGGAAAATGCTGGTAGGCCTAGATGTGAGAGAATGGGTCTGTGTGGTCGGTGTGCGCAGTAGAAAAAAAATCTGGGACCAGTGGTACATTGTGGGAACGCCATCTTAGTACACAATGTCCACCTTGCCTCGCGGTAAGAAGTTCCTCACTCCTCGGCGAATTGGGACACTTTTGTTCCCCAGTGACAGTTCTAATACAGATGTAAGTGCCAGCGAAGATGAGTTTCAAGGTTTTGGTGAGGTTCTGACCGAAACTAATGACCATAATATCGGTAATAGTGAGGAAAACCCAGACAACCCTCAGCCTTCCACCTCTGGTGCTGGGCCGTCTTGTTCACATTCAGTTGTACCAGAATCAAAGAGGAAACTCCTATTTTCCCAGATCCCAGACTCAGATGTGAGCATTTGTGATGATAGTGATAGTGATTATGAACTAAAAGCTCTTGAAAACAGTTCCAGTAGTGATAGTGAAGTGCAATATTCCCCAGTGAAGCGTCAGTATATACGACGATATATGTGCTCTGGTAGTGTGCCATATGCTATTCTAAGGGGAAGGAGTACATCTCATAGTACATCCCATGGCTGTACAACAGGAACAGAGAGTGAAAATGACGACGATAGTGTTGCAATTCGGATGGAAAATGTGCATGGTGGTGGTAGTGGTAGTGACGGCCGTTAGGCACCAGCAGTGGGCCATGCTGCCACCCACGCCGCTGCCACAGCTGATCTACAACAAAGGCCACCATCCCCCACCCACCCAACACACCAGCCTCCACAACCACAACCTCCACAACCACAACCACCTGTCATTGTCCAGTACCCACAAGCAGACTGCACCTGGGATTGGCAGGAAGCTAGCAATTTTGTTTCAAATGCCCACCAGTTTGGTAACAGCCAAAGTGGAATACGGCCATCTTGTACAATTGGGAACAGTGCCACTGAACTGGAATGTTTCGAGTTATTCTTTGACGAACCCCTGATCGAAAGTATTGTCATGGAAAGCAACACACACTACGAGTACACCATGGCAAACACAATACTTTCACCAAAATCACGTCTACACCAGTGGAAGGAGGCAACTGTGGCTGAGATGTATCTTTTCTTTGCCACAATAATGTTTATGCCACATGTGTATAAGCACAAAGTGAAATCATACTGGTCAACAGACCGCCTGATTGCAACCCCAGGTTTCAGTGATATAATGCCAGTGAATCGATTTGTGCTAATGTTACGTATGCTTCACTTCTCAGACAAAACCAGGCCTGACAGAAACGACAGGTTATGTAAGATTAGGCATGTGTTTGTGTATCTATCTGAAAGAGAAATTCAATACGTATTTTTATCCCTTCAGGAAGCTCGTAACTGACGAGTCTTTGATTCTGTTCAAAGGAAGACTCTCTTTCAAGCAGTACATACCAAGCAAGAGGAAACGTTTTGGCATAAAGTTGTTTGTGCTTTGTGATTGTTACAGTGGTCTGGTATTGGATATTATTGTGTACACTGGAAGTTATACGTTGCAAAATACCAGGAAGTTATTGGGCATCTCTGGTGATGTGGTTCGAACAATGATAGAACCATACCTTGGTAAGGGGCATATATTATATACTGATAACTGGTACACAAGCCCCTCATTCAGTGATTTTTGTGAGTGAACATGACAGATGTGTGTGGCACAGTGCGTGCAAATCGGAAACATATGTCCAGGTTTGACGCTGGCACTTGTAGAGGTGAGGTGCAGGCGTTTGCTGCCAGTGACATCATGGCATTTCAGTGGCATGACAAACAAGATGTCACACTGTTGTCATAAGTTCACCCTAATGAAATGGCAGACAATGGCAGGCAGCATAGAGAGAGCAATGAACCCATTCTAAAACCTGCAGCTGTGATTGATTACACCTTCAATATGCGTTCAGTGGACAAATGTGACATGCAGATTGGGTTTGCTGATTGTGTTCGCAAGAGTTATAAGTGGTACATAAAACTCTTTTTCCATCTTCTGGATATTTCCATGCTCAATGCTTATAATATGTATAAGATGAGGACCAGAAACAAACCACAATACGGCAAATTCTGTTTGTCTGTCATCAGACAAATAGTATTCAAGTACCAAGGAAGAACACTTGCAAAAGACCGCCCACCAAATTATCAACAACTACCTTCTTGTCTGAAACATGGTGATCACTTCCTAGTAAAACTGCCTGCTACTGCTTTGAAGAAAAAGGCTCAGAAGAGGTGTTACATCTGTGCACATACAAAAAAATGCCCACAACAACGCAGAGACACTCGTTTTATGTGTGAGGAGTGTAAAACACTACTGTGCATGACACCATGTTTCAAAGACTTCCACAGGCTGCAGAACTTCTAGAAACATTCCCTGTGACTGTATATGTGTATATAAAATATAGAAAAATAGTAATAAACAACATTTCATATCGTTTGTTTGTGTAAATATTTTTTATAAACAAAACAATGACAACAGTGTTTACGCCCTTATTGTGTAGTATTGAAAAAGAAAAAACTTACAAAATACTGATCATATTGGTCTCACAGGCCATAAAAGTTACTTGGAAAAAGAAAAATTAAAAAATAATAGAAATTAGTACATAAGAAAGTAAATAAAAGAATACCGGGAGACGGCAGTCGGCGATGTTGCCACATTGTCCCCCTTTTTCATCAACTTCATGCCTCCATATCTCGGTAAGTATTGATGGTAAAAATTTTTTGTTTAGCCTATAATATTTAAAAAAAAAAAAAAAACTATTTTTTCATAAGAAAAAATAATTTTTTTTTTTTTTGAAATTTGGCCGACCCTGAGAACAAGTCTCTAAGAGGACCTGTCGACCCTCAAAGGGTTAAAATAGCGACTTTGCGGTGTATTTTTGCATGGTTTTTACAGTTGTATTTGTGCGAGGGGCTTGGACTTCCAGCAGGCATGCGTGAGCGTGTTTGATAGGAGTGAATGGAGACAAATGGTTTTTAATACTTGACGTGCTGTTGGAGTGTGAGCAAAGTAACATTTATGAAGGGGTTCAGGGAAACCGGCAGGCCGGACTTGAGTCCTGGAGATGGGAAGTACAGTGCCTGCACTCTGAAGGAGGGGTGTTAATGTTGCAGTTTAAAAACTGTAGTGTAAAGCACCCTTCTGGCAAGACAGTGATGGAGTGAATGATGGTGAAAGTTTTTCTTTTTCGGGCCACCCTGCCTTGGTGGGAATCGGCCAGTGTGATAATAAAAAAAAAAAAAAAATATTTGTGGTTTCTTGGTCTCATTTGATAGAATGGAAGATATGTTACAGAAATAGAGATGATTACGATTGGTTTTAGGACTGAAAATAACTTGAAATTGAACTCGAAGTAGCGGAAATGTTTGATTTTTGCTAATGTTCAAGAGTAAACAAATCACATCATGTATCCAGTACACATCAGCTGGTGGGTCTGATGTGCATTCATGAATGCACTGATATTATTTATACAATTATTACAATATTGCATAACAGTAAATCTTCTATTTTCTGGTGTGAATAAAAATTCTTTGTGAATAAAAAATCAAAATGGAATTCATGTGTAAAGTCTGAAAACATAACTAATAAACAGAGAAAAATGTTATTTTAGTGCCAGGAATGTCTGCACTGCTTATTCTAGACCCGATTTTGAAATTGGAATATTCTGAACATTTTGTTTTACATGCTTCAAGGGAACTTATTATTTTATTGTTATTACGTTGTCTACTACTACTATACTATTACTACTATCCTCCTCCTCCTCCTCCTCCTCATCCTCCTCCTCCTCCTCCTCATCATCCTCATCCTCATCCTCCTCCTCCTCATCCTCCTCCTCCTCATCATCCTCATCCTCCTCCTCCTCCTCATCATCATCATCATCCTCATCATCCTCATCCTCATCATCATGCTCATCATCATCATCCTCCTCCTTGTCCTCCTCCTCATCATCATCATCATCCTCATCCTCATCATCCTCATCATCATCATCATCATCCTCATCCTGCCCCTCCTCCTCCTCCTCCTTGGGACCTAACAATAGTAAATGACCAAGTCAGGTGTAAATGTCCACCCGTCAGTGTGTGGGTGACAATGTGAGTACAATTTCAGTACTTAATACTAGTGTCTGAACAAAGATTAGTTATGAAATGACAAGAACTACTATAAACGGTAATTTTTTTTTTATTATCACACTGGCCGATTCCCACCAAGGCAGGGTGGCCCGAAAAAGAAAAACTTTCACCATCATTCACTCCATCACTGTCTTGCCAGAAGGGTGCTTTACACTACAGTTTTTAAACTGCAACATTAACACCCCTCCTTCAGAGTGCAGGCACTGTACTTCCCATCTCCAGGACTCAAGTCCGGCCTGCCGGTTTCCCTGAATCCCTTCATAAATGTTACCTTGCTCACACTCCAACAGCACGTCAAGTATTAAAAACCATTTGTCTCCATTCACTCCTATCAAACACGCTCATTATCAGAACATAAAAATTATATAAAATAATATGAAAAATAGAAAAAAAAAAGGTATATTGGCAACACTTTTGCAAGCGGCAGTGCTGCATGTTGCCGTCAGGTGATCCCCAAGTGCCAACTTTGCGGCTTCATATCTCGGTAAATACTGACTCTAAATTTTTTTTTTATCATATAACACTTAGAAAAATGTGCTCTTTTTTCAATAAAAAAAAAAGATTTTTTTATTTTTCAAAATATTTGGGGCACTGGGGTAGTGAACACATATATACGTTTGGACCGTTTACGGGTTAATCCGTTCCAGTGATATTCGCTAATATCAACTCTACAGCTTATTTATCTATCTCACTTCATCTAATATGGCATAATAAACAATATAAATAACATAGAAACCTGATATTTACTCTAAAATTAATAAAATATGTCATTCATGTAATGGTATGGGCGGTGTCGGCGGTGGACGAAAGTTTGTCTGGTGACCGGGCTAAAATACTTCATGAATAATTTCGCTAATATCATCTATATGGTTTATCTATCACAGTTCATCTAATATGACATAACAAACAATATGAATAACATAGAAACATGATATACAGTGGACCCCCGCATACCGTTGACATCACATAACGTTTAATCCGCATACCGCTCGCTTTTATCACAAAAATTTTGCCTCGCATACCGCTCAAAAACCCGCTCACCGCTGTTCGTCCGAGAAGCGTCCAATGTGCGCCCTTAGCCAGCCTCACATGTGCCGCCGATGGCATTGTTTACCAGCCAGCCTCCGCGGTAACATCCAAGCATACAATCGGAACATTTCGTATTATTACAGTGTTTTTGGTGATTTTATCTGCAAAATAAGTGACCATGGGCCCCAAGAAAGCTTCTAGTGCCAACCCTACAGCAATAAGGGTGAGAATTACTATAGAGATGAAGAAAAAGATCATTGATAAGTATGAAAGTGGAGTGCGTGTCTCCGAGCTGGCCAGGTTGTATAATAAACCCCAATCAACCATCGCTACTATTGGTGGTACAGCTGCTGCTGCTGCTGTACCACTGTCAGCTGCTGCTGCTGCTGCACTGTCAGCTGCTGCTGCTGCTGTAGCACCGTCAGCTGCTGCTGCTGCTGCTGTACCACCGTCAGCTGCTGCTGCTGCTGCTGTAGTACCGTCTGCTGCTGCTGTAGCATCGTCTGCTGCTGCTGTAGCATCGTCTGCTGCTGCTGTAGCACTGTCAGCTGCTGCTGCTGTTGTACCACCATCAGCTGCTGCTGCTGCTGCTGCTGTAGTACCGTCTGCTGCTGCTGTAGTACCGTCTGCTGCTGCTGTAGCATCGTCTGCTGCTGCTGTAGCACTGTCAGCTGCTGCTGCTGTTGTACCACGTCAGCTCTGCTGCTGCTGCTGCTGCTGTAGTACCATCTGCTGCTGCTGTAGTACCGTCTGCTGCTGCTGTAGCATCGTCTGCTGCTGCTGTATCACTGTCAGCTGCTGCTGCTGCTGCTGTAGCACCGTTGTTGGTGTGGCTTATTGAGAATACCAAGAAACAATTAACCCCAGAGGATTTGCCACCCAGGATAACCCAAAAAAGTCAGTGTCATCGAAGACTGTCTAACTTATTTCCATTGGGGTCCTTAATCTTGTCTCCCAGGATGCAACCCACACCAGTCGACTAACACCCAGGTGAACAGGGAAAAATGCCTGGAACTAGTGCTCATATTGGTGAATTTAAAGCCAACAAAGGTTGGTTTGAGAGATTTAAGAATCGTAGTGGCATACACAGTGTGATAAGGCCTGTTCTGGAAGAAAATGCCAAACAGGACCTACAGTACTCAGGAGGAAAAGGCACTCCCAGGACACAGTGTCTCATCAGTCATTGCTGCATCTTCAATAAAGGTAAGTGTCATTTATTCTTCATTTAGTAGAGTAGTACATGCACAATATATATTGTGCATGTACTACTCTACTATTGTGCATGTATCCTTCTCTTTGTGTGTAGGAAAATGTATATTTCATGTGGTAAAATTTTTTTTTTCATACTTTTGGGTGTCTTGCATGGATTAATTTGATTTCCATTATTTCTTATGGGGAAAATTCATTCGCATACCGATCATTTCGCATAACAATGAGCCCTCTTGCACGGATTAAAATCGCTATGCGGGGGTCCACTGTATACTCTAGAATGAATAAAATATGTCATTATGTAACAGGTGGAGGTGGCCACAACCGCTCCTTCTTTGTTGTGGTAAACACTGCCATCTAGTGACGGCCTTTTGAAGCCGTCTATTATTAAATTATTATATTAGTACATTTTTAAAATGTTTTAAATTTTTTAAAACATATTATATTTTAAATTATTATTATTGTATTATTTATTATACGCATTATTATTATAATATTTTTAAAATTTTTAATTATTTTTAATTTTTAATTTTATTATACTATTATTATTTTTAATTATTATTATATTTTTTATTATTATTATTATTATTTTTATTATAAAAAATTGTAATTTATTCACAAAAAAAATAAAGATTTCTGTTTTTCCTTATTGCATAATTGTATAAATAATGTAAAACCCTTCACGACTCCCAAGCAAGGGACCTTTTCCCTATTTTAGCCTTTTCAAGGTATTTTTTTGTCATGAAAGTAATCAAATCAACTATTTGTAATAATTTTCCTTTACCCAAATGAGACCAAAAAAAACGAGAATCAACCATAAAAACCATTCGAAATTACCACAGGTGCTAATTCTGAAAGTGAACCCCCATTTTTTATCTTTTTTCTTAAAATTTTTTTGGTGTACTTAAAAAGATCTTTCCTCATATATTGCCCAATTTCAAAAACAGCCCAAAACAAACAAATGAGATAAAATTTCCCGGATCAAGAGCAAGAGCCCCTCACCACGAAAGGAACCTGCCTTGGGGTCCCGCTTATGTAATTTTGCTCGCGAAAGGAAAGCAAAAAAATCGCCCATCGACTGCTCATATTTGGAAAAACTCCGCTTGGGACCGCTCGAAGTAGAGGTTCCACTTTTAATGGAATAAAGGTAGGTTACTGAAAGCAGTAAAGGGGTTTTTTAAACGAGATAGTAAAGGGCTCGGGAAAAATATTAGGAAAGGGAGATTATTTCCCATAAAAACGGGCCTTAGAAAGGGATTGTGATGTCACCATGATTATTCAATATATTTTATAGAAAGGATTAAGAGAAGTGAGGCTCGGGTGTTGGCAAAAGGTGGGGGTTAAAAGATAAAAAAACTAGCCAAAGTGGAGTTTCACAATTGCTTTTTTGCTATGACACTGTGTTTTGGGAGATTCTGAAGAGAATTTTGAAGATTTGGTGGATGATTTGGTGGGGTATGAAAAAGAAAAAATTAAAAGTAAATAAGGAAAAAAGTAAGGTGAAAAGGAAAAAAAAAAAATTTAGGTAAAAGATCTTTATCATATTGGGGGGAAGATAGGGGGTAATTTTCTTTATTTAGAGTGGACTGTCAAAATGGGTAAAACGAAAGATGATGAATCATAGAACTGACGGGGGAAAAAGGGGTGAGCGGTGCACTGAGGATCTGCAGAGACAAAGAACTTTGTCCAGGGAAGCAAAGAGGGAATGTAAAGTACAGTTAACCAATGCCTTATGGGTGGAACATGGGTTAAAATTTTGCAACAAGGAGAAGGCTGAGGTAGGGGGAGATTCGTCCCGGGGGGAAATATGTGGTGTAATAAATGCAGAAAATTTCTATTTGGGGAAAATTAGGAGGTGCAGGTTTACAAAAATATCATCCAGGGGGCTGGGAGGGGTTGTTGAGGTGGTTGGACAGTAGTGGAAGGGAAGGGGTGGGGGGGTCAGCCTGGGAAAGGGTTTGGGGGGAGGGGATAAAGGAAGTTTTTTATGCGGGGGGCTTGACTTCCACAAGAAAGCGTGAGCATTTAAATAGAGCAAAGGAGACAAAGGTTTTTTTAAAAACTTGACTGCTTTTGGGAAATAAAAAAGGAGCTTTTAAAGGGAAAGGCCGGACCGAGCCCTGGAGATGGAAGTACAATGCAGCACTCTGAAGGGGGGGTGTTAAGTTCATTTTTATAACGTAGTGTAACTCCTCCAAGACAGAGGAGTGAATGAGGGCAAAATTTTTTTTTTTTTTCCGGGCCACCCTACCTTGGGGGAAATGCTATGTATTAATAAAAAAAAAAGAAAATCTTTTTTAGTCCAAATACTTTTCCCACTCCCAAATTTTACACAAATTTTAACTAAATACAATACTTACAATATCAGCCAAGCAGCAAAAAAATCCGGGTCTAAACATCGTTTTTTTTTTAAGGGTTGGTAACACTGGATCCTCCTGACCAAACTGGAAGGGAGGGAAGTTTTTCAAGAGAAATTCCAAATTGGGCATATCACCTGAAAAAAAAATTAAAAGTTAAACTTTTTTAAAAAAGGGTTTTTTTCAAAAGACTTTTTTAGGCAATGACTGATTATTTTTTTTTTTATCACCTGGCCTTCCCCACCAAGCAGGGTGGCCCAAAAAAGAAAAACTTTCACCCATCATTCCCCCATCACTGCTTCCCAAAGGGGCTTTACACTACATTTTTTTAAACGCAACTTAACACCCCTCCTTCAAGTGCAGGCACGTACCCCCATCTCCAGACTCAATCCGGCCTGCCTTTTTTCCCTAACCCCTTCATAAATTTTACTTTCCACACCCAAACAGCACTCAAGTATTAAAAAACCCATTTTTCCCATTCACTCCACAAACCGCTCAGCATGCCTGCTGGAATCCAAGCCCTCACACACAAAACCCCCTTTTAAAACCCCCCTCTCCAATTTTTCCCAGGCCGACCCCTACCCCGCCCCTTCCACTACGACTGATCACTCTTGAATCATTTTTTTTCGCTCCTTCTCTCTACAGTCCGACCCACCTCAACAACCCTTCCTCACCCTCTGGACAAAGTTTTTGGTAACCGCACCTCCTCCAATTTCCCAAAACTAGAATTCTCTGCATTATTTTCACACCCCCCAAATTGCCCTCAACATGAAATCTCCACTGCCTCCACCTTCTCCTCCTGCAACTTCACACCCAGTTTTCACCCCCCCTTTAGAGCTTGGGAAAATTTAAACTCTCTCATTCCCCTCTTTGCCTCCGGGACAAATTTTCTTTTGTCCCCCAAACAACTCCAATGCACCACCACCTTTTTTCCCTCATAAATTCAATGTTCACCTCATTTTTATAGCCCCACCGCTGACAGTCCACCCCCAAATTCGAATACTTCACCTCCTCCATACTCTCTCCCCCCAATCAATATTCAATTTTCACCCCTAACTTTTGTATCCTCAACCTTACTCTTTCCTTACACCTTTAATTTTCTCTTTTGCACCCCTACCAATTCATCCCCAATCTCGCAACTTCTCTTCAGAATCTCCCAAGAGCACAGTGTCACAGCAAAGAGCACTGGACAACTCCCCTTTGTGGTGATTTTTTATCTTTTAACTCCACCCTCTGTCAAGACCCCGCATTTACTTCTCTTACAACCCCCTCTAAAATATATTAAAAAAACCACGGGGACTCACACACCTTGTCAAGCCTACTTTTACTGGGAAAAATTTCCCTCTTTCCTACATACTCTAACTTGAGCCTCACTATCCCGAAAAACCCTTTACTGCTTTCATAACCTACCTCCACACCATACACTTTCAACATCTCCAATTGCCCCCCTATCCACCCTGCATAGCCTTTTCCAAATCCATAAATGCCACAAAAACCCCTTTAGCCAATACTGTAAAAAAAAACCCGTAATTTTTCTTGGGGGAAACGGTTTCTTTTTTTTCCATAAACCCCAAATAACAAATATTTCTACTCCTTTTAAACTTTTGGAAACCCTTACAGACAGCACAGCAATTTTAAATTTAAAAAAAACAGGTTTTCCCTTTTTTTTGCTTTGTTTTTTTTTTTTTTTTTTTATTTTCCGGGGGAAAAAAATTTTTTTTTAAGGCTGGTTTTGAGCACTAAAAAACCGGGGAATCAAAAAACCCCCTTTTTGTATACAATTTTTAAAAAGAAAAAAAAATTTTAAAACGGGCAAATTCTAGGGGCGGTGCCAGCAAAATTTTATTTATAGAAAAGAATGGATGTCCTGGTAAAAAAAACAAACCCCGAATAGAAAAGTAAAAAATGGATTAAATCCCAGATTTTTGGGGGGGGGGGGAATTTAGGGGAAGGGGGGCATAAGTTTAATGATCATTTTGGGGAAAAAAGGGATATTTTATGGTTTCAAGGGAAATTTTGGGATTTAAAGAAAGGGGAATGCAGAATGGCATAAAAGGTATCACCTGGGAGGGAAAAGGAAGGGGGAAAAAAGGGTTTGGGTGGAAAATGTTGGGACCTTTTAACCATGAGGTAATGGGTGGGGATTAAAGTAAAATAAGGGAAAAAAAAAGGGTTTTTAGGGTTTTTTGGGGAGGGTAAATATAAGGGGGCCCTTTTTTTAACTTTTATAAAAGGTTTTTTTGGTTAATATTTTTAAAAAAGTAAAAAATTAAAAATAAAAATTGGGGGAAATACAGATTTGTTTGGGTAAGGGGAAAAAGAACTTTTGTAATCAGGGAAAAAATTTTATGGGGCCACAAATTTTTAACCTTTTGTTTAAAAAACACGAAGTAAAAATAATAACGGAGAATAAAAATGAAAAGGGGAATTTTTTAAAAAAAAAAAGGGGAGTTTAAGTTAAACAGCATTGGGGGGGGTGTGAAAGAACATGAATGGGTTTTAAAGGTATGGGGGGGTTTAAAAAAGATGTTGGTGGGTTACAAATTTTTTCGGAAAAGTTCAAAGGGGAAAGGGGGAAATTTGGGAAGAATTGGATGAAGGGGAAAAAAACATAGAGAATTTTTAAATAGAATAGGGGGGGGAAATAAAGGGAAAAAGGAAGGAGAAGGGTTTGGGTGAAAAAGGAACAAATAGGGTGGTGGTGTTTTCCTTTTTTTTTGAAAATAAAAAAGTTTTAGTGGGTTACAAGAAGGTGGAAAAAAAACATTTAAAAAAAGGGGGGGTTATTAAAAAAAGTTAGGGAAAGGGAAATAAGTATTTTGGGGGAAAGGGGTGAAAAGGGGAAAGGGGATTTCGTTAGGCAAAAGGTAACACGGGGTGGGGGGCCTAGGATTTTGGGGAAGTTCTACATATAAAAAAGAAAAGGGGGAACACCGATTTAAAAGAAAAAAGTTTGCAGGGGGATATAGTTTTTGGTTGGGAAAAAATGAGGAAGAGGAATACCAGGGTTGGAGGAGATGCAAAGTTCCTTTTTAAAAGGGGGGATTTTGGGGCAAAAAATTAAGGGGAAATCGTTTATTACTTTAAGTGTAGGAATTTTAATTTAAAAAAATTAAAAAAACGGGGAAAGGAAGCGATAAAAAAGGCTTTTGGGAAAAGGGGGTTTTACCGGGTTTTCAAAAACTATAAAAACAGTTTTGTAAGGCAAAAGGCTTTTGTTTTAAAGGCTATGAAGGGGGGTGGGGGGAATGTGGCAGATTTGCAAAATTTGGGGGGGGAGACTAAACGTGAAGCGAGGGTAGGAGGCCCTTAAGTTTAAAAAAAATTTTTTCCCTTTAAAATTTTGGGTTTTAAAATTTTTCCCCCCTGGGTTTTAAAATTTTAAAGGGGGGGAAAAAAAAGAAACCCCGGGGTTGCAAGGGTATTAAAAAAAAAATCACCACAAATTTTGGGGGTTGAAGTTTTGCAAAAAGTCCCCTTAATTCTAAAAATTGCAAAGTATAAGGGGAGGGTTGAAAAAAAAAAATTTAAAAATTAAGGGAGAAGGGATAGGTAAAAAAAAGATTAAGGGGGAAAAATTAATATCGTTAAAATATAAGGGAAACGTATTAAAATTTTTTGGGGGGACTGAGCGGATGGGGAAAAAAAAATAAACATAGATTGAAGGAAAAAGGGGATTTTCACTTAAATCCCGGGAGAAAAAATTTTTTCCCTTGGGGAAAAGGGGGAAAAAAAAATTTTAAAACCCCCCCTTTTTGGGGTTAGGGGGGTTAATTTCCAAGGGGAAGGGTGAATAATGCATGTCCCCTTTTTGAATAAATCAAAATTTTTTTTGAATTAAAAATCATTTCCAAAACTTTTTCCAACTGGAATTTTGGGTGGTTCCCAAAAAAAGTGGCAAAAAAAGATTTGAGTAATAGCTTGGGGAAGGAAGGGGGGAGGGTCCTAGATTTTTTTTTTATGCGAAACCCCCACCACGAAACCCGTTCTCTCACATGTAGGCCTATGAGTGCTTTCGCGCTAAATTTGACGGCGCTAGAATTTTGGCGTAGATCTACTGTTTGGACACTCAACGTGAAGCCGTAGATCTACGGGACGGACCCTGAAAGGGTTATTAATCAATCTGCGCCTATCAAGATGGCTACAAATTGCTTCGGCAATTATTGATTCCATAAATTTTCCCACTATGGAGGTAAGGCTTATTGGTCTATAGTTTGAAGCCAAGGACCTGTCACCTGCCTTGTAAATAGGAATTACATTTGCCATTTTCCACTTATCAGGCACTATGCCAGTTTGTAGTGATATGTTAAAAAGATTAGCCAAAGGTATGCTAAGTTCCTCTTTACATTCTTTTAACATCCTTGCAAACAGTTCATCAGGGCCTGGGGATTTGTTAGGTTTTAGTTTCTCTATTTGTCTGAGGACCATGTCACTAGTTACCACAATCGTACATAGTTTATTATCATCCTGTTCTACATAATCTATTATTTAGGGAATATCGCTAGTATTTTCCTGGGTGAAAACTGAGAGGAAGTAGGTATGTAGAATTTCACACACATCCTTATCACTGTCAGTGATCTGACCAGAGTTACTCTTAAGTGAGCCAATCTTGTCCCTAATCTTACTTCTGTATACCTGAAAGAACCCTTTTGGGTTAGTCTTTGAATCCCTTGCGACCTTAGCCTCATAATACCTTTTTGCTTTTCTTATTCCTTTCTTTATTTCTCTCTTTAATTGAAAGCATTGATTCCTTAACTGCCCATCCCCTTTTTTGATACGCCTATATATGCCTCTCTTTTGACCAATGAGATGTTTTAATCTATTGTTCATCCATTTGGTATCATTTTTGTTAGATCTTATTTCCCTACTCGGAACAAAAGTTGTCTGGGCAGCTAGAACTATGCTCTGAAAAACGTCATATTGGCAACCAAGATCACCTACCTGACCCATAGTCAGGACATCCCAATTTAGCCCACCCAGGTAATTTTTCAGTCCCATGAAGTGGGTCAAGCGAAAATCTGGGACAGAGATTTGATTGCAGTTATAGACTCAAGATTTCCTGTCATATTGTTCCAATCAATTTGTCTGAAGTTAAAATCTCCCATTATCACAACATTTTCATATCTAGATGCCTTATGAATTTCGTCCCATAACAGCTTACTGCACTCCCTATCAAGGTTTGGGGGCCTATAAATGACATCCAAAATGCCTATTAGTCTGTTATATCAAGGCTTTACTGTATATCATTCTGATCAAAGTGAAATTTAATATTTAGGATATTAAATGGAGAGTTAGAGGTATCAGAAAGATGGAGGGAATACACCTACCATCCGACTTACGACCGAGTTCGGTTCCGAGAAACCGGTCGTAAGTCGAAATGGATGTAAGTCGAACTTTACTACTGAATATCAAAATCACATTTTTGTAATGACTTTATTTTATTGTTTTATTTTGGTATTTTATGTTTTACTTTACTTTTTATGCTGTTAGTACTGTATTTTATACTGTAAGGTTTAGGATAAACACTGTGTACGAAACAAATAGTTGTTTATTTCCCAGAAATTTGGCAAAAAAAAAAACGGTTGTAAGTCGAGTGGTCCTAAGTCGAGCAGGTCGTAAGTCGGATGGTAGGTGTATTTTGAGAAATTGTTAAACAATGTTGAAAATAGGGAAGCTGTGATTTCATATATAGAGCAAGGAGGAATAACATCTTATAGGAGTGAGGAAGAGCCAGTTGTGAGTGTGGAGGAAGTTCGTGAGGCAGTGGGTAGAATGAAAGGGAATAAGGCAACTGGGATTGATGGGATAAAGATAGAAATGTTAAAAGCAGGTGGGGATATAGTTTTTGGAGTGGTTTATGCTTTTACTTAATAAATGTATAGATGAGGGTAAGGTACCTAGGGACAAGAGAGAGTGCAAAAATTATAGGGGACAAAGTCTGCTGAGTATACCTGGTAAAGTGTATGGTAGAGTTGTTATTGAAAGAATTAAGAGTAAGATGGAGAATAGGATAGCAGAAGAACAATGAGGCTTTAGGAAAGATAGGGGGTATGTATACCAAGTGTTTACAGTGAAATATAGGTGAAGAGTATTTAGAAAAGGGTAAAGAGGTTCTTGTGGCAGTTGTGGATTTGGAAAAGGCAGAGATAGGGGAGCAATGTGGTAGATGTTGTAAATGTATGGAATAGGAGGTAGGTTACTGAAAGCAGTGAAGAGTTTTTCTGAGGATAGTGAGGCTCAGGTTAGAGTATGTAGGAGAGAGGGAGATTATTTCCCAGTAGAAGTAGGCCTTAGACAAGGATGTGTGATGTCACCATGGTTGTTCAATATATTTGTAGATGGGGTTGTAAGAGGAGTGAATACTCAGGTGCTAGCAAGAGGTGTGGGGTTAAAAGATAAAGAATCTGACACAATGTGGGAGTTGTCACAGTTGCTCTTTGCTGATGACACTGTGCTTTTGGGAGATTCTGAAGAAAAGTTGAAGAGGTTGGTGGATGAGTTTGGTAGAGTATGTAAAAGAAAAAAATTAAAAGTGAATACAGAAAGACTAAGGTGATGAGGATAACAAAAAAATTAGGTGGCAAAAAATTGGATATCAGATTGGAGGGAGAGAGTATGGAGGAGGTGAATGTATTCGGATATTTAGGAGTGGACATGTCAGCAGATGGGTCTATGAAAGATGAGGTGAATCGTAGAACTGATGAGGGGAGAAAGGTGAGTGGTGCACTGAGGAGTCTGTGAAGAATAAGAACTTTGTCCATGGAAGCAAAGAGGGGAATGTATGAGAGTATAGTTATACCAACACTCTTATATGGGTGTGAAACATGGGTGGTGAAAGTTGCTATAATGAGAAGGCTGGAGGTAGTGGAGATGCCATATCTGAGAGCAATGTGTGGTGTGAATATAATGCTGAGAATTTGTAGTTTGGAAATTAGGAGGAGGTGTGGGATTACCAAAACTATAATTCAGAGGGCTGAGGAGGGGTTGTTGAGGTGGTTTGGACATGCAGAGAGGATGGAACAAAATAGAATTACTTCAAGTGTGTATAAATCTGTAGTGGAGGGAAGGCAGGGTAGGGGTCAGCCTAGGAAAGGTTGGAGAGAGAGGGTAAAGGAGGTTTTGTGTACAAGGAGCTTGGACTTTCAGCAAGCATGCGTGAGTGTGTTAGAAAGGAGCAAATGGAGACAAATAGCTTTTAGGACTTGACGTACTGTTGGAGTGTGAGCAAGGTAACATTTATGAAGGGATTCAGGGAAAATGGCAGGTCGGACTTGAGTCCTGGAGATGGGAAGTACAATGCATGCACTCTGAAGGAGGGGTGTTAATGCTGCAGTTTTATAACTGTAATGTAAGCATGCCTCTGGCAAGACAGTGACGGAGTGAATGATGATGAAAGTTTTTCTTTTTCAGGCCACCCTACCTTGGTGGGAGATGTCCAATGTGTTAATAAAAAAACAAATAATAACTTAATAATTCTAAAATTTCTAGGAAAATATGTCAGTAATATTACTGCTACCTAAAAAAGCAAGGAACAATGCCATTAAGAAAAATGCTGCAATGAAAAAATGTTTGATAAGAATTTGAATAAAAAAAATGGTTCCTGGTGGAAAATATATTATTTTTATAAAAGAATAACATGCATAGTGCTACAATACCTTTGTATCATACTGGGCACCACTTTTGAGCTCTGGAGCTGCATAGATGGGTGTACCAACACCCCGAGTGTTTGGTGCATGCTCAGAAATGGGTGTAAGAGTGTTGCTGACAACACACTCTGCCCCTACATCTCCATTATTAACCAAGTCAGGCAGTGAGCGAGCTAGACCAAAGTCACCCAGCTGAATGCTTTTTCCATCCAATGTAAAGAATATATTTGCAGGCTGGAAGAAGAAAATGATAATTAAACAAACTCACTGATGAGTAACTGGCCAAAATAATAAACAATTAATAGAGTAATGACTTTCGAAATCGTAAAAACACAACAGAAAATAAATCACAGAATGGATGGGGCTCAAAATTTATTAGGTGAGTCCTAAAACTCACAGGCCAGTGTGACAAGATTCATCTAATATCTAACATAACAGGTAGTACATCACCAGTGGTACTAATGAAGCACAAAGCAAGACAAAACGTCCCAAATGGTAATTCCTGCTTCATATTTGCAAACATTCAGGGTTTGAAATTAAATAAAACCAACAAAGTTATTTATGTAAGCGGGCTCCAATCAGAAGCAAATGCCATGTTTGGAGCATTTACAGAAACACATACAAGGGATGTTTCGGATGTAGAGATAAACATAGAAAACTGTAACATGTATACATGTGTAAAATTTAAAGGAGTAGGAATCTTTGTAAAGGAATTTCTTTGAAAAGAAGGCTGAACTCTCGAGTGATATGTAGAAATTCGGGGGCTTTAAAAGTTGAAAATGGGAATTTGGAAATTATCCTAGTCCCAAAAAACCCACCATCATAAATGCTGAGGAATTCACAGAGAAGCAAAGGGAAAGATAGATATTTTAAGTGGATGGTTTAAAAAAACCCCACACCAAATTTTTACTCCTTGGAGATTTTAATCTCCCCATGTAAAAGGAAAGATGGCACAACACAATTTTATACCAAAAATATCCCCAGAAGCCCCCTGGTCAACAGACCATACCAGGAACAAATGTCTTTGTGAAAAGTACTTATTAAACCAACAGTAACTATCCCCCTAAAAATGAAAATACCCTGGATTTGAAATTCAAAACAAAAAGGAACAAATCAAAACAAAACTTTTCAAAAACAAATACTCTGATCACAACATCATAGAATTTCAACAAGTAAAAACCCTGGGTTAGGGAACTGCCCTCACTAATTTTAGAGAGGGGTGTTCAGAAATTTTTTTTTTAAAAACCATAGAACTATGGGAAAAAAAAAACCCAAACTACAGCATATCTGAGAGGAAAACACGGCCCCCTAAATCCCACCAGTCCTAGGAAGCTGAATATAAAAGCAAAAAAGTATGTATGGGGCAAGTACCATCGGAAAACCAGAAGATCATATAGAGGAGAGCGTAGGGGATGGGACAGAAGAAAAAAAGGGTTATGAATTGCTTAAAAAAAACAAATATGCTTCAAAAAAGGGGAAAAAAGGCTTTTAGAGATCAGGAAATAGAGCAAAAATTTAGGGTGTCATACCAACAGAAGAAGTACAAAAAGGAACAAAGGCCATACGAATATTGCAAGAAACCCAAAATATTTTATTTTCCCATGCAAAATCCAAGTAAAACACCTGTGAATTTGGACCCCTACTGAGAGGGACTTTTATACTGACGATGAACAGGAAAAAAGTGAAATCCCATGTAGGGGAAAATTCAAAAGTGGAGTAGCGAGGGAGTAATGTAACAAAATTTCATTTCGGCTACTTTTAAGGGGGGTAAGTCAAGCTCCCGCTTTTCCCCCCTTTTTTCCCCTCCCCAAAGTGTAGTTTGACTGCCGGGTGCTTGTTTTGGGAGGGTCAGTCTAGCCCCGTATCCCCCTTTCCCCCCCCCCCAAAGTGACGTGTGGGGGGTCTGGTCCAAAAATAATCACTAGACTCACAGCTCCCCGCACTACGAAGTAATGCCTGCCTTGTATTTAGTGGTTTTTGGGTTGAAAGTTCACTTTTGACCCCTAAAAACTTTTCTTTCCACCCTTTCTCTATTTGACTGTTGTAATAATCCCCTCCCCCCCCCCCCCCCCCCCCCCCCCCCCCCCCCCCCCCCCCCCCCCCCCCCCCCCCCCCCCCCCCCCCCCCCCCCCCCCCCCCCCCCCCCCCCCCCCCCCCCCCCCCCCCCCCCCCCCCCCCCCCCCTCATCTTTTAGGTATTGATTACTTTTCTGGTGAGTGATTATCTTAAGCAGTGGGAACTGTCTTTCTTTTCAGGCTTGGATGGACAGAGAGGTCAACCTTGTCAATCAACAAGAGAAACTGGTGGAGATGGACTAAACGTCCTGAGACTTCCCTTTTGGATTTAATTACCTCGTGACCTGTATGAAATTGCAGGAGTAACCCTCATCATACTGCGGTAAAGAACTGCTTTCCGTCATCGGGATATAAATACTCAAGCTATCTGTGAAGGAATAGCCACGTGGGTCAGAACAACACCTGCAACCCCCCCCCCTCATTCTGGCACACGGCTTACGATTTCAAAACACAGTGTCACATCACAGTGTGTCACCAACACCCAGACACCCAAGTTTTATATAGCGTTGAATTCAGTTATCATTTTATATTTTTCATTTTCATTTTTTCTTTTTTAATGTAGGGAGATGACTATTTCATATTTAAGTGTTTTTTATTTTATATTTTCTATATAATAAAAGTGTTGATATTTGTTGTTTATTATTTCTTTTTTCTATTCATTAATTTTCTGGAGGAGGGAGCCAGCCTTGGTAATACTGTCTGAAGTTATTGCAAGGCTAGTAAGCCTTCACAAGAAAAACCATGGGACCCTGACAGGATACAACTCGACTGAATCAAGATTTCAATTCATCGGAATCTACCATTGATCTTCAATGCTGCCTACCACAGACGGTTACAACCAGCATAGTGTAATCATTCTCTATGTAGGACTACGGTACAGGTATTTAAAAGATTTGGATGATGTTTATTGTCTCAATTATTGTAAGTAAAGTCAGGCAGGATATATATAATAGTAATTCTGCCACCTTTCTTGTGGTTGAAACCTTTGGAGGATTAGACTCTAGGACCCTGAGATTTTTCCAGTGACAATTTGTTTCGTTGAGCTCTTTATTTTTCAAGGAACTCTCGTTGGACACTCTTGATTGTTGGTGAGAAGATTGGATGGTCAAGGGACCCATTCTACTTACTGTTTGCTTGGAGCCGCATAGAACCCTTCGTTTTAATTAATACATATTGTTTAATTGAAGCAGGGATCGATGCCCTCTGGTTTATTTACAGTTTGAACGGAGCAGGGAATTGAAACCTCTGTTTTTTCAATCCCTGTTTCATTTCCCTGATTGTTTAGTTATTCTTGCAAGCATGGAGGATACAGTTTTGGATGAACGCTGGAAGGTAGTTAGATAACAGGGAAAAATTTAGAATTTTCATTGTGTAGATCAGGAAAGACTTGGAAAGAGAGAGAGTATTGAGAGAGAAAGAGAGCAGTTAGAAAGGGAAAAAGAGAAGAAGAAAAAGGAGAGAGAGAGGAATCGAAAGAGAAGAGAAAAAGGAGAGAGGAGAGAATGAGAGAGAATCCAAGAAGCAGTTAGAAAGAGAAAGAGAAGACAAAAAGGAGCGTGATAGACTTGATCGAGAGAAAGAGCTTTGTGAACGTGAGGAAACAGGTAAAATACGTGAGGAAAGGAACAGGCAAAAAATACGTGAGGAACAGGCTAAAATGTGAGGAACAGGCATAAAATACGTGAGGAAAAGGCTACTAAATAGGAGAACTTGAGGAAAAGAGCAAAATGGGATAGAGAAGTTGAGGAAAAAAGCTATGAGAACTTGGTTAATAGAGATGAGAAAAGGATGCGAGCTCGAAAAATCGTCTTGAATTAGAGAATAAAAAGTTAACTCTTACACTACAACAATTAGGAGGAGGGTAATGGAAACAAACGTTGCAGTCAGTGCCATATTCCAACACTAATATACCTTCCCTTCAAAGAGGGGGGAAGACATAAATTCATACATTTTCGGTTTGAAAAAATCGCTACCCTCTGTGAATGGCCTGCTGACACATGGGCTACCGGTTAGGAATGTTATTTTTGGTACAGCCTTGAATATTAATGCTACTTTGTCGCAGGATATCTTTATGTTAATTATAACCTACTGAAGAAGGCAATCCTTAAAAAGCATATCAAAAAAACCACTAATTTTACAGGAAAGATTTCAGGTATGCCCTTACAGCTGGGGCCAGCCAGAACTTTCAGCAGTTACAGTAACACTCTTTCGTTGCTCGACTTTGGATAGAGAGTTCAGGAATGACACAGTTATGTATTTTAGACACTTCATGGTGGGCTGACAGTTCTGACAGCTCTTCCCCATCAGATACGAACATACATCAGAGAACGTAACCTGATTAAAGTTGTGGGAAGTTAGCTGAGGGCTGTGAACCCTGTATGCTGAGGCTCACAATTCCTATAAAGACTAAAGGGATCGAACTAAGGGAATGGTTCATCAGGACCATAAGAATCAAGCCTATAATGGACGGTGTAAATGAACTTCTTTTATTTTGTTTGTCATTTTGTGTGGTGTTAAGGGACATAAACGTCCAGAATGTCCTTCTAGAAGCGAGTCCAAAGTTGGGATGATTGTTTTAAAGACTGTAATGACAAGCACCCTTCTGTTCAGGACAGTTAATGGACTTTATGTATCACCATTTTACGAGACACTGTTGCACCATGTATTAGGCTTTTCTGATAAGCTGTTCCCTAACCTTAAAGGAAACTCATTTCCTTGTATACTTTCAGAATACTTGGAGTACGGACACTTTTTTTCTACCTTCCGTTGTTACATTAGGTCATAAATGCGTTCACAGGTTGGTCTGAAGCCGTACTAGCTCCATCACTTCTTGCTCGTTACTATTAGGTTATGTAAAGGTTGCTTTTGCCTTCTGAGGTTGACCGTTCATCGCAAAGTGTGGACATAAGCTTTCAGTATCCTCTTCCTGTAGAGCAGAAGAAGCCCCTCGAAAGTTCAGATGAGACATGTCTCATGAGAATTCATGTGGGAATTAAAATCCATTGATGCTACTCTCGAATGAGAGTAGTAGGATCACGCGTTCACTTGTTAGCTGAAAGTAATGATATCACCTCCGATACATAAATGTGTTGACTAGGGCTCAGACCAAAGCCAGGCATCTCCTACTGTCCATCTTTGATTTTCTCTGACTGTAGCCTTTAGTTATTCGAAGAGACTCCTTTGTCAAGTTACAATGTAATTGCCCTTCTCTTCTGATTTGCATATTTGCCGCTAAACATATTCAACTGATCCATAGGAAAAAACTTTTAATTTAAATTTGAATATTAAAAGGCATCTTGTGTACGGAATGGTATATATTAACGACAAGGTGAGAGTAGGGACACATGTGAACATTGGGTATCTTTATTGTAGACGTTTCGCAATCAGGGCTTTATCAAAAAATTTAGGGTACATAACCTTGAAGGGACAGTAGAACTATGTACAGAAGATGTGGTAATCAGTCCTCAACCTAGGAGTAGGTGCGAACAGCACCATAGTCGTGGAGATTCTGAAGCAGAAGAAAGAATCCCCATGGCGCTATATAGTAACGTCATGTTGTGTTGCAGAAGAGGGCTATATTCACTGTAGGCGGATTCCCTGTGAAGTAGGTCCTTCCCAGGAGGATGGGTTAGTTTTAGTAGTAGATGTCGTAGGTGTGAAGGGTTATGTGTACATGTCTCAGATCCGAATTAAGACTTATGATGTTCAGTGTCTGACAAAGTTGTGTACGTTGGTATATAATACCGACAAGATGAGAGTAGACACATGTGACATCTGGGTATCTTTATTGTAGATGTTTCGCCATCAGTGGCTTTATCATACAAAATCTAGGACATAATTGAAGGACAGTAGAACTATGTACAGAAGATGAGGTAATCGTCCTCAACCTGGAGTAGTTGCGAAGAGCACATAGTCGTGGAGATTCTGAAGCAGAAGAAAGAATCCTGGGCTTTATATTGTAACGTCAGGTGTAGCATACGAGGGCATATTCTGGTAGGCGGGATTCCCCAGGGAAGTTGGTCCTTCCCAAAGAGATGGTTAGTTGTAGTAGTAGAATGTCGTAGTCGTGAAGGTTATGTAATGTCTCAGAATTAAGATTCCATGATGTTGCTGTGTCTGAAGTTGTGTACGAATGGTATATAATACCGACAGATGAGAGTAAGGACACAGTGCAAACATCATGGGTATCTTTATTGTAGACGTTGTAGATGTTGCACATGTGTCTTACTTCATCTTGTCGTTATTATATACCATTGTACACAACTTGTCAGACACTGAACATCATGGAATTCTTAATTCTGAGGACATGTAAAAAAACATAACCTTCACGACTATGACATCTATACTCAACTAAACCCATCTCTTTGGGTAGGACTACTACCACTGGGATCCGCCTACAGTGAATATGCCTCGTCTGCTACACCTGACGTTTACTATATATGCGCCAGGATTCTTTTTCTGCGTCCGATTCTCAGACTATGGTGCTGTTGCACTACTCTAGGATGAGGGACTGCTTACCTCATTTCTGTACAAAGTTCTATACTGTCTTCAAGTATGTCCTAGAAATTGTATTGATAAAGCCAATGGGATGGCGAAACGTCTACATAAAGTACGCAGATGTTGCGACATGTGTCTTTACTCTCAAAAGGGCATCTTGTACAGTCTGTATTCAAGTAAATCTCAGATGAGATAGTTATTCATCTTAGTTGTTCCAAGTTCAATGCTGAGAGTCTGTTCTTAATGGCTCCTTGACCTGCCAGTGGCCCGGACCATTTCTCGCATCGTTAAAACCTTAAATAAATTAGGGAAACATATTTGTGGCAAATATGTCCTCAGATGTCATTCCTATTGAGATTATGTATAGTTTTGCCAACTGTCATTCTCCGGGTACAGGCGAGTACCTTTTGGTCAAAATGCATATCTTTACGGTACCATTTGAAAGAGTTAGCTAGTGACATCGTTGTCCTTTATCTCTCTTTAATTCTGGGGGACATAGTTATGTATTAACATTAGTTGATTATGCTATCGAGTTTCCCTGATGCCATACCTTAAAGACATAAAACTACAGAGGTGGTGAAGCCCTTTTGTCATCTTCTCCAGAGTGGGGCATCGACTAGAGATATTTTGTATCTGACCGTGGGACACAATTCACATCTGACTAATGCACATCTATATCAACTTGGGGTGAAGTCTCTTCACCAAACCCTTATCATCCAGCTGTAAGGGAGGATTGCACACCAGCCATTCGATCTCAAGTCCATTTTAAGGAAATTTGCTCCTTAAACCTAAGGAGTGGCATCGTTTCATACCTGTGCTTTGTTGCCATGAGGGATGTTCCCAGGACTCTTGGGGTTTCACCATTTTGATACTTCTCTATGGTAGACAGCCAGAGGCCATTTGTCCATCTTCAGGACTTATGGACTAATGAGGAGGTAATGTTGGTTCAGTCTTCTTACCAGTTTCTCCTTGACCTTAGATCCAACTTGAGGAGACTTTGACATAGTTTCGAAAACTAAGCTTGTCGATGGACCAGTACAAATATGTTGATTCCAAAAGTCAGGAGAAAGAAGTTTTAAAGTAGGGGATGATGTTTGGTATTTTGCCTATAAAGTCAAATAAATTATTAGTAGCATGAAATGGTCCATATAAAGTATTAAAAAATTTGTGGGAAAGTTGAATTACCTCATAGAGTAAAGGGGAAATAAGCTTTATCCTATCAAACATCCTTAAGAAATAATTACCGAAGAAATTCGGTTTAACTGCCTCTTAATAACTTGGACTTAGTTTCCACACGACTTGATAAGACAACTGAAGAATGTAAAGTGTGCGTAATGACCACCTCTAACATAGACTTTGATGAAGGAAAACTACTTGACTTGGTGACTCTTGACCACTCGGGCGCAACCAACATTAATATTAATGATCTTGGATGACCATAGAGAATGAAACTACTTCAATGATGTGAGTAACTTTTCAGGCGTCTTACTGATATTCCAGGTGTTACCTCCAACAGGAAAAGTCCAGAGATGACCTTTAGTGACGGACAATCATATCAAACGAAAATTATACCAGTTCCAGTTCACCTTAGGGATGCATTATTTGACGAGAGGGTAAACAAATTATTAAAACTAAAGATCATTGAACCTTCTGTATCTTATATTGTTCAACCAGTATCATGTTATGAGGGAGGATAATTCATATAGACTTGCTATTGGACTTCTGAGCTCTAATGCTATATCTCGGTGGGATGCTGAGCCTATGGCCCTTAATAGATAGCGATCTACACAATTTTTATGACGCTTCCTCTTTTATGAGATTGATTTTTGCACAGTCATAATCATCAAGTATGTTAGACCTTTCTTCTAAGCGTACAAAACGCTTTCCTACACACCAGAGGGACTGTTACATTAAGAACTATTGCCCTTCGGTAGGTTAACTGCTGTGCTACCTACGTGAGACTGATGAGAAAGGTCTTGGGTAATAATGCCAAATGTTTTTCAGTTTATTTTGATAACGTTTACGTCATTGAATCCACGTGGGGCAAAATATCCAAACATTAACATCAGTTTTGCGTAGGTTAGCTACATGGCCTCACTGCAAGCAAAGAAATGCCTTCTTGGGTTTAACCAAGATTAGAATCTTGGACTGTTACTTTCTAATAACTTCTGCAGGATACTCCCCAGTAAGGATCAAAGCTTTATTAGTAATTTAAATTCCAAAACCAAGTAGTCGATGCCGTAGCTTTCTGGGTTCTGTCAATTTTTATGGCGACGGTTTTTCCCGAACTTACTGATCTTACAGGCATAATATTATCCGACTTTCCTTTAAAAAGTCTGGAAGGAACCTCTTGAAACTTTCCGACATAGCTCGGGAAAACGTTTAATGAGATTAAAAGTATCTTTTCGAAAGCCCCTATACTTAAGATTCCAGTATAATAAAAACATTTTGCTTAAGAATGTTGCCTCAATACTGGCTTAGGTGCGGTGTTACTACAATTACCTGATGGTACTCCCTTCCCTGTATGATTCCTAAGCCGGAAACTCCTTCTGCAGGAAAGAACCAAGTACTCCACAGAGAACGGATGTTTAGCTTGTGTGGGGTATATCTCCAACTCAAAAATTTATTTTGCTGGGTATAGAATTCATTTTTTAAAACATGACCACAATCCTTTGATATACCTAGAAAATTTTATGGGAACCAACAGTCGCCTTGAGGTGGACAATGCACTCCAGGGTTTTAATGTTCCAAATTGAGTATATCAATGGTTCATCCAATTATTTCTCTGGCTGGTTAAGTGTGACAGTCAGTAGAAGATTTGTTGCCTTACACGCGACTTCCACATGTTTTTAGAATTTTTCCTCTCCTATTCTTCTTATACTCCTTGACTATAAGTCTTGGTAAGGGGGAGATGTGAGGGAAAAAGTTCAATAGATCGGAGTAGCGAGGGAGGTATATAGTATACAATAGTTTCTTGCCGGCTACTTGTTAGTAGGGTAAGTAAGCTCCCGCTATTCCCGCCTTTTGTCCCAATCCCGAAAGTGTTAGTTTGACTGCCGGCTGCTTGTTTAGGTAGCGGTAGTTAGCTCCGCTATCCCTTCCCCTCCTCCTTCCCCCCCCCCCCGAAAGGTGACGTGTGGGGCTTTTTGGCTCCAAACAGTTATCACTAGACTCACAGCTCCAGTACTACTGTAAGTACATGCCTTGCCTTGTATTTAGTGGATTTATGGGTTGAACGCTTCACTTTTGACAATAATAAACTTAGTATTTCCGCATGCTATATTTTGACTGTTTAATAATCACCACATCTTTTAGGTATTTTGTACTTACTCATGGAGATTGATTATTTTAAGCAGGGGAGTAACCTGTCTATCTTTTCAGTTGGTGACCGAGAGGGTCAAACTGGTCAATCACAAGTAGAACTGGTGGAGATGACTAAGTCCTGAGACTTCCCCTTTTTTGGATTTAATTACCTGTGCCCTGTATGACATTTCAGGACGTAACCCTCATCATTGCAGCGGTTAAAGAAAACCTGCTTTCCTGGCATCGGGATATAATACTCAGGCTATTCTGTGGAGAGAATAGCTGTGGGTTGTAACACCACCTGCGACCCCCCCCCCTATCTAGCAACGGCTACGATTTCAAACAAACAGTTGTCACCAACTCCAGACACCCAAATTTTATACTAGCGTTTTGATTCAGTTATCATTTAAATTTTTTCATTTTTCATTTTCTTAATGTAGGTTTAATATTTCTATTTAAGTGTTTATATTTTATATTATCATATAATAAAGTGTTTATGTTTGTCTGTTATTTTTTTTTCTTTTCTATTCATTAATTTTCCTAGGAGGAGCAGCCTTGGTAATACTGTCTGAAGTTATTTACAGGGTGAGAATCCTTCACTCTAAAAGAACAATAGAATCAGGAGTTATCAACCCACTCTAAATGGAAAGCAAGATAGAAAAAGTGCAGAAATATTTTTCACTCCAGAAGAAGGCTGGCAGACCAACAAAACTGACATGAGTTAAAAATCCCATAGATTTCGAGAAAGGATGGACATCATGTCCACTCACTCAGCACTGGATCAGATTTAGGAATGCTCCACTTATAACGAGAAGTAAAGTACCTTAGCATGAGCACTTGGCATTCTTTGGAGAAAGCGCTTAGACTCTAAGGGGACAATTACCGGAGGCATTAAAGAGTGCAGAACGCTCCTTACATAAGGGAGGTAGTAGAGCAATAGCTAAAAATTACAAACAGTAGACTCTAAATCTCACATCATAAAAATCTCAAGTGATTTGAAACGACTGATTACAAATTTCATGGACCAACCACAAACCAGCTTAACCTGAAACCAGCATGGTTTTAGAGCAGGATGATCATTGCTGTCACAGAGCTGATGATTTATTATGACTGAAATTTGGAGCATTGGAAGATGACCAAAATGCTGATGTAATTTACACGATTTGCAAAGGCATTTGACAAATGTGATATGGGGTGTATAGCACACAAGATGAGGTCCATGGGCATTAGGGAAAGGTAGCAGATGAGATTTTAGGTTCCCCCTACACACACAATACAAAAAGTTAGAGTGAAGAGGGCACAAGATCCAGATCAGCGAGGGTCAAAGACTCAGTATACCCAGGCACATGTCCTGGCACATTGCTGTTTCTCATCCTCATAGCATAGATACAAAAATACAGCCACCAATTTTATATCATCATTTGCAGATGACACTAAAATAAGCAGGTAAGTCACTAGGTAGAAGACAGGGAGAAAGTACGGAAGGACATAAGCAGGTTGTCAGTGAGCAGGGAAGAACAACATGTTGTTCAATGGTGTGTGATAAGTGCCAGTGCTTAGGTATAGAACGATTGAAGAACTCAAAAGTAACACTTATATATAAACTCGAAGGGTCCCAAATAGAGCATAAGGAATATGTAAAAGACTGGGGAATAATTATGTCAAGGCTGACCTTTCTTTTAAAACCATAACAAGACAAAGTCATGGACAGCCAGGAAGATGACCGGTGGGATTGAGAACTTTAAATACAAGGGAAAATAATGGGATGGTGACACTCTTCCAATCCACTAGTGCTCCCTCACTTAGAATATTGCTCAGTGTGATGGCCTGTTTCAGCAGGAGAAATTCGGAGCTGGAACAATTATGAGATCATTTATGTACAGTGAGCTTAATTTATTAAAAACACCCTAAACGACTGGGAAAATGCCTTCAAGTCTTGAACATGTACTCATGGAGCAGAGGAGAAGAGGAGAGAGAGGAACATGTTAATACACTGTTTATAATTGGAAAGTATTGAGGGCCTGGTTCCCAAATCTGCACACTGCCATAACGACATACTGGAGTGAGAGATATGGGAGGAGTGCAAAATAAACCCAGTGAGGAGCAGGGGTTTGCAGTGGAGACAATAAGGGAAAAGCTGTATCAAGTCGGGATCCCAGATATTCAACTCTACCAGAAGATATCAGAAACCGGCCGGAAAAAAGTAGTAGAAGCCTTCAAGAGAAAATTGGACAAGATCTATCACAGGTGACCGAACAACAAGGGCTGTAATGGATATGTGGGGGCAGCAGGCCACCCAGCAGCAAGATAAAAGGGGGGGGGGGGGGGGGGGGGCCTGGTTGACCAGGCAAAGCACCAGACGAAGCTGGCCCATGTCGGGCTCAAAGAGTAAACAAACTCTTGAAACTCTTCAAAGGTATATGAAAGGTATAAGGTATATCCAACTAGGTATATTATTTCTATTATGCTACAGGCATGTTAGCATGGGCCCCACTGTGACAACGAATGCAGATTTTCACAGATGAATCCCAATACCAGCATGGCTGTGGCATGCTCTAGCTCAAGTCCTTTAAAACCACCATCATGATTCTCAAAATCATAACACAACTGCAAACAAATCACAGAATGTGAAGTGCTTGAACCCATGGAAGGAGAATTCTATAACCTCAAACAACACTACTTACATTATACTATCTAATCTATCCCTACCTCACCTATGTTATTTGTACTTGGGGATCCATTACAACAAATCACCTTAAGCCAATAATAACTCGACAAAAAGTGGCAGTACAAATGATCACCCAGTCTAGTGCCAGACAACATGCTCCCCCACTCTTCAGAAGTCTAAACTTACTTAATATACATAAAATTTACTCATACTATCATGCATACTACATATACAGTACAATCAATTCTAATATCAATCCTCACCTGAAACTCTTTCTTGATAGTTGTAACAGAACTCATAGGAATAATACTAGACACAAAAAGCTCTATGATATTCCCAATGTCTGACTCAACCTGTGTGAAAACTCAATGAATATAAAATAACCTAAAAGCTGGAAGTTTGCCTGAAGATTCCAGAGGCTCTCAGTTTGCCAACCACTTCATAGCTACTGTTAAAAAACATCTCATTACCTTAACATGATACTGATAATTTATTATGCTGAACAAATCGTGAAACCGTGTCTTTCATCCAATATCAACCCTGTTCTTGTTCCATCCTTCCTTCAACTCTCATTTATTACTAGAAAAGCATTTATTTTCATCACTTCAGGTACTTAGCTTCGTCTTTAATGTATCTCGAATTAGATTTTTTTATTGAATTTCTGACTACCTTCAATACAAATTAATTTTATTCTCAAGTACTATATGTGTTTCACTGTCTAGTAATTTACAATTTATGAAATGTCTTGCATAACAAGGGGCTTTCTATAAGTAGTTTATACATGTTAATTACCTTAACTATACTATACAGTACTCTACTTTAAAAAGTTGTTTGCCTGTTACTTTGTGAAGAGGAACTGTCTGCATTTTCAAGACCTTTAAGATTTCACCTAAAATGAATGTGAGCAAAGAACAATGCATAAAATAAATAATAATCCATTCTTAAACCCCCTCAAAAAGCTACTTAACAACTATACTGAAAGTTAAATTGAAGATTTTGTGTAAAGAAAACCATCATGAAAAGTTACTTTCATGATTAGAAGCACTGAAAGGATTATTAATGGAATAAAAGTGTAAAATAGAGATGCTATTATTTTGAATATAAAGGCAGTGTAATTACACAAAACTGTACATATGCTGATACTAATTATCACAATTAATAAATAGTGGATATTAAAACATCCCTCAACATTATATCAAGGAATGATCCTCAGTGCCTTTTTATCATGATACAATTAAATAAAGTTTTTCTTTTTCTCTTTTTTAGTAAATGTTTACAGGAGAAGGGGTTACTAGCCCATTGCTCCCGGCATTTTAGTCTCCTCATACGACACGCATGGCTTACGGAGGAAAGATTCTTTTCCACTTCCCCATGGACAATAGAGGAAATAAAGAAGAACAAGAGCTATTTAGAAAAAAGAAGAAGAAACTAGATGTATGTACACATATGCATGTGCGTGCCTGTGTAGTGTGACCTAAGTGTAAGCAGAAGTAGCAAGATATGCCTGTTATCCAGTGTGTTTATGAGACAGAAAAAGACACCAGCAATCCTACCATCATATACAACAGTTACAGGTTTCTGTTTCACAGTCATCTGGTAATACGGTAGTACTTCCCTGGGTGGTTGCTATCTACCAACCTACTACCAAAAATGGAATGGAACGAAACAGAATGACTTCGAGAGCGTATAAATCTGTAGTGGAGGGAAGGCGGGGTAGGAGTCGGTCTAGGAAAGGTTGGAAGGTTGGAGGGAGGAGGTAAAGGAGGTTTTGTGTGCGAGGGGCTTGGACTTTCAGCAAGCATGCGTGAGCGTATTTGATAGAAGTGAATGGAGATAAATGGTTTTTAATACTTGACGTGCTGTTGGAGTGTGAGCAAAGTAACATTTATGAAGGGATTCAGGGAAACTGGCAGGCCGGACTTGAGTCCTGGAGATGGGAAGTAAAGTGTCTGCACTCTAAAGGAGAGGTGTTAATATTGCAGTTTTATAAACTGTAGTGTAAAGCACCCCTCTGGCAAGACAGTGAGGGAATGAATGATGATGAAAGTTTTTCTGTCTCGGGCCACCCTGCCTTGGTGGGAATCGGCCGATGTGTTAATACAAAAAAAAAAAAAATAATAATTATCCATGGGGAAGTGGGAAAGAATTCTTCGTCCATAAGCCTATCGTAAGAAGTGACCAAAATGCCAGGAGGAAGGAGCTGGTAACCCCTTCTTCTGTATAAATTACTGAAGTAAAAAAAAAAAAACTTTAATTTTTAGGTCACTCTGCCTCAGTGGGATACAACTGGTTCACTGAGAGAGAGAAAAAAAAAATTAAATAATACAGTATTAAAACTTAAAAAATCGACTCACCTTTATATCTCTGTGAATGATTTGTTTTGAGTGAATATACTGCACAGCTAAGAGCACTTGATGGAATAAACCCAGGTATTTGACTCGATTTATAAGTATCTGACTGCTGTTAGTGCTGGAGGTGAGATCTGCATTCCTACTTAGCAACCAGTCCCTTAAAGACTTGCCACATAGTCCCATCTGGATAAAGAGAACCATCTGTGGAAATCTTTGACACTGCTGCAAATTATTTCTTAAGGGATGGTAGGGCAAAAGTGATTGTTTGTAACTTCCATTGGAAGATAAGCTGGAGCTTGTATGATGTCCTGGTGCTACTACACTTTTTTCATTATCAGATGAGAGAGCTGATAAAACTTCACAACTTTGAGAGCCTGGAGAGGTTAGTGTAATGGTGTTTTTAGTTTTGCTGTGATTACTCGCACAAAAAACTATACTTTCATCAGACGAGCCTTTTGTATTAATTTGCTTTTTATCACTTATTCCATTAAAATTAGCAGAGATATTATTAGGGGACTGAAACAAACCAACATTTAAAACTTCACTTTTTTTGTCAAAACTTAAAATTGTTTTTTTGGACCTTAAAACAGGAGCTTCTCTCTTATTTTGAATTTTCTTTTCTGGAGACATGCTACAATTTTTTTCAAAATTTTCTTTATATACAACTTTGCATGATTTTTGCCCCTTAAATCTAAAGTTTAATTTACTTTTTTCTTTGCTCTCATCACCAAAAAATATTCCACCTGAAGTTTCTTCGGCTTGCTCTTCATCTTCTGATGAGCTGGAGAATATGAAAAATTTTTTTAAATGAATGAAGGTGCATTGTAAGATGAAGAAGACAAGTTTATTAGAATAAACTTTAAAAATTTATTACTATGATACTTTGAAAAACAGTACATACATGTTTCTTTTCTTTAAATGAAGATCTCTCTTGAAGAGGCCTTTAAGAAACATTATTATGGAGATTGATAAATCTAATAATCTCTAATACAGACTTACAAAGAAAGTTAAGTTGGTATATGATACTGGAGTATAATTAGTAACTATGCTAAGATGGTCCAAGAGTCACACTTAGCCTCTTAAAACTTAAGTGCTCCAGATATGAATGAAACCTGAATTGAACTCCGCTGGCCTGGGGTTCAAAAGTCAGCTAGAAGTTAGGATGCTAAACTGTAGACACACAGATCCACTAATGTATACAAATACAGTACAGGATGACCATCACTAATCTGGCATCATCGGGACCTGTAGCATGCTGGATTAGTGATTTTGCCGGATAACAGAAGGGTTACATTAGAATACACTTAAGCCAACGGTCATATTTACTTATTGGTGATTTCACCCACTTTATGCCCTATTTTTGGCCCATTCCATTGTTTCATTCTACCAAACACAGCTACTTTGCTATTATTCCTTTTATTCTGTCAGTTGAGCACAAGAAACTGCTCATTTACTTCAACTGCTCCATAAAGTGGTTAGAAATTGGTAATTTGTTCAATTTCACATAAATTTCAAGAGATACCAATTTCAAAATAGGGTCCAGAATAAACAATGCAGATATTCCTGGCATTAAAATAACATTTTCTCTGTTTATTAGTCACATCTCCAGGCCCCTCTTATACATTACACTTGCTTCCCATTTTGAATTTTTATTCACACAATATATAGAAGATTTACTGTTAAGCAGACTACTGCATTATTGTAATAATTATACAGTGGACCCTCGGTTATTGGACATACAGTGGACCCCCGACCAACGAAGGCATCGTCTAACGAAATTCAACTAACGAAGCGCTTGAGTGTAAAAATTTTGGCCCGACCAATAATGAAAAACTTGACCAACATGATTCGTCCCGAACGCGTCCATGTGTCCCGTCTGGCCTGAGTGCGCCTTAGCTGCCCTGCCTTCAGTTAGTGTGCCAGTGTTCACAAGCCAGTCCGGTCGCATCCACACATACATATGGTACATTTTGTATTATTCCAGTGTTTTAAGTGCTTGTATCTGCAAAATAAGCCACCATGGGCCCCAAGAAAGCTTCTAGTGCCAACCCTGTGGTAAAAAGGGTGAGAATTACAACTGAAATGAAGAAGATCATCACAAAGTATGGAACTGGAGTGCATGTCTCCGAGCTGGCCAGGTTGTATAACAAACCCCAATCAACCATCGCTACTATCTTGGCCAACAGAAAGGCAATCACGGAAGCTGTTGTTGCAAAAGGTGCAAGTATCTTTTCGAAACACAGAGCGCAAGTACTCGAAGATGTTGGAGGCTGTTATTGGCATGGATAAATGAAAAACAGATATCAGGAGACAGCATCTCTCAAGCGATCATATGTGAAAAGGCAAGGCAGTTGCATGACGATTTAATTAAAAAAAGCCTGCAACTAGTGGTGATGTGAGTGAATTTAAGGCCAGATAAGTGTAGTTTATTCTTCATTACACAATATACATATGTATACATGTATTGTGCATCTATCCTTCTGTTTGTGTGTAGGAAAATGTATATATCATGTGGTAAAAATTTTTTTTCATACTTTTGGGTGCCTTGAATGGATTAATTTGATATCCATTATTTCTTATGGGGAAAATTAATTCAACTAACGATAATTTCGTCTAACGATGAGCTCTCTGGAATGGATTAATATAGCTGGTCGAGGGGTCACTGTAATCCGTTCCAGAAGGTCGGCCTAAATCCGAAAAGGCCACAAACCGAAATAATGGTTCCCATAAGAATTAATGTAAATACAATTAATCCATTCCAGACACCCAAAAATACTAACAAAAAATACATTTTTTAAAGATTAACTATATGTATAGTTTTACATACACAAAACAATGAGAAAGAAACAAAGTACAAATTTTAATGATAAATAAACATTACATACCTTTATTGAAGACTCTTGTTGGAGTATTGAAGAAGGCAAGGAGGGGAGACGGAGCTGGGAATCCCCCTCCATAAGGACTTCAGGTATCAAAACCCTCTCTAGGGTTACTTCTTTTCTTTGTCATTTACTGCCACAGTACATTCATTACTTACCTTAAAATATTTATAGTCTTAATGTAGGGCAAGAAGTGAGCAGTATTTATTTGTAGGAAGTCAGTGTAGGCAGCGGTAGATGTAGGTACATGTATGTAGCTTCCCTGGGTTACACTACAGAGCCATATTATTACATTACACAGCCATATTATTACACTACACAGTCATATTATTACCATGTTCACTGAGTTTAATAATTTCTAACAACTACCCTTAGATGGCATCATAAACAAAGGGAGGAGTAATAATTCATGCAGAGAATTGTAAACAAACACGTATGAAGGACGGTGCCTGGGCCAAATGCCAGATTCACAGTTTTCTCTAATGCTGAATCAGAGAAAATGCAATGTTTACTCTCCACCCGACACACCACTCGATAGCATATAAACACCGCATGTTTATATGCTATGTAACGTGTTTCTTATATAATTTTGAAGAAAATATCATATATGGATTAATGAAAATGTCTATATTAACCACAAACAAGACATTTCATGTGCCCAAGAGTGATTATTATTAAACATATATCACATATAAACATTGCATGTTTTTATATACTATGTAACGTATTTCTTTGGGCCCATAGTGGCTTATTTTGCACTTACACTCAATAAACAACCACAAAAAACAATGGATTATAATGAAATGTTTAGATGAATGCGTGGACTCTTGCTCACTCACTAAGAGACACAGCCAGATTGACTCATGCACGGGTGGGTGGATGCATCCACTACAGTCGATTTCCAAGTTGCCAGCCATAATCCAGGATAGAATTTCAGCCAAAAAAAAAAGCAGCCGAAATCCCATTTGGCCGATATCCGGAACGGCCAATATCTGAGGGTCCACTGTATAAATAATGTCATCCCATTCGTGACTGCATATTAGATCAGTCAGTTGGACATGTATTGGATGGTGACATCATTTGTTTACTCTTGAACATCGGGAAAAATTGAACATTTCCGTTAATTTGAACTCAATTTCAAGGTACTTTCCAACTCTATCAAATAAGGACAAAAAGAACAAGAATACAACGTTTATAGTTGTATTCTTGTTCATAGGAAAATACACCACAAAGTCACAGTTTTACACCAAAAACACTTTCTCAGTTTCTTCTCATTATGCACTGCATGCTGCAGGATTTTTTATAAAGTGCAGACTTACCACACAGACCTATTCTCTCACATGTAGACCCAAATTCACCGGTCACAGCTTATCTGAATGAGCTGAGCTCATGGCGACTAACAGTGGCTTCAAAGCCACCTTATCTCTAATGGACAGTATATGGTGTAGGTGCTATACACAATGAGAAACATTTCTTTTATTCGTTGGAACCATGGGTAGGGCTAAAAGTGAGCAGGTTGTAACAATAAATGGAGAAAAAGAAATTGGAATGACTTATGCAGCAAGTAGCACCACCAAGCAGTAGCGGCAGGTTGGTGTGGTGACCCCGGCAGTTTGAATTATGTTAGCCGAAATTCGTGCCGGATTACTGATGGAACCGGATTACTGATGGCTGACCTGTACATATGCTGTGCCGAAAGTGAATGGTATGATACTAACAAGATGTGAAAAAAAAAAAACCTTATGCATAGTTCATGACATTTAATAGAGGAAATGTTTTGCCATGAGTGGTTTCTTCAGTCTAAATATAGACAACTAAGTAAAGCATGTTTACAGCAGGGCCCAACTTATGAGGTTTCAAGTTACAAGGTTTTTCACTTAAGGTATTTTAGTTTTGGAACAAATTAATTACTTATAAACAATGACTTGCTCTTCTGACATTTGGACAACTGTATTAAAATCATTTTTGGGGGGCTTTAAGAAAAGAGTTTCTCTCATATTTTCCATTTTACTTTTTGGAGCAAAGAAAATGGAGTGAGTGATGGTGAAAATGTTTCTTCTTTTTCAGGTCACTCGACCTCAGCAGGTGGTGTTCATATATTTGGAAGTGACCTTGTCAGTGGACAGGTCTATGAAAGATGAGGTGAACCATATAAATGACAAGGAAAAAAAGGTGGGTGGTGCACTGAGGTATCGACAGAGACAGAGAACACTATCCATGGAGGCAAAAAGGGGAGTGTATCAGAGTATAATGGTACCAACACTCTTATATGGATTTGAAGAATGGATTTTAAATCTTGCAGCAATGAGTAGGCTGGAGGCAGTGGTGACATCATGTGAATATTATGCTGAGAATTAGAAGTTTGGAGAGTAGGTGCAGAGTTATTAAAAGTATTATACAGAGGGGTGAGAAAAGGTTAGTGAGATGGTTTGGATATTTAGAGGAGGTGGAGAAAAAAATGAAGATTTGGAGTGTGTGTAAATCTGTAGGGAGGGAAGGAGGGGTAGTGGATGCCCTAGGAAAGGTTGAATGGAGGAGTTAAAGTAGGTTTTGTATGCAAAGGGGCTTGGACATCCAACAAGCATGTGTGAGCATGTTGGAGAGGACTGAGTGGAGGCAGGTGTTTTTTATGACTTGACATGCTGTTGGAGTGAGAGTAAAATAACATTTATGAAGGGATTCAGGGAACCTGTTTAGGTGGACTTAGTCCTAGAGGTGGGAAGTACAGTGTCTGCATTTTGAAGGTGGGGTGGGGTTACTGTCATTTGGAGGGGCAGCTGAGCTGTAATATTAGCTCTCCTCTGGCAAGATGGTGATGGAGTGAGTGAAAGTGAGTAATTCTTCTTTTAAAAGGTCAGACTACCTTGGTAGAAGATGGCCAGTGTGTTAAACAATATTTTACTTGGCTGTCTCCCACCGAGGTAGCGTGACCCAAAAAAGAAACTTTCTCATCATTTGCACTATCAATGTCTTGCCAGAGGCACACAGGTACAGTGTACACAGCATATATTAATATTTTTAGAATGGTCTTGAGGGCACAAATGTTATATGGGCACATAAAAAGTACATTATTTATATTTAAAGGAAGATAACTCAAGAAAATCAAACAGTCACTTGTTTCCATGTTTAAATGGGTATCACACCTTGAAACAATTGTAATACAGCCTCTCCCCACTTAGCGACATACTCGTTTACTGACAACTCGGACTTACAACGGGCTCGCTGATCAGTATGCATGCCTAATGTATATTAGAACTGATTTTCTCTAAAACTGATTATTACAGTATACAGTACATTACTGTACAAACATTTAAAAATATACCAGAAATGTTATAAATGGTACAAAGATGACATTAAAGCAATGTCAAAGATGGTTGACACACACCCACTACTATTATAGTATGCTCCTCACTTAATGATGAATTCATTTACCGATATGGTCTTAGGAACAGAACTCAGTCATTAAGTGAGGAGAGACTGTATTATAGTATTTCCTTGTATGTTGTGTTACAATTTAAAAGTAATGAAACGAAATAAGAAAAACAGGTATTCATACCAAATAATATTGTGTATATCATGAGGGGCTATGAGAGGCTATACCTCTCCACATTTTTCAAGTGGCAAAACATACCTTCCAACACCTTCAGTAAAAAACTAATATTAGAAATAAAAAGAAAAAGAGAGAAATAATAAAAATTGAACATAAATATAAAACATTTAAACTGATGTGTTCCTTTTTCACCAACTGAACAATCATAAAACACTTAGTATTCTTTCAGTATCATTTTCATAAGCAGTAATTTTTTTAAAATCTCTCCTCACACACACATGTGCACACACAGAAGAAATAAAATTTCAGGGCCTGTCATAGTTTCAGGGTTAGATATCCTTTCTTAACACATACTTCCTCACTACTGCTTTCACTGTGGTGACTTAGTGTTTTACATAGTAGCTTTTGCCACATTTTAAGTTGTCTCAGATAGGTGGTGTTGGTTGCCAATATGACGTATTTCAGAACATAGTTCTAGCTGCCCAGACAACTTTTGTTCCGAGTAGGGAAATTAGATCTAACAAAAATGATCAAAATGGATAAACAATAGATTAAAACATCTCAGTGGTCAAAAGAGAGGCATATGTAAGTGTATCAAAAAGGGGATGGACAGTTAAGAAATCAATATATTCCATTAGGGATGTAGAAAAGGGAATAAGAAAAGCAAAAAGGGATTATGAGGCTAAAGTTGCAAGGGATTTGAAGACTAACCCAAAAGGGTTCTTTCAGGCATACAGAAGTAAAATTAGGGACAAGATAGGCCCACTTAAGAGTAACTCAGGTCAGATCACTGACAGTGATAAGGAAATGTGTAAACTTTTCAACACTTACTTCCTCTCAGTTTTTACTCAGGAAGATACTAGTGAAATTCCAGAAATATAGTCGACCCTCAACTAACGGCGGCATTAAGTAATGGCAATTTCGTCTAACGGCGCTTTTTGCTGTAGAAAAAGTGCCTTAACCAACGGCGAAAAACTTAACCAATGACGTCAGTGTGGCATTGTTTACAAGCTGTTGCGGTCGGTTGCCACGTGTGCCTCCCATACATTTTGGATTATTCCACTGTTTCTAGTAGTACTTGTAACCGCTAAATAAGCCACCAAAGGCCCCACGAAAGCTTCTAGAGCCAGCCCTTTAGTAAAAGATTTGAGAAACACGATAGAATTCAAGAAAAAGTTTGTAGAAAAATATGAAAGTGGTGGTGGTAGAGGGTGGTAGTGATGATGGTAGAGGGTGGTAGTGATGGTGGTAGAGGGTGGTAGTGATGGTGGTAGAGGGTGGTAGTGATGGTGGTAGAGGGTGGTAGTGATTGTGATGGTGGTAGAGGGTGGTAGTGGTTGTGATGGTGGTAAGGGGGGGTAGTGATGGTGGTAGAGGGTGGTAGTGATGGTGTAGAGGGTGGTAGTGATGATGGTAGAGGGTGGTAGTGATTGTGATGGTGGTAGAGGGTGGTAGTGGTTGTGATGGTGGTAGAGGGTGGTAGTGATGGTGGTTAGAGGGTGGTAGTGATGGTGGTAGAGGGTGGTAGTGATGATGGTAGAGGGTGGTAGTGATTGTGACGGTGGTAGAGGGTGGTAGTGGTTGTGATGGTGGTAGAGGGTGGTAGTGATGGTGGTAGAGGGTGGTAGTGATGGTGGTAGTGATGATGGTAGAGGGTGGTAGTGATTGTGATGGTGGTAGAGGGTGGTAGTGGTTGTGATGGTGGTAGAGGGTGGTAGTGATGGTGGTAGAGGGTGGTAGTGATGGTGGTAGAGGGTGGTAGTGATGGTGGTAGAGGGTGGTACTGGTTATGATGTTGATAGAGGGTGGAACTGGTTGTGATGGTGGTAGAGGGTGGTACTGATGGTGGTAGAGGGTGGTAGTGATGGTGGTAGAGGGTGGTAGTGATGGTGGTAGAGGGTGGTAATGATGGTGGTAGAGGGTGGTAGTGGTTGTGATGGTGGTAGAGGGTGGTACTGGTTATGATGATGGTAGAGGGTGGTAGTGATGGTGATAGAAGGTGGTAGTGGTTGTGATGGTGGTAGAGGGTGGTACTGGTTGTGATGGTGGTAGAGGGTGGTACTGGTTGTGATGGTGGTAGAGGGTGGTACTGGTTATGATGATGGTAGAGGGTGGTAGTGATGGTGATAGAAGGTGGTAGTGGTTGTGATGGTGGTAGAGGGTGGTACTGGTTGTGATGGTGGTAGAGGGTGGTACTGGTTGTGATGGTGGTAGAGGGTGGTACTGGTTGTGATGGTGGTAGAGGGTGGTACTGGTTGTGATGGTGGTAAGAGGGTGCTCCAGTGATTCTCAAGCTGGTCCTAGTGGCATTAAAAAACCAAGAAGGGAGGTAACCCCACCAAAGGACTTGGTACCTGAAGTTTTTATGGAAGGGGATTCTCCTTCCAAGCAATAGACAATCCTGAATCTCCCTGCTGCTGGCACATCACTCATCAACAACTCCACAATAAAGGTAAGTGGCATTTAATTATTGTTTATTTTGCATGTCCCATTCCTTTCCATATAAGGAAATGTATATTTCATGTAAAAAAAAAAAATCAGACTTTGGGGTGTCAGGAACGGATTAATTCTATTTCCATTATTTCTTATGGGGAAAATTAACTCGACCAACAGCAATGTCGACCAACGGCAAGCCCTCTGGAACAGATTAATGCTGTTGGTTGAAGGTCCACTGTAATAAATTATGTAGAACAGGACAATAATAAACTATGCACGATTGGGGTAACTAGTGACATGGTCCTCAGACAAATAGAGAAATTAAAACCTAACAAATCCCCAGTCCCTGATGAATTGTTTGCAAGGGTTTTAAAGGAATGTAAAGAGGAACTTAGCATACCTTTGGCTAATTTTTCAATATAACACTACAAACTGGCATAGTGCTAGACAAGTGGAAAATGGCAAATGAAATACCTATTTACAAGGCAGGTGACAGGTCCTTAGCTTCAAACTATAGACCAATAATCACCTCCATAGTGGGAAAATTTATGGAATCAATAATTGCCGGGGCAATTCGTAGCCATCTTGAAAGGCATAAATTAATAAATGACTCTCAGCATGGTTTTTGAGGAGGTAGACCATGGTATTGAATATGTTATTGTGATGATATATGCAATATTGGAGATGGGAAGTACAGTGCCTGCACTCTGAAGGAGGGGTGTTAATGTTGCAGTTTAAAAACTGCAGTGTAAAGCACCCTTCTGGCAAGACAGTGATGGAGTGGATGATGGTGAAAGTTTTTCTTTTTCGGGCCACCCTGCCTTGGTGGGAATCGGCCAGTGTGTTAATAAATAAATAATAATTGTGTATATGGACTTCAGAAGGCTTTCGACAGATTTCCACATCAGAGGCTATTAAGGAAACTTAAGGCACATGGAATAGGAGGAAAATTTTTTTCCTGGGTAGAGGCATGGTTGATAAATAGGCAGCAGAGAGTTTGTATAAATGGGGAGAAACCAGAATGGGGGCACGTCACAAGCGGTGCTCCACAGGGGTCAGTGTTGGGCCCCCTGTTGTTCGCAATTTACATAAATGACATAGATAAGGGAATAAATAGCGACATAAGCACATTTGCTGATGACACCAAAACAGGCCATCCAATTCATTCTAATGAGGACATTAGAGCACTCCAGGATGATTTAAATAGACTAATGCAGTGGTCAGAAAAGTGGCAGATGGAGTTTAATATAGACAAATGCAAGGTTCTAAATGTTGGACAGGAAAATAACCATGCCACATATAAACTAAGTAATGTAGATCTTAATACAACTGATTGCAAAAAGGATTTAGGAGTTCTGGTTAGCAGCAATCTGAAACCAAGACAACAGTGCACAAGTGTTTGTAATAAAGCTAACAGAATCCTTGGCTTTATATTAATAAGTATAAATAATAGAAGTCCTCAGGTAAGGCCTCATTTAGATTATGCTGCATAGTTCTGGTCACAGTATTACAGAATGGATATAAATGCACTGGAAAATGTACAAAGGAGGATGACAAAGTTGATCCCATGTATCAGAAAGCTTCCCTATGAGGATAGACTGAGGGCCTTGAATCTGCACTCTCTAGAAAGTCATAGAATTAGGGAGGACATGACTGAGGTGTATAAATGGAATACAGGAATAAAAGGGATATAAATAGCATGCTAAAAATATCTAGCCTAGACAGGATTCACAGCAATGGCTACAAGTTGGAAAATTCAGATTCAAGAAGGATATAGGTAAGCACTGGTTTGGTAACAGAGTTGTGGATGACTTGAACAAACTTCCGAGTACCGTCAAAGAAGCTAAAATGTTGATTAGTTTTAAAAATAGGTTAGATAAATACATGAGTGGGTGTGGGCAGGTGTGAGTTGGACCTGACTAGCTTGTGCTACTTAGTCAGATGCCATGCTCCTTTCTTAAGTGAATGTGACCTGACCTGACTAGGGTAGGGCACGGGCTTAAGCTGGTAGGAGAATTGGACCTGCCATGCATGGGCCAGTAGGGCTGCTGCAGTTTTCCTTCTTTCTTATGTTCTTAAGAAGTGCATGTCTCCTTCTTTCCATTATTGCTGTACTTTTTTTGCAACTTTTTCCAAGTTCTTTACCCACAGAGTAAACTTTAACCCTTTCACTGTCAGTCCCATAATATTACAGCTTTGAAGCCAATGTTGGTCCTGTAATACTATGCCAAAATTCTAGCAGCTTCCAATCTTGTGGGAGACAGCTGGTAGGCCTACATATGAGAGAATGGATCTGAGTGGTCAGTGTGCACAGTATAAAAAAAATCCTGCAGCATGCAGTGCATAATGAGAAAAAAAACTGCGACCATGTTTTTTGATTAAAACAGCAATTTTGTGGTTTATTTTGTATGATTTTTACAGTATTGTTCACGGTTTCTTGGTCTCATTTGATAGAATGGAAGGTACATTACAGAAATAGAGATGATTTTGATTGGTTTTAGTACTGAAAATAGCTTGAAACTGAGCTCAAATTAGAGAAAATGTTTGATTTTTGCTAACATTCAAGAGTAAACAAATCACATCACATATCCAATACATGTCAACTGGTGGGTTTAATATGCTTTCACAAATGTGCTGATATTATTTATACCATTTTTACAATAATGAAGTAGTCTGCATAACAGTAAATCTTCTATTTTTGGCATGAATAAAAATTCAATTTAATTTTTCACAGTCACTAGTGAAATGGTTATGAAACAAATAGACTGGCTGAAGCAAAATAAGTCGCCGGGACCTGATGAGCTTTTTTCAAGGATTCTTAAGGAATGCAAAATGGAACTCTGTGAACCATTAACTAATATTTTTAATTTATCTCTTCAAACAGGTGTAGTGTCTGATATGTGGAAGATGGCTAATGTAATTCCTATTTTTAAATCAGGGGATAAGTCGTTATCGTCAAATTACCGCCCAATAAGCCTGACCTCAATTGTAGGCAAATTGCTAGAGTCAATTATAGCTGAGACTATAAGAAGCCATCTGGATAAGCATAATCTGATTAATGATACTCAGCATGGATTCACGAGAGGCCGGTCTTGTCTAACCAATTTATTAACTTTCTTCAGTAAAGCTTTTGAGGCTGTTGATCATGATAAAGAATTTGATAATATTTACTTATATTTTAGTAAGGCTTTTGATAGAGTTCCGCACCAAACTGTTAAAAAAGTGGCAGCTCATGGCATTGAGGGAAAAGTGCACTCATGGATCGAGTCATGGCTCACAGACAGGAAACAGTGTGTGTCCATAAATGGGGTTAAATCCGAGTGGGGATCTGTAACAAGTGGCGTTCCACAGGGATCAGTCTTGGGCCCGTTGTTGTTTATAATATATATCAATGATCTTAATGAGGGAATTACTAGTGAAATGAGTAAATTTGCCTATGACACAAAGATAGGTAGGATAATTGATTCAAACGTAGATATCAGGGAACTTCAGGAGGATTTAGACAAACTCAATACCTGGTCAGAAAAGTGGCAGATAAATGTAAGGTTCTGAACCTCGGGAGTGTCCACAACCCTAGGACTTATAAGCTAAATAATGTAGAACTTAGCCATACAGATTGCAAAAAGGACTAGGGGGTTATGATAAGCAGCAACCTTAAGCCAAGACAGCAATGCCTAAGCATATGTAATAAGGCAAACAGATTACTGGGATTTATATCAAGAAGTGTAAGCAACAGAAGTTCAGCGGTTATATTACAGCTTTACACATCATTAGTAAGGCCTCACCTCTGGTGAGGCCTTACTAATGATATTACAGAATGGACATAAATTCATTAGAAAACATTCAAAGTAGAATGACTAAATTAATACATAGCATTAGAAATCTTCCATATGAAGAAAGATTGAAGACCCTTAAATTACATTCACTTGTTAGACGAAGAGTAAGGGGAGACATGATCGAAGTGTATAAGTGGAAGATGGGTATTAATAAAGGGGATATTAATAAGGTCTTGAGAATATCTCTCCAAGAGAGAACCTGCAGTAATGGATTTAAATTAGACAAGTTTAGATTTAGAAAGGACATAGGAAAGTATTGGTTTGGAAATAGGGTAGTTCATGAGTGGAACAGTCTACCTAGTTGGGTTATTGAGGCTAGGACTTTGGGAAGTTTCAAATTTAGGTTGGATAAATACATGAGTCCTAGGTAGTAGGTTGCTAGACAGCAACCGCCCAGGGAGGTACTACCGTCCTGCCAAGTGAGTGTAAAACGAAAGCCTGTAATAGTTTTACACGATGGTCAGATTGCTGGTGTCTTTTGTCTGTCTCATAAATATGCAAGATTACAGGTACGTCTTGCTACTCCTACTTACACTTAGGTCACACTACACATACATGTACAAGCATATATATATAGTATATATATACACCCCTCTGGGTTTTCTTCTATTTTCTTACTAGTTCTTGTTCTTGTTTGTTTCCTCTTATCTCCATGGGGAAGTGGAACAGAATTCTTCCTCTGTAAGCTATGCGTGTTGTAAGAGGTGACTAAAATGCCAGGAGCAAGGGGCTAGTAACCCCTTCTCCTGTATAAATTACTAAATTTAAAAAGAGAAACTTTCATTTTTCTTTTTGGGCCACCCTGCCTTGGTGGGATATGGCCGGTTTGTTGAAAAAAAAAAATGCATGAGTGAGAGGGGTTGGATTTGAGTGGGACTTGCATATGAGTGGATAGAGTTCTTTCTTTCAACACACCGGCCGTATCCCACCGAAAAGGGGTTACTAGCCCCTTGCTCCTGGCATTTTAGTCACCTCTTACAACACGCATGGCTTGCAGAGGAAGAATTCTGTTCCACTTCCCCATGGAGGTAAGAGGAAATAAACAAAAACTAGTAAGAAAATAAAAGAAAACTCAGAGGGGTGTGTATATATATGCTTGTACATGTATGTGTAGTGTGACCTAAGTGTAAGTAGAAGTAGCAAGACGTACCTGAAACCTTGCATGTTTATGAGACAGAAAAATGGACACCAGCAATCCTACCATCATGCAAAACAATTACAGGCTTTCATTTTATACTCACTTGGCAGGATGGTAGGTTGCTGTGTACCAACCTACTAACTAGAAGTGGATAGAGTTATCAGAGCTTATTTCTTGGGTAGCATTGAAAATTGGGTTGGGCAAATGTTTTGTTAGTGGGATGAATTGTAAAGGACCTGTCTAGTATGGGCCAACAGGCCTACTGCAGTGTTCCTCCTTTCTTATGTTCTGATGTTCTTAAAACAAGCATGAGGTAAGAGGGGCCTGGAGACATGACTAATGAACAAAGAAAATGTTATTTTAGTGCTAGGAATGTTTGCATTGTTAATTCTGGACCCTATTTTGAAATTGGCCTTTCTTGAATTTTGTGCAAAATTGGCCAAATTACCATTTTTTTTATCACTTTATTGAGTAGCTGAAATAGGTAAATGGGTGGTTTCTTGTACTCAATCAATAGAACAAAAGGAGTTCTAGCCTGGTATTAGGAACGGAACTCCGTTAAGTGAGGAAAGGCTGTATACCACTAATTACCTAGTCTCAGGAATGTATCACACACACAATTGAATGGTTCTGTGGTCAATATGCACCATAAACCATATGAAAAACTAATAAACAGATCTTTCATTTTCAAATATTAAGCAGAGTATAGTAAAAGGGATTCAAAGGAATACAGTATGAATGTCAATACACGAGAGAGAGAGAGACAAAGTGAAGTCACATTTGCCTCAATGTAGAAAGGTCATGAAGCAGAAAAAATCTGTAATTATGTTCCACATGCAAAATGATCAAGACAAATGTATATTTCTTCCTTAGTACTAGAGATTGAATAGAATTCAATAATGTTACTGTCAACAATATTTTTAATACATGCAGGAATACATGCTTTGCTACAGTCAATAATATAGGTTTCCCATTTCCTAACATGTAATGTTTCAAGAAAGTTATGATTTACCTTGACAGCTCTTCAATTCTGACACTTGGTACTGGTGACACATTCAGAGCTTTAGGCCGTGTAATTATTGTAGGATTGCGAGGTTTTCTCTCCAACTTCTCGGTGAGCTCATCATTTTGAAAAAAATGTGGAGGTAGGATATGCAGCTGTGCCCAGGCGCTGTGATAACGTACAATGTTAGGATGATCTAGTTGTGCTAGAGACTTCACCTCCCGTAATAAGCTGGCATGGTCACTGCTGTTTTCATCACTGCCCAAACAAAGCATATATTACTAGTCAGTGACATGTTACCGTCACAGTTGTTAGACATAAAATATAATATGGAACATTTCAAAATTCATATACAGGTTGGAGTGAAATGATATAAAATACCAATATAAAAAAATAAAAAAAAATAAAAAAATAAAATATAAAAAATAAATGGGATTACAGCAGGGGTTTCTAATAGAGTTAGAGCTAAGGAAGGAGTAGCAATGATGTTGAAGGTTAAGTTATGGCAGGAAAAGAGGGAATATAAATGTATAAATTCAAGGATTATGTGGAGTAAAATAAGGGATAGATGTGAAAAGTGTGTTATAGTAAATGTTTATGCACCTGGAGAAGAGAGAAGTGTAGAGGAGAGAGTGATTGATTTTGGGAAATGTTGAGTGCATGGGGAGTTTTGAACCAAGTGAGAGAGTACTTGTGGTTGGGGATCTAAATGCTAAAGTGGGTAAAAATGCTGTGGAGGGAGTAGTAGGTAAATTTGGGGTGCCAGGGGTAAATGAAAATGTGGAGCCTTTAATTGAACTATGTGCAGAAAGAGGTTTGGTAATAAGTAATACATATTTTATGAAAAAGAGGATAAATAAATATACAATATATGATATAGCAGGTAACGAAAGTAGTTTGTTAGATTATATATTTGTGGATAAAAGGTTGATGGGTAAGCTTCAGGATGTGCATCTTTATAGAGGGGCAACATACACATCAGGTCATTATTTAGTTGTAGCTACAGTTAGAGTAAGAGGTAGATGGCAACAACAAGTAAGAGAGAGGTGAAAGTTTATAAACTAAGGGAAGAAGAAGTTAGGGTGAGATATAAGCAACTATTGGCAGGAAGGTGGGCTAGTGCAAGTATGGGTAATGGGGGGTTTGAAGAGGGGTGGGATAGTTTTAAAAATGCAGTGTTAGAATGTGGGGCAGAAGTTTGTGGTTATAGGAGGGTGGATGCAGGAGGAAAGAGGAGTGACTGGTGGAATGATGAGGTAAAGGGTGTGATAAAAGAGAAAAAGGTTGCTTATGAGAGGTTTTTACAAAACAGAATATAAGAAGGGCAGAGTATATAGAGAGTAAAAGAGAGGTGAAAAGAGTGCAAAAGGAGAGCAAATGATAGAGTGAGTGAGGCACTGTCAACAAATTTTGCCAGAATAAAAAAAAAAATTGGAGTGAGGCAAACATGATAAAAAAAAAAATTGCTATTTTTTTCTTTTGAAATGGTAGAGAATCTTTTTCTGAAGGTCATAAAACAAAAAGTATGAAGCTTGATGGAAAATTTTCGAAATTACACTCTTGCAAATTTTGCTGCAACAGTGATATTCATGCATCAGCAATTTTGCCCACTTTGACTCCTATTTCAAGCCAATTACATTATTCCAGTCGACTAAATTCTTAGCTGTTTCACTAGTATTACTTCTATTTTATCAATTGAGCACAAGAAATCATCCAGTCAACTGTTTCAACTACCCAGTAACGTGATCGGAAATTGGTAATTTGGCTAATTTCACACAAAGCTCAAAATATTCTATTTCAAAATAGGGGTCAAGAATAAATAATGCAAGCATTCCTGGCACTAAAAGAACATTTCCTCTGTTCATTAGTTATGTTTCCAGGCTTTACAAATGGATTCTGTTTTGATTTTTTATTCACATAATGAATTTTTATTCACACCAAAAAATAGAAGATTTACTGTTATGCAATATTGCAATAATTGTATAAATAATTTCAGTGCATATGTGAATGTACATTAGACCCACCAGCTGACATGTTTTGGATGCATGATGTCATTTGTTCATGCTCGGACATTGGCGAAAATTGAACATTTCTGCTAATTTGAACTCAGTTTCAAGCCATTTTCAGTACTAAACCCAATGAAAATCATCTCTATTACTGTAATATATCTTCCATTCTATCAAATGAGATCAAGAAACCATGAATACAATCATAAAAAAAGCATATGAAAATACACTGCAAAGTTGCTGTTTTAATCCAAAAATACGGTTGCATTTTTTTTTCTCATTAAGTACTGCATGCTGCAGGATTTGTTTTATATGGTGCACACTTACCACATAGATGCATTCACTCACATCTAGGCCCAAATTTGCTGCTCACAGCTTATCTGAGGAAGCTGAGCTCATGATGTAGTACTATGGCTTGGACCCTGGTTTCAAAGAACTACAGGATGGACCCTTAAAAGGTTAGTTTAATATGAAGCCACAATTTTGAGTTCGTCCTAGGTCAGATATTCTCAACACCACTTATATATTTCTTCTGCATATCAGACAAATTAACCAGAACTGACAAATGAACACGGCATCATGGGTAATGTATGGGCAACTTTTATTTAGGAGAAATTTTGCTCAACAGGGGTTTCCTAACTCCAATACAGAGTACAGTACATAAAATCGGAGAAAATTTAGTGGAAAGGTCAAATGTGGTGAGGTCAGGTGTAGTATATGTCAGGTCACCAGACAACAATGTCCTGTAAGATTAACTTGGCCTACACTTCTGATATGTTAAATCTCCCATTGTTTTCCACAGCTATAACACAAAGACATTTTTCTCAATACAGTGATCATCTCTGATCTAAGACATATTACAATTAATTCTAAGCAACACCACCTGTAAAGGTCCCATTTTATACCATGTCCATTAGTGTTTCTCTGTATGACACAATTGTTATTATTACTGCCAGTGTGGTATGCATATTTTTGCTCAATGAGCCTCATGTCTAGGTCCCTTACTGTTTCCTCCCTAGGAACTGTATGACCGGCTGGCTGGTTCATACAGTTCCCTGTACCTCAGTGCATGGGACTGGAATAGTGCTGAGTGCAACATAAGTTTGTAATGCAGTTCAGTATCAGCACTGAAAATTTGAAGCTAATCAAAAGAGGCATCCACAAATCATCATATGGAAATTATTATAATTGCTTCAATTAAAATGACAAGTTAGGATATACACAGCCCCAATCTAATTCAAACCTGCTATTAACCCTTAAGCTGTCCAAACGTACATCTACGTCCATGGGGGGGGTGGCTCCAAATGAAGATCTATGTTTTTTTTTACATGCTTTCAAATGGGGAAAATCAAGGTCGGAGCACTACGCACGTGAACGTAGATCTACGTTTAGACAGTTTAAGGGTTAAGAAACACCAGCTTAGAAGCTAAATTGAAGAGGCATTCTCTTTTTACCTCAGAAAGACCAATATCCAGAAAAACAGTCTATCCTCGTTAAATTTTTAAATGTCCTACAAAGGTGAATCTTTCAAAACTATACAAACCCATAACAAAAAATATTTTATATTATTTTTTTAAGAATATCTACTTCAATAAAATTTCTTTACAAAATTGGAAAATTGGAACCTACACAGCCCAAATATCAATACAAAAACACTTCCAAACAAGATACACCAGTGTTTTGGGTTTGAAGCCAATCAAAAGAGGCAGTCTCTAGTTATTACACGAGAAATAATTTATTGAATAAAAATGGTAAATTGGAATTTGCAGAACTCAGAGTGAATGCCAAGCTTTCATTCACTAACCGTGAAATTCTGAAGCCAATTAGAAAAGGCATTCTCCAATAACTTATCTCTGTGTACCATGGTTGTTTGATATATTTGTGGATGGGGTTGTAAGAGAAGTAAATGCGAGGGTCTTGGCAAGAGGCATGGAGTTGAAAGATAAAGAATCACATATAGAGTGGGAGTTGTCACAGTTGCTCTTTGCTGGTGATGCTGTGCTCTTGGGAGATTCTGAGGAGGGGTTGCAGAGGTTGGTGGGTGACTTTGGTGGGGTGTGCAAAGGGGGAAAGTTGGGGGTGAATGTAGGAAGGAGTGGGGTTGTGAGGATAGCAAAAAGATTGGGTGATGGGAGATTGGATGTCAGATAGGAGGGAGGGAGTGTGGAGGGGGTGAATGTGTTCAGATGTTTGGGGGTGGGCGTGTTAGCGGATGGGTCTGTGAAGGATGGGGTGAGTCGTGGAGTTGGTGGGGGGGGGGGGGTGAGTGGTGCACTTAGGAGTCTGTGGAGACAAAGAACTTTGTCCTTGGAGGCAAAGAGAGGAATGTATGAGAGTATAGTTTTACCAACTCTCGTGTGGGTGTGGGGCATGGGTGGTGAATGTTGCAGCGGGGAGGGGGCTGGAGGCAGTGGAGATGTCGTGTCTGAGAGCAATGTGTGGTGTGAATGTGATGCAGAGAGTTCGTAGTTTGGAAGTTGGGAGGAGGTGCGGGATTGCCAAAACTGTTGTCCAGAGGGCTGGGGGGTGGTTGTTGAGGTGGTTCGGATATGTGGAGAGAGTGGAGCGAAACAGAATGACTTCAAGAGTGTATCAGTCTGTAGTGGAGGGGGGGCGGGGTGGGGATCGGCTGGGAAGGGTTGGAGGGGAGGTTTTGTGTGCAAGGGGCTTGGGCTTCCAGCGGGCGTGCGTGGGCGTGTTTGATAGGAATGAGTGGAGACAGGTGGTTTTTGGTACTTGACGTGCTGTTGGAGTGTGAGCAGGGTAACATTTGTGGGGGGGTTCGGGGAGGCCGGCGGGCCGGACTTGAGTCCTGGAGATGGGAAGTACAGTGCCTGCACTCTGAAGGAGGGGTGTTAATGTTGCAGTTTAAAAACTGAAGTGTAAAGCACCCTTCTGGCAAGACAGTAATGGAGTGAATGATGGTGTAGGTTTTTCTTTTTCGGGCCGCCCTGCCTTGGTGGGAATCGGCCAGTGTGATAAAAAAAAAAAATATATAATAATAATTATTATTATTATTATTAAATACCGTAATACAGGTTAAGGTTGTGCCAGAGTATCGGTCTCTGCATATCTGCTATATATGTATGTCTATAAGTTTATTCAGGTATAGGTAAACATAAATAGTTACATAAATTATCATAAGTAGCTGCATATGTGTAGATTACCTTGGATAACCCAAGATTACCTGGGATAACCCAAGATTACCTGGGATAACCCAAGATTACCAGGGATAACACAAGATTACCTGGGATAACCCAAGATTACCTGGGATAACCCAAGATTACCTGGGATAACCCAAGATTACCTGGGATAACCCAAGATTACCTGGGATAACCCAAGATTACCTGGGATAACCCAAGATTACCTGGGATAACCCAAGATTACCTGGGATAACCCAAGATTACCTGGAATAACCCAAGATTACCTGGAATAACCCAAGATTACCTGGGATAACCCAAGATTACCTGGGATAACCCAAGATTACCTGGGATAACCCAAGATTACCTGGGATAACCCAAGATTACCTGGGATAACTCAAGATTACCTGGGATAACCCAACATTACCTGGAATAACCCAACATTACCTGGAATAACCCAACATTACCTGGAATAACCCAACATTACCTGGAATAACCCAACATTACCTGGAATAACCCAACATTACCTGGAATAACCCAACATTACCTGGAATAACCCAACATTACCTGGAATAACCCAACATTACCTGGAATAACCCAAGAAAGTCAGTGACTCCTTGCAGACACTGCAAGGCTCCAGACGGACATCAACCAAATCTTTCAGTGGGCTGCAGAAAACAATATGAAGTTCAACGATGAGAAATTTCAATTACTCAGATATGGTAAACACGAGGAAATTAAATCTTCATCAGAGTACAAAACAAATTCTGGCCACAAAATAGAGCGAAACACCAACGTCAAAGACCTGGGAGTGATCATGTCGGAGGATCTCACCTTCAAGGACCATAACATTGTATCAATCGCATCTGCTAGAAAAATGACAGGATGGATAATGAGAACCTTCAAAACTAGGGAGGCCAAGCCCATGATGACACTCTTCAGGTCACTTGTTCTATCTAGGCTGGAATATTGCTGCACACTAACAGCACCTTTCAAGGCAGGTGAAATTGCTGACCTAGAAAATGTACAGAGAACCTTCACGGTGCGCATAACGGAGATAAAACACCTCAATTACTGGGAGCGCTTGAGTTTCCTAAACCTGTACTCCCTGGAACGCAGGCGGGAGAGATACATGATTATATACACCTGGAAAATCCTAGAGGGACTAGTACCGAACTTGCACACGAAAATCACTCACTACGAAAGCAAAAGACTTGGCAGACGATGCAACATCCCCCCAATGAAAAGCAGGGGTGTCATTAGCACGTTAAGAGACCATACAATAAGTGTCAGGGGCCCGAGACTGTTCAACTGCCTCCCAGCATACATAAGGGGGATTACCAACAGACCCCCGGCAGTCTTCAAGCTGGCACTGGACAAGCACCTAAAGTCGGTTCCTGACCAGCCGGGCTGTGGCTCGTACATTGGTTTGCGTGCAGCCAGCAGCAACAGCCTGGTTGATCAGGCTCTGATCCACCAGGAGGCCTGGTCACAGACCGGGCCGCGGGGGCGTTGACCCCCGGAATTCTCTCCAGGTAAACTCCAGGTGTAATAATGTTGGTAGAATTACTGACAATATGTAAAGTAAAAGGACACAAGTGCCACAATAAAATGTCACATTAGTTGCACTTGTGTCCTTTTACTTTACAACTTATCTCTGATTTTAACGAGTCAAAATTTTTCAACAATTTCAGAAAAATTTCAAATTTGCACCTACTTTAACTAAGCTTATGGAATATCATCCTTTGCACAATGCATCATCATTAATATTTTAAAGTCAATCAGAAGCATTATTCTTTAATTACTGAATATAAATAAATATGGCACCGTACTTCCCATTTCCAGGACTCAAGTCAAGCTAACCGGTTTCCCTGAATCCCTTTACAAAATATTACACTGCTCAAACTCCAACAGCTCGACAGGTCCAAAAAGCCATTTGTCTCCATTCACTCCTAACACGTTCACACACGCTTGCTGGAAATCCAAGCCCCTCACCCACAAAACCTCCTTTATCCCCTCTCTCCAACCTTTTCGAGGACAACCCCTATCCAGCCTTCCTCCCCCTACAGGTTTATACACTCTTCAAGTCATTCTACTTTGTTCCATTCTCTCTAAATGACCAGACCACCTCAACAACCCCTCTTCAGCCCTCTAATACTTTTAGTAACTCCACACCTCCTCCTAATTTCCACACTACAAATTATCTGCATAATATTTACACCACACATTCCCCTTAGACAGGACACTTCCACTGCCTCCAGCCACTTCCTCGCTGCAGTATTTACAACCCAACCTTCACACCCATATAAGAGTGTTGGTACCCCTATACTTTCGTACATTCCCTTCTTTGCCTCCATGAATAATGCTTTTTGTCTCCACAGATACCTCAATGCACCACTCACCTTTTTTTTCCTTCATCAATTCTATGGTTAACCTCACCCTTCATAAACCCATCCACTGACAAGTTAACTCCCAAATATCTGAACATATTCACTTTTTCCACACTTTTTTTCTCCAATGTGATATCCAATTTTTCTTTATCTAAATCATTTGATACCCTCGTCACCTTACTCTTATCTATATTCACTTTCAACGTTCTACCTTGACACGCCCTCCCAAACTCATCCACTAACCTTCACAACTTTTCCTTAGAATCTCACAAAAGCACAGCATCACCAGCAAAAAGTAACTGTGTCAACTCCTATTTTGTATTTGATTCCACACAATTTAATCCCACCCCTCTCCCCAACATGCTAGCATTTACTTCTTTTACAACCTCATCTATAAATAAATTAAACAAAAATGGTGACATTACACATCCTGTCTAAGACCTACATTTACAAGGAAGTAATCTCCCTCTCTCCTACACACCCTCTCCTGAGCCTCACTATCCACATAAAAACTCTTTACAGCATTTAGTAAGTTACTACTTATTTAATATACTTGCAACATCTGCCACATTGCTCCCCTATCCACTCTATCATATGCCTTTTCTAAATCCATAAATGCAATGAAAACTTCCCTACCTTTATTTAAATACTGTTAACATATATGCTTCAATGTAAACACTTGATCTACACATCCCCTACCCACTCTAAACCCTCCTTGCTCATCTGTAATCCTGCTCTCTGTCTTACCTCTAAGTCTTTCAATAATAACCCTACCATAAACTTTCCCTGGTATACTCAGTACACTTTTTCTTCTTTCAACAAACCGGCTGTATCCCACCAAGGCAGGGTGGCCCAAAAAGAAAAACAAAAAATAATTTTGTCATTTTTTCTCATGAAATGGAAGAGAAAATTTTTCTAAAGGTAATAAAACAAAAAGTACAAAATTTGATGGAAAATTGACGAAATTATCCTCTTGCGAATTTTGATGTGTCAGCAATATATACGCATTGGCAATTTTGCCGACTTTGACTCCCATTTTAGGCCAATTACCTTATTCCAGTCAACCAAATTCTTAGCTCTTTCACTAGTATTACTTCTATTCTATCGAATTATAATCGGTTTGTTTGGTACGCTGAAAGTGGGTGCATGAATGATAAACGTCTTCGGAGGCTTCTTACTTTATTAAGTCGTGGTGGGGGTACACAGGCTTGTGTGTTGTGCCCATGGCCCGGGAGGGCCATGCCCACGAGGGAGAGAGAGTAGGCCACCTTGACTGAGTGATGGGTGTCGCCAGAGTGAGAGCGTGGCAAGGGCAGGCAGGCTGGCGTGCCCACCGAGAGGCATGGCTACAGAGGGCAGCAGCTTAGTGCCGCGAAATATGAACTAAGCTGGCAGACAGCATAGGCTGTCTGTGCAGACAGTACAGGCTGTCTACATACGCTCGGCCACCTACCTCACCAATTCAACAGTTTCAACTACAAAAAAGAGTGATTGGAAATTCGTAATTTGGCCAATTTAGGGCAAAGTTCAAATTATTCCAGTTTCAAAATAGGGTCCAGAATAAACAATGCAGGCATTCCTGGCACTAAACTAACATTTCCTCTGTTCATAAGTTATGTTTTCAGGCTTTACAAATGAATTCCATTTTGATTTTTAATTCACATAATGAGTTTTTACTCAAACCAAAAAATAGAAGATTTACTGTCATGCAATACTGTAATAATTGTATAAATAATATCAGCACATTTGTGAATGTATATTAGATCCACCAGCTGGCGTGTATTAGACGTGTGAGGTTATTTGTTTACTCTTGAACATCGGCAAAAATTTAACATTTCTGCTACTTTGAGCTCAGTTTCAAGCCATTTTCAGTACTAAAACCAATCAAAATCATTTCTATTTCTGTAACATATCTTCCATTCTATCCAACGAGACCAAGAAATCGCAAATACAACTATAAAAAACATACGAAAAAACACTGCAAAGTTGCTGTTTTAATCGAAAACTACGGTCTCAGTTCTTTTTCTCTCATTATGCACTGTGTGCTGCAGGATTTGTTTTATGTGGTGCACACATACCACATAGATGTATTCTCTCATATCTAGGCCCAAATTTACCGCTCACAGCTTATCAGAGTGAGCTGAGCTCATGGCGTAGATCTACGGTTTGGACCCTCAACGTTAAGCCGTAGATCTATGGCACGGACTATGAAAGGGTTAAATTTAGTAACTTATACAGGAAAAGGGGTTTCTAGCCCCTTACTCCCTGCATTTTGGTTGCCTCTTACAACATGCATGGCTTACGGAGGAAGAATTCTGTTCCACTTCCCCATGGAGATAAGAAATAAACAAGAACAAGAACTAGTAAGAAAATAGAAAGAAAACTCAGAGTGGTGTGTGTATATATATATATATATATATATATATATATATATATATATATATATATATATATATATATATATATATATATATATATATATATATGCTTGTACATGTATGTACAGTGCGACCTAAGTGCAAGTAGAAGTAGCAAGACGTACCTGAAATCTTTCATGTTTATGAGACAGAAAAAAAGACACCAGCAACCCTACCATCATGTAAAGCAATTACAGGCTTTCATTTTACACTCACTTGGCAGGACGGTAGTACCTCCCTGGTCAGTTGCTGTCTACCAGCCTACTACCTAGGACTCGGTAAACTTATTCCCCTATAATCTTCAAATCCCTAGGTACCTTCCCCACTTTCATACACTTATTATACAAAAATACCAACCACTCCAACACTATAACCCCCATCCCCCTGCTTTTAATATTTCTGTCTTGATCCCGTCAGTTTCAACTGCATAACCCCCCTTCATTATATGCAATGCCTCATGCATCTCCCCCACACTCACATCCTGCTCTTCTTCACTCCTAAAAGATGTTATACCCCCCCCTGGCCAGTACATGAAATCAATGTCTCCCCTTTTTCATCGACATTTAAAAGTTCCTCAAAATATTCCCGCCATCCACCCAATACCACCAGCTCTCCATCTACTAATTCCCCTACTCTGTTTTTAACTGACAAATCCATTCGCTCCTAGGCTTTCTTAACTTGTTTATCTCACTCCAAAATTTTTTCCTATTCTCAGCAAAATTTCTTAACAGTGCCTCTCCGAGTCTATCATTTGCTCTCCTTTTGCACTCTCTCACCACTCTGTTCATCTTTCTTCTACTCTCCATATACCCTGCCCTTATCACTTCTGCTTTGTAAAAGCCTCTCAAAAGTTACCTTTTTCTCTTTTATCACACCCTTTACTTCATCACCCCTGTTTCCTCCAGCACCCACCCTACTATAGCCACAAACTTCTGCCTCACATTCTAATATCGCATTTTTTAAACTATCCCACCCTTCTTCAACCCCCCTCCTCACTATCCATACTTGCACTAGCCCACCCTTCTTCAACCCCCCTCCTCACTATCCATACTTGCACTAGCCCACCCTTCTGCCAATAGTTGCTTACATCTTACCCTAACTTCCAACTCTCTTAGTTTATAAACTTTCACCTCTCTTTTACTTTCTGGTGCCCTTTTTCTTTTTGTCCTATCTACCATTTACTCTAACTGCACTTTCAATGAGGGGTTTGGGATACTGGCAGTTTTGAGTGACTATCTAAACTGCCGTATCTGGGCGCCTCTGCAAAGACAGTGATTATGTACGAGTGATGATGGTGAAAGTGTTGACTGATAATGAAAGTTTTTTTCTTTTGGGTCACCCTGCCTTGGTAGGAAACAGCTAACGTGTTAAAAAAAAAAAAATCATTTGTTCACCAAGTGGGAAATTAGGACTTATGCCACCCAGTAACAGATATTATGAAAATTTGAAGGTGATCAGATGAGTCACTCTCCAGTTACAGCATGGATTCCAATGATTCCAAGTTTTTAATTATTATACTACATCAACAAATGTGCCTACATGCAAAGAAAACTTAGTAGGTACTAGCCTGGCCTCAAGATGCATCAAAGAGGTGAACTGAAATTTAACCCTTTGACTGTTTTGGCCGTATATATACGTCTTACGAGCCAGTGTTTCGGACGTGTATATACTCAATAATTCTAGCGGCTTCGAATCAAGCAGGAGAAAGTTGGTAGGCCAAGATGTGAGAGAATGGGTCTGTGTGGTCAGTGTGCACTGGATAAAAAAAATCCTGCAGCACACAGTGCATGAGAAAAAAAAAAAACTCTGTCCGTGTTTTTGGATTAAAACGCCGACTTTGAGGTGTATTTTCGTATAGTATTTATGGTTGTATTCTGGTTTTCTTGGTCTCATTTGATAGAATGGAAAACATTACAGAAAAAGAGATGATTCTGATTAGTTTCACTATGAAAACGACCTTGAAATTGAGCTCAAAGTAGCGGAAATGTTCAATTTTTACCAATGTTCAAGAGTACGCAAATCACGCCACACGTCCAATACACGTCAACTGGGGAGTCTGATATTCTTTCACTAGTGCACTGACATTATTTATACCATTTTTACAATAATGCAGTAGTCTGTAAATCTTCTATTTATTGTGTGAAAAAGTCAAAATAGAAAGCAAGAGTAATATAAGAGGGTCCTGGAGACATGACTAATGAACAGAGGATATGTTATTTTAGTGCCAAGAATGTCTGCATTGTTTATTCTGGACCTTATTTTGAAATTGGCATCTTTTTTAATTTGTGTGAAATTGGTCAAATTGCCAATTTCTGATCACTTTATTGGGTAGTTGAAATTGGTAAATTGGCAGTTTCTTGTATTCAACTGATAGAAAAAATGGAGTTCTAAAGAAATAGCTACGAGTTTGGTCAACTTAAGCAATGGAAATGGCAAAAATAGGGCTCAAAGTCGGCAAAATTGCCGATGCTTATGTATCGCTGAGATCGTTAACTTCACGGGAGTGTAATTCCATAAGTTTTTTTTATCAAATTTCATACTTTTGGTGTCAATACCATCGGGGAAAGATTCTCTATCATTTCATAAGAGAAAATAATTTTTGTTTTTCCAAAAATTTTGGGACAGAATGAATTTCAGAAATGGGTTTGCGACAGTCAAAGGGTTAACACGATTTGATGGGAAAGCAAATTTCATAGCATTTTATACAAAATAGTCAAATCTGCACCTACACATTTGAAATTCACTCTCCACTGGTGAGTTAGGCGGTATCTTTTTTGAGCACTTGAAGCTCTGCCATTGAGGGTTTTGGAAGCTATCTGAGCCATACAGGATGCTGGGAATGGCTTCAACTTTGGTCACAGAGCACGTGAACATATCAACTGTTTCAAGAATCTGGCTCCAGTGAGCATGAACACGAGTTGAAATTTGAAGCCAATTGGATAAAGACTTGAGTTATGAGCAAAATAACAACAAAAAATAAAAGGAAGAATAAATAAATGAAAAAAAAAAAAAAAAAAAAAATTCAGGCATCCTCTTAAAGGGTCTGTTTCCTATACTCCTGCTCTGATGTCAGAGATTTTTTTAAGCTTCTTTCCAGTAGGTTCTTTGATGCTAATACTGGGGTTAGTGGCAACTTTTATTATTCTTGGCTGGGAAGATCTTGGAGATGTTGCTGGTTATACTCAAGTCTATGAATAAGACAAATCTGCTTGAATACATGTTGACTTGGAGTTTTTTAAAAAATCACTCAGCTGCAGGACAGAGGTGCAGCTTGGTGAAAGCTAGTTGGATATAATTATATTCATCTCTTAGATTTTCTGGCTACAAATACTAAATATCCTGTATTGGATTGAAGAAATTCCTGGCAAGTGAAATATGTCCTTAATAGAAGTTCCCCATACATTGAACATGGGATTTAATTTTTACCATCTTTACTTGTACCTGTCTTCCCAGACAACCTGTAGCAATGGGTTCAATTATTGGAATGCAGGGTAATATACTTTCTATTACTAATTCAGATACATCACTGTATTCTTTGTTTCTGAGTTTTACACAAAGATACTGGTTCATTCCACAAGCCTGCTAGCATGGCACCTACTAAGGTGCAGGATCAGTCATGCGAGGTAGTCTGAGGGACTCAGAGGTCTCACAATACTCCGAGAATAAATCTTGTTGAGTTGAGGTAGGCAGTCCAAGGAAAGTTGTGACTGGTACAGAGAAAAGGGCAAGCTCAGGTCAGATTATAATTGGTTAGAGCACAATAGTCCTGACATGTGCAGTTTCACTAGAAGGCCTGCAGAGAAGCAATCATTGAATTTCCTGAATAGCTTCTAAAGTACAGCAAGCTGGGATTCTGTTCATATCACACTCAGTTTCCAATCAAGACTGAAGAACTCCACACTATCTTTCCCATAGTAATTACCTTATAATGTACCTTCCCTAGGTGAGTGGGTAAATAAGTTGAGCACGTATATGTGTAGAGGTGTATATCTTTCAACACATCGGCCATATCCCACCGAAGCGGGGTGGCCCAAATAGAAAAACGAAAGTTTCTCTTTTTAAATTTAGTAATTTATACGGGAGAAGGGGTTACTAGCCCCTTGCTCCCAGCATTTTAGTCGCTTCTTACAACACGCATGGCTTACGGAGGAAGAATTCTGTTCCACTTCCCCATGGAGATAAGAGGAAATAAACAAGAACAAGAACTAGAAAGAAAATAGGAGAAAACCCAGAGGGGTGTGTATATATATGCTTGTACATGTATGTGTAGTGTGACCTAAGTGTAAGTAGAAGTAGCAAGATGTACCTGAAATCTTGCATGTTTATGAGACAGAAAAAAGGACACCAGCAATCCTACCATCATGTAAAACAATTACAGGCTTTCGTTTTACACTCACTTGGCAGGATGGTAGTATCTCCCTGAGCGGTTGCTGTCTACCAACCTACTACCTAGAAGAGGTGTATATGTTTCATTTAATGTATGTATCACTGGTGCACACAGTATTTTTTTGCTAATAAAACTTGGGCTGATATCATGTATTTATTGTCCCTTCAACTATAAAGCCCTTTAAGAAGTAGAGGAGGGTATGGACAATGCCCACTGGATCACCAAAATACATAGCTGTCTGAGTCTTAGTCAGCACATGTACAAGAGTTGTGGTAGCCACTTCAGGTTTAAGGATTCCATACCTACATGTATTACTGCTGGGCTCATCTAACTGTACTTAAATGTGATGGAGTGAAGAGTGTAACCTGGAGTAATTCATGAATTTAACTGAGGAAAGAAATACTATGACTCATGGTAACGGTAATTTCATTAACCCTTAAATGGGCCAAACGTATACAGGAGGGCCCCACTTATATGGCGGGTTAGGTTCCAGGCTACCGCCGTAAAGCGGAAACCGCCGTAAAGTGGAACACCCTTTTTTTTCCACTTACAAATGCATACAAACACTAGATAACAAGTTTACATTAACATATATTATGTTAGCAATAGAACCAGGCATCAAAAAAAAAATAAAAAAGTACAATACACACATAGTGCACTCATTACTTACCTTAAAATATAGGGTGAGATGAGTAGTATTTATTGTAAAAAATCAAGTGTGGTATGTATGGTAGTCAGCCAGGTTACCATACCAGAGAGAAAGAATGAGTGCATGAGAGAGGACAGGCGCAGAGTTATGTAAACAAACCAGGCGAAGGTAAGTTTTGTAAACAGTGTACACGTCTGGTTTGTGTACAAGTTACATTGTGTACAGGTTGTCTCTACATTGATACGGTAGAATAAATAAAGAAGAACACTCCCATTCTCATGTAACATCATTTTGAGAAGAAATGAAGCTCTGAGTGAAGGCAATGGAAGTCACTCTGACTTTTTTGGGTTATCCTAGGTTCTCTACACATATGTTGTTATGTATTTATGTTATATATCGTGTTTATTATATAATTTTGAAAAAAATATCATGGATGGATTAATGAAAATGTGTATATTAACGTAATATACAACATTTAATGATACATCGAGCTCAGACAGCGTAAACAAACAAACTGAACAGGTTGTGGACGATCACTCGGTCAGGCAAAATAGACGGTATTAATACGTGTCCAGTTTTAGTTCATTCATGTACACTAACAGCACCTTTCAAGGCAGGTGAAATTGCCGACCTAGAAAATGTACAGAGAACTTTCACGGCGCGCATAACGGAGATAAAACACCTCAATTATTGGGAGCGCTTGAGGTTCCTAAACCTGTATTCCCTGGAACGCAGGAGGGAGAGATACATGATTATATATACCTGGAAAATCCTAGAGGGACTAGTACCGAACTTGCACACGAAAATCACTCACTACGAAAGCAAAAGACTTGGCAGACGATGCACCATCCCCCCAATGAAAAGCAGGGGTATCACTAGCACGTTAAGAGACCATACAATAAGTGTCAGGGGCCCGAGACTGTTCAACTGCCTCCCAGCACACATAAGGGGGATTACCAACAGACCCCTGGCAGTCTTCAAGCTGGCACTGGACAAGCACCTAAAGTCAGTTCCTGATCAGCTGGGCTGTGGCTCGTACGTTGGTTTGCGTGCAGCCAGCAGCAACAGCCTGGTTGATCAGGCTCTGATCCACCAGGAGGCCTGGTCACAGACCGGGCCGCGGGGGCGTTGACCCCCGGAACTCTCTCCAGGTAAACTCCAGGTATTGAAGACTTGTTTGTGTGAGGGAGGGATGGCAAGTTTATTGTTGGAGAATATGACACTAATATCAACTCTACGGCTTATTTATCTATCACAATTCAACTAATATGACATAATAAACAATATTAATAACATGGAAACATGGAATATACTCTAGAATGAATAAAATAAGCCATTACGTATGTCACGAGAAGTGTTGTGTTGTTGTTGCGTATATAAGGGCCACTGAGAGTAAGCCGTCCATAATGGTGGTGAAGCAGCAGCTGAGGCAGTGGTGTTTTCTGTAGCCCTACATAACTCCAACAACATTGGAGGAGTTGGTAGAATCGCTGCATCACTAAAGAAGGCACCCTCTACCACCATCAGTACCACCTTCTACCACTATTACAACTGCTACCACCATCACTACCACCTTCTACCACTATTACAATTGCTACCACCATCACTACCACCTTCTACCACTATTACAACTGTTACCACCATCACTACTACCTTCTACCACCATCACTACCACCCTCTACCACCATCAACCACTATCACAACTGCTTCCACTCTACCACCACCACCTTTGTGTTTTTCTACAAACTTTTTCATAAATTATATGTGTTTCTCACATTCTTTACCAAAGGGCTGGCACTAGAAGCTTTCTTTGGAGCCATGGTAGCTTATTTAGCACTTGCAAGCACTAAAATCAATGTAATATTATGAAATATTTCGTAGGAGCAAGTGAGGGGACTGTCGCTCACTGGTAAACAATGGCACACTGGCTGGGAAGGCAGGCCCAGGCAGCTCAGAGCATGAGTACGCGTCCCGGACGAAGGACGATTAGCGAGTTAACGGACCATTTGCGAGCCAATGTTTAGACGAAATAACGGGACTATTTCCGAAATGGACGACTTTCAGGCCAGATGAGTATTGAGGGACCACTGTATAAAGATACATAACATATCCCTCCAAATCCAATGAATCATCTACCTACCCAACAATCCTCAAAATAGTGAGGGCCACTCCAATCCATAAAGGAGGTGACCAATCTGACTTGAATAACTATAGACCAATATCTAACTTACCACTGCTCTCTAAAATCGTTGAAAAATTAATTCACAGACAGATCTATTCCTACCTTGTTTCATACAACATATTAAACCCTTGTCAGTTCGGATTCAGGAATAATAAAAGCACAAATGATGCTATCATATACATGCTAGAACTAATATATACCGCACTTGAAAAGAAATAAGTCCCGCTGGGCATTTTCTTTGATTTACATAAAGCTTTTAATACAGTCGACCACGAACTGTTGTACTCTAAATTAATGCACTATGGTATCAGAGGCCACTCCCTAAACTACCTAAAGTCATACCTTAGCAATATAACTCAATATGCATATGCAAATAGTGCAAACTCTTTCACCCAACCAATCACAGTAGAAGTCCTACAAGGAAGTGTCCTTGGACCACTCCTCTTTCTCATCTACATCAATGATCTACCGAATGCATCACAGCTACTCAAACCCATATTATTTGCAGATGACACAACGTATGTCTTCTCCCACCCAAACCCAGTCATACTAGCAAACACTGTCAATGCCGAATTGCAGAAAATATCTGCCTGGATGATGACTAATAAACTTGCCCTGAATACAGATAAAACATATTTCATTCAGTTTGGAAACAAAGCTGCAAATCATCCAATTAACATAATGCTAAATGGATCATCAGTCACAAGACTTACAGAGGGAAAATTCCTAGGTATCCACCTTGACAGTAGCCTTAAGCAGCCTAAGACTGTAGGTATACTATCAAAGATAAGGTACTACGTTCCACAATCAGCTCTCCTGGCACTGTACCATTCACTCACATACCCTTACCTCACCTACGAAATTTGTGCATGGGGATCAAAAACATTCAATCACCTAAGACCTCTAATAACCCAGCAAAAGGCAGCAGTCAGAATGATACCAAATTCCCACTCCTGCCCAGCATACTCTACCAATTTTCAAAAGTCTGAATCTGCTCACCATTAAGAACATCCATACTTATTCATGTGCCTACTATATACACAGAACAATACACACAAATATAAACCCTCCACTCAAACTTCTACTCACCAACCTTAGCAGGGCACATGACCATAACACAAGACACAGATCTCTTTTGTATACCTCGAGTCCATATCACACCGTGTAAAAACTCTATGCACATAAAGGGCCCCAAAATTTGGAATTCATTACAAGAAGATACTAAAGTAACCCGGTCTGAAAATCAATTTAAGACTCTTCTCAAAAGCTACCTAATCACCCTAGACTAAATGCTAAATACAAAGTACACACATACTCACTTATGTTATTCCCACATCATAATTTCAACAATTACTTTGAACCTTTTATCCATTGTTGACAGGAATATATTTGAATCATTGTTTTCACAAAAGCATTTTTGAATCCTTCTTTTCACAAAAACAAACATTGGCTCGCAAATGGTCGGTTGACTCGCTAATCATCATTCGTCCTGGACGCGTACTCACGGCTCTGAGCCACCTCGGCCTCCCTTCCTAGCCAGTGTGCCATTGTTTACCAGTGAGCGACGGTCCTCTCACTTGTTCATACAAAATATTTCATAATATTCCATTGATTTTAGTGCTTGCAAGAGCTAAATAAGCTACCATGTCTCCAAAGAAAGCTTCTAGTGCCAAGCCTTTGGTGAAGAAGGTGAAAAACACGATTGAGTTTAAGAAAAACATCATTGAACAATATGAAAGTGCCGTGCGTATGGTCGAACTGGCCAGGATGTATAACAAACCCCATACAACCATATCATCCATCGTTGCAAGGAAAAAGTCTGCTTAAAATAGGTGTCCTAGTGGCCCCTGTGTAATTAGTATTTTATAACATGTAAACCACACAATACCCAAAACCTGTAAACCCCACATTTTAACCCTTATAGAGAATAAACTTGAATTGAATTGAATTGAAAAGGATGCTGTTGTTGCTTGGAGAAAATTGTGGCCAGATTGTGTCCACAAGAGGGATTTTGAAGGGTTTGTGGCTGACCCTGATGAGCCTATGTCAGTTGTGAAATCTATTGTGGAATTGGGGAGTTCCATGGGGTTGGATGTGAGTTCGGAGGATGTGGAAGAGTTGGTGGAGGACCACAATGAAGAGCTAACCACTGAGGAGCTGAAAGAGCTCCAGCAGGAACAGCAACAGATCGCAGCTCAGAATCTTCCTGCAGAGGAGGAGGCAGAGAGATGGAAGAAGGTGCCGTCTTCAGAAATTAAGGAGATTTTTGAAATGTGGGGTAGGATGGAAAGATTTATGGAGAAACATCACCCTGAGAAGGATGTTGCAAGCCCTATCAGCAACTTGTACAGTGAGAAGTTTTAAAGAATGCCAGAAACAGAGCTCTCTGGACACTTTTTTCACGAGACAGGACTCCAGTGACTCTCAAGCTGGTCCTAGTGGCATTAAGAAACAGAGAAGAGAAGTATGTAACCCCAGAAAAGGACTTGGTACCTGAGGTGTTGATGGAAGGGGATTCCCCTTCCAGACAGTAACTAATCCAATCTCTCCTCCTCCAGACTTCCATACACTAAGAAGAATCGCCAATAAAGGTAAGTGTTATACTGTTTATGTTTCATTCATCATGTCCCATTGTATTGTTTATGTACTACATCTATATTTCATGTAAAAATTTTTTTTTATTTAATACTTCCAGGTGTCAGGAACGGATAAACTGTATTTACATTATTTCTTATGGGAAAAATTGATTCGAAAATCATCTATTTCGATAATCGTCACACTTCCAGGAACGGATTAACAACGATAAACGAGGGACCATTGTAATTAATATTCTACTGTACAGCTATGACATAATTCTCAGTGTTAAGTAGTCTGTAAGCCAATAATGTTAAGTCGGCTCATAATGCCTAAGCATAATAGAGGCTCTCTTTGCATTGCAACCCATTATTGTAAATACAAAATCTCAATGTACTACAGTATTTGCAAAGACATAAATAAGTAAATAAACTGCCAATATCCCAAACCCCTTCTTTAACGTGCAGGCATTGTACTTCCCATTTCTAGTACAGGTCCTCCATCACAAATTCGGAATCATTGGGACCTGTAGTGTGCCGGATTACTGAGTTTGCCGAATTACAGAGTGGTTAGGTTAGAATACACTTAATAAAATTAACCAACTTGACTTAAACAGTTCATTGAACATCGGCAAAAATCAAACATTTCTGCTACTTTGAGCTCAATTTCAAGGTACTTTTCATCATAAAAGCAATCAAAATCACATCTATTTCTGTAATATATCTTTCATTCTATCAAATGAGTCCAAAAAAATGAGAATACAACCACAAAAACCATACAAAAATATACTGCAAAGAGGCAGCTAATGGCCAAGAAGTTAACTCCCTTATTTATCGTCCGTCTTTTTTATTTTTGTTGCACATTAAGAAGCATCTTTCCATCATACATTGCCCAAGTTTCAATGAGATTGCCTAACAAACAACTGAGAAAAAAAAATATTTACCAAAAATCATATGTGGCAAGCCCAAGCCAGGTATTGGAAATAAGTCACTTTGTCTGACTTTTCTGGGTTATCCTAGGTTCTCTATACATACACTGCTATGTATGATAATCTATGTAACTGTATTTGTGTATACCTGAATAAACTTACTTATTTACTTCTAGTCTGTCGACTGAGTATAAGAAACCACCCATTCACTTATTTCAACTACCCAATAAAGTGGTCAGAAATTGGCAATTTGGCTGATTTCACACAAATTTCAACAGATGCCAATTTCGAAATAGAATCCAGAATAAACAATGTAGACATTCCTGGCACTAAAATAACATTTTCTCTATTCATCAGTCACGGCTACAGGCCCCTCTTATATTACTCTTGATTACCATTTGGAATTTTTATTAACAAAAAAAAAGTAGAAGATTTACTGTTATGCAGATTATTGCATTATTGTAATAATTGTATAAATAATGTCAACCCATTTTTGACTGTGTACTGGACTGGCAGGCGGACAGGTATTGGACGGTGATGTCATTTGTCTACTCTTGAGCTTCGCTAAAGAACAGAACATTTTCGCTACTGTGAGCGCAATTTCAAGATACTTTTCGTCATGAAAGCAATCAAATTCATATCTATTTCTGTAATATATATTTCATTCTATAAAATGAGACTGAAAAAATGAGAATCTAACCATAACAACCATACAAAATATACCGCTAAGCGGCCGCTAATGGCTGAGAAGTGAACTCCGCTATTTATGGTCTGATTTCTTTCATTTTTGGTGTATGTGAAGAAGTATCTTTCCATCATACATTGCCCAAGTTTGAATAAGATAACCCAACAAACAACTGAGAAAATAATAATAATAATAATAATAATAATAATAATAATAATAATAATAATAATAAAAATAATAATAATATCTTTATTTACTACACATACATGTACAAGGTATACAGGCCTAGCTGACATCACTGACATACTACTGTATAGAAAGGCACTTCTTATGCTGAGTATTTCAAGAAAATTAGGTGTGTCCCAGGATAACACCCGCACCAGTCGACTAACACCCAGGTACCCATTTACTGATGGGTAAACATATACAACAGGTGTAAAGAAACACACCTAATGTTTCTACCCTGGCTGGGAATCGAATATTTACCAAAAATCATATATGGCTAACCCAAGCCAGGTACTAAAAATAAGCCATCTTGGCTCTTTTTGGGTTATCCTAGGTTCTCTACACATATGCTGCTATGTGTGATAATCTATAGAGCGAAAATAACTTTTTTGTTTCATGTTTATGGTGCAGTACGAGTGTATATCACAGTTAGCCCTGTGCTATACTCCGTTTTCTCTAATATAAGCCCCCAAGACAGGGATAGGAGAATGGTATTTGTTTACCATATCCTCTTCATACCTTCGCCGAACTGCTCGGTATTATGCCAAATATTATTTATTCTGGAGTACAGTGGACCCCCGGTTAACGAACTTTTTTCATTCCAGTAGTATGTTCAGGTGCCAGTACTGACCGAATTTTTTCCCATAAGGAATATTGTAAAGTAGATTAGTCCATTTCAGACCCCCAAACATACACGTACAAACGCACTTACATAAATACACTTACATAATTGGTCGCATTTGGAGGTGATCGTTAAGTGGGGGTCCACTGTATTTAACATGTTTCATGTTATTTATATTGTTTCTTATGCCATATTAGATCAATTGTGATAGGCAAATAAGCTATAGTGTTGATATTAGCGTAATAATAAAGCATATTCTCCTGCTTATAGGTAGTAGGTTGGTAGACAGCAACCACCCAGGGAGGTACTACCGTCCTGCCAAGTGAGTGTAAAACGAAAGGATTGATGGTGTCCTTTTTTCTGTCTCATGAACATGCAAGATTTCAGGTACGTCTTGCTACTTCTACTTACACTTAGGTCACACTACACATACATGTACAAGCACATATATACACACCCCTCTGGGTTTTCTTCTATTTTCTTTCTAGTTCTTATTCTTGTTTATTTCCCCTTATCTCCATGGGGAAGTGGAACAGAATTCTTCCTCCGTAAGCCATGCGTGTTGTAAGAGGCGACTAAAATGCCGGGAGCAAGGGGCTAGTAACCTCTTCTCCTGTATATATTACTAAATGTAAAAGGAGAAACTTTCGTTTTTCCTTTTGGGCCACCCCGCCTCGGTGGGATACGGCCGGTGTGTTGAAAGAAAGAAAGATCTAGGTTTTTCTCCTTTTTCTAAATAACTCTTGTTCCTCTTTATTTATTCTATTGTCCATGGGGAAGTGGAAAAGAATCTTTCCTCCGTAAGCCATGCGTGTCGTATGAGGCGACTAAAATGCCGGGAGCAATGGGCTAGTAACCCCTTCTCCTGTAGACATTTACTAAAAAAGAGAAGAAGAAAAACTTAAAAAAACTGGGATGCTTAAATGTGCGTGGATGTAGTGCGGATGACAAGAAACAGATGATTGCTGATGTTATGAATGAAAAGAAGTTGGATGTCCTGGCCCTAAGCAAAACAAAGCTGAAGGGGTAGGGGAGTTTCGGTGGAGGGAAATAAATGGGATTAAATCTGGAGTATCTGAGAGAGTTAGAGCAAAGGAAGGGTAGCAGTAATGTTGAATGATCAGTTATGGAAGGAGAAAAGAGAATATGAATGTGTAAATTCAAGAATTATGTGGATTAAGTAAAGGTTGGATGCGAGAAGTGGGTCATAATAAGCGTGTATGCACCTGGAGAAGAGAGGAATGCAGAGGAGAGAGAGAGATTTTGGGAGATGTTAAGTGAATGTATAGGAGCCTTTGAACCAAGTGAGAGAGTAATTGTGGTAGGGGACCTGAATGCTAAAGTAGGAGAAACTTTTAGAGAGGGTGTGGTAGGTAAGTTTGGGGTGCCAGGTGTAAATGATAATGGGAGCCCTTTGATTGAACTTTGTATAGAAAGGGGTTTAGTTATAGGTAATACATATTTTAAGAAAAAGAGGATAAATAAGTATACAAGATATGATGTAGGGCAAAATGACAGTAGTTTGTTGGATTATGTATTGGTAGATAAAAGACTGTTGAGTAGACTTCAGGTTGTACATGTTTATAGAGGGGCCACAGATATATCAGATCACTTTCTAGTTGTAGCTACACTGAGAGTAAAAGGTAGATGGGATACAAGGAGAATAGAAGCATCAGGGAAGAGAGAGGTGAAGGTTTATAAACTAAAAGAGGAGGCAGTTAGGGTAAGATATAAACAGCTATTGGAGGATAGATGGGCTAATGAGAGCATAGGCAATGGGGTCAAAGAGGTATGGGGTAGGTTTAAAAATGTAGTGTTGGAGTGTTCAGCAGAAGTTTGTGGTTACAGGAAAGTGGGTGCGGGAGGGAAGAGGAGCGATTGGTGGAATGATGATGTGAAGAGAGTAGTAAGGGAGAAAAAAGTTAGCATATGAGAAGTTTTTACAAAGTAGAAGTGATGCAAGGAGGGAACAGTATATGGAGAAAAAGAGAGAGGTTAAGAGTGGTGAAGCAATGTAAAAAGAGAGCAAATGAGAGAGTGGGTGAGATGTTATCAACAAATTTTGTTGAAAATAAGAAAAAGTTTTGGAGTGAGATTAACAAGTTAAGAAAGCCTAGAGAACAAATGGATTTGTCAGTTAAAAATAGGAGAGGAGAGTTTTTAAAATGGAGAGTTAGAGGTATTGGGAAGATGGAGGGAATATTTTGAGGAATTGTTAAATGTTGATGAAGATAGGGAAGCTGTGATTTCGTGTATAGGGCAAGGAGGAATAACATCTTGTAGGAGTGAGGAAGAGCCAGTTGTGAGTGTGGGGGAAGTTCGTGAGGCAGTAGGTAAAATGAAAGGGGGTAAGGCAGCCGGGATTGATGGATAAAGATAGAAATGTTAAAAGCAGGTGGGGATATAGTTTTGGAGTGGTTGGTGCAATTATTTAAATAAATGTATGGAAGAGGGTAAGGTACCTAGGGATTGGCAGAGAGCATGCATAGTTCCTTTGTATGAAGGCAAAGGGGATAAAAGAGAGTGCAAAAATTATAGGGGGATAAGTCTGTTGAGTATACCTGGCAAAGTGTATGGTAGAGTTATTATTGAAAGAATTAAGAGTAAGATGGAGAATAGGATAGCAGATGAACAAGGAGGCTTTAGGAAAGGCAGGGGGGGTGTGGACCAGGTGTTTACAGTGAAACATATAAGTGAACAGTATTTAGATAAGGCTAAAGAGGTCTTTGTGGCATTTATGGATTTGGAAAAGGCGTATGACAGGGTGGATAGGGGGGGGGCAATGTGGCAGATGTTGCAGGTGTATGGTGTAGGAGGTAGGTTACTGAAAGCAGTGAAGAGTTTTTACGAGAATAGTGAGGCTCAAGTTAGAGTATGTAGGAAAGAGGGAAATTATTTCCCAGTAAAAGTAGGCCTTAGACAAGGATGTGTGATGTCACCGTGGTTGTTTAATATATTTATAGATGGGGTTGTAAGAGAAGTAAATGCAAGGGTCTTGGCAAGAGGAGTGGAGTTAAAAGATAAAGAATCACACATAAAGTGGGAGTTGTCACAGTTGCTCTTTGCTGATGACACTGTGCTCTTGGGAGATTCTGAAGAGAAGTTGCAGAGATTGGTGGATGAATTTGGTAGGGTGTGCAAAAGAAGAAAATTGAAAGTGAATACAGGAAAGAGTAAGGTTATGAGGATAACAAAAATATTAGGTGATGAAAGATTGGATATCAGATTGGAGGGAGAGAGTATGGAGGAGGTGAATGTATTCAGATATTTGGGAGTGGACGTGTCAGCGGATGGGTCTATGAAAGATGAGGTGAATCATAGAATTGAGGGGAAAAGGGTGAGTGGTGCACTTAGGAGTCTGTGGAGACAAAGAACTTTGTCCTTAGAGGCAAAGAGGGGAATGTATGAGAATATAGTTTTACCAACGCTCTTATATGGGTGTGAAGCATGGGTGATGAATGTTGCAGCAAGGAGAAGGCTGGAGGCAGTGGAGATGTCATGTCTGAGAGCAATGTGTGGTGTGAATATAATGCAGAGAATTCGTAGTTTGGAAGTTAGGAGGAGGTGCGGGATTACCAAAACTGTTGTCCAGAGGGCTGAGGAAGGGTTGTTGAGGTGGTTCGGACATGTGGAGAGAATGGAGCGAAACAGAATAACTTCAAGAGTGTATCAGTCTGTAGTGGAAGGAAGGCGGGGTAGGGGTCGGCCTAGGAAAGGTTGGAGGGAGGGGGTTAAAGTAGGTTTTGTGTGCGAGGGCTTGGACTTCCAGCAGGCATGCGTGAGCGTGTTTGATAGGAGTGAATGGAGACAAATGGTTTTTAATACTTGACGTGCTGTTGGAGTGTGAGCAAAGTAACATTTATGAAGGGGTTCAGGGAAACCGGCAGGCCAGACTTGAGTCCTGGAGATGGGAAGTACAGTGCCTGCACTCTGAAGGAGGGGTGTTAATGTTGCAGTTTAAAAACTGTAGTGTAAAGCACCCTTCTGGCAAGACAGTGATGGAGTGAATGATGGTGAAAGTTTTTCTTTTTCGGGCCACCCTGCCTTGGTGGGAATCGGCCAGTGTGATAATAAAAAAAATTCTCCTGCTTCATGAGACTGAGTTCATGACAACCGACAGTGGCTTCAAAGCCACCTTATCTTTAATGGATAATGTACTGTGTAGGTGCTTTACATAATGAGAAGCATTTCTTTTATTCATTGGAACCATGGCTAGGGCTAAAAGCAAGCAGGTTAAAACATTAAATGGAGAAAAAGAAATTGGAATGACTTATGCAGCAAGTAGCGCCACCAAACAGCACCAGCAGGTTGGTGTGGCGACCCTGGAAATTTGAAATAATGCTAGCCAAAATTAGTGCCAAATAACTGAAGGAACCGAATAACTGATTGCCGGATTTGTGATGGCAGACCTGTACTCAAGTCCGGCAATATAAAAATAACCAGTTTCCCTGAATCCCTTCACTAAATATTACCCTGCTCACACACTAACAGCTCGTCAGGTCCCAAAAACCATTTGTCTCCATTCACTCCTATGTAACACGCTCACACATGCTTGCTGAAGTCCAAGACCCTCGCCCACAAAACCTTGTTTACCCCATCCCTCCAACCTTTTCGAGGATGACCCCTACCCCGCCTTCCTTCCCCTACAAATTTATATGCTCTCCATGTCATTTTACTTTGATCCATTCTCTCTAAATGACCAAACTACCTCAACAACCCCTCTTCAGTCCTCTGACTAATACTTTTATTAACTCCACACCTTCTCCTAATTTTCTGCATAATATTTACACCACACATTGCCCTTAGACAGGACATTTCCAATGCCTCCAACCGCCTCCTCGCTGCAGCATTTACAACCCAAGCTTCACACCCATGTAAAAGTATTGGTACCACCATACTTTTTGTACAGTCCCTTCTTTGCCTCCGTGGAAAACATTTTTTGTCTCCAGAGATACCTCAATGCACCACTTACCGTTTTTCCTTCATCAGTTCCATGGTTAACCTCATCCTTCATAAACCCTTAACTTCATCCTTCATAAACCCATCTGCTGACAAATCAACTCTGAAATATCTGAAAACATTCACTTCTTCCATACTTCCTCTCTCCAATGTGAAATCCAATTTTTCTTTATGTAAATCATTTGATACCCTCATCACCTTACTCTTATCTATGTTCACTTTCAACTTTCTTCCTTTACATACTTGTTATAAAATTGTACCTTAACCCTTTGAAGGTTAAAACCTCTAATCTGAGAATTGCTGCCAGAGTCCAAGAATTAAAAAAAAAAAAAATTCTTACAAAATGATAGAGAACCTTTTCCTGGAGGTAATAAAACAAAAGTACAAAATTTGATGGAAAACCGATGAATTTACGCTATCGGCAATTTTGCTGCATCAGCGATATTTACGCATCAGCAATTTTCCCCACTTTGAGTCCTATTTTAGGCCAATTACATTGTTTCAGTCAAATAAATTCTTAGCTATTTCGCTAGTATACCTTCCGTGGTTGTTTAATATATTTATAGATGGGGTTGTAAGAGAAGTAAATGCGAGGGTCTTGGCAAGAGGCGAGGAGTTAAAAGATAAAGAATCACACACAGGGTGGGAGTTGTCACAGCTGCTCTTTGCTGATGACACTGTGCTCTTGGGAGATTCTGAAGAGAAGCTGCAGAGATTGGTGGATGAATTTGGTAGGGTGTGCAAAAGAAGAAAATTAAAGGGTGAATACAGGAAAGAGTAAGGTTATGAGGATAACAAAAAGATTAGGTGATGAAAGATTGAATATCAGATTGGAGGGAGAGAGTATGGAGGAGGTGAACGTATTCAGATATTTGGGAGTGGACATGTCAGCGGATGGGTCTATGAAAGATGAGGTGAATCATAGAATTGATGAGGGAAAAAGAGTGAGTGGTGCACTTAGGAGTCTGTGGAGACAGAGAACTTTGTCCTTGGAGGCAAAGAGGGGAATGTATGAGAGTATAGTTTTACCAACGCTCTTATATGGGTGTGAAGCATGGGTGATGAATGTTGCAGCGAGGAGAAGGCTGGAGGCAGTGGAGATGTCATGTCTGAGGGCAATGTGTGGTGTGAATATAATGCAGAGAATTCGTAGTTTGGAAGTTAGGAGGAGGTGCGGGATTACCAAAACTGTTGTCCAGAGGGCTGAGGAAGGGTTGTTGAGGTGGTTCGGACATGTAGAGAGAATGGAGCGAAACAGAATAACTTCAAGAGTGTATCAGTCTGTAGTGGAAGGAAGGCGGGGTAGGGGTCGGCCTAGGAAGGGTTTGGAGGGAGGGGGTAAAGGAGGTTTTGTGTGCGAGGGGCTTGGACTTCCAGCAGGCATGCGTGAGCGTGTTTGATAGGAGTGAATGGAGACAAATGGTTTTTAATACTTGACGTGCTGTTGGAGTGTGAGCAAAGTAACATTTATGAAGGGATTCAGGGAAACCGGCAGGCCGGACTTGAGTCCTGGAGATGGGAAGTACAGTGCCTGCACTCTGAAGGAGGGGTGTTAATGTTGCAGTTTAAAAACTGTAGTGTAAAGCACCCTTCTGGCAAGACAGTGATGGAGTGAATGATGGTGAAAGTTTTTCTTTTTCGGGCCACCCTGCCTTGGTGGGAATCGGCCAGTGTGATAATAAAAAAAAAAATAACCTTCCGTTTTATCGACTGAGCTCAAGAAACCGCCCAATCAACTATATTTCAACTACCCAATAAAGTGATCATTAACTGGCAATTTGACCAATTTCACACAATTGCAATTTCAAAATAAGGTCCAGAATAAACAGTGCAGGCATTTCTAGCACTAAAATAACCTTTCCTCTGTTCATTAGTTACATTCCCAGGCTTTACACATGAATTTCATTTTTATTTTTTATTCACAAATAATTTTTATTCATGCAAAAAATAAATGATTTACTGTTATACAATATTGCAATAATTGTTTAAATATTATCAGTGCCTTCATGAATGCACATTAGACCCACCAATTGACAGTATTGGACACATGAAGTAATTTGTTTACTCTTGATCATCAGAAAAATTGAACATTCCCACTACTTTGAGCTCAATTTCAAGCTATTTTCAGTCCTAAAACTGATCAAAATCATATCTATTTTTGTAATATATCTTCCATGCTATCAAACGAGACCAAGAAACTGTGAATAAAACCATAAGGAATTACACCGCAAAGTTGCTCTATTAAATAAAAAACACGGTTGCAATTTTATCTCGCTATGTACTGCATGCAGCAGGATTATTTTTATATGGTGCACAATTACTGCATTATTTTCATATAGTCGGACTTGAGTCCTGGAAATGGGAAGTACAATGCCTGCACTTTAAAGGAGGGGTTTGGGATATTGGCAGTTTGGAGGGATATGTTGTGTATCTTTATATGTGTATGCTTCTAGACTGTTGTATTCTGAGCACCTCTGCAAAAACAGTGATAATGTGCGAGTGTGGTGAAAGTGTTGAATGATGATGAAAGTATTTTTCTTTTTGGGGATTTTCTTTCTTTTTTGGGTCACCCTGCCTCGGTGGGAGACGGCCGACTTGTTGAAAAAAAAAAAATTACTGCATACACCTATTCTCTCATATCAAGGCCCAAAGTTACCATTCACAGCTTATCTGAGTGAGCTGAGCTTATCACATTGTTCTATGGCACAGACACTGGCTTCAAAGCCATGGAACAACGGCACGGACCCTCAAGTGGCTAAAGAATGAAAGTTTTCAATAATGTGGCTGTATTTGCATATCTTAGAGTTGTAATTTTTCACAAAACACTTGATATCACCTGGCAAATTTTGCTGATCTCCACACTCTTTCTCAGTCTGTATGCTTCTTATTGGTTGCAGCATTAAGCATTTTGGGGTCGGTCCTGTAATATTTCGGCTTTGAAGCCAAGGCCAAAATTCTAGCAGCTTCCAATCTTACGGGAGAAAGCTGGTAGTCCTACATATGGGGGAATGGGTCTGAGTGGTCAGTGTGCACAGTATGAAAAAAATCCTGCAGCATGCAGTGCATAATGAGAAAAACCTGCAACCATATTTTTGGTGTAAAATAGCGAATTTGCGGTGTACAAGGACCCTCGACCAACGATTTTAATCCATTCCAGAGAGTTTGTCCTTAGCTGAATTTATCGTTAGCCGAATTTGTTTTCCCCATAAGTAATGGAAACCCAACTAATTCGTTCCAGAAAGCCAAAAATATTAAAAAGAAAATTTTTTTTTCATGAAATATACATTTCCCTACAAAGAAAACAATGAGACATGCACAATAACTACATAAATAAATGCTAAAATGACACTTACCTTTATTGAAGAGTATTGATAAGTGATGAGACACTGTTTTTCTTGAACACTCTGGGATTTTCAGAGTGATACATGAGTAAAGACTTCACTTTGCAATCCCCACTAGCATTACAACAAAACATGAAAGTTAGCCTGTCTTTCACAGGTTTGTGTCCTGGAAGTGCCTTTTCCTCCTGAGTAATGTAGGTCCTGTTTGGCACTTTCTTCCAGAACAGGCCTGTTTCGTCACAATTGAACACTTGTTGGGGTTGGAATTTTTCAGCTTCGCCATGCCTTATCACACTGTGTATGCCACTACGATTCTTAAATCTCTCAAACCAACCTTTGCTGGCCTTAAATTCACCAATATGAGCACTAGTTCCAGGCATTTTTTCCTGTTCACCTGGGTGTTAGTCGACTGGTGTGGGTCGCAACCTGGGGGACATGATTAAGGACCCCAATAGAAATAAGTTAAACAGTCCTTTATGACACACTGACTTTCTTAAGTTATACTGGGTGGCTAACCCTCTGAGGTTAATTGTTTCTCGGTAACTGTTTCTCATTAAGCCACACCAACAAGACTCTCTCCACATCTTCTAGTAGTACAGCTGATGGCGGTGCAGCAGCAGCTGACGGTGGTGCAGCAGCAGCTGACCGTGATACAGCAGCAGCTGATGGTGGTGCAGCAGCAGCTGATGGTGGTGCAGCAACAGCAGCAGCTGACCGTGGTACAGCAGCAGCTGACGGTGGTGCAGCAACAGCAGCAGCTGACGGTGGTACAGCAGCAGCTGACAGTGGTACAGCAGCAGCTGACGGTGGTACAGCAACAGCAGTTGACAGTGGGGCAGCAACAGCAGCAGTTGACAGTGGGGCAGCAGCAGCTGACCGTGGTACAGAAGCAGCTGACAGTGGTACAGCAACAGCTGACAGGGGTGCAGCAACAGCTGACCGTGGTATGATAGTGTTTCGATAGTATTTCTCACCCTTTTACCACAGGGTTGGCACTAGAAGCTTTCTTTGGGCCCATGGTGGCTTATTTAGCAGTTACAAGCACTAGAAACAATGGAATAATACATGTATGTATGAAACTGTCCGCCCTGGCTTGTAAACAATGGCACACTAGCTGAAGGCAGGGCAGCTGAGGCGCTCAGGCTGGACGGCGGAAGGCGGACACGTTCAGGACGAATGTCCTTATCCGAGTTTTTCACCATTGGTTCGGCCAATATTTTTATGCAGAAACACATCGTTAGGCGATTTTATTGTTAGATGATGCCAGCATTAGTCGAGGGTCCACTGTATTTCTGTGTGGTTTTTATGGTTGTATTCTTGGTTTCTTGGTCTCATTTGATAGAAGATATATCACAGAAACAGAGATGGTTTTGAATGGTTTACAGACTAAAAGCACCTTGAAACTGAGCTAAAAGTAGCGGAAATGTTCGACTTTTGCCGATGTTCAAGAGTAAACAAGTCACGTCATGCGTCCAATACATGTTAATTGGCTGGTCTAATATGCACTCATGAATACACTAACATTATTTATACAATAATTATAATAATGCAGTAGTATGAATAAGAGTAAATCTTCTATTTTTTGAGTGAATAAAAATTCAAAATGAAAAGCATGTGTAATATAAAAGGGGCCTTGAGATATGACTAATGGATAGAGAAAATGTTATTTTAGTGCCAGGAATGTCTACATTATTTATTCTGGGCCCTATTTTGAAATTGGTCTTTCTTGAATTTTGTGAAATTGGCCAAATTAGTAATTTCTGATCACTTTATTAGGTAGTTGTACTCAATTGATAGAATAAAAGAAGTTCTAGCTAAACAGCTATGAGTTTGGTCAACTGGAACAATGAAACTGACCCAAAATAGGGCACAAAGTGGGCGAAATCACCACACCCACTAACTTCGCAAGAGCGTAATTCCATCATGTTTCGTGCCTTTGGTTTCATTACCTTCAGAAAAAGATTCTCTATCATTTCAAAAGAAGAAATAATTATTTTTTTTTTAAATTCTTCGACCCTGGAAGCAAGTTTGTGAGAATGGGTCTCGACCCTCAAAGCGCTAACAAAAATTGTACAATTACATCCTAAGTAAAATAAACACCCAAAGGCAAGGTAATAGTATATAATTAAAACTAAGTAAACATAGTGGAAACTGTTAGGCAGAAAAAAAGCAAATTTGTACTGCATTTCATCTTTCAACTGCTTTAACCCTCTCCTAAACTTGTTCTCAGGGTCGAAAGTTTTTCGGAAAAAAAAAAATAAATTCTAGTGAAAAGATAGAGAATCTTTTCCCAATCATAATGACACCAAAAGTATGAAATTTGAGGGAAACCTTACGGAATTATGCTCTCGCAAAGTTAGCAGTCTCGATGATGTTTACGCATCGGCAATTTCACCTAATTTGAGCCTTATTTTCGGCCAATTCCAATGTACTAGACAACAAAAATCATAGCTATTTCACTAGAACTCCATTTTTTCTATCGAATGAGTACAAGAAACCACCCATTTACCGATTTCAACTATCCAATAAAGTGGTCATAAATTAGCAATTTTGCCAATTTCACACAAATTTCGAAAGATGCCAATTTCCAAATAGGGTCCAGAATAAACAAGACAGATATTCCTGACACTAAAATAACATTTCCTCTGTTCATTAGTCAAGTCCCCAGGCCCCTCTTACATTTCTTTTGCTTTCCACTTTGAATTTTTATTCTCGCAAAAAATAGAAGATTTACTGTTATACAGACTACTGCATTAGTGTAGAAATGTTATAAATAATATCAATGCACTTGTAAAAGAATATTAGACTCACCAGTTGACGTATATTGGATGCATGGCATGATTTGTTTACTTTTGAACTTTGGCAAAAGTCGAACATTTCTGCTACTTTGAGCTCAATTTCAAATTCAAATTCAAAGTTTATTCTCTATAAGGATTACAATGCTGAGTTTACAGAATTTGGTTATTGTGTGGTTTACATGTAGTAAAATAATAATTACAGATTGTACCACTAGAACACCTAGCATGGCTAGGCATTTCGGGCAGACTTAAATTAAATCTTAAGTTTAAAATATTACAAAATTATGAGGTAAGTTGGTATTATGGCTAAGTGACTAAATACTAGTTGTGAGTTTAGCAATGTGAATGCTTTTGTTTTGGCACTATACATAGTTTCAGTATTGGAGTATCACAGACCAATTTATGACTAGTTAAGATTCATTATTTTGAGATTGAGATTGATATTTCTGTTTATGGTCAAATGGGAGAGTGTAAGTGTGAACCACCAGGTGGTATTCGTGTAATTAGTTGACAGGGTGTATCAGGGAGATAAGATGTTTTCTGATGATAGTTTTGAAGGTGATGAATGTGTCTGCAGTTTTAGAATTTTCAGGTAGGGTGTTCCAGATTTTAGGGCCTTTGACATAAATTGAATTTTTGTAAAGGTTTAGTCGGACATGGGGAATGTCATAGAGATGTTTGAGTCTGGTGTTGTGCCTGTGGGTTCTGTCACAACTATCAAGAAAGCATTTTAGGTCAAGGTTAATATTGGAATTTAAGGTCCTGTAGATGTAGATTGCACAGTAGTAAGTATGGATGTACTGAACAGGGAGTAAGTTTAGATCTATGAAGAGTGGGGGGGTGTGTTGCCAGGGATGGGATTTAGTGATTATTCTTACTGCAGCTTTTTGGGTTATTATTGGCTTTAGGTGTGTTGCTGCAGTTGAACCCCAAGCACAGATAGCATAGGTGAGGTAGGGATATATAAGTGAATGGTATAGTGTGAGAAGGACAGTTTGCGGCACGTAGTATCGTATCTTGGAGAGGATCCCAACCGTTTTGGATACTTTTTTGGTTGTGTGTTGGATATGGGTGCTGAAGTTCAGGTTGTTGTTCAGGTATAGGCCTAGGAATCTGCCCTCATTATGCCTGGCAATTAGAGTGTTGCCAATCTTAATGTTAATTTGCGCATCTCCTGCTCTGTTACCAAACATAATGTAGTAGGTTTTGTCAGTGTTAAGCGTAAGTTTATTGGCTGTCATCCAAGTCGATATTTTGATCAGCTCCTCATTAACAATGGTGTTGAGGGTGGCAAGATTAGGGTGAGAGATGGCGTAAGTCGTGTCGTCAGCAAAGAGAATGGGGTTCAGGTGTTGAGATACATTTGGAAGATCATTGATGTATATGAGGAAGAGCAGGGGACCAAGGACACTTCCCTGCGGAACTCCAGTATCAAGTGGCTGTGTTGTTGATGCTGTATCTTTAATGGTGACATACTGATACCTATTAGTAAGGTAAGATTTGAAATATGCAAGCGCATGGCCTCTTATACCATAATGGTCAAGTTTGTTGAGTAGGATGCCGTGGTCTACCGTGTCAAAAGCTTTTCTTAGGTCAATAAAAATTCCTAGTGGATATTCCTTATTTTCCAATGCTGTGTAAAGCAGATCTAGCATTTTTATGATTGCATCGTTAGTGCTTTTATTTTTCCTGAATCCAAATTGGCAGGGGTTGAGTATGTTTTGTGCCGTTATAAATGAATATAGTCTCCTGTGCACGAGTTTCTCAAAGATTTTGGATAGCAATGGTAAGTTTGATATTGGCCTATAGTTGTTTAAATCTGTAGGGTCACCACCTTTATGTATTGGTGTAACCCTTGCTGTCTTGAGTAGTTTCAGGAAGGTGCTAGTTTCTAGTGACTTGTTAAAAAGTAATGAGATAGCATGCGAGAGGACATGGGCCGCTCTCTTGTACAATAATGGTGGGACATGAGACAGATTCCCTGAGTTATTTTTAAGTGACTTTATAATCTCGGTGACTTCCATGGGCTCAGTTGGAGCAAGATAGAAGGAATTTGGGAAATTACTATCTAGGTAGTCCCCGGCATGGGCATTGGTACGTGGGATTTTATTGGCGAGATTAGAACCTATGGTTGAGAAGAAGTCGTTTATCTTGTTAGCTGTGTCAGTGGGATGCAGTGGTGTTTCATTAGGTTTAGTTAGGACAATATTCTTGGTTTTTTTAAGTTTGTGGGTCCCTAGAATCTGAGTGTGTTTTCCAGGTCTTTTTTATATCTCCTCTTGTGTCAGTGAATCTACTGGAGTAGTATAGTTGTTTGGCTTTCTTTATTACTTTGGTGAGGACTGATGAATAGTGTTTAAGAATATCTTTGTGTATTAGGCCCTGTCTATATTGCTTTTCATATTGGTGTTTCTTATCAATGGATTTCAGAATGGTGCTGGTTAGCCATGGGCAACCAAGCCGTTTGTTTGTGATCTGTTTCATTTTTATAGGACAATGTTTGTTGTATAGTCTAAGTAATTTGTTAAGAAAAATGTCTGTCCAGTCATCAATACCATTGGCCTTGGAGAATTCTGTAGGCCAGTCAACAGTCTCTAGGGTACTTTTCATTGTGAAACCAATCAAAATCATCTCAATTTCTGTAATATGTCTTCCATTCTATAAAATGAGACCAGGAAAACCAGAATACAACAATAAATACCATAGGAAAATGCAGTTAAAAGTCACTGTTTTAAATCAAATACACGGTGAAAGTTTTTTTTTTCTCATTACGCACTGTACTGCAGGATTTTTTTTATACTGTGCACACTGACCACATAGACCCATTCTTTCATATGTAGGCCTACCAACTTTCTCTTGCTAGATTTGAAGGCGCTAGAATTTAGGAGTACTAGTATGTCAATAACCCTGGTGCGTAAGCCGTACTAGTATGTTGGAAGCCCTGAAAGGGTTAATGCAGGTGTTTTATATAAATTAGGCATCATACAGAAAAAAAAAATGAGGGAATTGCCAGTTTTATTGAGTACTAATTCTATTTTTAATATAAAGCAACAATAGCAATAGCAGCCTCTGTATCTATCCTCATTGAAAACTGGAGTGAACACTGGCCATCAGCAGCACAACTGTAGATATGTACATCTATCACTTAAATTGCAATTCCACATAAATACAAAACTAGTGTGCCTATAACCCATGTCCAGACATTTTAACCAACTAGCTCACACTACCTTGCTCTCACCTGGCCTCTCCCCAAACAAGAACTTTAATCTGGTTCATCCACAGAAGATAATTCACTTTGACTATAGTGAAATTCCATTGAAATAAGCACCATGATAAGAAGAGTTTACTATAAAACATTTATTTCATAACGTAAGATGATCATGTGAAGCAGTGGAACCTTGACTTACGAGTGTCCCAACATACAAGTTTTTTGAGATATGAGCCGTTGATCGGTCAATTTTTTGCTCTGAGTTATGAGCCAACATTTGAGTTACAACCCAGTTCCCCCCCCTCCCACTTCCCCCTCAACCCAAAACCTGGACACCTCTCTTGTTTATCTATGATTTCATGCTTTAATTCCATGAAAATCATCCTCTTTTTCTTATCAGCACTGTCCTTTACACTTACTTTCTTAGGACCTATGATTAGAAAAGCGAAATTTGGCCAAATGACTGTCAAAAATGTAAGCAAAGTAGGAGAGAACTACTCCCACAGCTAGGTAAACAGTGCATTGAGTTGACTTCGTTCTGAAGCTCTCATTGTTATAATAATATATTTTTTTTTTTTTATTATCACACCGGCCGATTCCCACCAAGGCAGGGTGGCCCAAAAAAGAAAAACTTTCACCATCATTCACTCCATCACTGTCTTGCCAGAAGGGTGCTTCACACTACAGTTTTTAAACTGCAACATTAACACCCCTCCTTCAGAGTGCAGGCACTGTACTTCCCATCTCCAGGACTCAAGTCCGGCCTGCCGGTTTCCCTGAATCCCTTCATAAATGTTACTTTGCTCACACTCCACAGCACGTCAAGTATTAAAAAACCATTTGTCTCCATTCACTCCTATCAAACACGCTCACGCATGCCTGCTGGAAGTCCAAGCCACTCGCACACAAAACCTCCTTTACCCCCCTCCCTCCAACCCTTCCTAGGCCGACCCCTACCCCGCCTTCCTTCCACTACAGACTGATACACTCTTGAAGTCATCCTGTTTCGCTCCATTCTCTCTACATGTCCGAACCACCTCAAACACCCTTCCTCAGCCCTCTGGACAACAGTTTTGGTAATCCCGCACCTCCTCCTAACTTCCAAACTACGAATTCTCTGCATTATATTCACACCACACATTGCCCTCAGACATGACATCTCCACTGCCTCCAGCCTTCTCCTCGCTGCAACATTCATCACCCACGCTTCACACCCATATAAGAGCGTTGGTAAAACTATACTCTCATACATTCCCCTCTTTGCCTCCAAGGACAAAGTTCTTTGTCTCCACAGACTCCTAAGTGCACCACTCACTCTTTTTCCCTCATCAATTCTATGATTCACCTCATCTTTCATAGACCCATCCGCTGACACGTCCACTCCCAAATATCTGAATACGTTCACCTCCTCCATACTCTCTCCCTCCAATCTGATATTCAATCTATCATTATTGTAATAATTATTATAATTATTATTAATAATTTAATCCTTTGACTGTTTCGGTCGAATATATACGTCTTACGAGGTACAGCATTTGACGTATATATACTCGTAAATTCTAGCAGCTTCAAATCAAGCAGGAGAAAGCTGGTAGGCCCACATGTGAGAGAATGGGTCTGTGTGGTCAGTGTGCACCTTATAAAAAAAATCCTGGAGCCTCCAGTGCATAATGAGAAAAAAAAACTGACCGTTTTTTTTTAATTAAAATGCCGACTTTGTAGTCTATTTTCGTATAGTATTTATGGCTGTATTCTCGTTTTCTTGGTCTCATTTGATAGAATGGAAAACATATTATAGAAATAGAGGTGATTTTGACTGGTTTTATTATAAAAAGAACCTGGAAATGGGGCTCAAAGTAGGGGAAATGTTTGATTTTTGCCAATGTTCAAAAGTAAACAAATGATGTCATTGTCCAATAAATGTCCAAGTAGCCATTCTAATATGCAGTCATGAATGGGTTAACATTATCTGTACAATTATTACAGTATTGCAGTAGTCTGCATAACAGTAAATCTTCTATTTTTTGTTTGAATAAAAATTCAAAATAGAAAGCAAGAGTAATATCAGAGGGGCCTGGAGACATAACTGATGAATAAAGAAAATGTTATTTTAGAGCCAGGAATGTCTGCATTGTTCATTCAGGACCTTATTTTGAAATTGTCATATTTATTAATTTTCGTGAAACTGGCCAATTGCAAATTTCTGACCACGTTATTGGGTAGCTGAAATCGATAGAAAAAATGGAGTTCTAAAGAAATAGCTATGAGTTTGGTTGACTGGAACAATGGAATTAGTTGAAAATAGGGCTCAAAGTGGGCGAAATCACCAATTTGTAAATATCGCCGAGGTCACTAACTTCGCGAGAGTGTAATTCCGTCAATTTTCCATCAAATTTCATTTTTTTGGTGTCATTACAATTGGGAAAAGATTCTCTATCATTTCATTAGATTTTTTTTTTTTTTTTTTTAAATTTTGTGACACCAGAAGACTCCTCAGGATTGGGGATTGCAACAGTCATGGGGTTAACCCTTTCAGGGTTTTGGCCGTACTAGTACGGCTTACGCACCAGGGTTTTTGACGTACTAGTACGCCTAAATTCTAGTGCCTTTAAATCTAGCGAGAGAAAGCTGGTAGGCCTACATATGAAAGAATGGGTCTATGTGGTCAGTGTGCGCGGTATAAAAAAAAATACTGCAGCACACAGTGCGTAATGAGAAAAAAAAACTTTGACCGTGTTTTTGGATTAAAACAGCAACCTTGCACTGTATTTTCGTATGGTGTTTATTGTTGTATTCTAGATTTCCTGGTCTCATTTTATAGAATGATCGGGAAAAGATTCTCTATCTTTTCATTAGAAAATTTATTTTCTTTTTTTTGAAATTTGGGTGACCCTGAGAACAAGTCTCTGAGAGGGCCTGTCGACCCTGAAAGGGTTAAGCAACTGAAGCTCTATCGTTATTATAATTATTTTTAGTAGTAGTATTAGTAGTAGTATTTTAGAAAACTTGAGCACATATCCAATTCCCTAGATCAAGAGCCCCTCATCAGTGTCAAGGTTCCTTGACTCTGGTGAGGGTCTCTTGATCTAGGGAATTGAATATGTGCTCTAGTTCCCTAAATTAATAATAATAATAATAATAAAAATAATTATTATAATGATGGAGTTTGTTACCTAAATTATCAATAATAATAATAATAATAATAATTGCAATAACAATAGAGCTTCAGTTCCCTAAATTAATAATAATAATAATTATAATAATAATAATAATAATAATAATAATAATAATTATAATAATAATAATAATAATAATAGTAATAATTATAATAACGATAGAGCTTCAGTGCCCTAAATTATCAATAATAATAATAATAATAATAATAATTATTATTATTATTATTATTATTACAATAATGACAGAGCTTCAGTTCACTAAATTAATAATAATAATAAAAAGAAAAATAATAATAATAATGTACATAATATGTACGTAACAATAATTCAGAATGATGCCGTTAGTTGGCAGTACACGTTTACATCACTGTCGAAGCAGTTGTCTCCTGCTTTGCTTACAATTTTGACAGTCATTTGGCCAAATTTCGCTTTTCTAACCATGGGACCTAAGAAAATAAGTGTAAAGGACAGTGCTGAGAAGAAAAAGATGATGATTTCCATGGAATTAATGCATGAAATCATAGGTAAACATAAGCAAGGTGCACGAGTTATGGATTTAGCCAGACAATACCAGTGCAGTACATCTACTATATGTACGATACTAAAGCAGCAGGAGTCGATAAAGGCTATAGTGCCAGCCAAGGGCATTACAATAACATCTAAGCTGCGGACCTCTGTCCATGAAAAGATGGAGAAGCTGCTGCTGACGTGGTTGAAAGAGAAGCAGCTCGCAGGAGATACCATATCAGTCATGTTCAGTGATTAACCTTTAAACGGTCCAAACATATATATTCGTTCTCTCACGTAGCGCCCCAAACGTATACATATATAACTAACAAAAAAGGCACAATACCGTGACTGGAACGATACACAAATAACCCGCACATAAAAGAGAGAAGCTCATGACGACGTTTCGGTCCGACTTGGACCATTGACAAAGTCACACTAACCAGAGGTGGAGCAGGACGGCTATACAGTGGACCCCCGCATAACGATCAGCTCCCAACTCGACCAATTATGTAAGTGTATTTTTGTAAGTGCTTTTGTAGGTGTATTTTTGGGGGTCTGAAACGGACTAATCTAATTCACAATATCTCTTATGGGAACAAATTCGGTCTATAACGGCACCCAAACAGACTTCTGGATTGAAATAATATCGTTATCCGGGGGTCCACTGTATATAGGCAGGAAGAGGTGGTGGTAGTAGTAGTAGTAGTAGTAGTACAGAATTGGTTAGTGTGACTTTGTCAATGGTCCAAGTCGGACCGAAACGTCGTCGTAAGCTTCTCTCTTTTATGTGCGGGTTATTTGTGTATACATATACGTTTCCTTGCCATTCATTCAACGTTGCCACGATAAGCCTGAGTCGCCTAGACATGAGAGAATGTGTGCACACACTCACTGTGTGCCATATGAAAAAAATTGGGGATGCCTGGGTACCATATGCTCTTTTCTCCTATTAAAAAAAAATTTTTTTTTCTCAAAAAATTCAGGGTGCTACGCTAGAGAACGTATATATGTATGTTTGGACAATTTAAGGGTTAAACAAAACAAATTGTATCAGTTATGTTCAGTGTAAGTACATATACACTTTATATAAAGTTTATTATTTCTTTACATTCTGTAGTGCATTATGATTTATTATGTGTTTATATACGATATTTTCAGTGTTTTCCCTAGAATACTAGTGATCTACTGCAGTTAGCCTCAAAAATACTCTGTTTTCTCTTACAATAAGAGCATGGGAAGATACTCTCATTTTTTTTTTTTCAACAAACCAGCCGTATCCCACCAAGGCAGGGCGGCCCAAAAAGAAAAACTAAAGTTTCTCTTTTTAAATATAGTAATTTATACAGGAGAAGGGGTTACTAGCCCCTTGCTCCCGGCATTTTAGTCGCCTCTTACAACACGCATGGCTTACGGAGGAAGAATTCTGTTCCACTTCCCCATGGAGGTAAGAGGAAATAAACAAAAACTAGTAAGAAAATAAAAGAAAACTCAGAGGGGTGTGTGTATATATATGCTTGTATATGTATGTGTAGTGTGACCTAAGTGTAAGTAGAAGTAGAAAGACATACCTGAAATCTTGCATGTTTATGAGGCAGAAAAGAGATACCAGCAATCCTACCATCATGTAAAACAATTACAGGTTTCTGTTTTACACTCACTTGGCAGGACGATAGTACCTCCCTGGGCGGTTGCTGTCTACCAACCTACTATCTATAACTCTCAGTATATACACAGGAAATGGCGGACGCTTCTGCTGCTGCCTATGCACCATATTATGGCCTATTTTATTCATTCTAGAGTATTTATGATGTTTCTGTGTTAATTATATTGTTTATGTCATATTAGAAGAATTGTGATAGATAAATAAGCTGTACAGTTGATAATAGCATCATATTCAGGTATTTTTTCTCGTCTCTCCAGAGTGCGGGAACAAATTAATGGCTTTTCAATTAATTTAAATGAGGAAAATTAATTTGATATAGTACAAGAAAATTGAGTTACGAGCTAGCTCCTGGAACGGATTAAACTCGTAAGTCAAGGTTCCACTGTACTTATATTTTTGTGCATGTTGAATGATAATAAGAAAATACACCTACCATCTGACTTACAACCGAGTTCGGTTCCGAGAAACCGGTTGTAAGTCGAAATGGTCGTAAGTTGAACTTTACTACTGAATATCAACAAAACATTTTTGTAATGACTTTATTGTTTTATTTTGGTATTTCATGTTTTACTTTACTTTTTATGTTGTTGGTACTGTATTTTATACTGTAAGGTTTAGGATAAACACTGTGTACAACACAAATAGTTGTTTATTTCCCAGAAATTTGGCATAAAAAACACGGTCATAAGTCGAGTGGTCGTAAGTCGAGCAGGTCGTAAGTCGGATGGTAGGTGTATATTACAGTTATGTGCTGAACTATCTAAAAATACTGAGTGTAAATATAAAATCTGCTTGATTTCATTTAAAAACATTTCTTTTTGATAAATTCCAGTCACAGACGTCAGGTCAGCATTAACCCTTTCAGGGTCCGTGCCGTAGATCTACGGCTTTACGTTCAGGGTCCAAATCGTAGATCTAAGCCAAAATTCTAGCGGTGTCAAATTTAGCAGGAGAAGGCTGATAGGCCTACATCTGAGAGAATGGGTCTGGGTGGTCAGTGAGCGCACTATAGAAAAAATTTGGACGCCTACATGGCATTGTGGGAACTCCGCCAAAGTAGCTCTGTTCATCATGACAGGCGGCAAGGAAGCTCTCACTCCCCACGCACTCTCCGGGTGAATTCTGACTTTCCTCTTCACAACTTACAGTTCTAAGACTGATGGAAGTGGATATGAAGAGGAATTCTATAGTTTTGAACCATATGGTACAATAGTACCATATGGTACAATGGTGCCATGTCATACAATGGTATCATATGGTACAGTGGTACCATATGGTACCATGTACCATATGGCACATTGTACCATATAGTACAGGGTACAGGGACCCTAATGGAAATAAGTCTGTCTGACTTTTTTGAGTTATCCTAGGTTCTCCAAACATATGCTGCTAAGTATGATAATCTATGTAACTTTATTTGTGTATACATAAATAAACTTACTTACGATGCCACATGAGCTTGAATAAGTTTATTCAGATGTACACAAAATTGACTCAAGAAATCGTAATGACACGATTGCAAACAAACCATATCCCCGGCCGGGATTGAACCCGCGGTCATAGAGTCTCAAAACTCCAGCCCGTCGCGTTAGCCACTAGACCAGCTAGCCACAGCTAGCTGGTCTAGTGGCTAACGCGACGGGCTGGAGTTTTGAGACTATGACCGCGGGTTCAATCCCGGCCGGGGGTATGGTTTATGTACACAAATACAGTTACATAGATTATCATACATAGCAGCATATGTATAAAATCCTAGGATAACCCAAAAAAGTCTGGGTGACTTATTTCCACAGGGATCCTTGTATCTGTACCATATGATGTCCTGTACTGTATGGTACCCTGCACCATATGATATCCTGTACTGTATGGTACCCTGTACCATATAGTACAATGTACCATATGGTACCCTGTAACCTATGATACCATGTACCATATGGTCAGTTAGAGGTGTTGATGCCAGGAGGCGCCAGCCAAGATTGAGTGGTGATGCAAGTCACTGACTCAGCAGTTTCCAAGACAAAGCGCTTTGTCATCCACCTCAAGGAACATGTCGAGTGGCTGTACATTTGTAAATATGTAATAGAACATTACTAATATACAACATTTTTGCATATTTTTGTTGTAAACAATTATTGTAAACGAAATAATGATGAAAATATTAGTGTGTTTATTGTGTTGAATACAACAGTACCATATAGTACCTTATGGTACAATCATTGTACCATATGGTGCAATGTACCATATAGTACAATGTACCATATGGTACCATTGTACCATATGGTACCATAAGGTACCATTGCACCATATGGTACTATTGTATCATATGGTACCACTGTACCAAATGGTGACATTGTACCATATGGTACCATTGTATCATATGGTGTCATTGTACTATATCGTACCATATGGTACCATTGTACCATATGGTATCATTGCACCATATGGTACCATTGCACCCTATGGCACCATTGTACCATATGGTACTATATGGTACCGTTGTATTCAACACAATAACCGCACTAATATTTTCATCATTTTGTTTACAATAAACTTGTAAACAAGTTTTGTAAGCAATATAATGATAAACAAATTAGTGCAGTTATTGTGTTGAATACAATGAGTGTACACTTATACAATATACATTATATTGGTCTCACAGGCCACAAATGTTATTAGAAAAAGAAAAAATTAGAAAAGAAAAGAAAAAAGTATAAAAAAACATAAAATAAAAAAAATGCAATTTTGCAAAGTCACTGATGTTGCCGCCACCCGGTCATTTTGGGTCAACTTCCTGCCGCTGTATCTCGGTAAGTACTGATCAGAATTTTTTTTTTTTATTACCTTCACAAACATATTATCTTTAATTCTGTAAGAATTTTTTTTTTTTCAATTTTTTTTGGATACTGGGGCACCCCTTCAGATTCTGGCCTTGGACCCTGAAAGGGTTAATGTCCTATACTGAAGGACTTAGCTACATACAAATAACGACAATTGATTTTCCCCCTGTGATGGCCCTGAATTTTACAAGACGGGAGTCCTAGACTAGACAATTTGAAATCCTGTTTTTCCTAGTGATGTTTTCACAGTGTGAATGCTGATATCAAAAATAAACACACACATGCAATAATTACCACAGAATGCTTTGTGCAGTCACTCCTCGGATTAAAATAACGTGGAAAGTAAAATCAACTCACTCCACTGGAATAATTTTAATGGCATAAAAGTGCCCATCTAGCTTGTGTTCAGCCTTCACAACTACTCCAAAGCCTCCCTTTCCCAGGATTTCTCCTTCCTTGAACTCCCGAGTGTAGCGATCCTCTAGGAGATGCTGGGAGGAGCTTGATAACATCAAATGGCTTGTAGGGTTTGTTAGAGTTGTTGGAAGACGTAACCTGTGCAGGAAAAAATATTTGTAAATGAAGTACTATACTCATAACTAAATGACTTGTACATACTTTCTGCTTTTTGTAAGGCTGGGTCATGGGGCAATCAATAATTAAGATAAATCACAAATAACCTGCACTTAGGAGAGGAAGCTTATAACGAGATTTCGGTCCATCTTGGACCATTGTCTAGACACAACTGAGGATGAAAAAACAAGGAAGGCCAGAAGACAAGATCTTTTATTGCTACACTATTTAAGTTATCCTTGGCACACTACCTAACAATCTAAAACACACACAAGATCAAAACTTACTATTATTTTTTACTAACACATTGGCCGATTCCCACCAAGGCAGGGTGGCCCGAAAAAGAAAAACTTTCATCATTCACTCCATCACTGTCTTGCCAGAGGCGTGCTTACACTACAGTTATAAAACTGCAACATTAATACCCCTCTTTCAGAGTGCAGACACTGTACTTCCCATCTCCAGGACTCAAGTCAGGCCTGCAACAAAAATTTTTTTTAGCTATTCAAAAGGAACTACAGTAGACCCCTGGCTATCGGCCAGTTCAGTTATCGGTCAACTCTGTTATCGGCTGGTTTTTCAGCGCCCGGCTATTGGCCGTTAATTCGGTCATCGGCCATTTGGGAGGCATCCATCCGCTGGCTGGGGCCGCTTGCGAGTCAGTTTGGCTTTGTCTCTCGGTAAGTGAGGAAGCTTTTGCTCATTCATCCAAACATTTTGCTATAACCCATTGTTTTTTGTGGTTATTGATCTAGTACAGCTGCAAAATAAGCAGCCATGGGCCCAAAGAAACACGTTACACAGTATATGAAAACATGCAATGTTTATATGCGATGTATATTTAACCCCTTGACTGTAGCAACCCTCAATCCTGATAGAGAATCTTTTCCCGATTGTAATGACACCAAAAAAAATGAAATCTGATGGAAAACTGACGGAATTACACTCTCGCAAAGTTAGCGACCTCGACGATATTTACAAATTGGCGATTTCGCCCACTTTGAGCCCTATTTTCAGCTAATTCCATTGTTCCAGTCGACCAAACTCACAGCTATTTCTTTAGAACTCTGTTTTTTCTACCGACTGAGTACAAGAAACTGCCCATTTACCAATTTCAAATACCCAATAATGTGGTCAGAAATTTTCAATTTGGCCAATTTCACGAAAATTAAAAAATATGACAATTTCAAAATAAGGTCCAGAATGAACAATGCAGACATTCCTGGCTCTAAAATAACATTTTCTTTGTTCATCAGTTATGTCTCCAGGCCCCTCTGATATTACTCTTGCTTTCTGTTTTGAATTTTAATTCAAACAAAAAATAGAAGATTTACTGTTATGCAGACTACTACAATACTGTAATAATTGTACAAATAATGTCAAGACATTCATGACTGCATATTAGAATGGCTACTTGGACATTTATTGGAAAATGACATCATTTGTTTACTTTTGAACATCGGGAAAAATGAAACATTTCCCCTACTTTGAGCTCCATTTCCAGGTTCTTTTTATAGTAAAACCAATCAAAATCACCTCTTTTCTATAACATGTTTTCCATTCTATCAAGTGGGACCAAGAAAATGAGAATACAACCATAAATACTATACGAAAATAGACCACAAATTTGGCATTTTAACCCTTTCAGGGTCCAAGGCCCAAATCTGGAGTCACGCACCAGTGTCCAAGAATTTTCAAAAAAAAAATTTGTTATTTTTTCTTATGAAATCGTAGAGAATCTTTTTGTGAAGGTAATAAAACAAAAAGTACGAAATTTGGTGGAAAATTGACGAAATTATGCTCTCGCGAATTTTGATGTGTCAGCGATATTTACGAATCGGCGATTTTGCCGACTTTGACTCCCATTTTAGGCCAATTACATTATTCCAATCAACCAAATTCTTAGCTATTTCACTAGTATTACTTCTATTCTATCGATTGAGCACAAGAAATCGCCAAGTCAACTGTTTCAACTACAAAATAAAGTGATCGGAAATTGTTAATTTGGCCAATTTAACACAAAGTTCAAAATATTCCAATTTCAAAATAGGGTCCAGAATGAACAATGTAGGCATTCCTGGCACTAAACTAACATTTCCTCTGTTCATTAGTTATGTTTTGAGGCTTTACAAATAAATTCCATTTTGATTTTTTTATTCACATAATGAATTTTTATTCACACCAAAAAATAGAAGATTTACTGTTATGCAATACTGTAATAATTATATAAATATCATCACCATATTTGTGAATGTATATTAGACCCACCAGCTGACGTGTATTAGACGTGTGAGGTCGTTTGTTTACTCTTGAATATCGGCAAAAATTTAACATTTCTGCTACTTTGAGCTCAGTTTCAAGCCATTTCCCGTGCTAAAACCAATCAAAATCATCTCTATTTCTGTAATATGTCTTCCATTCTATCAAATGAGACCAAGAAATCGCAAATACAACTATAAAAAACATACGAAAAAACACTGCAAAGTTGCTGTTTTAATCGAAAAATCATGATTTCATTTTTTTTCTCTCATTATACACAGTGTGCTGCAGGATCTGTTTTATGTGGTGCACACATACCACATAGATGTATTCTCTCATATCTAGGCCCAAATGTACCACTCACAGTTTATCAGAGTGAGCTGAGCTCATGGCGTAGATCTACGGTTTGGACCCTGAACGTAAAGCCGTAGATCTACGGGACGGACCCTGAAAGGGTTAATTAAAAAAAAAAACTTTTTTTTTCTCATTATGCACTGCATGCTCCAGGATTTTTTTTATATGGTGCACAGTGACCACACAGACCCATTCTCTCACATGTGGGCCTACCAGCTTTCTCCTGCTTGATTTGAAGCCGCTAGAATTTTGAGTATATATACGTCAAACACGGTACCTCGCAAGACGTACATATATGACCGAAACAGTCAAAGGGTTAATAATAATCACTGGTACATTAAATGTCTTATTTTACATTAATATAAACATTTTCATTAATCTATCTATTATATCTTCTTCAAAATTATGTAAGAAACATGTTACATAGCATATAAACATGCAGTGTTTAATATATGTGATGTATATTTAATAATCACTCTTTCCCACATTAAATGTCTTATTTTACGTTAATATAGACATTTTCATTAATCCATTTATGATATTTTCTTAAAAATTATATAAGAAACACATTACATATCATGTAGCATATAAACATACCATATAAACATGCAATGTTTATATGTTATCGAGTGGAGAGTGGGATGGAGAGTAAACATTACGTTTTCTCTGATGCAGCGTTAGAGAAAACTGACTCTGGCAACTGGTGCAGTAACCGCCCTTCATATGCGTTTGTTTACAATTCTTGGCATGAATTATTCATTACTTCTCCCTTTATTTATGATAGCATCTAAAGGTAGTTGTTAGAAACGATTAAACTCAGTGAACATGGTAATACTATGGCTGTGTAGTGTAATAATATGGCTGTGTGTTGTAATATAGCTGTGTAGTGTAGCCCGGGGGGGGGGGGCTACAGACGTGTACTGTACCTACATCTACTGCTACCTACACTGACTTCCTACAAATAAATACTACTCACCTCTTGCCCTACATTAAGACTACAAATATTTTAAGGTTAATATTAAATGTACTGTAGCAGTAAATGACAGATTAAAGAGGTGTGTGCAATGTGGACTAGGGTGCAAGCTTTTGTAGAGAAACACCACCCTGACAAAGCTGAAACAAGCCATATCTGCAACATGTTCAGTGACAAAACCCTGTCCCACTTCAGGGAAATCTTAGAGAGATGCCAGAAACAGACCTCTATAGACAGATTTGTTGTGAGACAGGGGTCCAGTGACTCTCAAGCTGGTCCTAGTAGCATTAAAAGACAAAGAAGGGAAGTAACCCCAGAGAAGGCTTTGCTACCTAAAGTCTTTATGGAGGGGGATTTCCCTTCCAAACATTAACTCCTCCCTCTTTCCTCTTCCCTATCTTCCAGAAGCCAGCATTAGCCTTCAATAAAGGTATGTAAAATTTTTTTTTTTTTTTTCAACAAGTCGGCCGTCTCCCACCAAGGCAGGGTGACCCAAAAAAGAAAGAAAATTCCCAAAAAAGAAAATACTTTCATCATCATTCAACACTTTCACCACACTCACACATTATCACTGCTTTTGCAGAGGTGTATAAAGATACACAACATATCCCTCCAAACTGCCAATGTCCCAAACCCCTCCTTTAAAGTGCAGGCATTGTACTTCCCATTTCCAGGACTCAAGTCCGACTATATGAAAATAACCGGTTTCCCTGAATCCCTTCACTAAATATTACCCTGCTCACACTCCAACAGATTGTCAGGTCCTAAGTATCATTCATCTCCATTCACTCCTATCTAACACGCTCATGCACGCTTGCTGGAAGTCCAAGCCCCTCGGATTAATTGTTATTTTTTTTTTATTATTATCACACTGGCCGATTCCCACCAAGGCAGGGTGGCCCGAAAAAGAAAAACTTTCACCATCATTCACTCCATCACTGTCTTGCCAGAAGGGTGCTTTACACTACAGTTTTTAAACTGCAACATTAACACCCCTCCTTCAGAAGAAAAACTTTATCGGATTAATTGTATTTCCATTAATTCTTATGGGAAATATTAATTCGGTTTTCGGCCATTTTGGTTATCGGCCGACCTTCTGGAATGGATTACGGCCGATAACCGAGGGTCCACTGTACAGTAACATTAAAAGTAACAAAGACCTTTAGTTATGAAGAGCCACAAAGCCTCTAATGGATAAGTGGCACTGAACAAGAATCAGCGTGCATAATCACATCCCCCAGCCTCCTTTACCTACATCATCTTCCCTCTAATTCCTTCCACCCAGATCCTTTCTTCATCCATTTACCTCAAAATCCACATTTCCTCCCATTGGCCAGCCACCTCCAAATATTCCCCAACATCACCTTCCACCCAACCTGACTCCTGTTAGTGCTAAAGTTTAGATGGTGGGAAGTACTGTGCCAGCAAGCTGAAGGATGGATGGAGATCTTGCAGTTGAGTCATTCAAATGTGATGTTCACTTTCAGCAAGACGAAGTAATGGTGAATGTGTTTTCTTTTCTGGGTCACCATAACTTGGTAGAAAACAGTCAATTTGGTAAAAAAGACAATCAATCACTGAATGAGTGATGTGAATTTTATTCATTTTGATGTCAACAATAAAGTTATCATGACTCTTCTTCTTATCACAACTACCCTTAGATTCCATTGTAACATAAAAATAGTATACATACATGAAATACGTAATAACTGAAAACTCTTGAAACTTTGGAAAGTTTCCAGACAGAATCAAGAGAGATGCAAAGTTCATGGCAACACACCCAGGTTCACTTGTAGAAATAATTTTTTTTTTTTTTTTTGACAAACTGGCCATATCCCACTGAAGCAGGGTGACCTAAGAAAACAACAACAAAGATTCTCTTTTTAAATTTAGTAATTTATACAGGTGAAGGGGTTACTAGCCCCTTGCTCTCGGCATTTCAGTCTCCTCTTACGACACGCATGGCTTGCTGAGGAAGAGTTCTGTTCCACTTCCCCATGGAGATTGTCATCCTTTTTCTTATTATGAAACACTGTGGGGAGGGTGCTCCATAAATGCTTATTTGGTGTCAGTGTTTTGGGTGGGCAATGAGATGGACATGTATTATTACCTGTCCACTGGCTGTTGATGTGTCCATCTGACATTGTGTATGAGTTTTCCCCACAATACAAACACCTTACATTGTGTGCAAGTTGTCTTCATGCTGGTGCAGTAGCCTGTACAACAGCAACACTCCCAAGCTTATGCAACACACCCTCTTGAGAGCGAATGATGCTATTTACGAGTGAAAGCATATGAAAGAAGTGTTTTTCTACAGTTACCCCCAGTAATATAAAGCAGACCATCGCTAACACAGATTCCTCTTGACACATTTTCTCCATTACACTATTGCAAAACTATGGCACATTTTCAACTAACACTTCACAAAATTTGACTAACAGTTCTACTTCTGGGTGGGGGAAAAATCTGAAGCACTGTAAGCTGGGCTGTGAGATTTTCTCCTCTGTCTAGTAGCCTCTTGGGCAATCTGCTTTGGATTAGTCCAGTGTCTCTGCAGGGAAGATCTAGCTTCCTCCCTTGCCACTCGTCTCACCTTTCATTGGTCCATACATACGTGTCCCATACGCTTCTCAGATCTGTGTATATGATTAACTTAGTTGATTCCTGTGTACCAGTCAATACATGCAGTGTTTTCATACTGATAAGTCACTGTCTTCTCCATGGGGAAGTGGAACAGAATTCTTCCTCCGTAAGCCATGCGTGTCGTAAGAGGCGACTAAAATGCCAGGAGCAAGGGGCTAGTAACCTCTTCTCCTGTATATATTACTAAATGTAAAAGGAGAAACTTTTGTTTTTCCTTTTGGGCCACCCTGCCTCGGTGGGATACGGCTGGTGTGTTGAAAGAAAGAAAGAAGTCACTGTCTGATTTTTTGGGGTTATTGTAGGCAATTTACACTATGTATTATCATACACAGAGTAAACTGCCTAGGATAACCCCAAAAAAGTCAGAAAAAGTGACTTATTGATAAGAAAACACTGCATGCACTGGCTGGTATGCAGTCAATACCTGTGCCTGAATAAACTCACATATTTACTGTGCTCAAATGCGAGCTTGCTGGAGACAATGTTTATATACAAATTGAGAGGCAGACATGAATTGCACCTGTCCATGAGGGACTGTTCATACACCCTATATTTATCTTCCTCTGCATAGTAAAGGTAAAAAATTAAAGGAACCTGGATGTAATGTGTATACAGTACTTGTGCATCAATTTAATTGGTACACTGGTATTTTGTAGTAAATACACTAGGTGTGAGGGTTTATTGTGGATGTTGGGGGGTTAAAGGGCTAACAGCCTGTGAGAATCCCACCCACCCTTCCTTCCTTCCTTCCTTCCTTCCTTCCTTCCTTCCTTCCTTCCTTACACTATTTTATTGTTGAAAATGCAAAGGAAATGATAATTTTGTTATCATCATCATTCACTCCATCACTGTCTTGCCAGAGGTATGCTCACACTAGTTATAAAACTGCAACATTAAAACCCCTCCTTCAGAATGCAGACACTGTACTTCCCATCTCCAGGACTCAAGTCCGGCCTGCTGGTTTTCGTGAATCCCTTCATAAATGTTACCTTGCTCACACTCCAACAGCACGTCAAGTCCTAAAAACCATTTGTCTCCATTCACTCCTATCAAATACGCTCACACATGCTTGCTGGAAATCCAAGCCCCTCGCACACAAAACCTCCTCTACCCCCTCCCTCCAACTTTTCCTACCCCGCCCTCCCTCCACTACAGATTTATACACTCTTGAAGTCATTCTATTTTGTTCCATCCTCTCTACATGTCTGAACCACCTCAACAACCCCTCCTCAGCCCTCTGGATAATAGTTTCGGTAATCCCACACCTCCTCTTAATTTCCAAATTACAAATTTTCTGCAATATATTCACACCACACATTGCCCTCAGACATGACATCTCCACTGCCTCCCGCCTTCTCCTTGTTGCAACATTCACCACACATGCTTCACACCCATACAAAAGTGTTGGCATAACTATATTCTTATACATTCCCCTCTTGGTTTCCACGGACGAAGTTCTTTGTCTCCACAGACTCCTAAGTGCGCCACTCGCCCTTTTCCCCTCATCAATTCTATGATTCACCTCTTCTTTCATAAATCCATCTGCTGACACATCCACTCCCAAATACCTGAATCCATTCACCTCCTCCATATTCTCTCCCTTCAATTTGATATTCAATCTTTCGTCACCTAATTTTTTTTGTTATCCTCAACACCTTACCGTTTCCTATATTCACTTTTCATTTTCTTCTTTTACATTTTATTTATTTATTATCACACCGGCCGATTCCCACCAAGGTAGGGTGGCCCGAAAAAGAAAAACTTTCACCATCATTCAATCCATCACTGTCTTGCCAGAAGGGTGCTTTACACTACAGTTTTTAAACTGCAACATTAACACCCCTCCTTCAGAGTGCAGGCACTGTACTTCCCATCTCCAGGACTCAAGTCCGGCCTGCCGGTTTCCCTGAATCCCTTCATAAATGTTACCTTGCTCACACTCCAACAGCACGTCAAGTATTAAAAACCATTTGTCTCCATTCACTCCTATCAAACACGCTCACGCATGCCTGCTGGAAGTCCAAGCCCCTCGCACACAAAACCTCCTTTACCCCCTCCCTCCAACCCTTCCTAGGCCGACCCCTACCCCGCCTTCCTTCCACTACAGACTGATACACTCTTGAAGTCATTCTGTTTCGCTCCATTCTCTCTACATGTCCGAACCACCTCAACAACCCTTCCTCAGCCCTCTGGACAACAGTTTTGGTAATCCCGCACCTCCTCCTAACTTCCAAACTACGAATTCTCTGCATTATATTCACACCACACATTGCCCTCAGACATGACATCTCCACTGCCTCCAGCCTTCTCCTCGCTGCAACATTCATCACCCACGCTTCACACCCATATAAGAGCGTTGGTAAAACTATACTCTCATACATTCCCCTCTTTGCCTCCAAGGACAAAGTTCTTTGTCTCCACAGACTCCTAAGTGCACCACTCACTCTTTTTTCCCTCATCAATTCTATGATTCACCTCATCTTTCATAGACCCATCCGCTGACACGTCCACTCCCAAATATCTGAATACGTTCACCTCCTCCATACTCTCTCCCTCCAATCTGATATTCAATCTTTCATCACCTAATCTTTTTGTTATCCTCATAACCTTACTCTTTCCTGTATTCACCTTTAATTTTCTTCTTTTGCACACCCTACCAAATTCATCCACCAATCTCTGCAACTTCTCTTCAGAATCTCCCAAGAGCACAGTGTCATCAGCAAAGAGCAGCTGTGACAACTCCCACTTTGTGTGTGATTCTTTATCTTTTAACTCCACGCCTCTTGCCAAGAACCCTCGCATTTACTTCTCTTACAACCCCATCTATAAATATATTAAACAACCACGGTGACATCACACATCCCTTGTCTAAGGCCTACTTTTACTGGGAAAAAAATTTCCCTCTTTCCTACATACTCTAACTTGAGCCTCACTATCCTCGTAAAAACTCTTCACTGCTTTCAGTAACCTACCTCCTACACCATACACTTGCAACATCTGCCACATTGCCCCCCTATCCACCCTGTCATACGCCTTTTCCAAATCCATAAATGCCACAAAGACCTCTTTAGCCTTATCTAAATACTGTTCACTTATATGTTTCACTGTAAACACCTGGTCCACACACCCCCTACCTTTCCTAAAGCCTCCTTGTTCATCTGCTATCCTATTCTCCGTCTTACTCTTAATTCTTTCAATTATAACTCTACCATACACTTTACCAGGTACACTCAACAGACTTATCCCCCTATAATTTTTGCAACTCTCTTTTATCCCCTTTGCCTTTATAGAAAGGAACTATGCATGCTCTCTGCCAATCCCTAGGTACCTTACCCTCTTCCATACATTTATTAAATAATTGCACCAACCACTCCAAAACTATATCCCCACCTGCTTTTAACATTTCTATCTTTATCCCATCAATCCCGGCTGCCTTACCCCCTTTCATTTTACCTACTGCCTCACGAACTTCCCCCACACTCACAACTGGCTCTTCCTCACTCCTACAAGATGTTATTCCTCCTTGCCCTATACACGAAATCACAGCTTCCCTATCTTCATCAACATTTAACAATTCCTCAAAATATTCCTTCCATCTTCCCAATACCTCTAACTCTCCATTTAAAACTCTCCTCTCCTATTTTTAACTGACAAATCCATTTGTTCTCTAGGCTTTCTTAACTTGTTAATCTCACTCCAAAACTTTTTCTTATTTTCAACAAAATTTGTTGATAACATCTCACCCACTCTCTCATTTGCTCTCTTTTTACATTGCTTCACCACTCTCTTAACTTCTCTCTTTTTCTCCATATACTCTTCCCTCCTTGCATCACTTCTACTTTGTAAAAACTTCTCATATGCTAACTTTTTCTCCCTTACTACTCTCTTTACATCATCATTCCACCAATCGCTCCTCTTCCCTCCTGCACCCACTTTCCTGTAACCACAAACTTCTGCTGAACACTCTAACACTACATTTTTAAACCTACCCCATACCTCTTCGACCCCATTGCCTATGTCTCTCATTAGCCCATCTATCCTCCAATAGCTGTTTATATCTTACCCTAACTGCCTCCTCTTTAGTTATAAAACCTTCACCTCTCTCTTCCCTGATGCTTCTATTCTCCTTGTATCCCATCTAACCTTTTACTCTCAGTGTAGCTACAACTAGAAAAGTGATCTGATATATCTGTGGCCCCTCTATAAACATGTACATCCTGAAGTCTACTCAACAGTCTTTTATCTACCAATACATAATCTAACAAACTACTGTCATTTCGCCCTACATCATATCGTGTATACTTATTTATCCTCTTTTTCTTAAAATATGTATTACCTATAACTAAACCCCTTTCTATACAAAGTTCAATCAAAGGGCTCCCATTATCATTTACACCTGGCACCCCAAACTTACCTACCACACCCTCTCTAAAAGTTTCTCCTACTTTAGCATTCAAGTCCCCTACCACAATTACTCTTTTACATACGTTACCAAACTCATCCACTAACCTCTGCAACTTCTCTTCAGAATCTCCCAAAAGCACAGTGTCATCACCAAAGAGCAACTGCAACAACTTCCACTATGTGTTAGATTCTTCATCTTTTAACCCCACACCTCTTGCCAACACCCGCACATTCACTTCTCTCACAAAATCACAGCTTCTCTATCTTCATCAACATTTAACAATTCCTCAAAATATTACCTCCATCTTCCCGATACCTCTAACTCTCCATTTAATAACTCTCCTCTCCTATTTTTAACTGACAAATCCATTTGTTCCCTAGGATTCCTCAGCTTATTAATCTCACTCCAAAACTTTTTCGTATTTTCAGCAAAATTTGTTGATACCATCTCACCCACTCTCTCATTTGCTCTCTTTTTACATTGCTTCACCACTCTCCTAACCACTTTTTCTCTCCATATACTCTTTCCTCTTTGCATCACTCCTACTTTGTAAAAATCTCTCAAATGCTAACTTTTTTTTCTTTACTACTCTCTTTACATCATCATTCCACCAATCGCTCTTCTTTCCTCCCGCACCCACTTTCTTGTAACCACAAACTTCTGCTGAACACTCGAACACTACATTCTTAAACCTACCCAATACGTCTTCGACCCCATTGCCTATACTCTCACTAGCCCATCGGTCCTCCAATAGTTGTTTATATCTTACCCTAACTACCTCCTCATTAAGTTCATATACCTTCACCTCTCTCTTATTTGCTGCTTCTATTTTCCTTGTATCTCATCTATCTTTTACTTTCACTGCAGCCACAACTAGAAAGTGATCTGATATATCTCTGGCCCCTCTATTAACATGTACATCCTGAAGTCTACTTGACAGTCTTTTATCTACCATTACTTAGTCCAACAAACTACTGTCAGTTTACTAATAAGTAATAAATAGTTCAATAAATGTATGAAAGAGGGGAAGGTACCTAGGGAATAGAAGTGTGCGTGTACAGTTCCTTTATATAAAGTTAAGGGGGACAAAAGAGATTGTAAAAATTATAGGGGGAATAAGTTTAATGAGTCATGCAATATTTCAGGTACGTCTTGCTACTTCTACTTACACTTAGGTCACATTACACATACTTGTACAAGCATATATATATACATACACCTCTCTGGGCTTTCTTCCATTTTCTTCCTAGTTCTTGTTCCTGTTTATTTCCTCTTATCTCCATGGGGAAGTGGAACAGAAGTCTTCCTCTGTAAACCATGCGTGTTGTAAGAGGCAACTAAAATGCTGGGAGCAAGGGCCTAGTAAACCCTTCTCCTGTATAAATTATTAAATTTAAAAAGAGAAACTTTCGCTTTTCTTTTTGGGCCACCCTGATTTGGTGCGATACGGCCGGTTTGTTGAAAAAAAAAAAAGAAGTTTATTGAGTATACCAGGTAAAGTGTATGGTAGGGTTATAAATGAAAGAATTAGAGGTAAGACAGAGAGGATTGCAAATGAAAATGGAGGCTTTAGAATGGGTAGGGTATGTATAGATCAAGTGTTTACATTGAAGCATATATGTGAACAGAATTTATGGATTTCGAAAAAGCATATGATACGGTGGATAGGGGAGCAATGTGGCAGATGTTGCAAGTCTATGGAATAGGTGGTAAGTTACTAAATACTGCAAAGAATTTTTATGAGGATAGTGAGGCACGAGTTAGGGTGTGTAGGAGAGGGGGAGATTACTTCCCAGTAAAAGCAGGTCTTAGAGAGGGATGTGTAATGTCACCATGATTGTTTAATATATTTATAGATGGGGTTGTAAAAGAAGTAAATGCTAGGGTGTTGGGGAGAGGGGTGGGATTAAATTATGGGGAATCAAATACAAAATGGGAGTTAACACAGATACTTTTATTGCTGAAGATACTGTGCTTATGGGAGATTCTAAAAAAAAGTTGCAAAGGTTAGTGGATGAGTTTGGGAGGGTGTGTAAAGGTAGAAAGTTGAAAGTGAACACAGATAAGAGTAAGGTGATGAGGGTATCAAACGATTTAGATAAAGAAAAATGGGATATCATATTGGAGAGAGGGAGTATGGAAGAAGTGTATGTTTTCAGATATTTCGGAGTTGACTTGTCAGCGGATGGGTTTATGAAGGATGAGGTTAACCATGGAAGTGATGACTTTCAGCAAGCACGTGTGTGTGTGTCAGAGGAGTGAATGGAGACAAATGGTTTTTGAGACCTGGTGAGCTGTTGGAGTGTGAGCAGAGTAATATTTAGTGAAGGAATTCAGGAAAACCAGTTATCTTTATATAGCCAGACTTGACTACTGGAAATGGGAAGTAAAATGTCTGCACTTTAAAGGAGGGGTTTGGGATAGTGGCAGTTTGGAGGGGTATGTTATATTTTTTTTTTTTTCAACAAGTCGGCCGTCTCCCACCGAGGCAGGGTGACCCAAAAAAGAAAGAAAATCCCCAAAAAGAAAATGCTTTCATCAACATTCAACACTTTCACCACACTCACACAATCACGGTTTTTGCAGAGGTGCTCAGAATACAACAGCTTAGAAGCATATACGTATAAAGATACACAACATATCCCTCCAAACTGCCAATATCCCAAACTCCTCCTTTAAAGTGCAGGCATTGTAGTTCCCATTTCCAGGACTTAAGTCCGACTATATGAAAATAACCAGTTTCCCTGAATCCCTTCACTAAATATTACCCTGCTCACACTCCAACAGATCGTCAGGTCCCAAGTACCATTCGTCTCCATTCACTCCTATCTAACACACTCATGCATGCTTGCTGTAAGTCCAAGCCACTTGCCCACAAAACCTCCTTTACCCCCTCTCTCCAACCCTATCGAGGACGATACCTCGCCTTCCTTCCCCTATAGATTTATATGCTTTCCATGTCATTCTACTTTGATCCATTCTCTCTAAATGACCAAACCACCTCAACAACCCCTCTTCTGCCCTCTGACTAATACTTTTATTAACTCCACACCTTTTCCTAATTTCCACACTCCAAATTTTCTGCATAATATTTACACCACACATTGCCCTTAGACAGGACATCTTCACTGCCTCCAACCGTCTCCTCGCTGCTGCATTTACCACCCAAGCTTCACACCCATACAAGAGTGTTGGTACTACTATACTTTCATACATTCCCTTCTTTGCCTCCATAGATAATGTTTTTTGACTCCAAATATACCTCAATGCACCACTCACCTTTTTTCCCTCATCAATTCTATGATTAACCTCATCCTTCATAAATCCATCCGCCGACACGTCAACTCCCAAGTACAGTGGACCTTCGACCAGTGATGGCATCGATTAACGATAAATCTGACTAGCGATACATTTTATCGCAAAAATTTTGCCTCGATTAGCACTAAAAAACTCGACCAACACTATTCGTTCCGTCTGAGACACGTCCACTTCTGGCCAGTGTTTACAAGCCAGCCAGCCACCGCGGTCGCTTCCAAGCATACAATCGGAACATTTCATATTATCACAGCCTTTTTAGTGATTGCACCTGCAAAATAAGTCACCATGGGCCCCAAGAAAGCTTCTAGTGCCAACCCTACAGCAAAAAGGGTGAGAATTACTATGGATATGAAGAAAGAGATCATTGCTAAGTATGAAAGTGGAGTGCGTGTCTCCGAGCTGGCCAGGCTGTACACAAAACCCCAATCAACCATCGCTACTATTGTGGCCAAGAAAACGGCAATCAAGGAAGCTGTTGCTGCCAAAGGTGCAACTATGTTTTCGAAACTGAGATCGCAAGTGATAGAAGATGTTGAGAGACTGTTATTGGTGTGGATAAACGAGAAACAGATAAGTCACTCTGTCTGACTTTTTTGGGTTATCCTAGGTTTTCTGCACATATGCTGCTATGTATGATAATTCTATGTAACTGTATTTGTGTATACCTGAATAAACTTACTTACTTAGCAGGAGACAGCATCTCTCAAGCGATCATTTGTGAAGAGGCTAGAAAGTTGCATGACGATTTAATTAAAAAAATGCCAGCAACTAGTGATGTGAGTGAATTTAAGGCCAGCAAAGGTTGGTTTGAGAGATTTAAGAAGCGTAGTGGCATTCATAGTGTGATAAGGCATGGTGAGGCTGCCAGTTCGGACCACAAAGCGGCTGAAAAATATGTGCAGGACTTCAAGGAGTACATAGACAGTGAAGGACTGAAACCTGAACAAGTGTTTAATTGTGACGAAACAGGCCTGTTTTAGAAGAAAATGCCAAGCAGGACCTACATTACTCAGGAGGAAAAGGCACTCCCAGGACATGAGCCTATGAAAGACAGGCTTACTCTGTTGATGTGTGCCAATGCTAGTGTGATTGCAAAGTGAAGCCTTTATTGGTGTATCACTCTGAAACTCCCAGAGTGTTCAGGAAAAACAATGTCATCAAGGCTAATTTGTGTGTGCTGTGGAGGGCAAACAGTAAGGCATGGGTCACTAGGGACTTTTTCTATGACTGGTTACACCATGCATTTGCCCCCAATGTGAAAAATTACCTATTTGAAAAGAAATTAGACCTTAAGTGCCTCCTGGTATTAGACAATGCTCCAGGTCATCCTTCAGACTTGGCAGAGCGACTTTCTAGGGACATGAGCTTCATTAAGGTGAAGTTTTTGCCTCCTAATACCACTCCTCTTCTAAACACTAAGAAGATCAATGCTCTCCCCTCCTCCCATCCCATCAATCATCACCAGATCTTCAATAAAGGTAAGTGTCATGTAACTGTGCATGTAATCTTCAGTTTGTGTGTATTAAAATTAATATTTCATGTGGTAAATTTTTTTTTTTTCAATACTTTTGGGTGTCTTGCATGGATTAATTTGATTTCCATTATTTCTTATGGGGAAAATTAACTTGACTAACGATAATTTTGACTAACGATGAGCTCTCAGGAACGGATTAATATCGTTGGTTGAGGGTCCACTGTATCTGAAAACATTCACTTCTTCCATACTACTCCTTCCCAATTTGATATCACATTTTTCTTTATCTAAATCATTTGATACCCTCATCACCTTACTCTTTTCTATGTTCACTTTCAACTTTCTACCTTTACACACATTCCCAAACTCACCCACTAACCTTTGCAATTTTTCTTTAGAATCTCCCATAAGCACAGTATCATCAGCAAAAAGTAACTGTGTTAATTCCCATTTTAAATTTGATTCCCCATAATTTAATCCCACCCCTCTCCCGAACACCCTAGCATTTACTTCTTTTACAACCCCATCTATAAATATATTAAACAACCATGGTGACATTACACATCTCTGTCTAAGACCTACTTTTACCGGGAAGCAGTCTCCCTCTCTTCTACACACCCTAACCTGAGCCTCACTATCCTCATAAAAACTCTTTACAGCATTTAGTAACTTACCACCTATTCCATATACTTGCAAAATCTGCCACATTGCTCCCCTATCCACTCTATCATATGCCTTTTCTAAATCCATAAATGCAATAAAAACTTCCCTACCTTTATCTAAATACTGTTCACATATATGCTTCAATGTAAACACTTGATCTACACATCCCCTACCCACTCTGAAACCTCCTTGCTCATCCGCAATCCTACATTGTCTAACCTCTAATTCTTTCAATTATAACACTACCGTACACTATTCCTGGTATACTCAATAAACTTATTCCTCTATAATTTTTACAATCTCTTTTGTCCCCTTTCCCTTTATATAAAGGGACTATACATGCTCTCTGCCAATCCCTAGGTACCTTCCCCTCTTTCATACATTTATTAAACAAAAGTACCAACCACTCCAACACTATATCCCCCCCTGCTTTTAACATTTCTGTCATGATCCCATCAGTTCCAGCTGCTTTACCCCCTTTCATTCTACGTAATGCATCGCGTACCTCCCCCACACTTACATTCTGCTCTTCTTCACTCCTTAGAGATGGTATACCTCCCTGACCAGTGCATGGAATTACCGCCTCCCTTTATTCCTCAATATTTAAAAGTTCCTCAAAATATTCTCGCCATCTACCTAATACCTCCCTCTCCCCATCTACTAACTCCCCTACTCTGTTTTTAACTGACAAATCCATACTTTCCCTAGGCTTTCTTAACTTGTTTAACTCACTCCAAAATTTTTTCTTATTTTCATTAAAATTTCTTGACAGTGCCTCTCCCACTCTATCATCTGCTCTCCTTTTGCACTCTCTCACCACTCTCTTCACCTTTCTTTTACTCTCCATATACTCTGCTTTTCTTATAACACTTCTGCTTTGTAAAAACCTCTCATAAGCTAACTTTTTCTCTTTTATCACACCCTTTACTTCATCATTCCACCAATCACTCCTCTTTCCACCTGCCCCCACCCTCCTATAACCACAAACTTCTGCCCTACATTCTAATACTGTATTTTTAAAACTATTCCAGCCCTCTTCAACCCCCCCACTACTCATCTTTGCACTAGCCCACCTTTCTGCCAACAGTCGCTTATATCTCCCCCGAACTTCCTCCTCCCTTAGTTTATACACTTTCACCTCCCTCTTACTTGTTCTTGCCACCTTCCTCTTTTCCCATCTACCTCTTACTCTAACTGTAGCTACAACTAAATAATGATCCGATAAATCAGTTGCCCCTCTATAAACATGTACATCCTGGAGCCTACCCATCAACCTTTTATCCACCAATACATAATCTAACAAACTACTTTCATTACGTGCTACATCATACCTTGTATATTTATTTATCCTCTTTTTCATAAAATATGTATTACTTATTACCAAATCTCTTTCTACACATAGCTCAATTAAAGGCTCCCCATTTACATTTACCCCTGGCACCCCAAATTTACCAACTACTCCCTCCATAACATTTTTACCCACTTTAGCATTGAAATCCCCAACCACCATTACTCTCACACTTGATTCAAAGCTCCCCACGCATTCACTCAATATTTCCCAAAATCTCTCTCTCCTCTACACTTCTTTCTTCTCCAGGTGCATACATGCTTACTATAACCCACTTTTCACATCCAATCTTTATTTTACTCCATATAATCCTTGAATTAATACATTTATAGTCCCTCTTTTCCTGCCATAGCTTATCCTTCAACATTATTGCTACTCCTTCTTTAGCTCTAACTCTATTTGAAACCCCTGATCTAATCCCATTTATTCTCTCCATTGAAACTCTCCCACCCCCTTCAGCTTCGTTTCACTCAAAGCCAGGACATCCAGCTTCTTCTCATTCATAACATCCACAATTATCTCTTTCTTATCATTTGCACAACATCCACGCACATTCAGATTTCTTTATATATTCTTCTAAACTGTTGTATCTGGGCACCTCTGCAAAGACAATGATTATGTGTGAGTGAGGTGAGTGTTGAATGATGATGAAAATATTTTCTTTTTGGAGATTTTCTTTCTTTTTGGGTCACCCTGCCTCGGTGGGAGATGGCTGACTTGTTGAAAAAAAAAAAATTATGTGACTGAACCAGGTATACAAATTCATCTGTCAGTGTGAACATGTGGGTTTGTGACAGTATGATTACTAATTCGGTACCAAACATTTGTGTCTCAACAACATTTGGCTATGAAATCAAAAGTTCTGCAAAAAAAACACTATTATCATAACATAAAAACTACAAAAATTACAAAAGAATTGAAAAAAAAAGATAAATCTTTAACCCTTTGACTGTTTCGATCGTATATATACGTCTTATGAGCCACCGTGTTTGACGTATTAATACGCATAAATTCTAGCAGCATCAAATCAAGCAGGAGAAAGCTGGTAGGCCCACACGTGAGAGAATGGGTCTCCATGGTCAGTGTGCAGCATATAAAAAAAAATCGGGGAGCCAGTGGTGCATTGAGGGAATGCCATTTCATTAGTCCTTGTTCAGCATGCCTAGCGTTAAGAAATATGTGACTCCCCGCAAATCTGGGACTCTACTCTTCCCAAGTGATGCTCTAACACAGATGGAAGTGTCAGTGAAGATCAATTTCATGGTTTTGAGGAGTTTGTGACCAAAAGCAATGCCCAGGATACCAGAAGAATGAAGGAGAATGAAGAATGAAGGAGAAAGAGAGAGAATGTTTTGATAGGTAGTAGGGGGAGTGAGTAATGAGACAATATGTCATTTTGACAGCTGCTACCCTGACTAAGAACAATCAGATGTGACACACACACAACACAAGCTTGCCGAATAAAGATAATAGCAGTTATATGAAAGTATCCAGTGACTATATATGTATATATATTATAGAAACCAGAAGGAAGGAAGGAAGGAAGAAAGAAGGGAAGGCAGGAAGGAAGGATGGCCAAGATGAAAGGAAGGAAGGAAAAAAGTAATGAAGGAAGGAAAGATGAAGAAAGGAAGGTAGGAAAGGAATGCAGGAAGGTTGAAAGGAAGGAATGATGACACACGACCAAGTGTGAGAGTAATGGTGGTTGGGGATTTCAATGCTAAAGTGGGCAAAAATGTTGTGGAGGTAGTAGTAGGTAAATTTGGGGTGCCAGGGGTAAATGAAAATGGGGAGCCTTTAATCGAGCTATGTCTAGAAAGAGGTTTGGTAATAAGCAATACATATTTTATGAAGAAGTGGATACATAAATATACAAGGTATGATATAGTATGTAATGAAAGTAGTTTGTTAGATTATGTATTGGTGGATAAAAGGTTGATGGGTAGGCTCCAGGATGTACATGTTTATAGAGGGGCAACTGATATATCGGATCATTATTTAGTTGTAGCTGCATTTAGAATAAGAGGTAGATGGGAAAAGAGGAAAATGGCAACAACAAGCAAGAGGGAGGTGAAAGTATATAAACTAAGGGAGGAGGAAGTTCAGGTGAGATATAAGCAACTATTGGCAGAAAGGTGGGCTGGTGCAAGTATGAGTAGTGGGGGGTTGAAGAGGGTTGGAATAGTTTTAAAAATGCAGTTTTAGAATGTGGGGCAGAAGTTTATGGTTATAGGAGGGTGGGGGCAGGAGGATAGAGGAGAGATTGGTGAAATGACAAAGTAAAGGGTGTGATAAATGAGAAAAAATTAGCTTATGAGTGGTTTTTACAAAGCAGAAGTGTTATAAGAAGAGTAGAGTATATGAAGAGTAAAAAAAAGGTAAAGAGAGTGGTGAGAGAGTGCAAAAGGAGAGCAGATGATAGAGTGGGAGAGGCAATGTCAAGAAATTTTAATGAAAATAAGAAAAAATTTTGGAGTTAAACAAGTTAAGAAAGCCTAGAGAACGAATGGATTTGTCAGTTAAAAACAGAGTAGGGGAGTTAGTAGATGAGGAGATGGAGGTTTTGGGTAGATGGTGAGAATATTTTGAGGAACTTTCAAATGTCGACGAAGAAAGGGAAGCCGTAATTTCATGCACTAGCCAGGGAGGTATACCATCTTCTAGGAGTGAAGAAGAACAGGATGTGAGTGTGGGGGAGGTGCGTGAGGCATTACATAGAATGAAAGGGGGTAAAGCAGCTGGAACTGACAGGATCATGACAGAAATGTTAAAAGCAGGGAGGGGGGGGGATATAGCGTAGGAGTGGTTGGTATTTTTGTTTAATAAATGTATGAATTATGTGGATTAAAGTAAAGGTTGGATGCGAGAAGTGGGTCATAATAAGCGTGTATGCACCTGGAGAAGAGAGGAATGCAGAGGAGAGAGAGAGATTTTGGGAGATATTAAGTGAATGTATAGGAGCCTTTGAACCAAGTGAGAGAGTAATTGTGGTAGGGGACCTGAATGCTAAAGTAGGAGAAACTTTTAGAGAGGGTGTGGTAGGTAAGTTTGGAGTGCCAGGTGTAAATGATAATGAGAGCCCTTTGATTGAACTTTGTATAGAAAGGGGTTTAGTTATAGGTAATACATATTTTAAGAATTATTTTTATTATCACACTGGCCGATTCCCACCAAGGCAGGGTGGCCCGAAAAAGAAAAACTTTCACCATCATTCACTCCATCACTGTCTTGCCAGAAGGGTGCTTTACACTACAGTTTTTAAACTGCAACATTAACACCCCTCCTTCAGAGTGCAGGCACTGTACTTCCCATCTCCAGGACTCAAGTCCGGCCTGCCGGTTTCCCTGAATCCCTTCATAAATGTTACTTTGCTCACACTCCAACAGCACGTCAAGTATTAAAAACCATTTGTCTCCATTCACTCCTATCAAACACGCTCATGCATGCCTCCTGGAAGTCCAAGCCCCTCGCACACAAAACCTCCTTTACCCCCTCCCTCCAACCTTTCCTAGGCCGACCCCTACCCCGCCTTCCTTCCACTACAGACTGATACACTCTTGAAGTCATTCTGTTTCGCTCCATTCTCTCTACATGTCCGAACCACCTCAACAACCCTTCCTCAGCCCTCTGGACAACAGTTTTGGTAATCCCGCACCTCCTCCTAACTTCCAAACTACGAATTCTCTGCATTATATTCACAGTAGTTTGTTGGATTATGTATTGGTAGATAAAAGACTGTTGAGTAGACTTCAGGATGTACATGTTTATAGAGGGGCCACAGATATATCAGATCACTTTCTAGTTGTAGCTACACTGAGAGTAAAAGGTAGATGGGATACAAGGAGAATAGAAGCATCAGGGAAGAGAGAGGTGAAGGTTTATAAACTAAAAGAGGAGGCAGTTAGGGTAAGATATAAACAGCTATTGGAGGATAGATGGGCTAATGAGAGCATATGCAATGGGGTCGAAGAGGTATGGGGTAGGTTTAAAAATGTAGTGTTAGAGTGTTCAGCAGAAGTTTGTGGTTACAGGAAAGTGGGTGTGGGAGGGAAGAGGAGTGATTGGTGGAATGATGATGTGAAGTGAGTAGTAAGGGAGAAAAAGTTAGCATATGAGAAGTTTTTACAAAGTAGAAGTGATGCAAGGAGGGAAGAGTATATGGAGAAAAAGAGAGAGGTTAAGAGAGTGGTGAAGCAATGTAAAAAGAGAGCAAATGAGAGAGTGGGTGAGATGTTATCAACAAATTTTGTTGAAAAGAAGAAAAAGTTTTGGAGTGAGATTAACAATTTAAGAAAGCCTAGAGAACAAATGGATTTGTCAGTTAAAAATAGGAGAGGAGAGTTATTAAATGGAGAGTTAGAGGTATTGGGAAGATGGAGGGAATATTTTGAGGAATTGTTAAATGTTGATGAAGATAGGGAAGCTGTGATTTCGTGTATAGGGCAAGGAAGAACAACATCTTGTAGGAGTGAGGAAGAGCCAGTTGTGAGTGTGGGGGAAGTTCGTGAGGCAGTAGTAAAATGAAAGGGGGTAAAGGCAGCCGGGATTGATGGGATAAAGATAGAAATGTTAAAAGCAGGTGGGGATATAGTTTTGGAGTGGTTGGTGCAATTATTTAATAAATGTATGGAAGAGGGTAAGGTACCTAGGGATTGGCAGAGAGCATGCATAGTTCCTTTGTATAAAGGCAAAGGGATAAAAGAGAGTGCAAAAATTATAGGGGATAAGTCTGTTGAGTATACCTGGCAAAGTGTATGGTAGAGTTATAATTGAAAGAAATAAGAGTAAGACGGAGAATAGGATAGCAGATGAACAAGGAGGCTTTAGGAAAGGTAGGGGGTGTGTGGACCAGTGTTTACAGTGAAACATATAAGTGAACAGTATTTAGATAAGGCTAAAGAGGTCTTTGTGGCATTTATGGATTTGGAAAAGGCGTTATGACAGGGTGGATAGGGGGCAATGTGGCAGATGTTGCAGGTGTATGGTGTAGGAGGTAGATTACTGAAAGCAGTGAAGAGTTTTTAGGAGGATAGTGAGGCTCAAGTTAGAGTATGTAGGAAAGAGGGAAATTATTTCCCAGTAAAAGTAGGCCTTAGACAAGGATGTGTGATGTCACCGTGGTTGTTTAATATATTTATAGATGGGGTTTGTAAGAGAAGTAATGCGAGGGTCTTGGCAAGAGGCGTAGAGTTAAAAGATAAAGAATTACACAAAGTGGGAGTTGTCACAGTTGCTCTTTGCTGATGACACTGTGCTCTTGGGAGATTCTGAAGAGAAGTTGCAGAGATTGGTGGATGAATTTGGTTAGGGTGTGCAAAAGAAGAAAATTGAAAGTGAATACAGGAAAGAGTAAGGTTATGAGGATAACAAAAAGATTAGGTGATGAAAGATTGGATATCAGATTGGAGGGAGAGAGTATGGAGGAGGTGAATGTATTCAGATATTTGGGAGTGGACGTGTCAGCAGATGGGTCTATGAAAGATGAGGTGAATCATAGAATTGATGAGGGGAAAAGGGTGAGTGGTGCACTTAGGAGTCTGTGGAGACAAAGAACTTTGTCCTTGGAGGCAAAGAGGGGAATGTATGAGCGTATAGTTTTACCAACGCTCTTATATGGGTGTGAAGCATGGGTGATGAATGTTGCAGCGAGGAGAAGGCTGGAGGCAGTGGAGATGTCATGTCTGAGAGCAATGTGTGGTGTGAATATAATGCAGAGAATTCGTAGTTTGGAAGTTAGGAGGAGGTGCAAGATTACCAAAACTGTTGTCAAGAGGGCTGAGGAAGGGTTGTTGAGGTGGTTCGGACATGTGGAGAGAATGGAGCGAAACAGAATAACTTCAAGAGTGTATCAGTCTGTAGTGGAAGGAAGGCGGGGTAGGGGTCAGCCTAGGAAAGGTTGGAGGGAGGGGGTAAAGGAGGTTTTGTGAGCGAGGGGCTTGGACTTCCAGCAGACATGCGTGAGCATGTTTGATAGGAGTGAATGGAGACAAATGGTTTTTAATATTTGACGTGCTGTTGGAGTGTGAGCAAAGTAACATTTATGAAGGAGTTCAGGGAAACCGGCAGGCCGGATTTGAGTCCTGGAGATGGGAAGTACAGTGCCTGCACTCTGAAGGAGGGGTGTTAATGTTTTAGTTTAAAAACTGTAGTGTAAAGCACCCTTCTGGCAAGACAGTGATGGAGTGAATGATGGTGAAAGTTTTTCTTTTTCGGGCCACCCTGCCTTGGTGGGAATCGGCCAGTGTGATGATAAAAAAAAAAATAAAAAAAAAAAAAATGTATGAAAGAGGGGAAGGTACCTAGGGATTGGCGGAGAGCATGTATAGTCCCTTTATATAAAGGGAAGGGGGACAAAAGAGATTGTAAAAATTATTAAGGAAATTTACAGATTACCAGGGGTATATGGTAGGGTTTAAGAAAAATTAAGGTAAGGGATGGGTTGGGATGGAAAGGGGGTTTTAAAGGTGGGTAGGGGGATGGTATCAATGTTTAATTTAAGAAAATTGAAAAATTTTTGTAAAGGTAGGGAAGTTTTTATTGATTTTGGGATTTAAAAAGGTAGATAAGTTGGATAGAGGGAATGGGGAAATTGAGTATAGGGTGGGGAAAAAGTTACAAAATGGGGAAAGAGTTTTTATGAGGATGGGACCCCCCTATTAGGGGGTGAAGGGGGGTTTTTTGGTAAAAGGAAAGGGGTTTTTGACAGGGATGTGTAAGCAAGGGTTGTTAAATATTTATAGATGGGGTTTAAAAAAATAAATTTTTAGGGGGGGGAAGAGGGGTGGGTTTTTGGAGTTTTCAAATAAAAAATGGAAAAAACCATTTTTTTGTGAGAACGGGGTAGGGGTTCCCTAAAGGGGAAAATTGAAAGGTTATGGTGGTTTGGGAGTGGGGGTGTAAATAAAAGTTAAAAGTGAAATAAAAAGGGGTAAGGTATGGGGACAATATTTAATGAAAAATTATATCTTGTGGAGGGGGGTTGGGAAAAGGAAAATTTTTAAAATTTCTTGGGAGTTGAAGTGTCGGCGGTGATTTTTGAAGGATAGTTAACTAAATTGTGGAAAAAAAAGGTAATTATATATATTAAAAAAAATTTATTATAGGAAAAAGGGAATTTAAAGTATATTTTTAAAATTTTATGGGGGTTTAACTTTTTATCAGCACAACGGTTGGGGCCCCAGGGGAACCTTCAAGGGGCTGTTGGTTTTAAATTTTATCAAAAAATTCGGGTGTAAAAATTATTAGTTTTTTAAAAAGTTTACAGGGGGGAAGATTTGTTATTTTTCCTTTTGGGGGAGAAAAATAAAAAGAAAGATTGGAAAAAAATGAAGAAAACCCGGGGGGGGTTTGTAAAGGTTGGGGAAGGGGGGGGTAGGGGGGGTTTTGGGTGGGGGGTTAATTTTGAGGGCGGCATACGTTTGTGGATAATGGAGCGGGGGCCCCCCGCAATTACCTATTAAAAAATTTTTAAAGTTTTTTTAATCTTTGAGTGTATTTTGGGGGCAAATGGACAATCACTTACAAATTTTAGGGAAAAATTCTCTTTCCCCCCAAACTATTCGGAGTTGAAAAAAAACGAAGGGGGGTTTCCCTTTTAAATTTATAAATATATATGTATATTCTTTCTTTCTTTCAACAAACCGGATATTCCCCCCCAAATGGGGTGGGAAAAAAAAAGAAAGTTTTCCCCAATTTAGAATAAACAGAGGGGGTTATACCCCCTTGCCCGGGTTTTAGTGTTTACAAAGTTATTTAGGGGAAGAATTTTGTTTATTTTGGGATAAGGGGAAAAACAAGAACAGAAAAAAATAAAAAACCAAGAGGGGTTTTTTGTACAATAGTTTGCGGGAGGAGGTACCTAAGGGCGTGGTGCAAAATACTAAATTTTTTTTTTAAAAAAAAAACCCCAGCAACCCCACAGTAAAAAACAATTTAACACTTCCTTTTCATCACTTGGAAAAGGGGTTTTTCCCCCTCGGTTTTTTCACCAACCCCTCCTAGGTAATTTTATTAAATTAATTAATTTTTTTAAAATTTTTATAAATTTTATATTTTAATAAAATAATATTAAAATAATTTTTTTTTAACCCCTTTCCTTTTTTTCAACCGCTACCCACCGGAAGGGGTCCCAAAGAAAAAAACAAACCTCCTTTAATTTAAAATTTTCAGGGAAACCCCTTCCCCGGGGCTTTTTGCCCTCTTCCCAAACACTCTTGGGAAGATTCTGTTCCTTTTCCCTAATGGGTCCCAAAAAAAAAATTAAAAAAAAAGGGAAAAACCCTTTAAAAATTTTTTTGACACGTTTTTGGTAAATGAACTAATCAAACTACGAATTTTGCTTTATTTTAACACCCCAAAAGACACCAGCAAATCCTCCACATATAAAACAATTAAGGCTTGTTTTACCTCATTCCCCTTTCCCCCCGGCTTCTGTCCCACACCCTAAATATATTTTTCATATTTATTTTTCTTTTTTTCTTTTAAACCCCCCGGCCGCCCACCCTCCCAAAAGGGAAAAACAAATTCTCCTTTTTCATTTTTTTAATTTTATAAAGAATTCTCCCCTTTTCCTTTTACGCTTTAAACCTGCACCCTTAAAAAAAAATTCTGTTCCATTCCCCAGGAGAAAGGGAAAAAAAAGAACAAATTAAAAAGAAAAAAAAACCCAAAAAGGGGGTTGTAAAATGCTTTTTCCTTAGTTATTAAAATTTAAAACAAAGGGGCAACAACCTTAAGGCTATTTTATGGAAAAAACCCCCCAAAAATCCTCCATCATATAAAACTTTCAGGCTTTCGTTTTAATCATTGGCAACGGAGTACCCCCGGGGCTTTTCCCAAATTTTTAAACCACAAAATATATATATTTTTTTTTTTTTTTTTTTTTTAAAACCCAAGTCGGCGTCTCCCCCGAGGCGGGGTGACCCAAAAAAGAAAGAAAACCCCCAAAAAAGGGAAAAACTTTCATCACATTAAAAACCTTTCCCCCTCGCACATTTCCTTTTTTTGCGGGTGCTCAGAATCAACAGTCTAAAAGCTAAACTTAAAAAATACAAACATACCCTCCAAATGCCAAATCCAAACCCCCCTTTAAAGTGCAGGCATTGAAATTCCATTTCCGGGACTCAAGTCCGACATATAAAATACGGTTTCCCCGAATCCCTTACAAATTTACCCTGCTCAACTCCAACAGTCGTCAGGCCCAAGTACCATTCGTCTCCATTCATCCACTAACAGCTCAGACCTTCGGGAAAGTCCAAGCCCTTACCCACAAAACCCCTTTACCCCCTCTCTCCAACCCTTTCGGGACGACCCCTACCCCGCCTTCTTCCCCTATAGATTTATTTGCTTTCCACTCATTTACTGTGACCCATTCTCTCTAAATCCCAAAACCCCCTTCAACAACCCCTTTTGCCCTCGAAAATATTTTTATTAACTCCACCTTTCCAAAATTTCCACACCCGAATTTTTTGCAAAATATTTACCCACCATTCCCCCTTAAAAAGACATCCCGCTGCCCCCAAATCGTCCCTCGCTGCTGCATTTACCCCCAAGTTTCACCCCCCCCATTAAAGTGGGGGTACTATTTTTATTTTCATAATTCCCTTCTTGCCCCATAATAACGTTTTTTGACTAAATTTAAACCCAACGCACCACTCACCTTTTTTCCCTCATAAATTCTTGAAAAACCTCATCCTTCAAAAATCCACCCGCCGACACGTAAACCCCAAAGTCTGAAAACATTCCTTTTCCATATCCTCCTCCCCAATTTGTATCAATTTTTTTAAAAATCTTTTGGGACCCCCTCATCCCCTTTTGCTTTTCTATGTTTTTTTCAACTTTACCTTTACACAACCCCAAAACTATCCACTAACCTTTAAATTTTTCTTAGAATCTCCCAAAAGCCGTTCATCAGAAAAAAGTAAACGTGTCAATTCCCCATTTTAAATTTGATTCCCCATATTTAAATCCCCCCCTCCCCAAAAAACACCCTACATTTATTCCTTTCAACCCATCTATAAATTATTAAACAACCAGGTGACATTCCCAAATCCCTGCTAAGACCTCTTTTACCGGGAAGTTCCCCCTCTTTTACACACCCAACCCTGAGCCCACTATCCTCATAAAAACTTTTTTCAGCATTTAATAATTTACCACCATTCCAATACTTGCAACATCGCCACATTGCCCCTCTATCCACTCTATCATATCCTTTTCAAACCATAATGCAATTTAAAAATTCCCTATCTTTATCTAAATAGTTCCATATATCTTCAAGTCCCGTTTTACACATCCCCCACCCCCTCTAAAACCTCCCTTTCTCATGCCCAAACCTACATTCTGTCTTTCCTCAATTTTTTCAAATTTTTAACCCCACCCTACACTTTTCCTGGTATACTCAGTAAGCTTATTTCTAAATTTTTTTTCAGCTCTTTTGTTTTCCCCTTTTCCCCTTTTTATAAAGGGGGTATACATGCTCTCTGCCTCCCCAGGTACCTTCCCCCTTTCATACTTTATTAAACAAAAAGTACCAACCCCCACCCAAATTTTCCCCCCCGCTTTTAACATTTCTGTCATGATCCCATCAGTTCCCCTGCTTTACCCCCTTTCATTTTCGTAATGCCTCAGTACCTCCCCCCCACTTCATTTCCCTTTTTTTCACTCCTAAAATTTGGTTACCTCCCCGACCGTGCATGAAATTCTCCTCTTTTCTTCCTAAAAATTTAAAAGTTCCTCAAAATATTTCCCCCCTCTACCCCAAAACCTCCATTCCCCATCTACAACCCCCACTCTGTTTTTTAAAATGAAAAACCATTTTTCCCAGGGTTTCTTAAACTTGTTTTAAATTTACTCCAAAATTTTTTCTTATTTTATTTTAAAAAATTTTTGAAGTGCCTCTCCCCCTCTATCATCTCCTCCTTTTGCACTCTGTCACCCCCTCCTTTACTTTCTTTTTCTCTCCAATTTTCTGCTATTTATATAAATTTTTATTTTATATATATATATTTATATAAAATATATATATATATATTATATTATATATTTTTAATATATTTTTTTTTTATAAAATTACCCAAAAGGGGGGGGAAAAAAAAAAAAAAAAAAGGGAAAAAATTTTTACCATATTATATATGTCTTTCCCGGGGGAAAGGGGGGGTTTAAACACCCCCCCACAAATTTTTTTAAAAAAAAAAGAAAAATTAAAACCCCCTTTGGTGCGGCAACCCCTCCCAACCAAGGCCCCCCCCCTGCCTTTCCCTTTAATCCCTTCAAAAATTTTTTTTGCCAAAAAACCGAAAAATATTTAAAAAAATTTTTTTTTTTTTATTTTTCAACCGTCACCAGTTGGGGTTCCCCGGGCCCTCGCAACAAACCCCCTTTCCCCCCCTCCACCCTTCCGGCCGACCCCACCCCGCCCTTTTTTTTTACTTTAAGGGGGATCCTCTTAATATTCTTTTTATTTTCCATGCCCAAAAAACCTAACAACCCTTTCCCCCCCTTGGAAAAAATTTGGAACCCCATTTAATTCCCAAATAATTTTGCCTAATTAAAAACCACCATTCCCTCGAACATTTCCCCGCCTCCAGTTTTCCGTGCAAATAACCCACCTTTTACAATTTTTAAAGAGCGTTTGGTTTAAAATATCCCCCTCATCATTTTTTTTGCCTCCAAGGAAAAAAAGTTTTTGTTTTCCACAGATTCCCAAATGAATAATTTTTTCCCTCATAAAAATTCTATGATTCACTAGTTTTTAAACAATATATTGATAATTATGTCTGTGCACTTATTGTGTTGTATACAACGAGTGAATATATGTACATTGCACCTTACTTTGGACTCACAGGCCACGTAAGTTATATGAAGAAATAAAATAGTGAAAAAAAAACAAGAAACCTTCAAATACAAATAAACCAAAGTTTACTGGGTAAGCGGCAATCGCCGCTGTCGCCATACGCAGCCCATTTTCTGCCAATTTCACGCCTCTATATCTCGGTAAGTACTGATGGCAAAATTTTTTTTTGTACTAAAACAATCAGAAAAATAATCTTAACATTTTCATAAGAATTTTTTTTTTTTTTTTTTTTAATATTTTTTTGACACCAGGAGACACTTCAGGATTTGGGGTTTAGACAGTCAAGGGGTTAACATTTCTGCAAGCGGCAGCGCTCCATGTTGCCATCACCTGAGCATTCAGCGCAACTTCGCGGGCTTATACCTTGGTAAGTACTGACTCTAGCTTTTTTTTTTTCTTATCTTATAACGTGTAGAATAATGCCCTCTTAATTAAAAAAAAAAAAAAAATTCTAAATATTTGGTGCACTGGGCGAGAAAACGTAGATCTACATTTGGACAGTTTAAGGGTTAAATAAGGTATTACAAGGACCCCAATGGAAGTAAGTTACAACGACTTTTTTGGGTTATCCTAAGTAATCTACACATACTCTGCTCTTCTTCTTTCAACAAACCAGCCGTATCCCAGTAAGGCAGGGTGGCCCAAAATAGAAAAACAAAAGTTTCTCTTTTTAACTTTAGTAATGTATACAAGAGAAGGGATTACTAGCCCCTTGCTCCAAGCATTTTAGTTGCCTCTTACGACATGCATGGCTTACGGAGGAAGAATTTTGTTCCACTACATATGCTGCTATGTATGATAATTTATGTTATTGTATTTATGTGCACCTGTACCTGAATAAACTTACTAAACAATCCACACTCTTGCACCTCAGCCCAGCCTATAGGGCCATAGCATCCCTTTTCACTCTGTCAGAATCACTGACATATACCAGCAGCCACAATATAAGGCAGGAAATATTATTTGTGTTACATTCGTAGCCTTAAGCAATACATTAAACATAATGCATCACGATAATGAACAACAATTCCATTATCATTTTTATTGTTGTAAGATTTCGCATTTTTGAAGGGGTCCCTGAAACGTAACCCCATTTTTCCCATAAAATTCTAAAGTTTGTTTAACACAGAATGTAACTACCATGTTAACTGATGGTCTACTGTACATAGTTTTTCTGGTGGCACTGGACTAGAAAGAATGTCTTGTCATTTCTTGCCATACACTCCTACAAGCCGCCCAGCTACCACACCTCACAAATAAGTCAATTTGTTCTAGTATGGTTGTATGTATTATATTTATATGATATGTAGCATGTTTCTTATATAATGATGAAGAATATCATAGATGGATTAATGAAAATGTCTATAATAAAGTAATAAAGTACCCCAGAGCAATTATTATTATGTTTCTTATGTTTTTACATCTTCAACACTAGTGAGAAAGTCTTAGCTACTTCCTCGCCTGGTGTAGCTACTCTTACTTTGTAACAATGCTAAATAATGATTTCAATGTACTTGCACAGATGTGTAAGTTTATTTAGGTACAGATACAGTGGAGCCCCGGTTATCGGATGTTTTTATGGCGCCCAGTTATCGGCCATTTGGGACTTGTCCATCTGCCGGCTAGGGCCGCTTGCGAGTTAGTTTGGCTTTGTCTCTCGGTGGCTGAGGAAGCTTTTGCTTATACATCCAAACATTTTGCTTATATCCCATTGTAGTTTGTGTTATTTTTGCAGTGCAACTGTGAAATAAGTAACCATGGCTCCAAAGAAAGTTCCTGTGGTAAAGAAAGTGAGAAACACCATGGAATTTAAGTGTGAAGTGATAGAAAAGTTTGAAAGTGGTATGAAGGTGGTGGAACTTGCCAGGATGTACAGCAGGAATAAATCAACAATTACATCCATCCTGGCAAAGAAAGAACAAATCAAAGATGCTAATGTTGCAAAAGGAGTAACTTTTCTAACTAAACAAAGGCACCAATAATGTAAGAGATGGAAAAGTTATTATTATTGTGGATTAAGGAAAAAGAATTAGTGGGAGACAGTGTTGTGGAGTCTATTGTTTGTGAGAAGGCAAGGCAGTTGCATGAGGATCTTGCAAAGAAAATGCCTGGAACAAGTGCTGCAGTTTGTGAATTTAGGGCCAGCAAAGGATGGTCTGATAGATTTAAGAAGAGTAGTGGAATACACAGTGTTGTAAGGCATGGTGAGGCTGCAAGTTCTGACAAATGTGCGGCTGAAAAGTATGTTCACGAATTTCAATACTATGCAAAGGCTGAAGGATTCAAACCCCAACAAGTGTTCAATTGTGATGAAACAGGCCTGTTTTGGAAGAAAATGCCAAAGAGGACCTACATTACCCAGAGGGAAAAGGCATTGCCAGGACACAAGCCTATGAAAGACAGGCTTTCTCTTTTGTTGTGTGGTAATGCTAGTGGGGATTTCAAAGTGAAGCTTTTACTCATGTATCACTCAGAATATCCCAGAGTGTTTAAGGAAAGCAATGTCATGAAGAATAGATTGTGTGTGATGTGGAAAGCTAATAATAAGGCATGGGTCACAAGGCAAACTTTTAAAGAGTGGGTTAATGATGTGTTTGGCCCAAGTGTGAAAAAATACCTCCTGGAAAAGAAATTGCCACTCAAGTGCCTCCTGTTACTGGACAATGTTGCTGCACATCCTCCAGACTTTGAAGACCAAGTGTTTATGGACTTCAGTTTTATAAAAGTGAAGTTCTTGCCTCCTAACACCGCTCCTCTCCTCCAGTCCACGGACCAGCAGGTCATTTCTAACTTCAAAAAACTCTACACAAAAGCAGTTTCAAAAGTGCTTTGAAGTGACATCAGACACTCAGTTGACCCTAAGACAGCTCTGGAGGAATCACTTCACTATCCTCCACTGCATAAGCCTTACAGGTAAGGCTTGAGAGGGAGTGACTTCCAGGACTTTGAACTCTGCTTGGAGAAAACTGTGGCCAGATTGTGTCCAAGAGAGGGATTTTGAAGGGCTTGAGGATGACCCTGACCCTGCCGACCCTGTGGACTCTACTGTGGCACTGGGGAAGTCCCTGGGGTTGGAGGTGAGTGGCAAGGATGTGGAAGAGTTGGTGGAGGAACACAGGGAAGAGTTAATCACTGAAGAGCTTCATCTCAAACAGCAACAGACTGCAGCTGAGGAACTTGCTTCAGAGGAGGAGGAAGAGGGAGTGAAGGAGGTGCCATCTTCAGAGATTAAAGAGGTGTATGCAATGTGGACTAGGGTGCAAGCTTTTGTAAAGAAACACCACCCTGACAAAGCTGAAACAAGCCATATCTGTGACATGTTTAGTGACAAAACCCTGTCCCACTTCAGGGAAATCTTCAAGAGACGCCAGAAACAGAGCACTCTGGACAGTTATTTTGTGAGACAGGGATCCAGTGACTCTCAAGTTGGTCCTAGTGGCATTAAAAGACAGGGTATGGAAGTAACCCCAGAGAAGGCTCTGCTACTTAGTCTTTATAGAGGGGGATTCCCCTTCCAAACATAAACTCCTCCCTCTTGCCTCCTCCCTATCTTCCAGAAGCCAGCATTAGCCTTCAATAAAGGTATGTGATACTTACATAATTGTTAAAAAAATGACTTTGTGAATATTTTTGTTTGGAACGGATTAATTGTATTTCCATTAATTCTTATGGGAAATATTAATTCGGTGTTTGGCCATTTCGGTTATTGGCAGACCTTCTGCAACAGATTACGGCAAATAACCGGGGGTCCACTGTACACATAAATACAATTATCAGTATTATCTCAGCCATAGACATACCTTGCTCACTGAGTTTAATCACTTCTAACTTTGCACTTAAAATAGCCTTATGACCCTTCTTTTTATCACAACTACCCTTAGATGTCACTAACACAAAAAGAGTACATCTACATAAAAATATGCAATAACTTTATAACACCCAGAACTTTGGAAAGTTTCCAGACAGAATCGAGAGAGATGCGGAGCTTACAGAGGATGTAAACAGAGAAAATGACATGTGAGGACCCAGATGGGAGCTCAGGCCATAATAGTGAATTAGGAGTCGCATAAACAAATTTCTGGGTAGAATTTGAAATGTACTTTTGTTTTTCTTTTTTGAATTTTGTTTTTCTTTTTAGGCCACCCTGCTTTGGTGGGATACAGCTGGTTTGTTGAAAGGAGAAGAATTTGAAATGTCTGTATTAGTGAAGCACCAAGAAGTAAAACATCATAAATCAGGGCCCTCCTGTACTCAATTTTATGCTCATGCCAATAACATCAAAATTAGGCAATATCCACCAATACAAATACTTTGACACACCCCTACCTTGTACTTCATATACCTTATACTTTCACCATAACTGGCACTAAATAATGATCCGATATATTTACTGCTCTCTAAAACCATGCACACGTAGACGTCTACCCATCAACCTAGTATTTACTAATACACAGTCTATCAAACTGCTATCATTGTTCCATTTACCCTATCATATCTTGTATAATTTTATATCCTCTTTTTCTTAAAGTAAGTACTGCTTATTACCAAAGCCCTCTCTCTTTTTTAACAGACTAGCCATCTCCCACTGAGATAGAGTGATCCAAGAAAGAAGAAACATTTTTACTCACTCCATCAATGTCTTGCCAGAGGTGCATCAATACTACAGTTCAAAACTGCAAATATCCCCACTCCTCCTTCAGAGTGCAGGTGCTGTACTTCCCACCCCTAGCACTCCAAACTTGCCTACTATGCCATCTACGACAGCTTCTCTAACTTTAAATGCATATACAAAATTATATGACAAACAAGTGAAAATGTGTAAGTACTTATGGGCAGGGCACATCAGCATCAAGCCAAGTGTGTGTCAAGAATTAAAACAACAAATGTAGGAATGTAACACTCTATTATTTGAAATTTATTATCAAGAGGTTTATGCTGACTTGGCTATTTCCATAATTATTAAATACAGTACACTGTTTATATTAGCAAATCCTTATGGTAAGATGATAATTATCCCCACACTCACTGTCTAACCAACAACAGGACAGTCATTTCTTTCTCATCTTATCATGACTAACACAGAATATACAGTACAGTTTTACTAATCCAAACACACATCATATGATTCAAAGCCTAGACTTAGAGTAATATGAATTTAACATGCAATAACACTAACCTGGGGAGAACTAAGCTTGCAGAGTCTAATGGAATTTGACTCAGAGCTATTTCAAACAATTTTTCAAACTGTTTCACAAGGTTAACCTGAAAATCTTGGAGCTGAGGAAAGGTATACAGTGGTAAGTACAGAGATGAGTTACACTGTCCGAATCACCGTACACATAGCTGAAATGAGGGAGGAGGCCAGGTTAGTGTATTAATGCCTTTACTTAATAAGCCAATAAGTCCAAAAAAAGGCCAAAAAGTTAACCATTTAATGTTTTGTTCTTCACAAATAAAATAAAACTAGGATGAGACCTAAATATTACTGAAAGAATGAGGCAGAAATTGAAAAAAGGAGATGAGTTAAAATAAAAGACCACTATGGCAATGAAACACACATTAAAATATTAAATTCAAATAACCATCAGTTACCAGTATTGAAGCAAGCTGTCACAGAGACAAAGTAAGTTACTGTAGATTTTGGCTGTGCTCAGACAAAAACAAAATAAGAGTACAACATATAAAAGCAGATGTACAAAAAGCAAACAGATAGTAACAATTCATGTTCATTCAGGAAGATTTACTATAAAAAAGAAAAAAGAAAAAATGGATTTGGAAGCTTTAAGGGCATATCAATTAGAAAAGACTTGTCAAAAAAGATATACCTAAAATAATAGAATATACAGAGACTGATAAAATACTAAATGACAAAAGAAATAAAGATAAAAAAGATAAAAAGATTTTGAGAAAATTCACCTATCAAATAGAGTGGTCCTTCAAGTTATGATATTAATCTGTTCCAGATAATGTACCATACTTCAAAACCCCAAAATACATGTCTTGGCAATTCATTCCAAGACCCTGGAAGTGCGACTTTTACTGCTTCTTGGACATGAGGAATTGGTAGTATGGCGGTGGTGCGAAGAGGGTGAAAACGAGGTTACTGGTTGGAAGGAAAAGATTCTTCCAACTCCTGCCTCTAGAAAAAACTGTCCAGAGTCATTTGTTTTTGTTGCTTTCTTCTGAGGCTCTTAAAATGAGATGAAACATTTTCCTCAGAAACACACGAAGCGAATTCAGTTTTTACAATGTCTCGTGCTTTCTTATATTCTTTTCACACTATCTCAATGAGTAAACAACTCCTGAATTTCTGCAGCTGTTATCCTATGATCATCACCCTTTACTTCTTCCTCCTCAATGTCCTTCTCGTCCATATTCCCAAATTCCTGTAGCTCCTCTGTTGTCAATTATCTGTTGTCCTAAATTAACTCCTCCACATCCTCTTCAACCTCCAGCCCATTACCTAACCAAGAGTGACAATCTCCTATTTTACATCCCCCTCAGCCTCAAATCCTTAAGTCATAAGTGATTGAAGTTCACAAGGTCTTCCAGGTCACAATGAGGCAATGAGTGGAAAAATCATTCCAGGAATTCACTGAGTCTCACACAATCTAAAATATCACACTTAAGTGTTCCAGAATTCATTGAGGCTGATAGTGCTATCTCCTAAAGTCTCTGCAAAGCATTGGCAAACTTCATCTTCGTGTAAATCTTTTTGAAATTTGCAGTCACTTGCTAGTCCAAAGGCTGAAGCAGAGGCTTGGTGTTGGGTGGGAGGAGTTTAATTCTAACAAAATTACATTCTGCCACCAGAGATTGGATAAGTTCTGGATCATGTCCTGATGCAATATCCAACAGTAACAGTGCCTACAGGGGAAATCTATTGATCTGCAGATAACTTGTGACTGACAGACAAAACACTTCTTAAGCCCATTCATTGAGGAATTGTGTTTGTCACCCAAGCCTTCTTGCTGCAATGCCAGAACACACCCAACTACCCTTGGATACTTTTTGTGGTTTAAATCCTCTGGGGGTTTTCTTATTAATCAGGTTAAGAACATAAGAACATAAGAACGAAGGAACACTGCAGAAGGCCTACTGGCCCATGCGAGGCAGGTCCAAGTCTCCTACCGGCTTAAGCCAATGTACCCAACCTAGTCAGGTCAGGTCACATTGACTTAAGGGAGGAACACGGCAACCGACCTGTTAGCACAAGCTATCAGGTCTAACTCACACCCACCCACATCTACTCATGTATTTATCCAACCTATTTTTAAAGCTACACAACGTTCTGGCCTCTATAACGGTACTTGGGAGTTTGTTCCACTCATCCACAACTCTATTACCAAACCAGTACTTTCCTATATCCTTCCTGAATCTGAATTTTTCCAACTTAAAACCATTGCTGCGAGTCCTGTCTAGGCTAGATATTTTCAGCACACTATTTACATCCCCTTTATTTATTCCTGTCTTCCATTTATACACCTCAATCATATCCCCCCTAATTCTACGTCTTTCTAGAGAGTGCAGTTTCAGGGCCCTTAGTCTATCCTCATAGGGAAGGTTTCCGATACATGGGATCATCTTTGTCATCCTCCTTTGTACATTTCCAGAGAATTTATATCCATTCTGTAATACGGTGACCAAAACTGTGCAGCATAATCTAAATGAGGCCTAACCAAGGATGTATAGAGTTGAAGAACAACCTGAGGACTCCTATTATTTATGCTTCTTGATATGAAGCCAAGGATTCTATTAGCTTTATTGCGAACACTTATGCACTGTTGTCTTGGTTTCAGATTACTGCTAACCAGAACTCCTAAATCTTTTTCGCAATCCGTAATATTAAGATCTACATTATTTAGTTTATATGTGGCATGGTTATTGTCCTGTCCAACATTTAGAACTTTGCATTTGTCTATATTAAACTGCATCTGCCACTTCTCCGACCACTGCATCAGTCTATTCAAATCTTCCTGGAGTGCTCGAATGTCCTCGTCAGAATGAATTCGACGGCCTATTTTGGTGTCATCGGCAAACTTGCCGATATCGCTCTTTATGCCCTCATCTATGTCGTTTATGTAGATTGTGAACAGCAGGGGGCCCAACACTGACCCCTGTGGAACACCGCTCGTGACGCTTCCCCACTCTGATTTCTCCCCATTTATGCAAACTCTCTGCTGCCTATTTGTCAACCATGCCTCTATCCAGGAAAAAATTTCTCCTCCTATTCCATGTGCTTTAATTTTCCTCAATAGTCTCTGATGTGGGACCCTGTCAAAAGCCTTACTGAAGTCCATATACACAATATCATATTCATTACCATGATCTACCTCCTCAAATACCTTAGTAAAAAAAGTTAATAAATTCGTAAGGCAGGAACGCCCCTTTGTAAAACCATGCTGAGATTCGTTGATTAATTTATGCTTTTCAAGATGGCTACGAACTGCCTCGGCAATTATTGATTCCATAAATTTTCCCACTATGGAGGTTAGGCTTATTGGTCTATAGTTCGAAGCTAAGGACCTGTCACCTGTTTTGAAAATAGGTATCACATTTGCCATTTTCCACTTATCTGGCACCATGCCAGTTTGTAGTGATATGTTGAAAAGATTAGCCAAAGGTGTGCTAAGCTCCTCTTTACATTCCTTTAGAACCTTTGCATACAGTTCATCAGGGCCTGGGGATTTGTTAGGTTTTAATTTATCTATTTGCCTAAGGACCATGTCACTTGTGACCCTAATAGTGCACAGTTTATTATCGTCCTGTTCTACATAATTTATCATTACTGGAATATCGCTGGTATCCTCCTGTGTAAAAACTGAGAGGAAGTATGTGTTAAAAATTCTACACATTTCCTTATCACTGAAATCTCCAATAGCACCCAATAACTGAGTAAGTCTATCTTTCATAGGCTTCTGCCCAGACAACATGGCCTCCTCCTTTGTGATGAATGTTGGCCTGGGCAGTCTTGTCCATATTATTGAGAAATTTGGCATTTGCCATAATAAGGTTTTCAAACTGAAGCTGAAAAGCTTCAGCAGCTTCCTAATCAGCACTGGAAGCCTTACCATGTTTCACAACACTTTTAATATGAATCCTTTTCTTGAAGCCCCCAATCCACCCAGTGCTAGTTTTAAACTAATCATATGGAGTAGCATCACTTCTTAACCCTTTAAGGGCCCAGACCCCCAATCTGAAAATTCCCCACATGGTCCAAGAATTTAAAAAAAAAAAAAATTCTTATGAAATGGTAGAGAACCTTTTTCTGAAGGTAATATAAAAAAAGTACAGTAGATCGTCATTTAACATGGTAGTTACATTCCTAAAAAATGCCGTGTTACGTAAAACCGTAACAGAATAACTGAAGAACTTATGGGAAAAATAGGGTTACATTCCTGGGAGCCCCAAAAAAGCCAAACAACTTTTTTTTAGGCCTCCACATCTTACAAAAATGAAAGTGAATATGTAATTGCAGTTCACTGTCATGATGTATTATGTTGCTTTTACTGCATAAGATTATAAAAGCAACAGCAATAATGGTATTTCTTACCTTAAATTGTGGGTGCTGGTGTTTATGGAGAGTGGAGAGTTATGCTGTGGCCCTACTGGGCTGAGGTGGATGGTTGTACTGGAGTGTGCATAAATTCTGTAATGGATTTCTGTTCTATTTTACCCTACAGTGCATTGTACAACTGATGGAACAACATCAGCTGCTCTAGACACCGTTTCAGGGTCTTCTTCAGTGAAAAAGTCTAACTTTAAGTCATTCAGTTAGTCAGTCAAGTCAGTAAGTCTATCAAGTCATTCAATTAAGTCAGTAAGTCAGTCAATCAAGTCAATAAGGCATTCAGTCAAGTCAGTCAGTCAGTCATTCAGTGAGTCAGTAAGGCATTCAGTCAAGTCAGTCAGTCAGTCATTCAGTGAGTCAGTCAGTCAATCACACAAGCTCATGTTTACCTCATTTTGTGTGCACAAAGCGGGCTTCATTACGACCACAGGTTATCTCTTGTCTAATATCTGTTTTCTTCGTTAATTCTAAGGCTTAAACGCTTATACCTTTTCTTGCCACTTTCAGCAACACTGGTATGCCTACTGGGTGTCATGACTGCTTGGCAGATACAAGATATGGTAATTAAAAGATCAAAACACATTCACAAACACAGCTAGCTTGAAATAGGTAGTAGGTTGGTAGACAGCAACGGCCCAGGGAGGTACTACCGTCCTGCCAAGTGAATGTAAAACGAAAGCCTGTAATTGTTTTACATGATGGTAGGATTGCTGGTGTCCATTTTTCTGTTTCATAAATATGCAAGGTTTCAGGTACGTCTTGCTACTTCTACTTACACTTAGGTCACACTACACATACATGTTATTTTTATTATTATCACACTGGCCGATTCCCACCAAGGCAGGGTGGCCCGAAAAAGAAAAACTTTCACCATCATTCACTCCATTACTGTCATGTACAAGCATATATATACACACCCCTCTGGGTTTTCTTCTATTTTCTTTCTAGTTCTTATTCTTGTTTATTTCCTCTTATCTCCATGGGGAAGTGGATCAGAATTCTTCCTCCGTAAGCCATGCGTGTTGTAAGAGGCGACTAAAATGTCAGGAGCAAGGGGCTAGTAACCCCTTCTCCTGCATATATTACTAAATGTAAAAGGAGAAACTTTCGTTTTTCCTTTTGGGCCACCCCGCCACGGTGGGATATGGCCGATGTGTTGAAAGAAAGCTAGCTAGCTTGTAGCAGAGAAGAGAAACTGGACGCATATGAAGTACAAATACTGGGATGGTGTGTTGGGGGTGGCAGGGGATGGCGGGAGATCTCCCCCGTTGATCCACAATAAGGCGGCTGCTTGAAGAGAAGGGAATTTTTTTCCCGTCCCGCAAACTGAACAGTGTTAAATTAATTTTACAAAGTGTTTATAGAATTGTGCCACAATTCTTCAATCGTGGTATACCCGAATCATGCCAAATCTGTACAAAATTTGACCAAAAACCTGACGAAATTATGCTCTCGGGAATTTTGCTGTGTCAGCGATATTTACGCACTGGTGATTTTGCCCATTTTGATTCCTATTTTAGCCCAATTACATTGTTCCATTAGATCAAATTACTAGCTATTTCACTAGTATGTGTTCCATTTTATCTATTTAGCACAAGAAATTGGCCAATTAACTATTTCAACTACCCAATAAAGTAATCAGAAATTGGTAATTTTGCCAATTTCACACAAAGTTCAAAATATTCCAATTTCAAAACAGGGTCCAAAATAAACAATGCAGACATTACTGGCACTAAAATAACATTTCCTCTGTTTATCAGTTATGTTTCCAGACTTTACATATGAATTCCATTTTGATTTTTTTATTCACAAAGAATTTTTATGCATACCAAAAAATAGAAGATTTACTATTATGCAACACTGTAATAATTGTATAAATAATATCAGCACATTCATGAATGTACATTAGACCCACCAGGTGGCATTTATTGGACACATGATGTGATTTGTTTAATCTTTAACATCGGCAAAAATCGAACATTAATGCAAGTTTGAGCTCAATTTCAAAGCTATTTTCAGTCCTAAAACCAATCAAAATCATCTTTATTTCTGTAATATATCTTCCATTCTATCAAATGAGATCAAGAAATCGTGAATACAACTGTAAAAACCATACGAAAATACACCACAAAGTTGCTGTTTTAATCCAAAAACACAGTCACAGTTTTTTTTTTCTCATTATGCACTGCATGCTGCAGGATTTGTTTTATAGGATGCACACACACATGCATTCTCTCATATCTAGGCCTAAATTTACCGCTCACAGCTTATCTAAGTGAGCTGAACTCATGACATAGAACTACGACTTGAACCCAGGCTTCAAAGCCGCAGAGCTACGGGATGGACCCTGTAGGGTAATGGGTGAATGGTGTTTTTAATTATCGTAAATTTGTCTTGTACACTCACTGATATGACCTGCAGGCACTGTATCTCTGCATCTGCTTCTCTCTTATCCACAATAACAACAGTTTTTCCATCTCTATGACAATTTCTCTGCCTTATTTTCATTAGCTTAAGATTCATTAGCCACTTTAATATTCTTTATTACTTCTATTTGCTTGACAGCAACAGAGATGGTTGATACTGAAAAGCCATACTCATGCACCAATGCACTAATTCTAACTTCATTATACTCTTTCACAATTTCCTGCTTCATCTTCAGGGGTCATGATGACTTAATACAAAAAATAGCATAATTAAATCACTAAGAGTTGGTAGGGGCAACATATATGGGACCTTGAAACTGAAAAGGAAACAACAAACTGTATTACAAACACTGCTACTGAATGAGATGCTATTCCAGAAACATTCATTCCTATCACTGACTGGCTGCTAAGCCACCCCCACACTCCCACTGATGCTCCTATCAGTTCAGACACTGCCCAATACCTAGAGGCAAGCTACCACATCACTGGTTGGCTGAGGCCCACCAGTGAGCACTAATCATTGTATGTGTATCATATCTCAAATTTTTCATCACAACTCAAAACCAATTCCTCTATGAGGGTAAATCATAACTCAAAATTATTAACTCAAGACCATCAAAACTCAAGGGACCACTGAAGTATAGATTAAAATATCAAAAATAAATGAAAACAATCAGAAAAAAACATACTAATAAACACTGATCAATGGCATAAATGAACCAACATGAAAGGTAATAATAATAATACAGACATTAAGAGTAGGGTGACTCTGAGAAGGAATCATTCACCATCATTCATTCTCTAGTTGTCTTGCTAGAAGTACATGGACATCACAATTCAAATGACCCTCTGAACTGCAACATCCAAGTTCATCCTTAAGACTGTAGACACTACTTCCCATGCCACAACTATAGAGATGATAATCTTATATAAGAATGAATAATAATCTTCTTATATAATAATGGATGATAATCTCTCTCTAATTTATTACCATACTAGCCATCTCCAACCAAGGCAGGGTGACAACCCCCCCCCCCCAAAAAAAAACACTTTCACCATCACTCACTCCATCACTGTCTTACCGGAGGCACACCAACACTACAGTTCAAATGTTCCTCCAAACTGCCTATCTCCACCCCTCCTTCAGAGTGCAAGCACTGTACTTCCTGCCTCCGGGAATGAATCCCATCATAAATGTTACCTTGCTCATACTCCAACAGTAAGTCAAGTCATAAAAACCACTTTCTTCCACTCACTCCTAACTGACATGGTCGCACACGCCTGTTTGATGATAATTTTGTATAATAACAGATTTTTTTTTTTTTTCAACAAGTCAGCCATCTCCCACTGAGGCAGGGTGATCCAAAAAAGAAAGAAAATCCCCAAAAAGAAAATACTTTCATCATCATTCAACACTTTCACCACACTCACACATTATCACTGTTTTTGCAGAGGTGCTCAGAATACAACAGTTTAGAAGCATATACGTATAAAGATACACAACATATCCCTCCAAACTGCCAATATCCCAAACCCCTCCTATAAATTGCAGGCATTGTACTTCCCATTTCCAGGACTCAAGTCCGACTATATGAAAATAACCGGTTTCCCTGAATCCCTTCACTAAATATTACCCTGCTCACACTCCAACAGATCGTCAGGTCCCAAGTACCATTCGTCTCCATTCACTCCTATCTAACACGCTCACGCACGCTTGCTGGAAGTCCAAGCCCCTCACCCACAAAATCTCCTTTACCCCCTCTTTCCAACCCTTTCGAGGACGACCCCTACCCCTCCTTCCTTCCCCTATAGATTTATATGCTTTCCATGTCATTCTACTTTGATCCTTCTCTCTAAATGACCAAACCACCTCAACAAACCCCTCTTCTGCCCTCTGACTAATGCTTTTATTAACTCCACACCTTCTCCTAATTTCCACACTCCGAATTTTCTGCATAATATTTACACCACACATTGCCCTTAGACAGGACATCTCCACTGCCTCCAACCGTCTCCTCGCTGCTGCATTTACCACCCAAGCTTCACATCCATATGAGTGTTGGTACTACTATACTTTCATACATTCCCTTCTTTGCCTCCATAGATAACGATTTTTGACTCCACATATACCTCAACGCACCACTCACCTTTTTTCCCTTATCAATTCTATGATTAACCTCATCCTTCATAAATCCATCCGCCGACACGTCAACTCCCAAGTATCTGAAAACATTCACTTCTTCCATACTCCTCCTCCACAATTTGATATCCAAATTTTCTTTATCTAAATCATTTGATACCCTCATCACCTTACTCTGTCCTATGTTCACTTTCAACTTTCTACCTTTACACACATTCTCAAACTCATCCACTGACCTTTGCAATTTTTCTTTAGAATCTCCCATAAGCACAGTATCATCAACAAAAAGTAACTGTGTCAATTCCCATTTTGAATTTGATTCCCCACAATTTAGCCCCACCCCTCTCCCGAACACCCTAGCATTTACTTCTTTACAACCCCATCTATAAATATATTAAACAACCATGGTGACATTACACATCCCTGTCTAAGACCTACTTTTACCGGGAAGTATTCTCCCTCTCTTTTACACACCCTAACCTGAGCCTCACTATCCTCATAAAAACTCTTAACAGCATTTAGTAACTTACCACCTATTCCATATACTTGCAACATCTGCCACATTGCTCCTCTATCCACTCTATCATATGCCTTTTCTAAATCCATAAATGCAATAAAAACTTCCCTACCTTTATCTAAATACTGTTCACATATATGCTTCAATGTAAACATTTGATCTACACATCCCCTACCCACTCTGAAGCCTCCCTGCTCATCTGCAATCCTAAATTCTGTCTTACCTCTAATTCTTTCAATTATAACCCTACCGTATACTTTTCCTGGTATACTCAGTAAACTTATTCCTCTATAATTTTTACAATCTCTTTTGTCCCCTTTCCCTTTATATAAAGGGACTATACATATTCTCCGCCAATCCCTAGGTACCTTCCCCTCTTTCATACATTTATTAAACAAAAGTACCAACCACTCCAACACTATATCCCCCCCTGCTTTTAACATTTCTGTCATGATCCCATCAGTTCCAGCTGCTTTACCCCCTTTCATTCTACGTAATACCTCAGTACCTCCACCACATTTACATTCTGCTCTTCTTCACTCCTAAAAGATGGAATACCTCCCTGGCCAGTGCATGAAATTGCCACCTCCCTTTCTTCCTCAACATTTAAAAGTTCCTCAAAATATTCTCGCCATCTACCTAATACCTCCCTTTCCCCATCTACTAATTCCCCTACTCTGTTTTTAACTGACAAATCCATACTTTCCCTAGGCTTTCTTAACTTGTTTAACTCACTCCAAAATTTTTTCTTATTTTCATTAAAATTTCTTGACAGTGCCTCTCCCACTCTATCATCTGCACTCCTTTTGCACTCTCTCACCACTCTCTTCACCTTTCTTTTACTCTCCATATACTCTGCTCTTCTTATAACACTTCTGCTTTGTAAAAAACTCTCATAAGCTACCTTTTTCTCTTTTATCACACCCTTTACTTCATCATTCCACCAGTCACTCCTCTTTCCTCCTGCCCCCACCCTCCTATAACCACAAACTTCTGCCCCACATTCTAATACTGCATTTTTAAAACTATTCCAACCCTCTTCAACCCCTCCATTACTCATACTTGCACCAGCCCAACTTTCTGCCAATAGTTGCTTATATCTCACCGAACTTCCTCCTCCCTTAGTTTATGCACTTTCACTTCCCTCTTACTTCTTGTTGCCACCTTCCTCTTTTCCCATCTACCTCTTACTCTAATTGTAGCTACAACTAAATAATGATCCGATATATCAGTTGCCCCTCTATAAACATGTACATCCTGGAGCCTACCCATCAACCTTTTATCCACCAATACATAATCTAACAAACTAATTTCATTACGTGCTACATCATACCTTGTATATTTATTTATCCTCCTTTTCATAAAATATGTATTACTTATTACAAAATTTCTTTCTACACATAGCTCAATTAAAGGCTCCCCATTTACATTTACCCCTGGCACCCCAAATTTACCTACTACTCCCTCCATAACATTTTTACCCACTTTAGCATTGAAATCCCCAACCACCATTACTCTCACACTTGATTCAAAACTCCCCACGCATTCACTCAACATTTCCCAGAATCTCTCTCTCCTCTACACTTCTCTCTTCTCCAGGTGCATACACGCTTACTATAACCCACTTTTCACATCCAATCTTTATTTTACTCCACATAATCCTTGAATTTATACATTTGTAGTCCCTCTTTTCCTGCCATAGCTTATCCTTCAACATTATTGCTACTCTTTCTTTAGCTCTAACTCTATTTGAAACCCCTGACCTAATCCCATTTATTCCTCTCCATTGATAACTTCATTATAAAGTATAATGAATAATATTTTTATTTTATTATTAACACACTGGCCGATTCCCACCGAGGCAGGGTGGCCCGAAAAATGAAAAACTTTCACCATCATTCACCCCATCACTGTCTTGCCAGAAGGGTGCTTTACACTACAGTTTAAACTGCAACATTAACACCCCTCCTTCAGAGTGCAGGCGCTGTACTTCCCATCTCCAGGACTCAAGTCCGGCCTGCCGGTTTCCCTGAATCCCTTCATAAATGTTACTTTGCTCACACTCCAACAGCATGTCAAGTATTAAAAACCATTTGTCTCCATTCACTCCTATCAAACACGCTCACGCATGCCTGCTGGAAGTCCAAGCCCCTCGCACACAAAACCTCCTTTACCCCCTCCCTCCAACCTTTCCTAGGCCGACCCCTACCCCGCCTTCCTTCCACTACAGACTGATACACTCTTGAAGTCATTCTGTTTCGCTCCATTCTCTCTACATGTCCAAACCACCTCAACAACCCTTCCGCAGCCCTCTGGACAACAGTTTTGGTAATCCCGCACCTCCTCATTATATTATGTTTATCATCAATAACAATAAAAAGTTACTAATTTCAAGTACACTGCATCCCTTATGGTATAAATGGTGTTTCTAAAACAACAACAATACCTTAAGAAGCAATTCATTTACCTTTAAATAGCACTTCTCTCCTCTTGGGGTCAGGTTCACGTTCTCGACACAGTAGCTCTATCAAAATCTCGATAACTGTACTGTTGTTAACAATTCCACGACTAACACTGGGCAATAGCCCACTGGGCATGGCAGCATCGCTACCATGACCTGAAAGACAGTAAAGGTTTAGATGTACAGTACATGGAGAAACATGCAAAGTGACATTCATAAAGATAAAAATAAATGCACAAAATGTATTTCAAAAAACACAAGACAGGAGAGCACTTTCAGTAACTGCTTAAGTTTCCTTTGCAGTGCTAAAAGTTTCCAATGTGTTGCACCTCTAATCTGAACACATCAGGACCTGTTGATGGTTCTTGGAAGCCATTACTCCCAAGCTATGGTTGCAGATCAGGCCTCTTCCAGTAATATGAAAGGAAGAGGCTTGGCAAATGATGCAAAACACCTCAGACGAAAGCTGGGGGGCACTATACACTAAAAGAAAACTTAAAAGTGTAAGGAGAACAAGACTCAACACCCTCCCTTCATGCATAAAAGAAAACCACTGGCTGTCTTCACCAGAGAACTTAAGTTCCTCAAATCAGTTCCTGATCAGCTAGACCCCATGGGGCACATATGTTGGTACCAACAGCCTGTTTGATCAGGTCAACAACCAAAAGGATTGATTGGGGACTAGGTGAAGGTGGCAGTAACCACCAAAACCAAGTGCCAGTAACCAATGGGTAACTTTTAATGATGATGTTTTCCCCAATGTGTGGATGAAACATCATCAATAAATACTCTGTGTACTGTAAATGAATTTGTCTCTTCTTTCTACCATCATACTGGTATCCAGTATCATTACTTACCAACCAGAGTAATGAAAAAAAAAAAAAAAAAAAAAAATCATTATGCAATATAGTACTATATCAAAGCTAGACATTGTCTTACATGATGACTGGCAGGCCTGCTTGTTTACATTATGTAATTAACTTCACAGGGTATTAAAAAATTCCCAGGGGCAGCCAGACATGTTTCAGTTCCCCCCCTACCCCTCCTCCTCGGAATTTTTCAGTCCCTGTGAAAGAGAACTACAAAGTAAGTGAGGTCTGCTGGCCATCACGACTTAATATTCGACTTTTTTGCATTAGCCTCAGAGCAACTTTTCCTTTTTTAACACGTTGTCCATTTCCCAATAAGACTGGGGGTTATAAGCCAAGTTGACACACAACTTGAGTCCAGAGAGTGCTGTCTCACCAGAGCTGTAACTTTCACTGAAATCATTATATCAGAACTAGAGACTTTAATGAGGAATGATGGGAAGAAACATTACAAAAATAAAAATGCAAAGTTCCATGCCAACTGTTAATCAAATGTTATACAGAATTTTGAGTTCTTTCAATACAGTACTTCTAAATTATGAGTAATCATTATAGTTTGGAAAGGGGCTTTTAACATTTGAAATCATTATTTTTTGTAACATTAATTCACAAACCACATTTATTTATTGTGTAGGTTATTAGTGCATTATTTTCAGAAATGACAATAACATACAAAGAGGATAAACATAAACATGAACCTCCAAATAAAAGCATTCAGTGTCAGAATATGAAAACATGTGAATCAACATTTCAGACACTAGTTTACACTCATCTGCCAACACTTCATTTCAAGACACATCATCTGATCAAGAAGCTGAACTTGCTTTTCTCACATTTGAATCTCGGCTCACAAACAACTCAAACATTGACAATTTCTGCACAGATTCATTTATTCTCGCTCGCTCGTGCACACAAGCATGCATGCACAGGCACGTACATGCATGCACACACACCCACCCATAAAAAAGACTGCATCAGTGTTAGTTCAATCATTGAAGACCTAACTGATTTATGATTTAAGGATACTGGAGTGTAGCGTAAGTGAAATATATGTATTTCTTTCTATTATATACATACTTTTCATTTACATGAAGTTTAGTTTATTATGTACAACACTTTTTTAACAGAAATTTACAACACTGACAAACAGACTATGCTAAAGTTTCAAAGAATCATGTTTTTTTAAACAGATGCTCTACAAATGCCAAATATCCTTTCCTAGCCATCTTCTGCCAAAGCACTGGAGGGTACCTGCACTCTGAACAAAGGGTGCAGAAGTTACAGTCACAGGGTAATCTCACTGTGATGTTAGCACAATTTTGGAAAGTGTGCCGATGTCACAACTGGATGATGTTGAAAAAAGTTTAAATTATACTTATTTACTTACAATGCAAGCCTGACTACCGAGCAATAAAATGATGCCACATAATAATAATAATAATCTGAACCAACTATACGTGCATTAGCGGTAGTCCCTCTCCCCACTAGCCTCACCTTTGTCCCCTGATAGTAGTTGCAGGACTGTTAGTTGATGGCTAGATAAGTCAAGCTGTTGGTACTAACATCACACACAGCTCTGAACCCATATGTTGAAAAATGTTTTTGACATTGCTATGACAGTTGGATAATCAGTTTCTTTACGAGCTCTGGGTTCATTTCTGGCAGTGTCGGTCCTTCTATACTGTGTTTGCTTATTCTGAATCCTCTATTGGCGAAATATTGTTCCATGTCTATTGTGTCAGTTTGTGCTCTGAATTTTCTTTTGACAGAAGTGCTTGAATTTTCTTCTGACAGAAGTGTCTGTCCTAGTCTACTTGTGTGTGCATGTGCGTACTTCCACATATGTGTGCATGTTGATTCCTCTTCTGAAAATGTCTGTCCATGAGCATACCACAGCTTCTCCTCACTTAACCACAGAGTTCTGTTCCTAAGACATCGCTATGCGAGGAGCATACTATAATGGTAGTGGGTTTGTGTCAACCATCTTTGATATTGTTTTAATGTCACCTTTGCACCATTTATAACATTACTGGTACATTTTGTAATGTTTACAGTACTGTACAGTAGACCGTCATTTAACACGAGTTTCTTTGGCACGATTCGAGTATAGCACGATTGAAGAATTGCGGCACAATTTCATACAACACTTCATAAAATCAATTTAAAATGGTTCAGTTTGTGGGAGTGGAAAAAAAAAAAATTTCCTCAAGCTGCCGCCTTGTTGTGGATGAGCAGGGAAAGTTGTGGATGAGTGAGGAAGACCTCCCGCCATCCCCTGCCACCCCTCAACACACTATCCCAGCATTCGTGCTTCATACATGTCCAGTTTCTCTGCTACAAGCTAGCTGTGTTTGTAAATTGTGTTTCCATCTTTTCATTACCATATCTTGTATCTGCCAAGCAGTCATGACACCCAGTAGGCATACCAGTGTTGCTGAAAGTGGCAACAAAAGGTATAAGCCTTTAAGTCTTAGAATTAACAAAGAAAACAGAGATATTAGACAAGAGATAACTTGTGGCTGCAATGAAGCTTGCTCTGTGCACATAAAATGAAGTAAACATGAGTCTGTTAGACTGAATGACTTAAAGTTAGACTTTTTCACTGAAGAGGACCCTGAAATGGTGTCTAGAGCAGCTGATGCCTTACCATCAACTGTATAATGTACTGTAGGGTAAAATAGAACAGAAATCCATTACAGAATTTATGCACACTCCAATACAACCATCGACTTCAGTACCAGAATCTCTACCATCCACCTCAGCCCAAACACCAGCACCCACAATTTAAGGTATGAAATACTATTATTGCTGTTACATTTGTAATCTTATGCAGTAAAACGCTCTCGCTTCACATGGCGAGGGCCTGGGTTCAATTCCCAGCCAGAGTAGAAACATTGGTCGCGTTTCTTTCCACCTGTTGTCTATGTTCTCCATCAGTAAAATGGGTACCTGGGTGATAGTCGACTGGTGTGGGTTGCATCCTGGGACACTGACCTAATTTGCCCAACATGCTGAGCATAACAAGGGGCTTTCTATATAGTAGTATGTCATTGTTGTCAGCTAGGCCTGTATACCTTGTACATGTGCTTGTAGTAAATAAAGATATTATTATTATATTATTATTAAGATGTGGAGGTCTAAAAAAAGGTGTTTGGCATTTTTGGGGCTCCCAGGAACATAACCCTATTTTTCCCATAAGTTCTTCAGTTCACCTGCAGTAGGCCGTCATTTAGCACGAGTTTATTTGGCACGATTTGGGTATAGCATGATTGAAGAATTGCGGCACAATTTTATGTAACACGTAATAAAATTAATTTAACACGGTTCAGTTTGCAGGAAGGAAAAAAACTTCCCTTTTCCTCAAGTGGCCGCCTTGTTGTGGATCAGCGGGGTAGACCTCCTGCAGTCCCCAGCCACCCCCTGACACCACCTCACCATCCCAGTACTCGTACTTCATACATGTCCAGTCCAACAAGCTTGTGATTGTGTACTGAGTTGATCTTTTAATTACTGTATCTTGTATCTGCCAAGCAAACTTGACACCCAGTAGGCATACCAGTGTTGCTCAAAGTGGCAAGAAAAGGTATAAGCATTTAAGTCTTAAAATTAATGAAATAAACAAAGATATTAGACAAGACATAACCTGTGGCCATAATGAAGTGTTACTTTGTACACATAAAAAGAGGTAAACATAAGTTTGTGTGACTGACTGACTTGCTGAATGACTAACTTATTGAATGACTGACTTACTGATAAACTTGATGATTGGGACTGACTTGAGACTTGACTGACTTGACTGACTTGACTGACTGACTGACTGACTGACTGACTGACTGACTGACTGACTGACTGACTGACTGACTGACTTGACTGACTTGACTGACTTGACTGACTTGACTGACTTGACTGACTTGACTGACTTGACTGACTTGACTGACTTGACTGACTGACTGACTTGACTGACTTGACTGACTTGACTGACTGACTGACTTGACTGACTGACTGACTTACTTAATGAATGATTTGACTGACTTTCTGAATGAGTTGACTGATGTACTGAATGACTTGACTGATGTACTGAATGACTTGACTGACTGAATGACAAAGTTAGACACTCCAGTACAACCATTGACTTCAGTACCAGAACCTCTACTATCCACCTCAGCCCAGTAGGACCACAGTATAACTCCACTCTCTCCACAATCATCCACAAACACCAGCATCCACAATTTAAGCTAAGAAATACCATTATTTCTGTTACATATGTAGCCTTAAGCAGTAAAAACAACATAATACATCACAACAATGAACTACAATTACATATTCACTTTTATTTTTGTAAGATGTGGAGGCCTAAAAAAAAACTGTTTTGCCTTTTTGGGGCTCCAAGGAATGAAACCCTATTTTTCTTACAAGTTCCTCAGTTCATCTAACACGGCTTTACCTAACACACCATTTTCAGGAACGTAACTACTGTGTTAAATGACGGTCTACTGTAACACACTTTTACCTAACATGGCACTTTCAGGAACATAACTACTATGTTAAATGACAGTCTACTGTACTGTATATTATAATAAACAGAAAAGAGGAAATCAGTTCTAATATACAGTAGACCATTATATTACACAGATTTATTTGCCACATTTTGGCTATTGCACTAATGAAAAATTGCAGCACAATTTTATACAAAAATCTGTAAAATTAACTTAACACGGTTCAGTTTGCGGGCGGGAAAAAAATTTCCCCAGCTCAAGCTGCTGTCTTGTTGTGGGTCAGACTACTGTGTCAGCAGGTGAAGACCTACCGCTATCCCCTGCCACCCCAGACACTCCTGACACCCCAGTCCCATTCTTCGTTCATACATGTCCAGTACAATTGCTCCCTAGGAGCTAGCTGTGTTTGTGAATTGTGTTTTCATAATTTAATTGCCATATCTTGTATCTGCCAAGCAATCATGGCACCGAGTAGGCATATGAGTGTTGCTGAAAGTGGCAAGAAAAGGTATAAGCTTTCAATTCTTAGAGTTATGAAGAAAATAGAGATATTTGACAAGAGACAGCCTATGACCTTAATGAAGCTTCAGTTTGTACAATTAAAAAGAATGACATATATATACTAGTCTGTGATGAATAACTGACTGACTTATTTGACTGACAGATTGACTTACTGACAGACTCGACAGAGTTACTAAACATACTTGACAGATTTACTTGACAGACTTACTTGACAGACTTACTTGACTGACTTACTGACAAACTTGACTGACTTACTGACTTGACTGACTGCACACTCCAGTACAACCATCGCCTTCAGTACTAGAACCTCTACATCCACCTCAGCTCAGTAGGGCCGCAACATAACTCTCCACTTTCTTCACAATCATTGACAAACACCAGCACCCACAATTTTAGTTAAGAAATACTATTATTCTTGTTGCATTTGTAGTCTTAAGCAGTAAAAACAATATAATACATCATGACAATAAACAACAAGTACATAATAACATTTATTTTTCTAAGATCTGGAGTTTTAAAAAAAAAAGTTGTTTGGCTTTTTTGGGGCTCCCAGGAATGTATCCCTATTTTTCTCATAAGTTTTTCAGTTTATATTTGACGGATTTACCTAACATGGCGTTTTCAGAAATGTAATTACCACATAATGTAACGGTCTATTGTGCATTATTTAGGAATGCATACTAGTCAGAGAGCCCATCGTAAGTCTGAGTCAGTAGTAAACAAGTACAGTGGACGCCCGGTTTGCGATGGCATCGGTATCCGAGAAATCCGGTATTCGATACATTTTAACACAAAAATTTTGCCTCGGTTCCCGTTAAAAAACCCGCCATACGCGATTTGTTCGAGACGTGTCCACGTGTGGCCCAGTGTTTACAAGCCAACCAGTGTGCTCGCATCTAAGGATACATTCGGTACATTCTATATTATCACAGTGTTTTTGGTGCTTGTTTCTGCAAAATAAGACACCATGAGCCCCAAGAAAGCTTCTAGTGCCAACCCTGTGGTAAAAAGGGTGAGAATTAGTATGGAAATTAAGAAAAATTTTGAAGGGTTTGGGGCTAACCCTGAGAAGCCTATGCCAGTTGTGGAATCTATTGTGCCTACTTCAAAAATTAAGGAAATGTGCGCAAAGTGGGTTGAACTGCAAACCTTTATGGATGAAAATCACCCTAACACAGCTATTGCAAGCCGTGCTGGTGACTATTACAATGACAATGTTGTGGCCCATTTTAGACAAATCGTAAAGGAACGGGAGGTACAGAGCTCTATGGACAGATTTGTTGTGCGACAGAGGTCCAGTGACTCTCAAGCTGGTCCTAGTGGCATTAAAAGAAGAAGGGAAGTAACCCCAGAAAAGGACTTGCTACCTCAAGTCCTAATGGAAGGGGATTCCCCTTTTAAACAATAAGTTCGACACTCTCCCCTTCTCCCATCCCATCAATCATCACCAGATCGTCATTAAAGGTAAGTGTCATGTAAGAACATAACATAAGAACATAAGAAAGGAGGAACACTGCAGGTGGCCTGCTGGCCCATACTAGGCAGGTCCTTTACAATTCATCCCACTAACAAAACATTTGCCCAACCCAATTTTCAATGCCACCCAAGAAATAAGCTCTGATGTGAAAGTCCCACTCAAATCCAACCCCTCCCACTCATGTACTTATCCAACCTAGATTTGAAACTACCCAAAGTCCCAGCCTCAATAACCCAACTAGGTAGACTGTTCCACTCATCAACTACCCTATTTCCAAACCAATACTTTCCTATGTCCTTTCTAAATCTAAACTTATCTAATTTAAATCCATTACTGCGGGTTCTCTCTTGGAGAGAGATCCTCAAGACCTTATTAATATCCCCTTTATTAATACCCATCTTCCCCTTATACACTTCGATCCCGGTCTCCCCTCATTCTTCGTCTAAACAAGTGAATGTAAAATTAAGAGTCTTCAATCCCTTTTTTCATAAGGAAGATTTCTAATGCTATGTATTAATTTAGTCATCCTACGCTGAATGTTTTCTAAAAGAATTTTGTCCATTTTGTAATACGGAGACCAGAACTGAGCTGCTTAATCTAGGTGAGGCCTTACTAATGAGTAAAAAGCTGCAGTATGACCTCTGAACTTCTGTTGCTTACACTTCTTGATATAAATCCCAGTAATCTATTTGCCTTATTACGTACCTTAGGCATTGCTGTCTTGGTTTAAGGTTGCTGCTCACCATAACCCCCAAGTCCTTTTCGCAATCTGTATGGCTAAGTTCTACATCATTTAACTTAAGTACTAGGGTTATGGGGACTCCCAAGCTTCAGAACCTTTCATTTATCTACATTGAACCTGCATCTGCCACTTTTCTGGGCCAAGAATAGAGTTTGTTTAAAAACCTCCTGAAGTTCCATAAACATCTACGTTTGAATCAATTATCCTACCAAACTTTGTGTCATCGGCGAATTTGCTCAATCACTAGTAATTCCCTCATCAAGATCATTGATATATATTATAAACAACAACGGTCCAAGACTGATCCCCGTGGAACGCCACCTCTTACAGATCCCCCCCTCGATTTAAACCCATTTATGGACACTCTCTGCTTCCTGTCGTGAGCCATGACTCGATCCACGAGAGCACTTTTCCCCCCCAAAGCCATGAGGCTGCCACTTTCTTTAACAGTCTATGGTGCGGAAATCTATCAAAAACCTTACTAAAATCTAAGTAAATAATATCAAATTCTTTATTGTGGTCAACAGCCTCAAAAGCTTTACTGAAGAAAGTTAATAAATTAGTTAGACAAGACCGGCCTCTTGTGAATCCATGCTGAGTATCATTAATCAAGCTATGCTTATCGAGATGGCTTCTTATAATCTCAGCTATAATTGACTCTAGCAATTTGCCTACAATTGACGTCAGGCTTACTGGGCGGTAATTTGACGGTAACGACTTGTCCCCTGTTTTAAAAATAGGAGTTACATTAGCCATCTTCCACATATCAGACACTACACTACACTGTATTCTATTGTTAGTAGAGTACTACAAACTGTGCATGTCTTCTTCAGTTTATGTGCATTAAACTTAATATTTCATGCAGTAAAATTTTTTTTTTCATACTTTTGGGTGTCTTGCACGGATTAATTTGATTTCCATTATTTCTTATGGGGAAAATTGATTCGCTTTTCGATAATTTTGGTTTATGATGAGCTCTCAGGAACGAATTAATATCGCAAACCAGGGGTCCACTGTACAGTGGACCCTCAGGTAATGGCGGCATCAGCTAACACCAAAATCAGATTATTTTTTTTTATTATCACACTGGCCGATTCCCACCAAGGCAGGGTGGCCCGAAAAAGAAAAACTTTCACCATCATTGACTCCATCACTGTCTTGCCAGAAGGGTGCTTTACACTACAGTTTTTAAACTGCAACATTAACACCCCTCCTTCAGAGTGCAGGCACTGTACTTCCAACCTCCAGGACTCAAGTCCGGCCTGCCGGTTTCCCTGAACCCCTTCATAAATGTTACTTTGCTCACACTCCAACAGCACGTCAAGTAATAAAAACCATTCGTCTCCATTCACTCTCAAACATGCTCACGCACGCCTGCTGGAAGTCCAAGCCCCTCGCACACAAAACCTCCTTTACCCCCTCCCTCCAACCTTTCCCAGGCCGACCCTACCCCACCTTCCTCCACTACAGACTGATACACTCTTTAAGTCATTCTGTTTCGCTCCATTCTCTCTACATGTCCCAACCCCCCAACAACCCTTCCTCAGCCCTCTGGGACAACAGTTTTGGTAATCCCGCACCTCCTCCTAACTTCCAAACTACGAATTCTCTGCATTATATTCACACCACACATTGCTCTCACACATGACATCTCCACTGCCTCCAGCCTTCTCCTCGCTGCAACATTCATCGCCCATGCTTCACACCCATATAAGAGCGTTGGTAAAACTATACTCTCATACATTCCCCTCTTTGCCTCCAAGGACAAAGTTCTTTGTCTCCACAGACTCCTAAGTGCACCACTCACCCTTTTCCCCCATCAATTCTATGATTCACCTCATCCTTCATAGACCATCCGCTGACACGTCCACTCCCAAATATCTGAATACATTCACCTCCTCCATACTCTCCCCCTCCAATCTGATATCCAATCTTTCATCACCTAATATTTTTGTTATCCTCATAACCTTACTCTTTCCTGTATTCACTTTTAATTTTCTTCTTTTGCACACCCTACCAAATTCATCCACCAATCTCTGCAACTTCTCTTCAGAATCTCCCAAGAGCACAGTGTCATCAGCAAAGAGCAACTGTGACAACTCCCACTTTATGTGTGATTCTTTATCTTTTAACTCCACGCCTCTTGTCAAGACCCTCGCATTTACTTCTCTTACAACCCCATCTATAAATATATTAAACTACCACGGTGACATCACACATCCTTGTCTAAGGCCTACTTTTACTGGGAAATAATTTCCCTCTTTCCTATGTACTCTAACTTGAGCCTCACTATCCTCGTAAAAACTCTTCACTGCTTTCAGTAACCTACCTCCTACACCATACACCTGCAACATCTGCCACATTGCCCCCTATCCACCCTGTCATACGCCTTTTCCAAATCCATAAATGCCACAAAGACCTCTTTAGCCTTATCTAAATACTGTTCACTTATATGTTTCACTGTAAACACCTGGTCCACACACCCCCTACCTTTCCTAAAGCCTCCTTGTTCATCTGCTATCCTATTCTCCGTCTTACTTTTAATTCTTTCAATAATAACTCTACCATACACTTTACCAGGTATACTCAACAGACTTATCCCCCTATAATTTTTGCACTCTCTTTAGTCCCCTTTGCCTTTATACAAAGGAACTATGCATGCTCTCTGCCAATCCCTAGGTACCTTACCCTCTTCCATATGTTTATTAAATAATTGCACCAACCACTCCAAAACTATATCCCCACCTGCTTTTAACATTTTTATCTTTATCCCATCAATCTCGGCTGCCTTACCCCCTTTCATTTTACCTAGTGCCTCACGAACTTCCCCCACACTCACAACTGGCTCTTCCTCACTCCTTGCCCAATACACGAAATCACAGCTTCCCTATCTTCATCAACATTTAACAATTCCTCAAAATATTCCCTCCATCTTCCCAATACCTCTAACTCTCCATTTAATAACTCTCCTCTCCTATTTTTAACTGACAAATCCATTTGTTCTCTAGACTTCCTTAACTTGTTAATCTCACCCCAAAACTTTTTCTTCTTTTCAACAAAATTTGTTGATAACATCTCACCCACTCTCTCATTTGCTCTCTTTTTACATTGCTTCACCACTCTCTTAACCTCTCTCTTTTTCTCCATATACTCTTCCCTCCTTGCATCACTTCTACTTTGTAAAAACTTCTCATATGCTAACTTTTTCTCCCTTACTACTCTCTTTACATCATCATTCCACCAATCGCTCCTCTTCCCTCCCGCACCCACTTTCCTGTAACCACAAACTTCTGCTGAACACTCTAACACTACATTTTTAAACCTACCCCATACCTCTTCGACCCCATTGCCTATGCTCTCATTAGCCCATCTATCCTCCAATAGCTGTTTATATCTTTCCCTAACTGCTTCCTCTTTTAGTTTATAAACCTTCACCTCTCTCTTCCCTGATGCTTCTATTCTCCTTGTATCCCATCTACCTTTTACTCTCAGTGTAGCTACAACTAGAAAGTGATCTGATATATCTGTGGCCCCTCCATAAACATGTACATCCTGAAGTCTACTCAACAGTCTTTTATCTACCAATACATAATCCAACAAACTACTGTCATTTTGCCCTACATCATATCTTGTATACTTATTTATTCTCTTTTTCTTAAAATATGTATTACCTATAACTAAACCCCTTTCTATACAAAGTTCAATCAAAGGGCTCCCATTATCATTTACACCTGGCACCCCAAACTTACCTACCACACCCTCTCTAAAAGTTTCTCCTACTTTAGCATTTAGGTCCCCTACCACAATTACTCTCACTTGGTTCAAAGGCTCCTATACATTCACTTAACATCTCCCAAAATCTCTCTCTCTCCTCTGCATTCCTCTCTTCTCCAGGTGCATACACGCTTATTATGACCCACTTCTCGCATCCAACCTTTACTTTAATCCACATAATTCTTGCATTTACACATTCATATTCTCTTTTCTCCTTCCATAACTGATCATTCAGATACTCCAGATTTAATCCCATTTATTTCCCCCCACCGAAACTCCCCTACCCCCTTCAGCTTTGTTTCGCTTAGGGCCAGGACATCCAACTTCTTTTCTTTCATAACATCAGCAATCATCTGTTTCTTGTCATCTGCACTACATCCACGCACATTCAAGCATCCCAGTTTTATAAAGTTTTTCTTCTTCTCTTTTTTAGTAAATGTCTACAGGAGAAGGGGTTACTAGCCCATTGCTCCCGGCATTTTAGTCGCCTCATACGACACGCATGACTTGAGGAAAGATTCTTTTCCACTTCCCCATGGACAATAGAAGAAATAAAGAAGAACAAGAGCTATGTAGAAAAAGGAGAAAAACCTAGATGTATGTATATATATATGCATGTGCATGTCTGTGAAGTGTGACCAAAGTGCAAGTTGGAGTAGCAAGATATCCCTGTTATCTAGCGTGTTTATTAGACAGAAAAAGACACCAGCAATCCTACCATCATGCAAAACAGTTACAGGTTTCTGTTTCACAGTCATCTGGCAGGACGGTAGTACTTCCCTGGGTGGTTGCTGTCTACCAACCTACTACCTACCAAAATCAGATATCGGCACATTTTTGTGTCGAAATATTGGCTTGGCTAACGCCCAAAAACTCGGTTAAGTGCATTCATCCTGAATGTGTCCACGCGGCCTGAGCCGATGTAAAGCCAGTGTGCCATTGTTTACAAGTCAGGGAGTACGGTTCCTCGCATTTATGCGATATACAGTGGATCCCCGCCTTATGATATTAATCCGTTCCTGAGAGCTCATCGTAAGCTGAAATTATCCTTAGTCGAATTAATTTTCCCCATAAGAAATAATGGAAATCAAATTAATCCATGCAAGACACCCCAAAGTATGAAAAAAAAAATTTTTTTACCACATGAAATATTAATTTTAATACACACAAACTGAAGAAGACATGTACTCTACTAAAAATAGAATACATGACACTTACCTTTATTGAAGATCTGGTGATGATTGATAGGATGGGATAGTGTGGAAGTTATTGTTTAGAAGGAGAATCCCCTTCCATTAGGACTTGAGGTAGCAAGTCCTTTTCCTGGGTTGCTTCCCTTCTTCTTTTAATGCCACTAGGACCAGCTTGTGAGTCACTGGACCTCGTTCGCACAACAAATCTGTCCATAGAGGTCTGTACCTCCTGTTGCTTTAAGATTTGCCTAAAATGGGCCACAACATTGTCATTGTAATAGTCACCAGCACGGCTTGCAATAGCTGTGTCAGGGTGATTTTCATCCATAAAGGTTTGCAGTTCAACCCACTTTGCACACATTTCTTTAATCCTTGAAGTAGGCACAATGGATTCTCAGGGCTAGCCCCAAACCCTTCAAAATCTTTCTTAATTTCCATACTAATTCTCACCCTTTTTATCACAGGGTTGGCACTAGAAGCTTTTTTGGGGCCCATGGTGACTTATTTTGCAGTTACAAGCACAAAAAACACTGGGATAAGGTGAAATGTACAGAATGTATGCTTGGATGTGACCGCACTGGCTGGCTTGTAAACACTGGCACCCATGGGGCAGCTGAGGCCACACGTGGGACGCGTCCCAGACGAATCACGTAAGGCAAGTTTTTTAGGGTGAGGCGAGGAAAAATTTTTGCATTCAAATGCTACGTATGGCGGATTTAACGTAAAGCGATGCGTTTGTAAGGCAGGGGTCCACTGTATTTTGTATTATTCCATTGTTTTTAGCGCTTGTAACTGCTAAATAAGCTGCCACGGGCCCAAAGAAAGCTTCTAGTGCCAACCCTGTGGTAAAGAAGGAAAGAAGCACAATAGAATTCAAGAAAAAACTTGTAAGAAAGTACCAAAGTGGAGGAGGAAGAGAGATAGGGGTGAATGTGCCTTTTGCAATTATTCAGTGATTCTACAATATGTATGATACTAAAGCAGCAGGTATTGATAAAGGCTACAGTGCCAGCCAGCGATAAAGTGTAGAATTAACAGTGTGACAAGTAAGTTAAGCGAGTAAACGATAGAAAAACGACACGAAAGTAGCTCATCAATGTTGCTGGATGTGTATCGGGCCGCTGAATATACGCCGGCCTGATATCTTCCACCACCCTAAACCTGTGCCAACATCTCCATCAAACTTACTAATTAAACTAACATCTCCTCCAAACTAACATCTCCTCCAAGGTAAGTGTAAATATAAAAATTTAAGTATAAAAGTAAATATAAGTGTACATATAAAAGGACCCCAATGGAAGCAAGTCACTGACTTTTTTGGGTTATCCTAGGTACCTTACACATATGCTGCTATGTATGATAATCTATGTATGTAACTGTATTTGTGTATACCTGAATAAACTAACTTATTTATAAATTAAAATGTAAATATTTTTTTTTTTTTTCAACAAGTTGGCCATCTCCCACCGAGGCAGGGTGACCCAAAAAAGAAAGAAAATCCCCAAAAAGAAAATGCTTTCATCATCATTCAACACTTTCACCACACTCACACATAATCACTGTTTTTGCAGAGGTGCTCAGAATACAACAGTTTAGAAGCATATACATATAAAGATACACAACATATCCCTCCAAACTGCCAATATCCCAAACCCCTCCTTTAAAGTGCAGGCATTGTACTTCCCCTTTCCAGGACTCAAGTCCAACTATATGAAAATAACCGGTTTCCCTGAATCCCTTCACTAAATATTACCCTGCTCACACTCCAACAGATCGTCAGGTCCCAAGTACCATTCGTCTCCATTCACTCCTATCTAACACGCTCACGCACGCTTGCTGGAAGTCCAAGCCCCTCACCCACAAAACCTCCTTTACCCCCTCTCTCCAACCCTTTCGAGGACGACCCCTACCTCGCCTTCCTTCCCTATAGATTTATATGCTTTCCATGTCATTCTACTTTGATCCATTCTCTCTAAATGACCAAACCACCTCAACAACCCCTCTTCTGCCCTCTGACTAATACTTTTATTAACTCCACACCTTTTCCTAATTTCCACACTCCGAATTTTCTGCATAATATTTACACCACACATTGCCCTTAAACAGGACATCTCCACTGCCTCCAACCGTCTCCTCGCTGCTGCATTTACCACCAAGCTTCACACCCATATAAGAGTGTTGGTACTACTATACTTTCATACATTCCCTTCTTTGCCTCCATAGATAATGTTTTTTGACTCCACATATACCTCAATGCACCACTCACCTTTTTTCCCTCATCAATTCTATGATTAACCTCATCCTTCAGAAATCCATCCGCCGACACGTCAACTCCCAAGTATCTGAAAACATTTACTTCTTCCACACTCCTCCTCCCCAATTTGATATCCAATTTTTCTTTATCTAAATCATTTGATACCCTCATCACCTTACTCTTTTCTAAGTTCCCTTTCAACTTTCTACCTTTACACACATTCCCAAACTCATCCACTAACCTTTGCAATTTTTCTTTAGAATCTCCCATAAGCACAGTATCATCAGCAAAAATTAACTGTGTCAATTCCCATTTTGAATTTGATTCCCCATAATTTAATCCCACCCCTCTCCCGAACACCCTAGCATTTACTTCTTTTACAACCCCATCTATAAATATATTAAACAACCATGGTGACATTACACATCCCTGTCTAAGACCTACTTTTACCGGGAAGTAGTCTCCCTCTCTTCTACACACCCTAACCTGAGCCTCACTATCCTCATAAAAACTCTTTACAGCATTTAGTAACTTACCACCTATTCCATATACTTGCAACATCTGCCACATTGCTCCCCTATCCACTCTATCATATAAATTACATGTAAATACATTAAGTGTGATAGTGTTGGTGGGTTCTGCTGGTGCCTCCACCTCCACCACCACTATGCATGGCTTCTCTCAGTGGCTTTTATAAACCCAACAACACCACTTACATCACTTTACTCCTCTCACACATTATGACATTTTATTCATTCTAGAGTATATATCATGTTTCTTTGTTATTAATATTGTTTATTATGTCATATTAGATGAATTGTGATAGATAAATAAGCCGTAGAGATGATATTAGCATCATACTGAAGCATAATAAACTCTCCTTCCTCTTGCCTCCTACCTACCTCCTACACCAACAAGAGTCAATAAAGGTGTGATGCTCTATGTTCATTTATCCATTTTATTAGTGCTTTATATTTATTTGTCATTATTTTCTGTATGTATATCTATATTTAATCTTTAAAAAAAATATTTTTTGTTAATACTTTTGGCTGTCTGAAACGGATTAATTGGATTCCTACTATTTCTTATGGGGAAAATTAATTCGGGTAAAGGCAAAATCGGTTAAAGGCAAGCTCTCTGGAATGAATTAATGCCGTTACCCGAGGGTCCACTGTGGTACATCACTAAGTGGGGAGAGGCTGTATTACCTCTTGTTCCGTGTTCTTCGAGGATACGATATATTGCTCATGCAGCTTTCCTTGTGTGTCTTGGTTTTCAAAACCATAAACAAAACTGGGGCATAATTCACCAGTAAATATGAATCACTACTCAAACCTTTGCTGTGGTCCTTAAAAATATTAGCACTACTCACTTTGCATGGGCGAAAATGATGTAATTGGTTGAAGTGGAGGCAGGGCATCTTGCTGGCAAAATTGAAGGTAGAGTCTATATCTATCATGTGTGTCAAAGTTTGTAGCAGAACTGCTAGAAGCAGACAGAGGATCTGCTTGGTCTGCTACTCCTGTCTCAGCACGTGTGTGTCGATCACTTGCCACAACACGTCTAGATGATCTTCGTCTCATCATTTGTCACAAGTCCTGAGCAAGAAAATTAAATGAAATAAATATACAACTAAATTAAAAATTGTAATAAGTATAAGAGCAACACAGAAAATAACAATTACAACTTCTAATTTGTAAACTAAATAACAGACTACAACCCTGGTCCAAGGATGTCTGGTCTAGGACAAGGCCATGAGAATAGTGACCCCCAGATATCACAAGAACAGTTCAAATAACAGCAGCACCATCACTGGTACCAACTCCAGCTAACAATATTGGCAAGACCCAAAGAAAGACAGAATGAAAACAAATAAAAAGACAAATGGTTTACTTTTTGTGCATGATTTCATCGCCCTGAAAATTTGCTTTACAGAACTTACACACTGCTCAATTTTATTCAAGAAAAATTTCTAGTCATTTCAGATACACTAAATTAAATTGAACTGTTTACTTCCGAGAAGTATATAATACATAAACTTTGTAGAAAGCCCCTGGTAATGTAGAGAATTAAAAGTAGACTAAGTATACAACACTACTTGACAATGAAGAGATGAAATTTGAGATAATTTGAATGCTACACATTATATAATATTTTAAAATATATAGAGATAGTAAAACACAACTAGAATGATATATCTAGGTATAATAATTACTGGGGGATGATAACATAGTGGCAATAAACATATGTGATGAAGTGCAAAATAAACCCAGTGAGGAGCAGGGGTGTGGTGGGAACAATAAGGGAACACTGTATTAACATCCAGGGTCCCAGACTATTCAACATCTTACCAGAAGATATCAGAAACATGGCCGGAACAAGTGTAGAAGCCTTCAAGAGGAAATTGGACAACTAACTTCACCAGGTGCCAGATCAACCAGGCTGTGATGGATATGTGGGGCAACAGGCCTCCAGCAGCAACAGCCTGGTTGACTAGGCAAGCACCAGACGAGCCTGGCCCATGGCCGAGCTCAGTATGGCATGAATGTTGAAATAGCAAAAATTAACAAGTGTTTTATAACAACATTTTTAAGCACCTAGAAAACTGGATACTTTTCCCATCTTCAGGTATAAAGTTCCATATTTTTGGGCCTGTTATTTGCACTGAGTATCTGAAAAGGTTGAGTCTAACACGTCATCTATCAAAAGGATACTCATTTCTTGCATTATGTCAAAGTACAGTAGGGCCCCACTTATATGGCAGGTTAGGTTGCAGGCTACTGCCGGAAAGTAGACATTGCCAGAAAGCAGAACGCCATTTTTCCCAAATATAAAAGCATATAAATGCCAGATAACAAGTTTACATTAACATATATTATGTTAGCAATAGAACTAGGCATTAAAAAACAATAAGAAGTAAAATACACACACACAGTACACTCATTATTTACCTCAAAATATTTGTAGTCTTAATGTAGGGCAAAAGGTTAGTAGTATTTATTGTAAAAGTCAGGTGTGGGAGGTATGGTAGACCTCCTGGCCACCCCACCCACACATAATATACTACAATGATGCCTAAAGCTCCCTAGAGTGATAAAATGCATATACAGTACACTCATTACTTACCTTAAAATATTTGTAATCTTAATGTAAGGTAAGAGGTGAAAAGTATTTATTTGTAGTAAGTCGTGTGGGAGGTATGGCATCCTGCCTGGCCACCCCACCCACTACGACAATTAACCCTTAAACTGTTCAAATGTAGATCTACATTCATGTGCGTAGCGCTCTGACCTTGATTCTCCCCATTTGAAAGCATGTAAAAAAAAAAAACGTAGATCTACGTTCAGGGCCTGCTGCACGTCAATGTACTATATCTACGTTTGGACAGTTTAAGGGTTAAAGCTCCCTAGAGCAATAAAATGCATATACAGTACACTCATTACTTACCTTAAAATATCTGTAGTCTTAATGTAGGATGAGAGGCGAGTAAACGATATAAAAATGAATAAATGAGAGAGAGAACAAGTAAATGAGAGAGGACAGAGCCGGAGATTATGTAAACAGACGAACATGGCAGGTGGGCTGATACACGTTCATTTCCATATTTGTAAAGCTTTTATCATAATACAAACACTTTACATTGTGTACCAGTTGTCTCCACAGTGGTACAGTAGAATAAAGAAAGACCAACACTTCTATTCTCATGTAATTTTTAGAAGGAATGATGCTCTGACAAATTATTATTATTATTATTACATATTATTATTACAAGTTATTATTATTATAATCATAATAAAACAGAAGCACAAAACCCACAAAAGTTGTGAATACACCTACCATCCGACTTACGACCGAGTTCGGTTCCGAGAAACCGGTCGTAAGTTGAAATGGTCGTAAGTCGAACTTTACTACTGAATATCAACAAAACATTTTTGTAATGACTTTATTTTATTGTTTTTATGTTTTACTTTACTTTTTATGCTGTTAGTACTGTATTTTATACTGTAATATTTAGGATAAACACTGTGTACAACACAAATAGTTGTTTATTTCCCAGAAATTTGGCATAAAAAACACGGTCGTAAGTCGAGTGGTCGTAAGTCGAGCAGGTCGTAAGTCGGATGGTAGGTGTACCTATAGATAGAGTGAAGGCATACGAAATGAATAAATTTCTAGTTAAGTTACTGGTGTTTGACTAGAGAAAACGTAATTCTTCCAACTACCACGAATCGCTTAATAAACAAATCTCATATTTATGTCAATTTTTATACTGTTGGTGTATGTATCATGTTTATATGTTACACAGCATGCATATTATATAATTTTGAAAAAAATATCATAGATGGATTAACCCTTAAACGGTCCAAACGCATATATACGTTCACTCGCGTAGCGCCCCAAATTTTTTGAGGAAAAAAAAATCTTTTCTTTTAAAAGGAAAAAAGAGCATATGGTACCCAGGCATCCCCAATTATTTTAATATGAAACACAGTGAGTGCACACACCCATTCTCTCATGTCTAGGTGACTCAGGCTTATTGTGGCAATGTTGAATGAATGACAAAGAAAACGTATATATATGTTTGGGGCGCTACTCGCGTAAGCGTATATGTTTGGACCGTTTAAGGGTTAACCCTTTCAGGGTTTCGGCCGTACTAGTAAGGCTTACGCGCCAGGGTTTTTGACGTACTAGTACACCTAAATTCTAGCGCCCTCAAATCTAGTGAGAAAGCTGGTAGGCCTGCATATGAAAGAATGGGTCTATGTGGTCAGTGTGCGCAGTATAAAAAAGATCCTGCAGCACACAGTGCGTAATGAGAAAAAAAAACTTAGACCGTATTTTTGGATTAAAACAGCGACTTTGCACTGTATTTTCGTATGGTATTTATTGTTGTATTCTAGTTTTCCTTGTCTCATTTTAGAGAATGGAAGACATATTACAGAAATTGAGATGATTTTGACTGGTTTTACAAAGAAAAGTAACTTGAAATTGAGCTCAAAGTAGCAGAAATGTTTGATTTTTACCAAAGTTTAAAAGTAAACAAACCATGCTATGCGTCCAATACACGTCAACTGGTGAGTCTAATATTGTTTCACAAGTGCGCTGATGTTATTTATACCATTTCTACACCAATGCAGTAGTCTGCATAACAGTAAATCTTCTACTTTTTTGTGAGAATAAAAATTCAAAGTGGAAAGCAAAAGAATGTAAGAGGGGCATGGGGACGTGACTAATGAACAGAGGAAATGTTATTTTAGTGCCAAGAATGTCTTTCTTGTTTATTCTGGACCCTATTCAGAAATTGGCATCTTTTGAAATTTGTGTGAAATTGGCAAAATTGCTAAATTCTGACCACTGTATTGGATAGTTGAAATCGGTAAATGGGTGGTTTCTTGTACTCCTTCGAAAGAAAAAATGGAGTTCTAGCAAAATAGTTATGATTTTTGTCGACAAGTACACTGGAATTGGCCGAAAATAGGGCTCAAAATGGGCAAAATCGCTGATGCGTAAACATCGTCAAGACCGCTAACTTCGCGAGAGCATAATTCCGTAAGTTTTCCATCAAATTTCATACTTTTGGTGTCATTATGATCGGGAAAATATTCTCTATCTTTTCATAAAAAATAATTTTTTTTTTTTAAATTTGGCCGACCCTGAGAACAAGTCTCTGAGAGGGCCTGTCGACCCTGAAAGGGTTAATGGAAATGTCTATATTAATGTACTATACGATATTTAATGTACCCAAGAGATTATTATATGGCGTCGAGTAGAGAAACTCTTAGTGATTTTAATGTGCACCTGCATGCCAGCACAGTGTGTAAGTATATTTAGGCACAGGTACACATAAGTATAATTATCAGAGTAATATAAAATATGCAATAACTTTGAAACACTTGAAGTTTTGGAAAATTTCCAGAAATAATAGATATGTGCTCATAGAGAATGTAAACAAACCTAGTGGGGTGTGCCATATTTGAAAGACCGCTCGCCATATAGCAAATTTTGGTCATAATTTGAAATCGCCGTATTAGCAGAATGTCGTAAGGCAAAATCCCGTAGAGCGAGGCCCTATTGTATTGTGTGTAGCTCTCCAAGAAGAATTTGAGTGCTGGGTTAATATTTGTGTTGAGTATCATGTATATAAATTATACATAGTAATAGGTTAAGGGTTTTTTGTGTTGAATACAGTAGACCGTCATTTAACACGGTAGTTATGTTCTGGAAAATGGTGTGTTAGGTAAAACCATATTAGATGAACTGAAGAACTTATGGTTAAAATAGGGTTACATTCCTGGGAGCCCCAAAAAAGCCAAACAACTTTTTTTTAGGCTTCCACATCTTACAAATGCATAAGTGAATATGTAATTGTAGGTCATAGTTGCAATGTATTATGGTTAAGACTATAAATGTAACAGAAATAATAGTATTTCTTAGCTTAAATTGTGGGTGCTGGTGTTAGAAGATGATTGTGAAGAGAGTGGAGAGTTATGTTGTGGCCCTACTGGGCTGAGGTGGATGGTAAAGGTTCTGGTACTGAAGTTGATGGTTGTACTGGAGTGTCTAACTTAAAGTCATTCAGTAAGTCAGTCAGTCACACAAATTCATGTTTACCTCTTTTTATGTGTACAAAGTAACACTTCATTACGGTTATCTCTTGGCTAATATCTTTGCTTTCTTCATTAATTCTAAGACTTAAATGCTTATACCTTCTCTTGCCACTTTCAGCAACATTGATATGCCTACTGGGTGTCCTGACTGCTTGGCAGATACAAGATATAGTAATTAAAAGATCAAAACACAATTCACAAACACAGCTAGCTAGTAGCACAGAAGGACTGGACTGGACACACATGAAGTACGAATGCTGGGATGGTGTCAGGGGACAGCAGGAGGTCTCCCAGGGTGATCCACAACAAGGCGGCCACCTGAGGAAAAGGGATTTTTTTTCCCTTCCCACAAACTGAATAGTGTTAAATTAATTTTACGACGTGTTACATAACATTGTGCTGCAATTCTTCAATCATGCTATACCCAAATCACGCCAAATGAACTTGTGCTAAATGACGGTCTACTGTATATTTAAATTTGTGAATAGCTGGTGTATGTTGTTTAGAACATGATGTTTACGCATTGGCGATTTCGACAACTTTGAGCCCTATTTTCGGCGAATTCCAATGTACCAGTCGACAAAAATCATAACTATTTCGCTAGAACTCCATTTTTTTTTATTTAATGAGTACAAGAAACTATCCATTTATCGATATCAACTATCCAATAAAGTGGACAGATATTGGCAATTTTGCCAATTTCACACAAATTTTGAAAGATGCCAATTTCCAAATAGGGTCCAGAATAAACAAGACAGACATTCCTGGCACTAAAATAACATTTCCTCTGTTCATCAGTCACGTACCCAGGCCTCTGTTATATTTCTTTTGCTTTCCACTTTGAATTTTTATTCTCACAAAAAAATAGAAGACTTACTGTTATGCAGACTACTGCATTAGTGTAGAAATGGTGTAGAAATGGTATAAATAATATCAGCGCACTTGTGAAAGAATATTAGACTCGCCAGTTGACGTGTATTGGATGCATGGCATGATTTGTTTACTTTTGAACTTTGACAAAAATCGAACATTTCTGCTACTTAAGACTCAATTTCAAGGTACTTTTCATTGTGAAACCAATCAAAATCATCTCAGTTTCCATAATATGTTTTCCATTCTATGAAATGAGACCAGGAAAACTAGAATACAACCATAAATAGCATATGAAAACACAATGCAAAGTCGTTGTTTTAAACCAAAAACACGGTCGGAGTTTTTTTTCTCATTATGCACTGTGCTGCAGGAATTTTTTTTATGCTGCGCACACTGATCACATAGACCCATTCTTTCATATGTAGGCCTACCAGCTTTCTTTCGCTAGATTTGAAGGTGCTAGAATTTATGCGTACTAGTACGGCACCAACCCTGGTGTGCGCTACTTGCTGCTTAAGTCATTCCAATTTCTTTTTCTCCATTTATTGTATTAACCTGCTTACTTTTAGCCCTAGCCATGGTTCCAATGAATAAAAGAAATGTTTCTCATTATGTAAAGCACCTACACAGTACATTATCCATTAAAGATAAGGTGGCTTTGAAGCCACTCTTGGTTGTCATGAACTCAGTCTCATGAAGCAGGAGAATATGCTTTATTATTATGCTAATAACAACACTACAGCTTATTTGCCTATCATAATTGATCAAAAATGACATAATAAACAATATAAATAACATAAAACATGTTAAATACTCCAGAATAAATAATATTTGGCATAACACCGAGTAGTTCGACGGAGGTATGAAGAGGATATGGTATACAAATACCATTCTCCTATCCTGGCTTATATAAGAGAAAACAGAGTGTAGCACAGGGCTAACTGTGATATACACTCGTACTGCATCATAAACATGAAACAAAAGTTATTTTCTCTAACTAGTCATAAGTTTGCCTATGATACTCCAATATAGAAACTATGTATTGTGCCAAAACAAAAGCATTCACATTGCTAAACTCACAAACTAGTATTTGTCACTTAGTATTTAGTCAACTTACTCCACAATTTGTTATAAGAATTAATGTAAGTTTGCCCGAAATGCCTAGCCATGCTAGGTGTTCTAATGGCCCCCTCTGTAATTAGTATTTTACTACATGAAAACCACACAATAACCAAAATCTGTAAACCCCGCATTGTTATCCTTATAGAGAATAAACTTTGATATATAGATTATCACACATAGCAGCGTATGTGTAGAGAACCTAGCATAACCCAAAAAAGTCAACGAGGCTTATTTTTAGTGCCTGGCTTGGGTTAGCCATATATGATTTTTGGTAAATATTCGATTCCCAGCCAGAGTAGAAACATTAGGCATGTTTCTTTACACCTGTTGTCTATGTTTACCCATCAGTAAATGGGTACCTGGGTGTTAGCCGACTAGTGTGGGTGTTATCCTAGGACACTGACCTAATTTTCTTGAAATACTCAGCATAACAAGTGGCTTTCTATTTTATTTTCACAGTAGTATGTCACTGATGTCAGCTAGGCCTGTATGCCTTGTACATGTACGTGTTGAGTACATGACTGTTGAGTAGACTTCAGGATGTACATGTTTATAGAGGGGCCACAGATATATCAGATCACTTTTTAGTTGTAGCTACACTGAGAGTAAAAGGTAGATGGGATACAAGGAGAATAGAAGCATCAGGGAAGAGAGAGGTGAATGTTTACAAACTAAAAGAGGAGGCAGTTAGGGAAAGATATATATAAAGCTTTTGGAGGATAGATGGGCTAATGAGAGCATAGGCAATGGGGTCGAAGAGGTATGGGGTAGGTTTAAAAATGTAGTGTTAGAGTGTTCAGCAGAAGTTTGTGGTTACAGGAAAGTGGGTGCGGGAGGGAAGAGGAGCAATTGGTGGAATGATGATGTAAAGAGAGTAGTAAGGGAGAAAAAGTTAGCATATGAGAAGTTTTTACAAAGTAGAAGTGATGCAAGGAGAGAAGAGTATATGGAGAAAAAGAGAGAGGTTAAGAGAGTGGTGAAGCAATGTAAAAAGAGAGCAAATGAGAGAGTGGGTGAGATGTTATCAACAAATTTTGTTGAAAATAAGAAAAAGTTTTGGAGTGAGATTAACAAGTTAAGGAAGCCTAGAGAACAAATGGATTTGTCAGTTAAAAATAGGAGAGGGGACTTATTAAATGAAGAGTTGGAGGTATTGGGAAGATGGAGGGAATATTTTGAGGAATTGTTAAATGTTGATGAAGATGGGGAGGCTGTGATTTTGTGTATAGGGCAAAGAGGAATAACATCTTGTAGGAGTGAGGAAGAGCCAGTTGTGAGTGTGGGGGAAGTTCGTGAGGCGGTAGGTAAAATGAAAGGGGGTAAGGCAGCCGGGATTGATGGGATAAAGATGGAAATGTTAAAAACAGGTGGGGATATAGTTTTGGAGTGGTTGGTGCAATTATTTAATAAATGTATGGAAGAGGGTAAGGTACCTAGGGATTGGCAGAGAGCATGCATAGTTCCTTTGTATAAAGGCAAAGGGGATAAAAGAGAGTGCAAAAATTATAGGGGGATAAGTCTGTTGAGTGTACCTGGTAAAGTGTATGGTAGAGTTATTATTGAAAGAATTAAGAGTAAGACGGAGAATAGGATAGCAGATGAACAAGGAGGCTTTAGGAAAGGTAGGGGGTGTGTGGACCAGGTGTTTACAGTGAAACATATAAGTGAACAGTATTTAGATAAGGCTAAAGAGATCTTTGTGGCATTTATGGATTTGGAAAAGGCGTATGACAGGGTGGATAGGGGGGCAATGTGGCAGATGTTGCAAGTGTATGGTGTAGGAGGTAGGTTACTGAAAGGAGTGAAGAGTTTTTACGAGGATAGTGAGGCTCAAGTTATAGTAGGTAGGAAAGAGGGAAATTTTTTCCCAGTAAAAGTAGGCCTTAGACAAGGATGTGTGATGTCACCGTGGTTGTTTAATATATTTATAGATGGGGTTGTAAGAGAAGTAAATGCGAGGGTCTTGGCAAGAGGCGTGGAGTTAAAAGATAAAGAATCAAACACAAAGTGGGAGTTGTCACAGCTGCTCTTTGCTGATGACACTGTGCTCTTGGGAGATTCTGAAGAGAAGTTGCAGAGATTGGTGGATGAATTTGGTAGGGTGTGCAAAAGAAGAAAATTAAAGGTGAATACAGGAAAGAGTAAGGTTATGAGGATAACAAAAATATTAGGTGGTGAAAGATTGAATATCAGATTGGAGGGAGAGAGTATGGAGGAGGTGAATGTATTCAGATATTTGGGAGTGGACGTGTCAGCGGATGGGTCTATGAAAGATGAGGTGAATCATAGAATTGATGAGGGGAAAAGAGTGAGTGGTGCACTTAGGAGTCTGTGGAGACAAAGAACTTTGTCCATGGATTCAAAGAGGGGAATGTATGAGAGTATAGTTTTACCAACACTCTTATATGGGTGTGAAGCATGGGTGATGAATGTTGCAGCGAGGAGAAGGCTGGAGGCAGTGGAGATGTCATGTCTGAGGGCAATGTGTGGTGTGAATATAATGCAGAGAATTCGTAGTTTGGAAGTTAGGAGGAGGTGCGGGATTACCAAAACTGTTGTCCAGAGGGCTGAGGAAGGGTTGTTGAGGTGGTTCGGACATGTAGAGAGAATGGAGCGAAACAGAATGACTTCAAGAGTGTATCAGTCTGTAGTGGAAGGAAGGCGGGGTAGGGGTGGGCCTAGGAAAGGTTGGAGAGAGGGGGTAAAGGAGGTTTTGTGTGCGAGGGGCTTGGACTTCCAGCAGGCATGCGTGAGCGTGTTTGATAGGAGTGAATGGAGACAAATGGTTTTTAATACTTGACGTGCTGTTGGAGTGTGAGAAAATTAACATTTATGAAGGGGTTCAGGGAAACCGGCAGGCCGGACTTGAGTCCTGGAGATGGGAAGTACAGTGCCTGCACTCTGAAGGAGGGGTGTTAATGTTGCAGTTTAAAAACTGTAGTGTAAAGCACCCTTCTGGCAAGACAGTGATGGAGTGAATGATGGTTAAAGTTTTTCTTTTTCGGGCCACCCTGCCTTGGTGGGAATCGGCCAGTGTGATAAAAAAAAAAATTAGTGGGTTGCGGAACATCGACTCGTACTGTTTTGGGATTTCACTCATTTCCTGTTCATCGTCAGTATACGAATCTCCACTCAATAATGGTCCAGTTCTACAGGTAGTTCTTATCTTGGATTTTGCATAGGAATAAAAATATTTTGGGTTTCTTGCAATATCCTGTATGGCCCTTTGTTCCTTTTGTACTTCTTCTGTTATGTATGACATCCAAAGTTTTTGCTCTAACTCAGTGATCTTTTGGCTAAAACAATCTTTCCTCTGTTGCAGCATATTTGTGTTTTTAAGCAATTCAGTAACCCGTTTTCTTCTTCTGTACCATCTCCTATATCTGATCTTCTGGGTTTTCTCAATGGTACTTGCTTCATACATACCTTGTATACGTACTTCTATATCCAGCTTCACTAGGCACTGGTTGGGATTTAGGGTGCTTATGTATGATTCCCAGGATATGTCTGATAGCTCTTGGTTTATTTTTTCCCAGTCAATTCTATGGATGTTAAAATAAAACTTATTGAACATCCCACCTCTAACATTAGTGATGCCGTTCCATAACCCTGAGTTAACCCTTAAACTGTCCAAACATAGATCTGCGTTCACCTGCGTGGCACTCCGAATATTTTGAAAAATAAAAAAAAAGTTTTTTGTTTTCAAATTAAAGAGGGCAATTTTGTGTGTGGTATAAGACCAAAAAAAATTTTTTTAGGACCAGTACTTACCGAGATATAAGACCGTGAAGTTGCCTCTGGATGCTCACCTGACGGCAACATCCAGTCCTGCCGCTTGCAGAAGTGTTGCCAATTTACCCTTTTTTGTCGTTTTTATTTTAGCTTATATAATTTTATGTTCCAATAATTACAACTTATAATAGTTCTTGTGATTTCATAGCCAATTTTTGTTCTGACACTAATATTAGGTACTGAAATAGTACTCAAATTGTAACAATCACACTGACAGGTGAACATTTTCACCTGCCCTGGTCATATACTATTGTCTAGAAATATATACAAAGTATTTATAGGTCCCAGCAATGTTTTAGACATGCTAGAATATGAGCCTCCTTAAAGAATGGTGTTATGACAAGGGTCAGATAAGTGACAATTGATGAGTGTGCCCTGCTGGAGGGAACCTTGCCTTTACATATTTTTACTATTGCACACAAACATGTCTTTGTATGTCTGTCTGTCAGTATATCTGTCTGCCTGACTGTGTCTGTCTATCTGTACATTTATCTATCTGTATATCTATCTGTACATCTATCTGTCAGTCTATCTGTACATCTGTCTGTCTGTCTGCCTAGCTCTGCTTATCTGTCTGTCCAGTTCAGCTTATCTGTCTTTCTGTCTTGTGTGTGTGCCTGGAGCATAATATGAACTCCTTGAATAATGGTGTTATGACAAGCATCAGATAACAAGTGACATTTGATGAATATGCGCTGCTGGAGGGGGAACCTTGCCTTTATATGTTTTTACTCTTGCACACAAACATGTCTCTGTATGTTTGTGTTAGTCTATCTGTACATCTATCTGTCTGTCTGCCTAGCTCTGCTTATCTGTCTGTCTAGTTCTGCCTATCTGTCTTTCTGTCTGCCTATGTGTCTGTCTTCCCATCTGCTTGTCTCTGTCTCAGGAACCGGCTAGTAAACCTGTTGGTTTGTGGTGTATGTGCCACTCCCTGATTGCTGAGCAAGTGACACTGCTATTATTTGCATCATGTTTATTTATGTCTTATGTCTACAAACACTGTACAGCACCTAGCCTGGAATTTTTGGGTTATCCTAGGTAATTTACATTATGTATAATTGTCTTTATGAGTACATGTGAGAGATAGACATATAGACAGAGATACAAATAGACAGTGATATAAACAGACAAGATATAGACAGACAGAGATACAAATAGAGAGAGATAGAGATAGACAGAGATATAGACAGATACAGACAGAGACAGCCAAAGCCAGCCAGCCGAATACATAAGAAAGAAGGAACACTGCAGCAGGCCTACTGGCCCATGCAAAGCAGGTCCATGTCACCCCCAGGTTTAGACCAATGACCCACCTAGTCAGGTCACATCCACTGAAAGAAGGAGCACAACATCTGACCCAGTAGCACAAGCTAGTCAGGTCCAACTCACACTCACCCACACCCGCTCATGCATTTATCTAACCTATTTTTACTTTCCTCTTAAAATGTGAGTGTTAATATGACATGACATCAGTGAATCACTGGTGTTTGCCACGCTATTTGCTCTAGCTGGCGCTCAATTGAACTGGTGCTCTCACAAGGTACTAAGTGGTCCTCGATTTTTTCATAGTGTGCACACTGAGTTCAGACCCATTCTTTCATGTCTAGGTGACTCAGGCCTATCGCACCAAATTTGAAGGAATGAAAAATAAAACGTTGATCTACAGTCAGAGCCCACCGCAAGTAAACATATACATGTATCTATGTTCACTTGCGGTGGGCTCTGACTGTAGATCAACGTTTTATTTTTCATTCCTTCAAATTTGGTGCGACAGTTTAAGGATTAATACTTGTTTGAACTTCTATGATGTTGTGATCAGAGTATATTGTTTTTGTAACTGTTATGTCTCTGATTAGTTCCTCGTTGCTTGTGAATATCAAATCCAGGGTATTTTCATTTCTAGTGGGATCAATTATCTGTTGGTTCAATGAGTACTTTTCACAAAGCCTCAACGGTTCCCTGGTATGTGCCTGTTGAGCCAGGGTGCTTCCCAGAGATATTTCTGGTATAACATTGCAGTGCATCAACTTCCATTTAACATGAGGGAGATTAAAATCTCCAAGGAGTAAAATATTTGGTGTGGGATTTTCTAGCCTATCCAGATAGCCATCTATCTTAACTGATTTGTGAATTTCTCAGCAGTTGCTGATTGTGGTTTATACAAAGTAGACCGTCATTTAGAATGAGTTTATTTGGCACGATTCGGGTATAGCCCGGTCGCCCGTGGTGGGTTACACCATTGAGTCAATGGGAGAGACCTACCGCCATTCCCCCGCCACCCTCCCAGCCTTCAGTTCGATTCATACGCGTGTAGGACGATGATACTCAGGAACCTCAGAGTGTTTATTTACATACATTGTACATATCTTCATTGCCATTTGTTAAATCTGCCAAGGAATCATGGCACCCAGTAAGCACACAAGTGTTGCTGAAAGTGACAAGAAAAGGTTTAAGTGTTCAAGTCTAGGAATTATGAAGAAAATCGAGATATTAGATAAGCTTAGGAGTGGCTCACATGTGGTGGATATAGTGAGGGCCTATGGCCTTAATGAAGCATCAGTTCATACAAAAAGAACGAGGCGAATATACGAGCTTGACTGAATGACTTACTGACTTGAATGACTGACTTACTGACTTAACTAATTTACTGACTGACTGACTTGACTGAAGACTTATTGACTTGACTGAATGATGTACTGACTTGACAGAATGACTTACTAACTTCATTGACTTACTGACTTGACTAACTTACTGAATGACTTAAAGTTAGATTTTTTCAATGAAGAGGACCCTGAAACGGTGTCTAGAGCAGCTGATGCCTTACTGTTAATTGTATAATGTACTGTAGGGTAAAATAGAACAGGAAACCACTACAGAATTTATGCACACTCCAGTACAACTATCAACTTCAGTACCAGAACCTCTACCATCCACCTCAGCCCAGTAGGACCACAACATAACTCTCCACTCTCTCCACAATCATCCACGAACACCAGCATCCACAATTTATGGTAAGAAATACTATTATTTCTGTTGCATTTGTAATCTTAAGCAGTAAAAACAACATAATACATCACAATAATGAACTACAATTACATATTCACTTTTATTTTGTAAGATCTGTTGAACTAAAAAAAAGTTGTTTGGCTTTTTGGGGCTCCCAGGAATGTAACCCTATACAGTGGACCCCCGCATACCATTGGCATCACATAACGTTAAATCCACATACTGATACATTTTATCTCTAAGATTTTGCCTCGCATACCGCTAAAAAACCTGCTCAACACTATTCGTCCGAGACGCGTCTATGTGAGGCCTCACATGTTCCGCCGGTGGCATTGTTTACAAGCCAGCCTGCACGGTAACATCCAATCATACAATCGGAACATTTTGTATTATTACAGCATTTTTGGTGATTTTATCTGCAAAATAAGTGACCATGGGCCCCAAGAAAGCTTCTAGTGCCAACCCTGTGGTAAAAAGGGTGAGAAATATTATCGAAATACTGTGGTACCATGGTCAACTGCTGATGCTGCTGCTGCTGTAGCACTGTCAGCTGCTGCTGCTGCTGCTGCTGCTGCTGCTGTAGCACCGTCAGCTGCTGCTGCTGCTGTACCACCGTCAGCTGCTGCTGCTGCTGTAGTACCGTCTGCTGCTGCTGTAGCACCGTCTGCTGCTGCTGTAGCACTGTCAGCTGCTGCTGTAGCACTGTCAGCTGCTGCTGTAGCACTGTCAGCTGGTGCTGCTGTAGCACTGTCAGCTGCTGCTGCTGCTGTACCACCGTCATCTGCTGCTGCTGCTGTACCACCGTCAGCTGCTGCTGCTGCTGTAGTACCGTCTGCTGCTGCTGTAGCATCGTCTGCTGCTGCTGCTGTAGCACTGTCAGCTGCTGCTGCTGCTGTAGCACCATCAGCTGCTGCTGCTGCTGTACCACCGTCAGCTTCTGCTGCTGCTGTAGTACCGTCTGCTGCTGCTGTAGCATCGTCTGCTGCTGCTGTAGCACTGTCAGCTGCTGCTGCTGCTGCTGTACCCACCGTTGTTGGTGTGGCTTATTGAGAATACCAAGAAACAATTAACCCCAGAGGGTTAGCCACCCAGGATAACCCAAAAAAAGTCAGTGTCATCGAAGACTGTCTAACTTATTTCCATTGGGGTCCTTAATCTTGTCTCCCAGGATGCAACCCACACCAGTCGACTAACACCCAGGTGAACAGGGAAAAACGCCTGGAACTAGTGCTCATATTGGTGAATTTAAAGCCAGCAAAGGTTGGTTTGAGAGATTTAAGAATCGTAGTGGCATACACAGTGTGATAAAGCTTGTTCAGGAAGAAAATGCCAAACAGGGCCTACAGTACTCAGGAGGAAAAGGCACTCCCAGGACACAGTGTCTCATCAGTCATTGCTGCATCTTCAATAAAGGTAAGTGTCATTTATTCTTCATTTAGTAGAGTAGTACATGCACAATATATATTGTGCATGTACTACTCTACTATTGTGCATGTATCCTTCTCTTTGTGTGTAGGAAAATGTATATTTCATGTTGTAAAAAATTTTTTTTTCATACTTCTGGGTGTCTTGCACGGATTAATTTGATTTCCATTATTTCTTATGGGGAAAATTCATTCACATAACGATAATTTCGCATAACAATGAGCTCTCAGGAACGGATTAATATCGTTATGCGGGGGTCCACTGTATTTCCCCTAAGTTCTTCAGCTCATCTAACACGATTTTACCTAACACAGCATTTTCAGGAACGTAACTACCGTGTTAACCCCTTCAGGGTCCAAGGCCCAAATCTGAAGTGGTGCCCCAGTGTCCAAGAATTTTCAAAAAAAAAATTTGTTATTTTTTCTTATGAAATGGTAGAGAATCTTTTTGTGAAGGTAATAAAACAAAAAGTACGAAATTTGATGGAAAATTGACGAAATTATGCTCTCGCGAATTTTGATGTGTCAGCGATATTTACGAATCAGCGATTTTGCCGACTTTGACTCCCATTTTAGGCCAATTACATTATTCCAGTCAACCAAATTCTTAGCTATTTCACTAGTATTACTTCTATTCTATCGATTGAGCACAAGAAATCGCCAAGTCAACTGTTTCAACTACTAACTAAAGTGATCGGAAATTGTTAATTTGGCCAATTTAACACAAAGTTCAAAATATTCCAATTTCAAAATAGGGTCCAGAATAAACAATGTAGGTATTCCTGGAACTAAATTAACATTTCCTCTGTTCATTAGTTACGTTTTGAGGCTTTACAAATAAATTCCATTTTGATTTTTTATTCACATAATGAATTTTTATTCACACCAAAAATAGAAGATTTACTGTTATGCAATACTGTAATAATTGTATAAATATCATCACCATATTTGTGAATGCATATTAGACCCACCAGCTGGTGTGTATTAGACGTGTGAGGTCGTTTGCTTACTCTTGAATATCGGCAAAAATTTAACATTTCTGCTACTTTGAGCTCAGTTTCAAGCCATTTCCAATGCTAAAACCAATCAAAATTATCTCTATTTCTGTAATATGTCTTCCATTCTATCAAATGAGACCAAGAAATCGCAAATAGAACTATAAAAAACATACGAAAAAACACTGCAAAATCGCTCTTTTAATCGAAAAATCATGATTTCAGTTTTTTCTCTCATTATACACAGCGTGCTGCAGGAACTGTTTTATGTGGTGCACACATACCACACAGATGTATTCTCTCATATCTAGGCCCAAATGTACCACTCACAGTTTATCAGAGTGAGCTGAGCTCATGACGCAGATCTACGGCTTGGACCCTGAACGTAAAGCCGTAGATCTACGGGACAGACCCTCAAAGGGTTAAATGACGGTCTAATGTACTAGGATAATTACCAAATTCCTTTTTATAACTTCAATGCCTAGGATTTCTACTATATCATTCGTAGAGTTCAGCACTTCTGTGCAACAGAAAATATCTTTTACATAGAGTCCTAGTCCTCCCTGTGACCTATTAATTCTATCACATCTATACATGTTACAGTTTTCTATCTTTATCTCTCCGTCCAAAATATCCCTTGTGTATGTTTCTATAAATGCCCCAAACATGGCATTTGCTTCTGACAAGAGACCATTGACATAACTAACTTCTTCGCTTTTATTTGATTTCAGACCCTGAATATTTGCAAATATGAAGCAGAAATTACCATTTGGAATGTTTTGTTTTGCTGTGTGCTTTGTTAGCACCACTGGTGATGTACTACCTGGTATGGCCTCTGGTGCACAACCCCTGGTTTCTCCAGTACTGACTTTGTATTTGATTGTGTATTTGGCCCTTATGGGCTGATGCCTGGTTTGGTATGTCCCATTTTGCTGCCTATCTGTCCCATCTCTTGCATTTCCCCTCATCTCTTTCTTTGGTCTGATCATTTTTCTTTATGTCTAAAAAGTATTGCTGTTCATTTTCCTTTTCTCTGCTTTCTCTGTAGCACCGCATTCCTTTTACATGATGGTCTGGGCAGTTCAGGTCATAACATTCTCTGAACTGTGTTGAAGCTTTGAACATTACTGGGTGGAAATACCTGCACTCTTAGTCAAAGTGACACTTTCCCTTTCTCAACATGTTCGCACATTTTCTTTTGTGTTTATTCCAGCAAGCTCTGCCATATAGGCACATACCTTTTGAGTAATATCTGCAAATGCTTTGACTACCTATATTTACTGATTTTGTGTCTTTCCCAAGTTCTGCCACCTGATCTGAATTTTCTTTTCTTGTTTTCTTTCATCTATGAGTATTTCTTCCTTTTTTTCATTTTTGTGAGCTCCTGCTCTAGCTTTCTCGTCCTCCTTTTCCCTTTTCTCTATGTTATGTACCCATGTTTTGTTCTTTTTCAACCTGCTCTGAATGACATTCTCCACTCTTATTTCAACTCCTTGGTTTTTACCTTTATTTGCACTTTACCCCTTTTCTTGTTCCTTACCCCTTGTTCTCCACTCTTTGTATATACACTGTATCTGGCAAGTTCGTAGGAACTTTCTTAAGCTTTCTAGGTTTTCACTTTTCAGTACCTCTCTTATGCCCGACCAGCTTTCATCTCACTGGGGCAAATTCAGAATTGTCTTTCTTGTTTTATTTCATTTCTCATGGTTGAATTAAGCTTTATACATGGGGTTGTAGGTACTAGGAAATGGTCGAGGAAATATCAAAAACCTTGATAATAACCCATATGCAACATTTATGCAATAAACCTTACCCCCGGCCGGGATTGAACCCGCGGTCATAGAGTCTCAAAACTCCAGCCCGTCGCGCTAGCCACTAGACCAGCTAGCCACAATAAGATTCATCCAACTAGGTATATTTCTACACCATAGGAAAGTTAGCACAGGCACCTCTGTGACCACAAATGCAAGTTTTTACAGACGAATCTCCAGCTAGCGTGGCCGTGACGAACTCTAGCTCAAGTCCCTTCACTGCCGTAAACATGACTTAAGAAATCGTAATGACACGATTGCAAATAAACCATACCCCCGGCCGGGATTGAACCCGCGGTCATAGAGTCTCAAAACTCCAGCCCGTCGCGCTAGCCACTAGACCAGCTAGCCACAATAAGATTTATCCAACTTTCCTATGGTGTAGAAATATACCTAGTTGGATGAATCTTATTGTGGCTAGCTGGTCTAGTGGCTAGCGCGACGGGCTGGAGTTTTGAGACTCTATGACCGCGGGTTCAATCCCGGCCGGGGGTATGGTTTATTTGCAATCGTGTCATTACGATTTCTTAAGTCATGTTTATGCAATACCCTTTCAATTTTGATACCACTGGTAGTGTCATCCTGACAGAATGTCCTATAACTTATGCCCTAAGTAAAGAGAAACAATTCCAGAACATGCGTATTACGTGTTCAGCAGGCCGGCTGGCTGGCTGGTAAAATTGACTTTGGCTGTCTCTATCTTCGTCTCAGCCTGAATCTGTCTCAGTCTGTAAGTGTCTCAGACTGTATCTACTTCTGTCTCTGTATGTATCTGTCTGTATCTATTTCTTTCTGCATCTATTTCTTTCCGCATCTATTTCTTTCTGCATCTATCTCTGTCTGCATCTATCTCTGTCTGTATCTATCTATATCTCTGTCTGTATCTATCTCTGTCTGTATCTATCTCTGTCTGCATCTATCTTTGTCTGTATCTATCTCTGTCTATATCTCACAGGTACACGTAAGTACAGTCATTATACACAGTGTAAATTACCTAGGATAACACAAAAAAACCCAGGCAAAGTGCTATACTGTGCTTGCAGATATAAGGCAGAATAAGCATAACTGGCAAGTAATACGAATTCCCACTTGTTCAGGAATCAGACGTGACTACTCTGCATCATGTGTAATACCTGACGGTTCATGAGCAGCTCTCTCTGAGGCAAAGTAAGAGACAAGCAGAGAGACAGGCAGACAGATAAACAGATAAGCAGTGACAGAGATAAACAGAAACAGAGCTAGACAGACATGTTTATGTGCAAGTGAAAACAAATAAAGCCAAGGTTCACTGGAGCAGTGCATGGTCATCAGTATCAGAGTGCTGCACTGTCAATAGTGGAGTGACACTTGTCTTACACCGTGCTTCATGGAGTTTCATATATACTCCAGCATGTCTAAAACATTGCAGGGACCTATAAATACCAAGGCAGGTGAAAATGTTCACCTGTCAGTGTGTTTGAGACTACAGTATTTGATTACTATTTCAGCACCTAATATCAGTATCAGAAAAAGGATTGGCTATAAAATCACAAGAACTACTATAAATTGTAATTATCAGAACAAAAATTATATAAATTAAAAAACGAGAAAAAGGTATATTGGCAACATTTCTGTAAGCAACAGGGCTCCATGTTGCCATCAGGTGAGCATCCAGTGCCAACTTTGTGGTCTTATATCTCGGTAAGCACTGGCCCTAAAATTTTTGTTTTGGTTTCATTACACACAGAAAATTGCCCTCTTATTAAAAAAGAAAATATATTCAGAGCACTAATAGTGATAATGTAGATCTACATTTGGACAGTTAAGAGGTTAACAGATATGGGCAATGGCAGTCATTAGCGGTAGTGACATCAAAGATAGTGGTGGTATAAATAGCGATGACAGTATCAGCAGAAGTGACAATGTAAGACAAGGGCCATATGTCATGATGAGAACAAGTCAAAGGTTATAAGACAGGAAATTTTGATAAATGGAGAAACGTTCCAGAAATCTAAGTTGAATGGGATATACCATATCAGGTTTGAGCCAACCATGGGTAAAGAAGATTCTTCTCCCTTTGTCTCCCTTTACTCAATACTTAATGAAAATAAATGGTATAAAATACCGGACACAATGGAAACAAACACGTATGCAGTTTAATGTGATCCTTTATTGACAACGTTGTCAATAAAGGATCACATTAAACTGCATATGTATTTATGTTTCCACTCAATACTTAAATTTGCCAAAAGATCTCTCAATTACCTAAATCTTAATACTTCAAAATTTAGATCCCCAAAGTTCATACTACATAACTTAATACTACATTGTAGTATAAATACCTGCACAAACTATACTGCCTTACACCATATTGTAGCATTCTCATACCATAAACTACTTTCACCAATGCTCAATATTATATTCCAATAATATAACCTAAATATTTACTACTGATATACACAACCAACAAAATACAGTGGAACCTCTACTTGCGAGCATGTCCATGTGCGAGTTTTTCCAAGTACGAATAGTCGATGGGTCGACTTTTTTGCTTCCATACGCGAGCAAAATTTCCACAAGCGAGCAGACCTCAAGGCAGGTTCCTTGACACTGGTGAGGGGCTCTTGCTCTTGGTCTTGGGAATTGTATCTCATTTGTTTGTTGGACAATCTTATTGAAACTTGGGCAATGAATGATGGAAATATGCTTCTTAACGTACACCAGAGAAAGAAATCTAAGCATAAATAATGGAGTTCACTTCTCAGCAATTAGCCACCCCTTAGCAGTGATTTTGAATGGTTTTTATGGTTGTATTCTCGTTTTTTTGGTCTCATTTGATAGAATGGAAGATATATTACAGAAATAGATATGATTTTAATTGCTTTCACAACGAAAAGTACCTTGAAACAGAGCTCATCCTAGGAGAAATGGTCCATTACTTGGCTGTTTCAGTCATGAATAGGTTGACATTATTTATACAATTATTGCAATAAGGAATAACAGTAAATCTTATATTTTTTGTGTGAATAAAAATTACAAATTACGTATTTATATAATAATAATAATAATAATAATAATAATAATATGTATAATAATAATACATATAATAATAATAATAGAATAATACAATAATAATAATATATGTATAATAATAATGTTTTTTTTTTTCAACAAGTCGGCCGTCTCCCACCGAGGCAGGGTGACCCAAAAAAGAAAGAAAATCACTAAAAAGAAAATGCTTTCATCATCATTCAACACTTTCACCACACTCACACATAATCACTGTTTTTGCAGAGGTGCTCAGAATACAACAGCTTAGAAGCATATACGTATAAAGATACACAACATATCCCATATAATAATTATAATAGACGGTTTCAAAAGGTAGTCACTAGATGGCAGTGTTTACCACAACAAAGAGGGAGCGGTTGTGGCCGCCTCCACGTGTTACATAATGACATATGTATTTTATTCATTCTAAAATATATATCATGTTTCTATGTTATTTTTATTGTTTGTTATGTCATATTAGATGAACTGTGATATATAAATAAGCCGTATAGATGATATTAGCAAAATTATTAATGAAATATTTTGCCCGGTCTCCAGATAAACTCTCGTTCACCGCCGACACCGCCCCTACCACTACATGAATGACATTTTATTCATTTTACAGTACTATATATCAGGTTTCTATGCTATTTATATTGTTTATTATGTCATATTAGATGAAGTGAGATAGATAAATAAGCCGTAGAGTTGATATTAGCGAAATTATTGAAGTACAGAATTCCAATGGAATGGATTAATTGCATTTCATTTAATTTAAATGAGGAAAGTTGACTCTGCAAACGAGCAAATCCAGTTGCGAGCAAGGTCATGGAACAGATTAAACTCGCAAGTAAAGGTTCCACTGTACTTTAAAATTATCCTAATGTAATATCCCCAGATTGTAACTTGAGTAAACTTACTGTCTGCTTTCAATAAAAACAGATGTACAACTTAAACAAACTGTGAAAAATTTCTGCAGTATTAAGTAGTCTGTAAGCCATTAATTTAGTCTGCCCATAATGCCATGGCATGATGGTGGCTCTCTTTGTATTGCAACTCATTATTGTAACTACAGAATCTCAATGTAAACTTGCAAAAAAATAAAAATTGTATTGTACTGTACTGTATCAAGAAAGCCTTCCTGTAGTGATAAAGCTAGTGAAAACTAAAAATTCTTTCAAACTGCAATTGAAATCATGATACAGGATACAGCTGAACTCAAAGTTCAAATCATATAGGGACAGAGGCATTATCAACATACAACCTTGAAAATCTAAGGAAAAATTTTCAGTGCAAAACATACTGTAGTGATTTTGAAAATGAAATCTGAGATAATTCTTGACACTGCTGGTTAATACTCACTAGTTTATGGGTGTGTTTTCATCTTATGCTCATGAATATCACTAGTATAAGGTTATGATATTGTTTACAATAAAGTGATATTGCAGGAAACTAACTAAGACAAGGGTTGAGTACTACACTTGCTCATGTCTTACATAAACAATTTATTAGTCACCCATAAAAATTAAGGCTCAATGATTAAGTGATTTTGCTGACAATTTCCATGTTACAGTATTATAAAGTAACGTTGAATACAACATTTTACATCTCATTTATTTACTAAGTTAAACTGGTAAGCAAGTGGTCATTCTGCCATTAGGGCCAATGGCTTCCACATTCATATCTGTCAGTAAACACTATATACAGTTCTGTATGCACTGTTTCTTGCCACGCTCACATGATAAGACTAGTGGCACCAATAAATGAGTCATCCTATAATAAAGACATGCGAGGTGATTTCCTAATGAACCTAATAACATTTTATTCTGATCTGAGTCAGAGCTTTGAAGATATATAATGTTCTAGTTTATTTTTTTTCAAAATGCTGTACAGTGCCTTTTTTAACCTTTGTATTTTCTGATATGAATAAAAAATATAAAAGTAGAAGTCTAATACTCAATATATACAGCCTCACCATACTTAACAACAGAGTTCCGTTCCTAAGACCACGTCATTAAACGAATTCCTCACTAAGCGAGGAGTATACTATAATGGTAGTGGGTTTGTGTCAACCATCTCTGATATTTTTTTATGTTACCTTTGCACCATTTAAAACATTTCTGGTATATTTTAAATATTTATGCAATGGTGTACTGTATATTGAAATAAACAAAATAGAGGAAATCAGCTCTAATATACATTATTTGGGTATAAATACATGTACTTGTCAGAGAGCCTGTCGGTAAACAAGTACATCACTAAGTGAGGAGAGGCGGTATTTGGAAATATACCTATGATACACATATATCCAATGTGTGTTGCTGTGAATGTGTTCCAGGCCCATGATAGCTATGCTAAGCTCAGTCTATAAACACTAAAGTCAGCAAAATAAAAAACTTTCAACATGCTTTGTGGACTGCACTGATCATATATGATTGCATATATGGAATTACTGTACCAGTAAAAACACACTAAGAAATTGCATGATTGTTAATTTGAATAAAGCAAACCTGCATAAAGTGAGGAAGAGCTGGTGTTAATAGTAACTTGGATAATAAATACAGAACTGTATATCCACTTCCCAGAAAAAGAATAAATTTCCACAAATATCATTAGGTTCCTTTTCTTGGGGTCAGGAGAGTAACTGTTCAGTAAATTAAATTAAATCATAACCCCATGGTACTCCTTTGTTTCTCAGAATTTAATCTCACACCTGTATAATGAACACCTGTGACATATCTATAATTAGTTTCTAGTCTTCCTACTCTTGCAGCATAGACTGAGGACAGGCTTTTCTGTTGATTACCTGGTCAACCAGGCTCTTGCTATTGACAACCCAGTGGATCATGTATCCATCACAGCCTGGTTGATCCAGCACTTGAAGACTTGCATCTGTTCAGGCAATATTTTGGATATCTGTTCGTAACAGACTGATAGCCGAGGCCCACACATTGAGCATTCTCTTACTGAGGGCATAGTGCCCCTGCTTTTCACTGGGCTTATGCTACACCTGCAGCATCTTACTGCAGTACACTACTATGGGTGAGTTTAAGGTTGGGACCAAGCCCTCTATTATCATTCCAGCAGTTTGAATGCTTCATTTGCTCTATGGGGGCAGTAAACTATCTCTGCATCATTCCATCTCTGATATCTATTCTGCCTTGAATGGAACCATTAACACCAAATACTCAAAGCAAGAGAGCACAAGTGATCTGAATAGTGTCACCATTGGCATTACTTCTCTTAGCCCTTATTTTTTCTTATGAAATGATAGAGAATCTTTTCCTGATCATAATGACACCAAAAGTATGAAATCTGATGGAAAACTTACGGAATTATGCTCTCGCAAAGTTAGCAGTCTCGCCAATGGTTACGCATCGGCGATTTCGCTAACTTTGAGCCTTATTTTCAGCCAATTCCAGTGTACTAGTCGACAAAAATCATATTTATTTCGCTAGAACTCCATTTTTTCTATCGAATGAATAAAAGAAACCACCCATTTACCAATTTCAACTATCCAATAAAGTGATTAGAAATTGGCAATTTTGCCAATTTCACACAAATTTCAGAAGATGCCAATTTCCAAATAGGGTCCAGAATAAACAAGACAGACATTCCTGGCACTAAAATAACAAGTTCTCTGTTCATTAGTCACGTCCCCAGGCCCCTCTTATATTTCTTTTGCTTTCCACTTTGAATTTTTATTCTTACAAAAAATAGAAGATTTACTGTTATGCATACTTCTGCATTAGTATAGAAATGGTATATATAATATCAGCGCACTTGTGAAAGAATATTAGACTCACCAGTTGACATGTATTAGACGCTTGGCATGATTTGTTTATTTTTGAACTTTGGTAAAAATCGAACATTTCTGCCACTTTGAGCTCAATTTCAAGGTACTTTTCATTATGAAACCCATCAAAATCATCTCAATTTCTGTAATATGTCTTCCATTCTATAAAATGAGACCATAAATACCACATGAAAATACTTTGCAAAGTCGTTGTTTTAATCCAAAAACATAGTCAAAAATTTTTTCCTCACTACTCACTGTGTGCTGCAAGATTTTTTTTTATACTGCGCACACTGACCACATAGACCCATTTTTTCATATGCAGGCCAACCAGCTTTCTCTCACTAGATTTGAAGGCGCTAGAATTTAGGCATTCTAGTACGTCAATAACCCTGGTGCGTAAGCTGTACTAGCACAATGAAAACCCTGAAAAGGTTAAATCATACCCCGGGCGGGGATAGAACCCGTGATCAGAGTTATAAAACTCCAGACTAACGTGTTAGCCACTGGGCCATCTGGCAACAATAAGATTCATCCAACTAGGTATATTTATACAGCATAGGAAAGTTAGAATAGGCACCACTGTGACCACAAACGAAAGTTGTTACAGACGAATCTCTAAACAGCGTGGCTGTGACTAACTCTAGCTCAAGTCCCCTTAACCCTTTCAGAGTCCGTCCCGTAGATCTACGGCTTCACGTTGAGTGTCCAAACCGTAGATCTACGCCAAAATTCTAGCGCCGTCAAATTTAGCGCAAAAACGCTCATAGGCCTACATGTGAGAGAACGGGTCTGCATGGTGGGTGTGCACCATAAACAAAAAATCTAGGCGCCCGCATAGCATTGTGGGAACGCCAGCTCAGTTACCCTTGTTCACCATGCTTCGTCGCAAGGTAGCTCTCACTCCAAGGAAAATTGGGACTCTCCTGTTCCTATCTGATAGTACTGACAGTGATGGAAGTGGAAATAAAGACGAATTCTTTGGCTTTGATCAGTTAGTGCCCGAAAGGAATGACCAGGATATCGATAATAGTGCAGAAAACCCTGACGATCCTCAACCTTCTACCTCTGGTGTGGGCACTCATCAGTCACGGTAGGTCGTACCTCAATGCAAGAGAAAACTATTATTTTCGCATGGCCAGGCCTCTGACTTCAGTAATGATGATGATAGCGACGTGGATTGTGATTTTATTGCTCTTGACGATCATTCGAGTAGTGATAGTGAGGAAACATATTCACCAGTGAAGCGTCAGTATGTACGCCGCCGCATGCGCTCGGGTAGTGTACCCTATGCCATGCCCAGGGGACGGAGTACATCCCAGAGTACATCCCGTGGCCCTACACCAGTTATAGATAGTGATAGTGAGGATGATGTGGCTACACTTGGCATGGATAGACCACAGGCATCAGTAGATGGTGGTAGTGGTGATGGTAGTGCCACGGCCATGCGTGACTCACCAGCCCAGGCTGGGACCCACGCTGCTGACTCTGCAGTTCAAGGACAAAGCGGAGCGTCAGCCACCAGCCCACCACAACTACAACTACCCTCACAACCAGCCTATGATGTCCAGCATCCACCAGCAAACCGTATCTGGGATTGGAAGCAAAATCCCAATTTAGTTCCCAAGCCCCACCACTTTGATGACTCTCAAAGTGGAATTCTACCAACTTGTCCCCTTGGAAACACTGCAAATGAACTGGAATTCTTTGAACTATTCTTTGACCAGCCATTGATGGAAACTATTGTCAGGGAAAGTAACAGGTATTTTGAGTACACCATGGCAAATACGATCATATCACCACAATCAAGACTACACCGGTGGAAAGAGACTGTTGCAAAAATGTACACCTACCATCCGACTTACGACCTGCTCGACTTACGACCACTCGACTTACGACCATGTTTTTTATGCCAAATTTCTATGAAATAAACAACTATTTGTGTTGTAAACAGTGTTTATCCTAAACCTTACAGTATAAAATACAGTACTAACAGCATAAAAAGTAAAGTAAAACATGAAATACCAAAATAAAACAATAAAATAAAGTCATTACAAAAATGTTTTGTTAATATTCAGTAGTAAAGTTTGACTTACGACCATTTCGACTTACGACCGGTTTCTCGGAACCGAACTCGGTCGTAAGTCAGATGGTAGGTGTATTTGCTTTTTGCAACAATAATGCTTATGCCTCATGTCTATAAGCATAATATAAAAGCATACTGGTCCACAGATCAGCTAATTTCTACCCCGGTCTTCAGTGAACTCATCCCAGTGAACAGGTTTATCTTACTGTTACGTATGTTGCACTTCTCTGACAAAACCAGGCCTGACAGAAGTGACAGGTTATACGTACAAGATTAGAAATATTTTTATGTATGTCAAACAAAAGTTCAGCATGTACTTTTATCCATTCAAGAATCTTGTAATTGACGAGTCTTTGATTTTGCTCAAAGGTAGGCTGTCATTCAAGCAGTATATACCGAGCAAGAGGAAACGCTTTGGTATAAAACTCTTTGTACTCTGTGACTGTGACAGTGGCCTGGTATTCGATATTGTTGTATACACAGGAAGTAAAACATTGAAAGATACTAAGATGTTATTGGGTATCTCAGGTGACGTAGTGAGAAGCATGACGGCACCTTATCTTGGTAAGGGGCATACATCATATACCGATAACTGGTACACAAGCCCTTTACTCAGTGATTTCTTGCGAGTGAACAAGACAGATATGTGTGGCACAGTGCGTTCTAATCGTAAACATATGCCCAGGCTCAACGCACGTGCTCGTGGTGATGACGTGCAGGTGTTTACTGCCAATGACATCATGGCATTACGGTGGTATGACAAATGAGATGTCGCATTGTTGACAACCATTCACCATAATGAAATGCAAGACAGTGGCAAAGTTGATCGAGTGACTAATGAATGTATTCGAAAACCAGTGACAGTGATTAATTGTACACAAAACATGCGCTTGGTTGACAAATATGACATGCAGATTGGCTTTGCTGATTGTGTTCGTAAAAGTTACAAGTGGTACACGAAACTTTTCTTCCATCTCATGGACATTTCAATGCTCACTGCATATAATATGTACCAAATGAAGACTGGCAACAGACCACCGTATGGTGAATTTTGTTTGTCTGTTGTCAGAAAACTCATAATGAAGTACAAGGTAACAACACCTGCTATACAACAAGGTCCTCAAACTCCTCAGGATATACCCAAGCATTTGAGGAGGGAAGGTGATCATTTCATAATACAGCTTCCTTCGACTCAGAAGAAATTTGCTCAGAAGAGATGCATCGTCTGTGCACAAACAAAACGATGGCAACAAAGACGCAAAGACACTCAGTTTATGTGTGAGGAATGTAAGGTACCTCTGTGCATGGTGCCTTGTTTCAAGGAGTTCCACAAGCTCCAGCAGTTCTAAAACCATGTCCAGTGATTGTAAATATGTAAATATATGATAGAACATTAGTATTATACAATATTTGTGCATGTTTATTGTAATAAACAACAGTGGTAAACAATAATATGATAATAACTTTAGTGCGGTTATTGTGTTCAATACAGTGAGTTTATATATATACATTATATACAGTATTGGTCTCTCAGGCCCCAAATGTTAGTAGGAAAAGAAAAAAATTAGAAAAGAAAAGAAAAAACTACAAAAAACAGTAAACAAAGTAATGTGAGGATGTGGAAATCGTCGCTATTGCCACCACCACGCCATTTGGGGTAAACTTCTTGGCACTGTATCTCTTTAACCCTTTCAGGGTCTGTCCCGTAGATCTACGGCTTTATGGAGAGTGTCCAAACCGTAGATCTACGCCATGAGCTCAGCTCACTCTGATAAACTGTGAGTGGTACATTTGGGCCTAGATATGAGAGAATACATCTATGTGGTATGTGTGCACCACATAAAACAGATCCTGCAGCACACTGTGTATAATGAGAGAAAAAAACTGAAATCATGATTTTTCAATTAAAACAGCGACTTTGCAGTGTTTTTTCGTATGTTTTTTATAGTTGTATTTGCGAATTCTTGGTCTCATTTGATAGAATGGAAGACATATTACAGAAATAGAGATGATTTTGATTGGTTTTAGCACTGGAAATGGCTTGAAACTGAGCTCAAAGTAGCGGAAATGTTAAATTTTTGCCGATATTCAAGAGTAAACAAACGACCTCACACATCTAATACACGTCAGCTGGTGGGTCTAATATACATTCACAAATATGGTGATGATATTTATACAATTATTACAGTATTGCATAACAGTAAATCTTCTATTTTTTGGTGTGAATAAAAATTCATTATGTGAATAAAAAATCAAAATGGAAATGTTAGTTTAGTGCCAGGAATACCTACATTGTTTATTCTGGAGCCTATTTTGAAATTGGAATATTTTGAACTTTGTGTTAAATTGGCCAAATTAACAATTTCCGATCACTTTATTTTGTAGTTGAAACAGTTGATTTGGCGATTTCTTGTGCTCAATCGATAGAATAGAAGTAATACTAGTGAAATAGCTAAGAATTTGGTTGATTAGAATAATGTAATTGGCCTAAAATGGGAGTCAAAGTCGGCAAAATCGCCAACTCGTAAATATCGCTGACACATCAAAATTCGCGAGAACATAATTTCGTAAATTTTCCACCAAATTTCGTACTTTTTGTTTTATTACCTTCACAAAAAGATTCTCTACGATTTCATAAGAAAAAATAACAAATTTTTTTTTTTTGAAAATTCTTGGACACTGGTGCGTGACTTCAGATTTTGCCCTTGGACCCTGAAAGGGTTAATTCTGTAAGAAAAAATATTTTTTTTTTTTTCCAAATTTCTTGGACACTGGAGCACCACTTTAGATTTTGGCCTTGGACCCTGAAGGGGTTAACCTGTAAACGGTCCAAATGTATTTATACGTTTTTATCGCTAGTGCCCCAAACGTATATATATACGTTTTGTGTGTCCTACATTTAACATTGCCATGATAAGCCTGAGTTGCCTAGACATGTGAGAATGGGTGTGAGCACTCACTGTGCACCATAATAAAATAATTGGGGATGCCTGGGTACCGTATGCTCTTTTTTCCTGTTAAAAAACAACAATGTTTTTTTTTTCTCAAAAAGTTGGGGCAGTACGGAAGTGAACGTATATATATGTTTAGACCGTGTACGGGTTAAAGCATGAAATCATAGATAAACAAGGGAGGTGTCCAGGTTTTGGGTTGAGGGGGAAGTGGGGAGGAGCTGGCTCGTAACTCAGAGCAAAAAATTGATCGATTGACGGCTCGTACCATCTCAAAAAACTCGTATGTTGGGGCACTTGTAAATCAAGGTTCCACTGTACATGTACTTGTATATAGTTGTAGATAATAGAATGTGATTCAGCCAGGTGTGCAAAATCACCTGTCAGTGTGTACATGTGTGTTTATGACAATATGATAATAATTTCGTATATAATATTGGTGTATAAACAACAACTGGCATTGAAATCAAAAGATTTGCCATAAAACAATCATATCACGAAAACCAAGAAAATTAAAAAAAAAAATGGAAGAAAACGGCTAATATGCAGAATTTCTGCAAGCGGCAGTGCTCCATGTTGCCATCAGGTGATCGCCAAGTGCTAACTTCGCGGCCTCGTATCTCGGTAAGTACTGACCCTAATTTTTTTTTATTCTAAAACACTTAAAAAAAATGTGCTCTTTTTTTTTCTATAAAAAAATAATTTTTTTTCAACATTCGGGACGCTGCGCGAGTGAATGTATATATACGTTTGGACCGTTTAAGGGTTAATACATGTTTCGTCTGAATCAGTGACTGCTTAAAATTGTCTGACCTTCGCGTTTGAAAGTTTATTCAAGGAACAGGTACACAAAAATACAGTTACCTAAATTATCATACATAGAAGCATATGGGTAGATTACCTAGGATAACTCAATAACGTCAAAGTGACTTGTTTCCATTGGTATCTAAGGGTAGTTGTTAGATATGATAAACTTAGTGAACAAAGTATGTCAATTGTGATAATAATAATAAATATAACAACTGCTCTGGGGTGCTTTAAATTTAAGTCATATATTTGGTGTAGGTGTAGCAGGTGGCGAGCTACTAATCCTGACTTTCTACAATAAATTCTCACCTCTCACCCTACATTAAGATACAAATATTTTAACCCTTTGACTGTTGCAAGTCCATTTCTGAAACTGTCATTCTTTGTCGCAAAATTTTTGGAAAAAAAAAAAAAATTATGTTTTCTTATGAAATGATAGAGAATCTTTTCCTGATGCTAATGACACCAAAAGTACGGAATTTGATTGAAAATTTATGGAATTACGCTCCTGCAAAGTTAGCGATCTCGGCGATGCATACGCATTGGCGATTTTGCTGACTTTGAGCCCTATTCTTGGCCAATTCCATTGTTCCAGTCGACCAAACTCATAGCTATTTCTTTAGAACTCCACCTTTTCTATCAATTGAGTACAAGAAACTGCCAATTTACCAATTTCAACTACCCAATAAAGTGGACAGTAATTGGCAATTTGGCCAATTTCATGCAAATTAAAAAAGATGCCAATTTCAAAATAGGGTCCAGAATAAACAATGCAGACATTCTTGGCACTAAAATAACTTATCCTCTGTTCATTAGTCATATCTCAAGGCCCCTCTTATATTACTCTTGCTTTCTATTTTGATTTTGTATTCACACAAAAAAATAGATATACAGTGGACCCTCGACCAGCGATGGCATCGATTAACGATAAATCTGACTAGCGATACATTTTATCGCAAAAATTTTGCCTCGATTAGCGCTAAAAAACTCGACCAACACTATTCGTTCCATCTAAGACGCGTCCACTTCTGGCCAGTGTTTACAAGCCAGCCAGCCACCGCGGTCGCTTCCAAGCATACAATCGGAACATTTCATATTATCACAGCCTTTTTAGTGATTGCACCTGCAAAATAAGTCACCATGGGCCCCAAGAAAGCTTCTAGTGCCAACCCTACAGCAAAAAGGGTGAGAATTACTATGGATATGAAGAAAGAGATCATTGCTAAGTATGAAAGTGGAGTGCGTGTCTCCGAACTGGCCAGGCTGTACACAAAACCCCAATCAACCATCGCTACTATTGTGGCCAAGAAAACGGCAATCAAGGAAGCTGTTCTTGCCAAAGGTGCAACTATGTTTTCGAAACTGAGATCGCAAGTGATAGAAGATGTTGAGAGACTGTTATTGGTATGGATAAACGAAAAACAGATAGCAGGAGATAGCATCTCTCAAGCGATCATATGTGAAAAGGCTAGGAAGTTGCAAGAGGATTTAACCCTTTGACTGTCGAAGGGCCAAATCCTGAAGTTGCTTCTGGTGTCGCAAAATATTCGAAAAAAAAAAATTATTTTTTCTTATGAAATGATAGAGAATCTTTTCCCGATTGTAAAGACACCAAAAAAACGAAATTTGATGGAAAACTGACGGAATTACGCTCTCGCGAAGTTAGCGACTTCGGCGATATTTAAAAATCGGCAATTTCGCCCACTTTGAGCCCTATTTTCGGCTAATTCCGTTATTCCAGTCAACCAAACTCATAACTATTTCTTCAGAACTCTATTTTTTCTATCGATTGAGTACAAGAAACTGCCCATTTACCGATTTCAACTACCCAATAACATGGACAGAAATTTGCAATTTGGCCAATTTCACGAAAATTAAAAAATACGACAATTTCAAAATAAGGTCCAGAATGAACAATGCAGACATTCCTGGCTCTAAAATAACATTTTCTTTGTTCATCAGTCATGTCTCCAGGTCCCTGTGATATTACTCTTGCTTTTTATTTTGAAATTTTATTCAAACAAAAAATAGAAGATTTACTGTTATGCAGACTACTGCAATACTGTAATAATTGTAAAAATTACATCAACCCATTCATGACTGCGTATTAGAATGGCTATTTGGACATTTATTGGACAATGACATCATTTGTTCACTTTTGAACATCGGCAAAAATCAAACATTTCCTGTACTTTGTGCTCCATTTCCAGGTTCTTTTTATAGTAAAATTAATCAAAATCACCTCCATTTCTATAATATAGTTTCCATTCTATCAAATGAGACCAAGAAAACGAGAATACAACCACAAATACTATACGAAAATAGACCACAAAGTCGGCATTTTAATTAAAAAAAACGGTCGGAGTTTTTTTTTTCTCATTATGCACTGCGTGCTCCAGGATTTTTTTTATGTGGTGCACACTGACCACACAGACCCATTCTCTCACATGTGGGCCTACTAGCTTTCTCCTGCCTGATTTGAAGCCGCTAGAATTTATGAGTATACATGTATATATGTCAAACACGGTACCTCGCAAACGTATATATACGGCTGCGACAGTCAAAGGGTTAATTAGAAAAATGCCAGCAACTAGTGGTGATGTGAGTGAATTTAAGGCCAGCAAAGGTTGGTTTGAGAGATTTAAGAATTGTAGTGGCATACATAGTGTGATAAGGCATGGTGAGGCTGCCAGTTTGGACCAAAAAGCAGCTGAAAAATATGTGCAGGAATTCAAGGAGTACATAGACAGTGAAGGACTGAAACCTGAACAAGTGTTTAATGGTGACACTGACAATGTTGTGAAACACTTTAGGAATGTCATAAAGGAACGGGAGGTACAGGCCTCTATGGGCAGATATGTTGTGTGACAGAGGTCCAGTGACTCTCAAGCTGGTCCTAGTGGCATTAAAAGAAGAAGGGAAGTAACCCCGAAAAAGGACTTACCACCTCAAGTCCTAACGGAAGGGGATTCCCCTTCTAAGCACTAGGACCATCAACACACTCCCCTCTTCCCATCCCATCAATCATCACCAGATCTTCAATAAAGGTAAGTGTCATGTAACTGTGCATGTCTTCTTCAGTTTGTGTGTATTAAAATTAATATTTCATGTGTTAAATTTTTTTTTTTTTTCAATACTTTTGGGTGTCTTGCACGGATTAATTTGATTTCCATTATTTCTTATGGGGAAAATTAACTTGACTAACGATTATTTTGACTAACGATGAGCTCTCAGGAACGGATTAATAGCGTTAGTCGAGGGTCCACTGTACTGTTATGCAGACTACTGCATTATTGTAAAAATAGTATAAATAATATCAGTGCACTAGTGAAAGAATATCAGACTCCTCAGCTGACATGTATTGGACGTGTGGTGTGATTTGCTTACTCTTGAACATTGGTAAAAATCGAACATTTCATCTCTGAGCCCAATTTCAAGGTCATTTTCATTGTGAAACTAATCAAAATCATCTCTATTTTTGTAATATGTTCTCCATTCTATCAAATGAGACCAAGAAAATGAGAATACAACCATAATTACTATACAAAAATTACACCTCAAAGTCGGCATTTTAATCCAAAAACACGGTCAGAGTTTTTTTTTTTTCTCATATGCACTGCGTGCTGCAGGACTTTTTTTTATATAGTGCACACTGACCACACAGACCCATTCTCTCACATGTGGTCCTACCGGCTTTCTCCTGCTTGATTTGAAGCCGCTAGAATTATTGAGCATACATATATCTGAAACACTGGCTCGTAAGACGTATATATATGGCCGAAACAGTCGAAGGATTAAGGTAAGTAATGAGTGTACTGTGTATTTTACTTTTTACTGTTTTTTAATGCCTAACTAAATACAGTGGACCCCCGGTATTCGATATTAATCCGTTCCTGAGAGCTCATCGAATACCAATAATATCGAAAACCGAATCAATTTTCCTCATAAGAAATAATGAAAATCAAATTAATCCGTGCAAGACACCCAAAAGTATGAAAAAAAAAATTTTACTACATGAAATATTAAGTTTAATGCAATAGAATAATTATAATAACAATAAAATAATTGACACTTACCTTTAATGAAGAGCTGGTGATGATTGATGGGATGGAAGGAGGGGAGAGGTGTTAGTGTTTAGTAGGGGAATCCCCTTCCATTAGGACTTGAGGTAGCAAGTCTTTTTCCAGGGTTACTTCCCTTCTTCTTTTAATGCCACTAGGACCAGCTTGAGAGTCACTGGACCTCTGTCGCACAACAAATCTGTCCATAGAGCTCTGTACCTCCCATTCCTTTACGATTTGTCTAAAATGGGCCACAACATTGTCATTGTAATAGCTGTGTTAGGGTGATTTTCATCCATAAAGGTTTGCACGTCAACCCACTGTGCACACATTTCCTTAATTTTTGAAGTAGGCACAATGTATTCCACAACTGGTATAGGCTTCTCAGGGTTAGCCATAAACCCTTCAAAATTTTTGTTAATTTCCATACTAATTCTCACCCTTTTTACCACAGGGTTGGCACTAGAAGCTTTCTTGGGGCCCATGGTGACTTATTTTGCAGAAACAAGCACCAAACACAGTGATAATATGGATAATATGAAATGTGCCGAATGTATCCTTAGATGCGCGCACACTGGCTGGCTTGTAAACACTGGCACACAAGGGGCAGTTCAGGCCACATGTGGACAGGTCTCGTACGAATCGTATCGAATACCGGGTTTTCAATCGAATACCGAGGAAAATTTTTTGCGATATAATGCATCGAATACCGGATTTATCGAATACCGATGCCATCGAATACCAGGGGTCCACTGTATATGTTTGTGTAAACTTGTTATCTGGCATTCATATGCATTTATAAGTGAAAAAAATGGCATTCCACTTTCCGGCAGTAGCCTGGAACTTAACCTACAATATAAGTGGGGCCCTACTGTATTTGAAATTTTTATATTTTAGATTAGTTCTTCAGTGTTTGTTAACTCCTACTGAGGGTCGAAAAATATTAAAAAAAAAAAATTTTTTTCTTACCAAAATCTTAAGAATATTTTTCTGTGTTGTAGAACAAAAAAAAAAAAAACTGCAATCAATACTTACCAAGATATAGAGGCATGAAGTTGGCAGAAAGTGAACTGCTTATGGCAACATCACCGGAAGGAGATAGAGAAGAGAGGACAGCAGCAGCAGATGTGGACGTTCGTGTAGCAGCAGCCGACGGTGTGGACGTGCGTGTAACGCCGGCCGGCGAGTGAGCCGCGGCCTCGAGCGGCTCGGTGATTGGTCGCCACGTCAACCAATCAGAAGACACCTTTACTCGAGAGCACATGAGAATATTTTAGACATCCCTACGATCCCCGTTGGGAAGGGGAACACTACTTATTCATGTTGCATTACTCTAACAGGGTAAAGATCAAACCAGCGAGTGGGACAGTGAATGACTCGTCCAAATTAGCACTTGCAGCTGTTGTTAGTGGCAGACTTCAGGTCAAATGTAATGCGATCTTATCACTCAAAGAGGCCTTTGTTGTCGTCTGTACAGACGGCACAGAGGCCGAGAAACTACTTACCACTACTGCTACTACCACTCTACGAGACCAGGGATTTCTTGTCTTGACTTCCCCAGCTCTGAGGGCCAGGAGAACTGTGTTCCTCAAGCGACTCGACAACCTTATCACTGCACAGGCCACTGAAGAAATCAAGTCATTTATCGAAGCACAGAACCCTTGGGCCAAGGTGGACTTCATTACTAAAATACCCAATGCTTCATCCATGCTGAAGGTCACCTTCAGTGATGTCAACATGGAAGCCAAAGCTCTTGCCGAGGGCCTGGCTATTCACTACTTCCACATCAACCCAGCCTTCATTGAAGCAGAAAAATTCCAACAAATCTAACAGTGCTATAATTGCTAGTCATACTTACACACCACAAAAGAATGCCCTACTAAGGACAGGAAGTTATCCTCCACCTGTGGCCGTGAGGGTCATGACTTCAAGAATTGCATTACTGCCTCACCACCCAAATGCCTGAACTGCAAGAATGACCACCATACTCTTGCTGCCAGATACCCTACCAGAAGAGACATACTAAGAAACAACAACAACAACAAAAGAAGTCCAACCCACAAAAATCCACATACTCTGCTATTGCCAAGCTTCAAGCAGATACTACCAAAATCTTACATGCCACACAAGCTGCTCCCACCACTTTCCTGCCAGCACCTACTGCCGACTCCACCAAGATTCTTTACTGCATCATGTATGCTCATGTACAGAATGTAGCTGAGCCTGGTTCCTTCAACACCACCATCAATGAACTCTTCAAACTCAACAATATGCCTGGCTTTACATTCCCTGCATCCCAACCTTCCACCGAGATCATAAAATCCACTGCTAATGTCTCCAACATCACCATTGCTACACCGCTAACACAAGCTTCACTCGACACAGAGATGGAGACCACCGAGACACCGGCAACTCCCACCAATGAGTACACCACCACCTGCACCCACTGCTAGCACAACTGACCAATCAGAAATCTCACCTCCATCAGTTCAGCCACCAGCCAAGAAAGCTAAAACACAAGAAACTGGGGATGAGCCTGCCACTGCCACTGCTACACCACAAGACGAAGCCCGCGCCCTGACTGGTGTCTACTTCTACACAACCAACCAGTACAAGAGCCCAATGCAGTCTTCAGAACTTAAACAGCGACTCCAGGACGGAACAGTTAAATACACCTACGACCCAAATATTTCATATACCACTGCAGACCTGAACAGACTACTCCACCCTGCCTTGTGGCAGTCGATTACACCTCAAGGAAGAAATTCAGGATGCCCCAGAATGGGTCCCTTGAAGATGGTACCCTCCTCTAGCACGACTATCTATGACCACTCACCATGAAGATAAGTTTCCCCAATACTCTGCTGTCTGCTAAAGTTGGGGTGTGGCTCCAATCAACCCTGTAATTGCTGCCTCTGCCCACCTGCGCTTCTGAAGCGAGAAGACACTTCCCTCCTGGGAAGTCAGAGCAAGATAGAAGAAGAAGACATCCTCCAACCGAAGGGCCCAAGAAAGAAGAAAGAAGATGAACGTCACCCCCCCACCCGGGGGGCCACTGCCAGGTCACCATCTGGAGAAGACCCAGGCCAGAAGTACCGGTGAATCAACATGAATGAATGAATGAATCACCGGATGCCAGTCACTCGTTAATATTATACAGTGGAACCTCGGCTTACGCATGCTCCACCATGCGAATTTTTCAGGATATGAACTGTCGTTCGGTCGATTTTTTGCTTCTGGATACGAAGGAAATTTCAGGATGCAAACTTCCCCCTCAAGGGAAGTTCCTTAAATAAATAAATAAATATTTATTTCTCTGCAAAGGTTACAATGTGTGTTTACATATCATAATATGATTGGAGCAAAGAAAGCTACTATCATACCAAAGCATTTCAGGCAGACTTAAGGGGGCTGTAGGGCAAATTTCGTAACTCGTTTATTTACCGTCCGATTTTCTCCAGTTTTGGTGCACAAGACAAAGTGTTCTCACTCTTTCTCGAAAATATTTATAAAAAATATACCTCAAACAACAACTGAGAAAAGACTGATTTACTGAAAATGCCCTTGATTTTGATGTAACTCTTATATGCGGCTACGTAAGGTGGTTTGGACACTTGGTGCCGAGAGAACAATGCTAATACTAATTCGGACCGTAGGATTTCCCTCTAAATACCTTATCGTTATTTCACAAAAAAATAAAGTTTGTTAGTTTCTGGAATATTGCAAAAAAATCTGCCCTTTACTCCCACATAACTCCCGAACTATTTGGAATATTTTCAAAAACTCTACGGTCAGGATAAGAGAAATCATTATTCTACAATATCTGTGAATATTATTCCATTTAATTAAGTAATAAAGGAGCCACATCGAATTATAGGTGAATAAGTTACTTCCGAGATATCGGCCGGGAACGCCGGCCGGCCCCCGTCTCAAAAAAAAAAAAAAAAAAATTCGCGAAAATCGCGTTTGTTTGGGTGTATTTCTTAGTAAACTGATGTTCTAGTGCAGTTATCCTCTTCAAAACACCGTTTTCTCTTACTCAGAGACGACAGGTGACCAGTTACACTTTTATATCGAAATATTCCCGATAATCTCTGGGCCATATTATGGCCTATTTTATTCAGTCTAGAGTATATAACATGTTTGTATGTTATTTAGAGTGTTTATTATATCATATTAGATCAATTCTGATAGACAAATAAGCCGTAGAGTTGATATATAAGCTGATATAAGCGTAATAATGGGTGATTCCTGGCTGGCACCTCGAGCGGTGGCACACTGCTGAGCGTTCCCATCTGGTTCCCGGCAGTCACTAAGTCTCAGGATAAGTCCCGCCTACTGTTTTATGATGCCAAATAGTCAGTTATTATATTAGAAAGAATAATGCAAGAAAAGGCGATAAAAAACAAGAAAATAACTCCAAAAAATATATAGGCCGTGAGCAGACTCGGTACCAACATCGCCGTCACCATACCTGATATAAATGACTATAATTTCTTGTAGAAACGTCGTAGAACATTCATTCTGGTACCATTGTGTTGCCAAAGAGTTGAGCTTTTTTTCAGTATATATAACTCAATATCCATATTTTTCCGATTTTTCGGTGAGCGCGCGCGGCCAATTGCCCTACAGCCCCCTTAACCTAATACAGTGGACCCCCGCATAACGATATTAATCCGTTCCTGAGAGCTCATTGTTATGCGAATGAATTTTCCCCATAAGAAATAATGGAAATCAAATTAATCCGTGCAAGACACCCCAAAGCATGAAAAAAAAATTTTTACCACATGAAATATTAATTTTAATACACAAACTGAAAAAGACATGCACAGTTACACGACACTTACCTTTATTGAAGATCTGGTGATGATTGATGGGATGGGAGGAGGAGAGAGTCTTAGTGTTTAGAAGGGGAATCCCCTTCCATTAAGACTTGAGGTGTCAAGTCCTTTTCCGGGGTTACTTCCCTTCTTCTTTTAATGCCACCAGGACCAGCTTCAGAGTCACTGGACTTCTGTCGCACAACATATCTGTCTATAGAGGCCTGTACCTCCCGTTCCTTTATGACTTTCCTAAAGTGGTTTACAACATTGTCAGTGTAATAGTCACCAGCATGGCTTGCAATAGCTGTCTGAGGGTGATTGTCATCAAAAAAGGTTTGCACTTTAAGCCACATTCCACACATTTCCTTAATCTTTGAAGTAGGCAACTTCTTCAATTTCTCTCTCCCCTCCTCCGAAGCAGTTTCCTCAGGTCTGGCCTCATGCTGATGAAGATGATCTAGCAGCTCATCAGTGGTTAGTTCTTCATTGTCCTCCTCCACCAACTCTTCCACATCATCCCCACTAACCTCCAACCCCAAGGACTTTCCCAATGCCACAATGGATTCCTCAACTGGCATAGGATTCCCAGGGTTAGCCTCAAACCCTTCAAAATCTCTTTGGTCTACACATTCTGGCCACAGTTTCTTCCAAGCAGAGTTCAAGGTCCTCTTAGTCACTCCCTCCCAAGCCTTACCTATAAGGTTTACACAATTGAGGATATTAAAGTGCTCTCTCCAAAACTCTCTTAGAGTCAATCGAGTTTCTGAGGTCACTACAAAGCACCTTTCAAACAGAGCTTTTGTGTACAGTTTTTTGAAGTTTGCAATAACCTGCTGGTCCATGGGCTGCAGGAGAGGAGTGGTATTAGGAGGCAAAAACTTCACCTTAATGAAGCTCATGTCCCCATAAAGTCGCTCTGCCACGTCTGTAGGATGACCAGGGGCATTGTCTAACACCAGGAGGCACTTCGGGTCTAATTTCTTTTCAGTTAGGTAATTTTTCACATTGGGGCAAATGCTTGGTATAACCAGTCATAGAAAAAGTCCCTAGTGACCCATGCCTTACTGTTTGCCCTCCACAGCACACACAAATTAGCCTTGAGGATATTCTTTTGCCTGAATGCTCTGGGAGTTTCTGAGTGATACACCAATAAAGGCTTCACTTTGCAATCACCACTAGCATTGAAACACATCAACAGAGTAAGCCTGTCTTTCATAGGCTTATGTCCTGGGAGTGCCTTTTTCCTCCTGAGTAATGTAGGTCCTGCTTGGCATTTTTCTTCCAAAAACAGGCCTGTTTCATCACAATTAAACACTTGCTCAGATTTCAGTCCTTCACTGTCTATGTACTCCTTGAATTCCTGCACATATTTTTCAGCTGCTTTGTGGTCCGAACTGGCAGCCTCACCATGCCTTATCACACTATGTATGCCACTATGCTTCTTAAATCTCTCAAACCAACCTTTGCTGGCCTTAAATTCACTCACATCATCACTAGTTGCAGGCATTTTTTTAATTAAATCCTCATGCAACTTCCTAGCCTTTTCACTTATGATCACTTGAGAGATGCTATCTCCTGCTATCTGTTTTTCATTTATCCACACCAATAAGAGTCTCTCAACATCTTCCATCACTTGCGATCTCTGTTTCGAAAACACAGTTGAACCTTTGGCAAGAACAGCTTCCTTGATTGCCGTTTTCTTGGACACAATAGTAGCGATGGTTGATTGGGGTTTACTATACAACCTGGCCAGCTCGGAGACACGCACTCCACTTTCATACTTAGCAATGATCTCTTTCTTCATCTCTATAGTAATTCTCACCCTTATTCCTGTAGGGTTGGCACTAGAAGCTTTCTTGGGGCCCATGGTCACTTATTTTGCAGATAAATTCACAAAAAACACTGTAAAAATTTAAAAAAATTTTCCGATTTATGTTGGATGTTAGCAGGCGGTTGGGTAAACAATGCCACCCGGGGGGGAAACTGGAGGCTGGCTCGGGGCCGCACATTAGAGGGTCTCAGACAATAGCTTTGACGGATTTTTTAGCGGTAGCGAGGCAAACTCTTAGCGATAAAATTATCTATGCGTTTAACGTTATGTGATGCCAACGGTATGGGGGGGCCCCACTTATAATAGACTTTAAGTCTAGACAGGTGAAAATGTACTATAGGGGCTACCAATGTTTTGCTGATTGGTGCCAACTACGGGTACCTTTTCAAATTCCCCTTCTTTTTTATTATTATTACTATTATTATTATTTTTATCTATTTTTAAATTATAATTATTATTAGTATAGTATGTACGTAGTGAGGGGCTCTTGATCTAGGGAAAATTGGATCTTGCTCATTTCCCTTTAAAATTAATTCTGGCCCCACAATTCTATCGTTTTTTCCAGCTTTTTTTGGGCCCTTGATGGAAATTTTAGCATTGCAAGCACAAAAATGAATGGAATATTAAAAATGTTCTATGAACGCTGGGTCATGCTCATTGCTGAAAAAACAATGGCCACTGACGGAAGGTTTTTGGGGGCCACTTGTACGCATTTGGGACAAATGATTTTTTGCATGTCAATCGATGATTTGCGATAAATATTTTGATGAAAAAACATTACAATTTGTGAAAATTAAAATTTCCCGATGCTTATAAAGAAAAGGGGGCCCATGTATTTACTTTTTTTTTTTTTTGTAATATTTAAATTTTTTTCAATAATTTTTGGGGCCTTGAGACCAATAAAAAGACATATTGTATATAATCACTTGTCGTGCTACACAAACCGCACAAACATTGGGGTAAAATATTTTCATTTAAACCTTAGTACTACTATTGTCTAGAAATATTAATAGTATTTATAGGCCCCAGAAATGTTTGGATATCAGGGTATATAAAATAAAAAAATTTAAATAATTTTCCTTGAAGCAGGTTTTAAGACGAGGTCACCCACTCTTGACAGGCAGCAGGGGGACATTTGATGGTGTGCACTGCCTTGGCTTTTTTTTCACTGTTACTTAAACAGTCTGTCTGTCTGTATTTTCCCCCGTTTATCGTCTCGCTTATCTTCTCCTGTCTGCTTGTCTCTCTCTCTCTCTGTCTCAATACAGCACTCGTGAATCAAAGGTTTTACAATGACGCATCATGCTTACTATGCATTATACAAAACCATAGTATACCCTTTCCGGGGGATTTTTAGGTTACCCAGGTAATTTACACTATGTATAAGTGGACCCTCTGATTTCGTGATTTTCATTTATGCCTACTTTTTTTTCAAACTATAATCTCTTTTTTTCGTAAATCCCTTTGTTTATGGGTCACGGAACATTCTGATTGCTTGCTGACACAAACCTCCCACAACGTTCGACCAGTGTGGATGGGACCAAAGTGTCCAGTGCAGCGTTTGAAAAAGAAGGTGAGAAGCCAATATAATCAAAAAAGAACTCGTGAAAAATATGATTTGGCGAGTGGGGCGAGCTCTCCAGGATTAGGGAAAGTCCGCATCATGATCAGCTCAATTGTGAAAAGAAGAAAGAAATCAAAAAAGCGATTTTGCAAAGGGGTAAATTGCAAATGAAACGATCACAAACAATAGAGATGTTGAGAAATTGTTTTTTTGGGTGTGGCTAACCAAAAACATTTAGAGAAGATAGTGTTTTCGTTGATAATTTGCAAAAAGGCATGGCATTGCATGGGATCTCGTAAAAAAATGCCTGAACAAGCGCGGTGTTAGTGAATTTAAGGCACAAAGGCGGGTTTTAAAAAAAATTCAAGAAGGTAGGCAACACGTTTTTTAAGCAATGACGGGGCGGGAAGTTCGAAAAACCCGGGGCCCTGAAGAATTTTGGCAGAATAAAGGGAGTACATAGGACTAAAAGTTCGCCCCCAACAAGTTTTCATTTTGACAAAACGGGCCTCTTTTGGAAAAAAATCCCAAAAGAGGCCTACATCATGCGGGAGAAAAAAGTACTCCCGGGACACAACCCATAAGACGGCTAACACTCTTGTTCTGTGGTAATGTAGTGGGGTTTCAGATGAAGTTTTTAATGGTGTATCACTCTGAAAATCCCAGAGTGTTCAAGAAAAACAGTGTCACAAAAAATAAATTGTTTTGAGGGGGAAGGCTAACAATAAGGGCAGGGGTAAGGGGAAATTTTCCCTTTTATTGGCTCAATGAAGTTTTTGCCCGTGTGAAGAAATACCTCCTATATCAACTGTCACTCAAATGCCTCCGGGTATTCAAAAATGCTCCTGCTCTCCCCCAGACTTGGATGACAATTGTTGGGGGTTTAGTTTCATCAAGTGAACCCCTTTCCCCCCTATACCACTCCTCTCATCCACCCTGGTGACAGATCATTTCAAAATTCAAAACCTCTACCCAAAACAAAGTTTAAAGGTGCTCCACATGACCCCAGAATGAACGACCCTAAAAGTTTGGGGGGCACTTCAATTTCCTCAGTTTTCATAACCTTATAATAAGATTGGCATGGGGAGACTTCCAGGAGTGAAATTGCTTTGAAAAACTAAAGCCAAAATTTTCCAAGAGAAGGGTTTTGAAGGGTTTGGGGGTGACCCCGATGACCTCTGCCTGTTGTGGAAACTATTTTGGGCATGGGGGGAAATTCCCTGGGGTTTTGGTGCAAGTGGGCCCGGATGTGGGGATTTTGGGGACCACGGAAGACTAATACGAAACGCAAAACTTTCATTGGAAAAGCAACAGGCCACAGGGGAGAAACTGCTTTAGGCAAGGGAAAAAAGAAGAAAGAAGGTGCCCTTTTTCAGTGATTAAAGGGGCATTTAACGAAGGGTGAGGGGCAGACATTTGTGGAGGAGCACACCCTAACAAAAGCTGTTGCAGGGGTTTTTCTGCAACTGTTTAATGACGTGCCTTGTCCCATTTTTGGGAAATCTTAAAGAGAAACCAGAAACAAGGGTCGGAAAATTTTTTTGGTGCGACGGGGCCAGTACCCAAACTGGTCCTTGCCCTTAAGAAACAAAGAAAGGAAGTAACCAAGATAAGCCTTGTACCCAAGTTTTAAGGAAGGGGGTTCCCCTTCCAAACAATAATCAATCCTCTCTCTCCCCTCCTCCCATCTTCCACACACCAACAAGTTTTAAAAAGGGAAGTGTGTGTTTAAAAGTTCTTTAATGTTTTATTAGGTGCTTTATATTTATTTTTCATTGTTTTTTTTGAATGTAAAACAATTTATTTTCAAAAAAAATTAAAATTTTTTTTTTTTAATACTTTTTGGGTTGGGAAAAGATTTTTAATTTAATTTTTTCTTATGGGGAAAAAGATTTTTGGTTTTTTTGATTTTCAGTTTGTCACACTTGGAAAGGATTTAAACACAAAAACAGAGGGGCTACGTAATTGTATTTATGTTATCTGTGAGAAGAGATAGAAAAGACAGATATAGATACAGACAGACAGAGTAGAGACAGCCAAATCCCAAACACCCGCTGTCGCCCCCATTGCCATGTTGTTTATGCACCCACGTGTCTTCCCTACCCCAGCCTCCCTTCCCCCCTCCCCAAAATGTCTTCCCCCCCAACTATGCTGTCTTCCCCCCATGCAAATAATCACTTTTTTCGCTTTTTTCAGTTATCCCAGGTAAACACACATATGTGCTATGTTCTTCACAAAACCCAAACTCTTCCCCCCCACGATGCTCCCTTCCCCCTACCCACAAGCCTTTCCCCACCACCCCCTTTGCTTTTTTGTTGGGGGAAAGGTTGATAAATTTCCTGGATTTTCACACTATTTTTGGGGGTCCCTGGTCATTACTTTCTGTCACAAACTCCTCAAAACTATTAGATTCATATTCACTGACACTTCAACTTGGGACAGGAAGAGTCTCAATTCACCGGAGAGTGATGTATCCCTTTCCCCTTGGCTTTGGGAACCAAGGGCCCTTGAACACCACCCCACACTGCATGTGGGTTTCCTGGTGCCCTGATTTCATACTGCACACACTGACAATGCAGACCCATTCTCTCACATGCAGACCTACCAGCGTTCTCCTGCTAGATTTGAAGGCTCTAGAATTTTGGTGTATAAGTACAGAACTGACCCTGACTTTTAAGCTGTACATGTACGAGACTGACCCTGAAAGGTTTAAGCCCCAACAGTAGTTGAAACATCTTAAAATTTCCTATTACATGATTTTTCCAAGGATTCAGTCTTCTTTTAAATCCAAGAATCTTATCATTTTCTCTAGAAACTTGCAGTGGCTTGCTCAGCTGATTCATATGATGAAAAATGTCTAAGTAGGCTACCCTCTGCAACCATTTTTCATCTTCAAAGCACTTGGCAAAATCTTGCTTACTGTTTTCTTTAAAGTATTCTTGCAACTCACCTTTCAGCTCAAACACCCCTTTTATATACCTTTTTTAAAAGTTTTTTAGAGTTTTAAATACTTCAAGTCCAGCCATGAGCCCGACTCGTCGGTCTTGCCCTCAACTTAGTGTTTCTTTTGGAGGGCCCCGCCCCCACATATCCATCACAGCCTGGGGGATTGGGGACCCGGCGAAGATACTTACCAACTTCCTCTTGAAGCTTTTTACACTTTTTCCCGCCCGTTTTCAATATTTCTGGACAATTTTTTGAATAGTCTGGGGCCCCCGATGTTCATACGTTTTCCCCCTTTTTGTCCCCAACACACCCCTGCTCCTCACTGGGTTTTTTTGCACTTCCCACCCAAAAAACTCTTCCTATACTCAGCCACCGGATTTCTGGGATGTACAAGAGAGTTTCGGCTCTTTGTCCAGGTTTTCACACAGCTTTTTAACCCTTTCAGGATCGAGAGGCCCTCTCCTAAACTCGTTCTCAGGGTCAAAATTTTTTTTTGAAAAAAAAAAAAATTATTTTTCCTTATGAAATTATAGAGAATCTTTTCCTGATCATATTGACACCAAAAGTATGAAATTTGATGGAAAACTTACGGAATTATGCTCTCGCAAAGTTAGCAGTCTCGACAATGTTTACACATTGGCGATTTCACCCAATTTGAGCTCTATTTTCGGCCAATTCCTGTGTACTAGTCGGCAAAAATCATATTTATTTCACTAGAACTCCATTTTTTCTATCGAATGAGTACAAGAAACCATCCATTTACTAATGTCAACTATCCAATAAAGTGGTTAGAAATTGGCAATTTTGCCAATTTCACACAAATTTCAGAAGATGCCAATTTCCAAATAGGGTCCAGAATAAACAAGATAGACACTCCTGGAACTAAAATAACAAGTTCTCTGTTCGTTAGTCACATCCCCAGGCCCCTCTTACATTTCTTTTGCTTTCCACTTTGAATTTTTATTCTCACAAAAAATAGAAGATTTACTGTTATGCAGACTACTGCATTAGTGTAGAAATGGTATAAATAATATCAGCGCACTTGTGAAAGAATATTAGACTCACCAGTTGACATGTATTGGACGGTTGGCATGATTTGTTTACTTTTGAACTTTGAAAATAATCGAACAAATAAATTTCTGCTACTTTGAGCTCAATTTCAAGGTACTTTTCATTGTGAAACTGATCAAAATCATCTCAATTTCTGTAATATGTCTTCTATTCTATAAAATGAAACCAGGAAAACTAGAATACGACCATAAATACCATACGAAAATACAGTGCAAAGTCGCTGTTTTAATCCAAAAACACGGTCTAAGTTTTTTTTTCTCATTATGCACTGTGCTGCAGGATTTTTTTTATACTGTGCACACTGACCACATAGACCCATTCTTTCATATGTAGGCCTATCAGCTTTCCTCACTAGATTTGAAGGCGCTAGAATTTAGGCATTCTAGTACATCAATAACCCTGGTGCGTAAGCCGTACTAGTACATCGGAAGCCCTGAAAGGGTTAAGCATTATAGAGTGAACTGGTCTTTGTTCAATAAAATTGACCATTTATGAAGCATCATTAAAAACTTTTTTCGTCTCCAAGAGATTATGAATTCAGCACCTCTGTGAAGAAAGCAGTGTGTTGAGACAACATCAGCATTTTCTTGTTTTACATGAGAAACCAAACCTCTTATGGAGCCAACCACTGATGGGGCACCATCAGTACAGTTCTTCCAGGAGAGACCTTGTTTCCAGATATGAGGATAAAATACTGAATACGTTAAGAGACAATACAATAAGTGTCAGGGGCCCGGGACTGTTCAACTGCCTCCCAGCATACATTAAATTGTGGGTGCTGGTGTTTGTTGATGACTGTGAAGAGAGTGGAGAGTTATGTTGTGGTCCTACTGGGCTGAGGTGGATGGTAGAGGTTCTGGTACTGAAGTCGATGGTTGTACTGGAGTGTGCATAAATTCTGTAATGGGTTTATGGGCTATTTTACCCTGCAGTGCATTATACAACTGGCAATAAGGTATCAGCTGTTCTAGACCCTGTTTCAGAGCACTGCTTCTAGATTTGACAGGGTCCTCTTCAGTGAAAAAATCTAACAAGTCAGTATAAGTCAAGTCAGTCAGTAAGTCAAGTCAGTAAGTCAAGTCAGTCAACTTGACTGACTTGACTAACTAAGTCAAGAGAGTCAGTCAAGTAAATCTGTCGGTAAGTGTCAGTGTGTCGGTAAGTGCGTCGGTAAGTACGTCGGTAAGTGTCGGTAAGTGTTGGTAAGTGTCGGCAAGTGTGTCGGTACGTGTCGGTATGTGTGTCAGTACGTGTGTCAGTACATGTGTCTGTACGCATGTCGGTACACATGTCAGTAAGTCTGTCGGTAAGTCTGCCGGTAAGTCTGCCGGTAAGTCAGCCGGTAAGTCTGCCGGTAAGTCTGCCGGTAAGTCTGTCGGTAAGTCTGTCGGTAAGTCTGTCGGTAAGTCTGTCGGTAAGTCTGTTGGTAAGTCTAAGTCAATCAGTCAGTTATTCATTACAAAATCATATACAGCCTCTCCTCGCTTAGCAACGTACTTGTTTACTGATGCCTCAGATTTACAATGGGCCCTCTGACAAATTTTCATACTTAAATAATGTATACAGGTTACCCATCACTAATCCGTCAATCAGTTATCCAGTTCCATCAATAATCCAGCACTAATTTTGGCTAGCATAATTTCAAATTTCATCATTATATTGACTCAGAAATTGTGCAGATGGTTGTAAATCAACAGTATCAAGCCAGTGGAGGGGAAAGCAGTGATGAAAATAAGGAAACTCTATCCACTCATTTGCAAGTCCCAAATGAGTGGATAGTTATCAGAGCTTATTTCTTGGGTAGCATTGAGGATTGGGTTGGGAAAATGTTTCGTTAGTGGGATGAATTGTAAAGGACCTGCCAAGCATGGGCCAACAGGCCTGCTGCAGTGATCCTCCTTTCTTATGTTCATCAACCACTATCACAACTGCTTCCACTCTACCACCACCATCTTTGTATTTTTCTACAAACTTTTTCGTAAATTTGTGTTTCTCACATCTTTACCAAAGGGCTGCACTAGAAGCTTTCTTTGGTGGTAGTGATGGTGGTTATGAATGGTATAGTGATGGTGGTAGAAGGTAGCAGTGATGGTGGTAGAAGGTAGTAGTGATGGTGGTAGAAGGTAGTAGTGATGGAGTAGAGGGGTTAGAAGGTAGTAGTGATGGTGGTAGAAGGTAGTAGTGATTGGGTGGTTAGAAGGTAGTAGTGATGGTGGTAGAAGGTAGTAGTGATGGTGGTAGAAGGTAGTAATGATGGTGGTAGAAGGTAGTAGTGATGGTGGTAACAGTTGTAATAGTGGTAAAAGGTCGTAGTGATGGTGGTAGAGGGTTCGTTCTTTAGTGATTCAGCAATTCTACCAACTCCTCCAATGTTGTTGGAGTTATATAGGACTACAAAACCCACCGCTGCCTCAGCTGCTGCTTCACCAACATTATGGACGGCTTACACTCAGTGGCCCTTATATACCCAACAACAACACAACACAACACCTCTCGTGACATACGTAATGACTTATTTTATTCATTCTAGAGTATATTCCATGTTTCTATGTTATTAATATTGTTTATTATGTCATATTAACATAAGAACATAAGAAAGGAGGATCACTGCAGCAGGCCTGTTCGCCCATACTAGGCAGGTCCTTTACAATCCTTTACAATCCACTAACAAAACATTTGCCCAACCCAATTTTAATGCTACCCAAGAAATAATCTCTGATAACTATCTACTCATTTGCAAGTCCCAATCAGATCCAACCCCTCTCACTCATGTATTGATCCAATCTAAATTTGAAACTACCCAAAGTCCTAGCCTCAATAACCTAACTAGGTAGACTGTTCCACTCATCAACTACCCTATTTCCAAACCAATACTTTCCTATGTCCTTTCTAAATCTAAACTTGTCTAATTTAAATCCATTACTGCGGGTTCTCTCTTGGAGAGACATCCTCAAGACCTTATAAATATCCCCTTTATTAATACCCATCTTCCACTTATACACTTCGATCATGTCTCCCCTCATCCTTCGTCTAACAAGTGAATGTAATTTACGAATCTTTAATCTTTCTTCATAAGGAAGATTTCTAATGCTATGTATTAATTTAGTCATCCTACGCTGAATGTTTTCTAACGAATTTATGTCCATTCTGTAATATGGAGACCAGAACTGAGCTACATAATCTAGGTGAGGCCTTACTATTGATGTATAAAGCTGCAGTATGACCTCTGGACTTCTGTTGCTTACACTTCTTGATATAAATCCCAGTAATCTATTTGCCTTATTACGTATGCTTAGGCAGTGCTGTCTTGGTTTAAGGTTGCTGCTTACCATAACCCCCAAGTCCTTTTTGCAATCTGTATGGCTAAGTTCTACATTTGTAGATAAATGGTTCAGAGAACCGACATGTTGATAAATTAGACACATGTGCAACTCTTGGGTATCTTTATTGAGGAAACGTTTCGCCACACAGTGGCTTCATCAGTCCATACAAAGGAGAATCTTGAAGAACAGGAGGAGAATGAGGTAATCAGTCCCTCAACCTTGAGTCGATGTGGTCAGTCCATCAATCTTGAATAGAAGATTGATGGACTGACCACATCGACTCAAGGTTGAGGGACTGATTACCTCATTCTCCTCCTGTTCTTCAAGATTCTCCTTTGTATGGACTGATGAAGCCACTGTGTGGCGAAACGTTTCCTCAATAAAGATACCCAAGAGTTGCACATGTGTCTAATTTATTAAGTTCTACATTATTTAACTTATAAGTGCTAGGGTTATGGACACTCCCGAGCTTCAGAACCTTGCATTTATCTACATTGAACTGCATCTGCCACTTTTCTGACCAAGAATAGAGTTTGTCTAAATCTTTCTGAAGTTCCCTAACGTCTACGTTTGAATCAATTATCCTACCTATCTTTGTGTCATCGGCGAATTTGCTCATATCACTAGTAATTCCCTCATCAAGATCATTGATATATATTATAAACAACAATGGGCCCAAGACTGATCCCTGTGGAACGCCACCTCTTACAGATCCCCACTCAGATTTAACCCCATTTATGGACACTCTCTGCTTCCTGTCTGTGAGCCATGACTCGATCCACGAGAGCACTTTTCCCACAATGCCATGAGCTGTCACTTTAACAGTCTTTGGTGTGGAACTCTATCAAAAGCCTTACTAAAATCTAAGTAAATAATATCAAATTCTTTATCGTGGTCAACAGCCTCAAAAGCTTTACTGAAGAAAGTTAATAAATTAGTTAGACAAGACCGGCCTCTTGTGAATCCATGCTGAGTATCATTAATCAAGCTATGCTTATCGAGATGGCTTCTTATAATTTCAGCTATAATTGACTCTAGTAATTTGCCTACAATTGAGGTCAGGCTTATTGGGCGGTAATTTGATGGTAACGACTTGTCCCGTTTTAAAAATAGGAATTACATTAGCCATCTTCCGCACATCAGACACTACACCCGTTTGAAGAGATAAATTAAAAATATTAGTTAATGGTTCACAGACTTCCATTTTGCATTCCTTAAGAACCCTTGAAAAAAACCTCATCAGGACCTGGAGACTTATTTAGCTTCAGTCGGTCTATCTGCTTCACAACCATTTCACTAGTGACTGTGATGTTACATAATTTATCTTCTTCTGGCCCACTATAAAAATTAATTACTGGAATATTGTTAGTGTCTTTTTGTGTAAAAACTGAGAGAAAATAATTATTTAAAATCGAGCACATTTCATTCTCTTTGTCAGTAAGATGCCCATAGTTATTTTTAAGGGGACCTATCTTATCTCTACCTTTTGTTCTATAGACCTGGAAAAAACTTTTTGGGTTAGTTTTAGAATCCCTAACAACTTTAATTTCATAGTCCCTTTTAGCTTTTCTTATCCCCTTTTTAATGTCTCTCTTAATGTCAATATACTGATTCATAAGATGACCCTCACCTCTTTTGATACGCCTATAAATTCCTTTCTTATGCCCTAGCAGATATTTCAACCTATTATTCATCCATTTTGGGTCATTTCTATTTGATCTAATTTCTTTATACGGGATAAACGTTCTTTGAGCAGCATGTATAGTGCTCAGAAAACTGTCATATTGACAGCTCTCTTCGTTACCCCAGTCAACAGATGATAAGTGTTCTCTAAGCCCATCGTAATCTGCTATGCGAAAATCTGGGACTGTTACTGAGTTATCGCTACTATCGTACTTCCATTCAATGCTCAATGTAATTGATTTGTGGTCACTAGCACCCAGTTCCTCTGAAATTTCTAAATTATTAACAAGGGATTCATTATTTGCCAGAACTAAGTCAAGCAGCTTATTTCCCCTTGTAGGTTCTGTCACAAACTGCTTCAAAAAACAATCCTGAACTACTACTTCTAAGAAGTCGTATGATTCTAAATTCCCAGTCAAGAAATTCCAATCAATATGACTAAAGTTAAAGTCTCCTAGAATTACTACATTATCGTGCCTTGTGGCCTTAACAATTTCCTCCCATAGTAGTCTCCTTTGGTCCCTATCTAAGTTTGGGGGACGGTATATCATGCCTAAAATCAGTTTTTCATGCCCCTCTGAAAATTCTATCCAAACAGACTCTGTATGTGTTACTTCAGACTTAATACCCGTTTTTATGCAACAGTTCAAGCGATCTCGGACATACAATGCCACCCCACCCCCCTTCCCGATACTTCTACCTACTTGGAACAATTTAAAACCCTGAATTGTGATAGATAAATAAGCCATAGAGTTGATATTAGTGTCATATTCTCCAACAATAAACTTGCCATCCCTCCCTCACAAACAAATAGCCAGTAAAAACAACAATGGAAGAACACTGCAGGTCTACTGGCCCATACAAGGCAGGTCCTTATCAAAATGACCTCCACCCAAAGCTACCCAAGAATTTACTCCCGTACCCAATGACACAAATCAAACTCAGCTCCTCCAACTCGTATATTTGTCCAATCTCTTCTTAAAGCTACCCAAGGTTCTAGCCTCGATCACCCTACTGGTAAGTGTGATTTTAAATAAGAACTTAAGAAAGTAGGAACACTGGAACAGGCCTGCTGACCCATACTAGGCCGGTCCTTCACAAATCCAACCCACTAACAGAACAAATGCTACCCAAGCAATAAACTCAGGTGCAAGTCCGACTCAAATCCAACCTCTTTCACTCGTGTATTTATCCAACCTAAATTTGAAACTACCCAAGCCATAGCTTTTAGAACAGTGGAAAGGAGGAACACTGCAATAAGCCTGTTGGCCCATACTAGGCCGGTCCTTCACAAATCCAACCCACTAACAGAACAAATGCTACCCAAGCAATAAGCCTGTTGGCCCATACTAGGCCGGTCCTTCACAAATCCAACCCACTAACAGAACAAATGCTACCCAAGCAATAAGCTCAGGTGCAAGTCAGACTCAAATCCAACCCCTCACTCGTGTATTTATCCAACTTAAATTTGAAACTACCCAATGTTTTAGCTTCAATCACCCTACTAGGCAGACCGTTCCACTCATCAACTACCCCTATTACCAATGTTCATTTATACATTTTATTAGTGCCCTAGAGTCCTTATGGAGGGGGATTCCCTTTCCAAATAACCTCTCTTCCCTCTCTCCTCCTCCCTGTCTTCCATTCATCAACAACAGCCTTCAATAAAGGTAACTGTCATGTTGAATGTTCATTCTTTTGTGCATGTAAATCTATCTTTTAGGTAAAAAAAAAAAAATTGTTGTTGATACTTCTGGGTGTCTGGAACGAATTAATTGGATTTACATTATTTCTTATGGGGAAAATTGATTCTAAAATCGTCCATTTCGATAATAGTCCCACTTCCAGGAACAGATTATGGACGATTATTGAGGGACCACTGTACGTATATGTTCTCTCACCCAGTGCCTCAAATATTTTGAAAAATAAAAAAATCATTTTTTTTACTGAATTAGAGAGAAAAATTTTCTAAGTGTTACAGGATTAAAACAAAAAAAAATGAGGCAGTACTTACTGCGATATGAGGCTGTAAAGTTGGCACTTAATGTTCACCTGATGGCAACATCGAGTCCTGCTGCTTGCAGAAGTGTTACCAATATACCTTTTTTTCTCATTTTTATATTATTTTATATAATTTTTATGTTCTGATAATTACAATTTATAGCAGTTCTTGTCATTTTATAACCAATCTTTGTTCTGACACTAATATCAGGTACTGAAATTATACTCAAATTGTCACAAACACATTGACAGATGGACATTTACACCTGCCTTGGTCATTTACTATTGTCTAGGAATGTATACAAAGTATTTATAGGTCCCAGCAATGTTCTGGATATACGGGATTATAGGAGGAGGAAGAAGAAGGAAGAAAGAAGAAGAAGAAGAAGAAAGAAGAAAAGAATGAAGATGAAGAAGAAGTTCCCTTGAAGCATGATGTCAGTGACAAGCATCAGGGAGGGCAGTGATATTATGAGATAAGGGATGACATTTGATGAGCTTCAACATCTCTGTCTCTGCTAATCTGTCTGTCTTGTCTCTATCTGCTTGTCCCTCTTCCTGTCTCTCTGCTTGTCTCTCTGTCTCAGAGTGAGCTACCATGAACCAACAGGTATTCTTATGCATTATATCTACAAGCACAGTATAGCACTTTGGATTTTTTTAGGTTATCCTAGGTAATTTACACTATGTATAACTGTATTTATGTGTACCTGTGAGACAGAGGTAAGAAAAGATAGGCAGAGACAGACAGAGACAGATAGAGATAGACAGAGATAGACCCTAAACGTGGGGTCAACATCACTTTCCTCTTAAAAGGGGAGTGTTAATATGACATTACATCAGTGAATCCTTGGTGTTTGCCACACTGTTTGCTCTAGCTGGCACTCATTTTAACTGGCGCTCCCACAAGGTACTAAGTGGTCCCAGATTTTTTTAATATGGTGCACACTGAGTGTTAAGACCCATTCTATTCTGACCAGCCATCTCAGGCCAATTGTGCCAAATTTGGAGGCAGGAAAAAAAAAACGTATACAGTGGTCACTCGATAATCCAAAGGCTTGATAACCGTAATTTTCGAAAATCGTAACGTTATTTTCGCTAAAACATTGGCTCGCGAATTGTCGTTTGACTCGCAAATAGTCATTCATCTGGGATGCGTACATGCAGCCCCGAGCCGCCTCACAATCCATTCCCAGCCAGTGTGCCATTGTTTATCATTGAGTGAGGATGATTCTACAAGTTCATACGATACATTTCATAATATTCCATTCGTTTTAGTGCTTGCAACTGCTAAATAAGTCACCATGGCTCCAAAGGAAGCTTCTAGTGCCAGCCCTTTGGTAAAGAATGTGAAAAACACATATAATTTAAGAAAAAGTTTGTAGAAAAATACGAAGGTGGTGGTGGCAGAGTGGAAGCAGTTGTGATAGTGGTAGAGGGTGGTAGTGATGGTGGTATAGGGTGCTAGCAGTTGTGATAGTGGTAGACAGTGGTAGTGATGGTGGTAGAAGATGGTAGTGATGGTGGTAGCAGTTGTAATAGTGGTAGAAGGTGGTAGTGATGGTGGTAGAGGGTGCCTTCTTCAGTGATTCAGTGATTCTACCAACTCCTCCAATGTTGTTGGAGTTATACTGGGCTACAGAAAACACCGCCGCCTCAGCTGCTGCTTCACCACTATTATGGACGGCTTACTCTCAGTGGCCCTTATACACCCAACAACAACACAACACAACACCTCTCGTGACATACATAATGACTTATTTTATTCATTCTAGAGTATATTCCATGTTTCTATGTTATTAACCCTTTGACTGTTTTGGTCGTATATATACGTCTTGCGAGCCACCGTTTTTGACGAATATATACTCATAAATTCTAGCAGCTTCAAATCAAGCAAGAGAAAGCTGGTAGGCCCACATGTGAGAGAATGGGTCTGTGGTCAGTGTGCACCATATAAAAAAAAACTGCAGCATGCAGTGCATAATGAGAAAAAAAAACTCCGACCGTTTTTTTTAATTAAAATGCCGACTTTGTGGTCTATTTTCGTATAGTATTTATTGTTGTATTCTCGTTTTCTTGGTCTCATTTGATGGAATGGAAAGCATATTATAGAAATAGAAGTGATTTTGATTGGTTTTACTATGAAAAGAACTTGAAATGGAGCTCAAAGTAGAGGAAATGTTTGATTTTTGCCAATGTTCAAAAGTAAACAAATGATTTAATTTTCCAATAAATGTCCAAGCAGCCATTCTGATATGCAGTCATGAATGGGTTGACATTATTTATACAATTATTACAATATTGCAGTAGTCTGTATAACAATAAATCTTCTATTTTTTGTTTGAATAAAAATTCAAAATGGAAAGCAAGAGTAATATCAGAGGGGACTGGATATGTGAATGATGAACAAAGAAAATGTTATTTTAGAGCCAGGAATGTCCATCTTGTTCATTCTTGACCCTATTTTAAAATTGTCATATTTTTTAATTTTCGTGAAACTGGCCAAACTGCAAATTTCTGACCATGTTATTGGGTAGTTGAAATCGGCAAATGGGCAGTTTCTTGCACTCAATCGATAGAAAAAATGGAGTTCTAAAGAAATAGCTATGAGTTTGGTCGACTGGAACAATGGAATTAGCCGAAAATAGGGCTCAAAGTGGGCGAAATCACCGATTCGTAAATGACTTTGTAAATGGTCCAAGTCGGACCGAAACGTCGTCGTAAGCCTCTCTCTTTTATGTGCGGGTTATTTGTGTATTGTTACCAATTCGTAAATATTGCCGAGGTCACTAACTTCGCGAGAGAGTAATTCCGTCAGTTTTCCATCAAATTTCCTTCTTTTGGTGTCATTACAATCAGTTAAAGATTCTCTATCATTTAATAAGAAAAATTATTTTTTTTATTTTTTGAAATTCTGCGACACCAGGAGACACCTCAGGATTTGGGGTTGTGACAGTCAAGGGGTTAATATTGTTTATGTTATATTAGTTGAATTGTGATAGATAAATAAGCCGTAGAGTTGATATTAGTGTCATATTCTCCAACAATAAACTAGCCATCCCTCCCTCCACACAAACAAGTCTTCAATAAGGGTAAGTGTGATGTTAAATAAGAACATAAGAACTTCAGAAAAGAGGAACACTGCAACATGCCTGCTGGTTCATACTAGGCAGATCCTTCACAAATCCAACCCACTAACAGAACAAATGCTACCCAAGCAATAAGCTCAGGTGCAAGTCCGACTCAAATCCAGCCCCTCTCACTCGTGTATTTATCCAACCTAAATTTGAAACTACCCAAGCCATAGTTTTTAGAACATAAGAAAGAAGGAACACTGCAATAGGCCTGTTGGCCAATACTAGGCAGGTCCTTCACAAATCCAACCCACTAACAGCATAACTGCTATCCAAGCAATAACCAAGCCCAATTCAAATCCAATCCCTCTCACTCATGTATTTATCTAACCTAAATTTGAAACTACCCAATGTTTTAGCTTCGATCACCCTACTAGGCAGACCATTCCACTCATCAACTACCCCTATTACCAATGTTCATTTATACATTTTATTAGTGCTTTACATTTATTTGGCATTCTTTCCTGTATGTAAATCTATATTTAAGCTAGGGAAGTGACCCCTGAAGTGACCTAGAGTCCTTATGGAGGGGGATTCCCCTTCCAAACAATAACCTCTCTTCCCTCTCTCCTTCTCCCTGTCTTCCATTCATCAACAACAGCCTTCAATAAAGGTAACTGTCATGTTGAATGTTCATTCTTTTGTGCATGTAAATCTATCTTTAATGTAAAAAAAAATTGATACTTCTGGGTGTCTGGAATGAATTAATTGGATTTACATTATTTCTTATGGGGAAAATGGATTCAAAAATCATCAATTTCAATAATAGTCTCACTTCCTGGAATGGATTAATTATGAAAAATGAGGGACCACTGTACATACGTCTGGGGTGCTAGCGGTAAGAATGTATGTATACGTTTGGACCGTTTATGGGTTAATAACATAGAAACATGATATATACACTAAAATGAATGAAATAATACGTATGTGAGTAGTGATAATGGAGGTGGCACAACAGCCTTTGTTGGTGTTGGGGTGTATAGGGCCACCACAGCAGCCATTCCTACATACCTTACCATGCTTTTATTATAACAGAAAATGGAGTGTTTGTAAGATAAACTTCATTAGATCACTATGTGCATAGTTTCATAAGGAAAACAATAATAATAATATAGAAATTAAGTAGCAATACAGCATTTACCTTGGAGATGGAGAAGAGATGCTTGGCACATAGGTGTATGCCAAATTATACGTAGTACATACATATTATTATTATAATTATTATTATTATTATTATTATTATTATTATTATAGTAGTACATATTACGTATATTATTATACGTACTATATTATTATATTATACATATTATTATGATTATGTTTTGTTATTATTAATTAGTGCATGTATGTACATATTCTTATGATAATAACTCTTGCTTACCATCTGGAATTTTTATTAACACAAAAAGTAGAAGATTTACTGTTATGCAGACTACTGCATTATTGAAATAATTGTATAAATAATGTCAACCCATTGTGACTGCATATTAGACTGGCCATTTGGACACACATTAAACAGTGACATCATTTGTTTACTCTTGAACATCGGCAAAAATCAAACATTTCCGCTACTTTGAGCTCAATTTGAAGGTACTTTTCGTTGTGAAAGCAATCAAAATCATATCTATTTCTGTAATATATCTTTCAATCTATCAAATGAGACCAAAAAAACGATAATACAACCAAAAAAACTATACAAAAATATACTGCTAAAGGGTGGCTAATGGCTGAGAAGTGAACTCTGTTATTTATGGTCCAATTTCTTTCAATTTTGGTGCACGTTAAAAAGCATCTTTCCATCATACACTGCCCAAGTTTCAATAAGATAGTCCAACAAACAAATGAAATCCAATTCCCTAGATCAAGAGCAAGAGCCCCTCACCAAAGATGGTTGACACAAACTCACTACCCTTATAGTATGTTCCTCACTTAGCAACGAATTTGTTTAACGACGTGGTCTTAGGAACAGAACTCCATTGTTAAGTGAGGAGAGGCTGTATTTACCTCATTCTTTTTAACTGTACAAATTGACACTTCATTAAGGCCATAGGCTACCCCTTGTCTAATACCTCTATTTTCTATGTAACTCTTTCAGCAACACTCGTATGCCTACTGGGTGCCATGATTATTTGGCAGATACAAGTTATGGCAATTAAAAGATCAAAACACAATTCACAAACAGAGCTAGCTCCTAGGAGGCATTGGTACTGGATACGTATTCTCAAAGGGTGGAACGAGGGTGGTGGAAGTGTTGAGGGTGGCAGGGAATGGCAGTAGGTCTTCCCTTGCTGACACAATGGTCTGACCCACAGCCAGGTGGCAGCCTGAGCTGGGGAAAACTTTTCTGTGCCTGCAAACGGAACCACATTAAGTTAATTTTACAAATTGTATAAAACTTTGCTGCAATTTTTCAATAGTGCGATAACCAAAACATGCCAAATAAATCCATGTAATATAAGGATCTACTGTATATCTATTTATCTGCCTGTCTCAGGCAGTTCTTTGCAATAAAAAAAGTTTTCTTGAATTTCACCCTCACTGACAAATCTCACAAAAGCTACAACGTGACATTCATTGGTAAGATCTGTTGATTCATCAACCTGGATAGAAAAACTGCTAAATGAGGGGTAAAATTTACTAAATAACATGGGTGAATGAGGGACTGTACCTGCATGCCAAGAAGCACAGACAAGACTAATGGAGATTGCGCACGTGTCCTGTACTCAATTGAGTCACTTGATATGCGAATCCACCACGTACAGCTCCTGTTCACTGACCACTAAAGGCGGATTCACACTGGTGCCATATAGACATCGCTAAATATATTCCCTATGATTATTATACTTCTAAATGATATAACAGGTAGAAGACTTCACTATAATACCCAAGAATTTTCCAAGAATATCCCATACGTGTATAGTAAAATACAATACAGGGGGGACCCCCCGGGGTTACAACTTTTTTTATTCCATAGTATGTTCAGGGGCCAGTACTGACCAATTTTTTCCCATAAGGGAAAATTGGAAGTAGGTTGTCCATTTCAGACCCCCAAAATACAGACAAACGCATTCATAAAATACCTTTCATAAATTTGGGCGCTTTGGAGGTGATGTTAAGCGGGGGCCACTGTATAAAAAATTAAACATAAAAATGCATTTACATATGATTAGCTTTTTCACTATTTTTCCCCAGAACCCCTAGTGATCTTCAAAAACCCAGGTTTCAGGGAAACCCGGGGTTAAAAAACGTGTAACTTTTACTCGCAATACACTGGTTTGGGAATAGTTTTTTTTTTAGGGTACTTAGAGGAAATTTTCTTTTTGCCCCAATAATCTGTAATTTTCTGGAATGCAATCTTGGAACAATGTTAGATATTTTTTTTTTTTTAACACTGGCTGTCTTTTTACCAAAGTGGGTGACCCAAAAAGTTAAAATTTACCATCACTCATTCAATAAAATGTTTTGTAACAGCACAGACAACACAAATTTAAAACCCCTGAACGAACATCCCTGCCTCCCTTTAAGTGCAGGGACTCCAGGGCCCCGTTTGGGTAATGACTGCCCGAATCTTTCATAAATGCTACCTTTTCAATTCCCACCACAAATGCACCAGTAAATGTTCTCTAATTTAACCCCTTTTAGGGGTGTCCATGACTACAGCTTTACATTGAGGGTTCAAACCCTAGTGAAAACCAGAGCTCAGCGATCTGATAAGCTTTTAGCGGTAAAAATTTGGGGGCCCAGATTTAGAGAATCATCTATGTGGTATTGTGCACCACATAAAACAAATCCTGCAGCACACAGTGCATAATGAGAGAAAAAAAAACTGAGACTGTAATTTTTGATTAAAACAACTTTGCAGTGTTTTTTCGTATGTTTTTTATAGTTGTGTTTGTGATTTCTTGGTCTCATTTGATAGAATGGAAGATATATTACAGAAATAGAGATGATTTTGATTGGTTTTAGTACTGAAAATGGCTTGAAACTGAGCTCAAAGTAGCAGAAATATTAAATCTTTGCTGATGTTCAAGAGTAAACAAATGACCTCACACATCCAATACACGCCAGCTGGTGGGTCTAATATACATTCACAAATGTGCTGATATTATTTATACAATTATTACAATATTGCATAATAGTAAATCTTCTATTTTTTGGTTTGAATAAAAATTCATTATGTGAATTAAAAATCAAAATGGAATTCATTTGTAAAGCCCGAAAACATAGCTAATGAACAGAGGAAATGTTAGTTTAGTGCCAGAAATGCCTGCATTGTTTATTCTGGACCCTATTTTGAAATTGGAATATTTTGAACTTTGCACTAAATTGACCAAATTACCAATTTCCAATCACTTTATTTTGTAGTTGAAACAGTTGAGTTGGCGATTTCTTGTGCTCAATCGATAGAATAGAAGTAATACTAGTGAAATAGCTAAGAATTTGGTTGACTGGAATAAGGTAATTGGCCTAAAATGGGAGTCAAAGTCAGCAAAATCGCCGAAGCATAAATATCGCTGACACACCAAAATTCGCGAGAACATAATTTCGTCAATTTGCAATCAAATTTTATACTTTTTGTTTTATTACCTTCAGAAAAAGACTCTCTACCATTTCATAAGACAAAATAACAAAATTATTTTTTGAAAATTCTTGAACACTGGTGCACACTTTGAAATATGGCCTCAGGACCCTGAAAGGGTTAAGCTAGAAGTAAGCTGAGATTGAGATACACCTAGTTCACTAATTATGATGCTGTAGTTAGCCCTTCAACTGTCCAAACATAGATCTACATTTTCCCTGCCAGCACTCCAAATATTAAAAGAAATTTTTTTTTTTTTTTTTTAAATTAAAGAGGGCAATTTTCTGTATGTAATAAGACCAAAAAAAATAAAATTTAGGGTCAGTACTTACCGAGATACAAGGCGGCAAAGTCGGCAATGGATGCTCACCTGATGGCAACATGGAGTCCTGCCACTTACAGAAGTGTTGCCGATATACCTTTTATTCTCGTTTTTATTTTAATTTATATAATTTTTATGTTCTGATAATTACAATTTATAGTAGTTCTTGTGATTTCATAGCCAAGCTTTGTTCTGACACTAATATTAGGTACTGAAATACTACGGGTTCGCATCCCTTTATCCGAAACCCTTGGGGCTAGTAGTGTTTCAAATTTCAGAATTTTTCAAACTTCAGAATGAAGGTGGGTTTAGGGCAGCACCCCATAACCAAACATTAACACTGCAGAAAAAACATATGAATACTCACACTAAGTGGGATAAATAAAAACTTCAAATACTACTACTACTACTTCTTTCAACGTACCAGCCGTATCCCACCAAGGCAGGGTGGCCCAAAAGGAAAAACAAAAGTTTCTCCTTTCAAATTTAGTAATATATACAGGAGAAGGGGTTACTAACCCCTTGCTCCCGGCATTTTAGTCGCCTCTTACGACATGCATGGCTTACGGAGGAAGAATTCTGTTCCACTTCCCCATGGAGATAAGAGGAAACAGACAAGAACAAGAACTAGAAAGAAAATAGAAGAAAACCCAGAGGGGTGTGTGTATATATATATATATACTTGTACATGTATGTGTAGTGTGACCAAGTGTAAGTAGAAGTAGCAAGATGTACCTGAAATCTTGCATATTTATGGGACAGACAAAAGACTCCAGCAATCATACCATCATGTAAAACAATTACAGGCTTTCGTTTTACACTCGCTTGGCAGGACGGTAGTACCTCCCTGGGCGGCTGCTGACTGTTTCTGGTATTTGTGAACGACATGACGGAAGGAATAAACTCCGAGGTGTCACTGTTTGCAGATGACGTGAAGTTGATGAGAAGAGTTCATTCGAACGAAGACCAGGCAGAAATACAAAGGGATCTGGACAGGCTGCAGACCTGGTCCAGCAACTGGCTCCTGGAGTTCAATCCCACCAAGTGCAAAGTCATGAGGATTGGGGAAGGGCAAAGAAGACCGCAGATGGAGTACAGTCTAGGGGGTCAGAGACTACAAACATCACTCAAGGAAAAAGATCTTGGGGTGAGTATAACACCAGGCACATCTCCTGAAGCGCACATCAACCAAATAACTGCTGCAGCATATGGGCGCCTGGCAAACCTCAGAACAGCATTCCGACATCTTAATAAGGAATCGTTCAGGACCCTGTACACCGTGTACGTTAGGCCCATATTGGAGTATGCGGCACCAGTTTGGAACCCACACCTAGCTAAGCATGTAAAGAAACTAGAGAAAGTGCAAAGGTTTGCAACAAGACTAGTCCCAGAGCTAAGAGGTATGTCCTATGAGGAGAGGTTAAGGGAAATCAACCTGACGACACTGTAGGACAGGAGAGATAGGGGGGACATGATAACGACTTACAAAATACTGAGAGGAATTGACAAGGTGGACAAAGACAGGATGTTCCAGAGACTGGACACAGTAACAAGGGGACACAGTTAGAAGTTGAAGACACAGATGAATCAAAGGATGTTATGGAAGTATTTCTTCAGCCACAGAGTAGTCAGGAAGTGGAATAGTTTGGGAAGCGATGTAGTGGAGTCAGGATCCATACATAGTTTTAAGCAGAGGTACGATAAGCTCATGGTTCAGGAGAGTGACCAGTAGCGACCAGTGAATAGGCGGGGCCAGGAGCTTGGACTCGACCCCTGCAACCTCAACTAGGTGAGTAACTAGGTGAGTACACACACACAGACACACACACACACACACACACACAGACACACACACACAGACACAGACACACACACACAGACACACACACAGACACATACAGACACACACACACACACACAGACACACACAGACACACACACAGACATACACACACACACACACACACACACACACAGACACACCACAACAGACACACACACACACACACAGACACACACACAGACACATACAGACACACACACACACACACAGACACACACAGACACACACACACAGACATACACACACACACACACACACACACACACACAGACACACACACACACACACAGACACACACACACACATACACACAGACACACAGACACATGCACACACACACAAATGCACACACACACACGTGCACACACACACACACACACACACACACACACACACACACACACACACACACACACAGAGGCAGACAGAAAGACAGACACACAGGCAGACAAAAAGACAGTGTGTCTGTGTGTGTGTGTGTGTCTGTGTGTAATCTCTGGTCGAAGGAGACTCGAACCTACGAACCTTGGACAGGACCACGCAGTGCTCTAACCACCCAGTGTGTGTGTGTGTGTGTGTGTGTGTGTCTGTGTGTCTGTGTGTGTGTGTGTGTCTGTGTGTCTGTTGTGTGTGTGTGTGTGTGTGTGTGTGTGTGTGTGTGTGTGTGTGTGTGTGTATGTGTGTGTGTGTCTGTGTGTCTGTGTGTGTGTCTGTTTGTGTGTGTGTGTGTGTGTCTGTGTGTGTGTGTCTGTGTGTGTGTGTCCTGTGTGTGTGTGTCTGTGTGGTGTGTGTGTGTGTGTGTGTGTGTGTGTGTGTGTGTGGTGTGTCTGTGTGTGTGTGTGTGTGTGTGTGTGTGTGTGTTGGTGTGTGTGTGTGTACTCACCTAGTTGAGGTTGCGGGGGTCAAGTCCGAGCTCCTGGCCCCGCCTCTTCATTGATCGCTACTAGGTCACTCTCCCTGAACCGGGTGCCGCATACTCCAATATGGGCCTAACGTACACGGTGTACAGGGTCCTGAACGATTCCTTATTAAGATGTCGGAATGCTGTTCTGAGGTTTGCTAGGCGCCCATATGGTGCAGCAGTTATTTGGTTGATGTGCGCTTCAGGAGATGTGCCTGGTGTTATACTCACCCCAAGATCTTTTTCCTTGAGTGAGGTTTGTAGTCTCTGGCCCCCTAGACTGTACTCCGTCTGCGGTCTTCTTTGCCCTTCCCCAATCTTCATGACTTTGCACTTGGTGGGATTGAACTCCAGGAGCCAATTGCTAGACCAGGTCTGCAGCCTGTCCAGATCCCTTTGTAGTTCTGCCTGGTCTTCGATCGAGTGAATTCTTCTCATCAACTTCGCGTCATCTGCAAACAGGGACACCTCAGAGTCCTATTCCTTCCGTCATGTCGTTCACAAATACCAGAAACAGCACTGGTCCTAGGGCTGACCCCTGTGGGACCCCGCTGGTCACAGGTGCCCACTCTGACACCTCGCCACGTACCATGACTCACTGCTGTCTTCCTGACAAGTATTCCCTGATCCATTGTAGTGCCTTCCCTGTTATCCCTGCTTGGTCCTCCAGTTTTTGCACCAATCTCTTGTGTGGAACTGTGTCAAATGCCTTCTTGCAGTCCAAGAATATGCAATCCACCCACCCCTCTCTCTCTTGTCTTACTGCTGTCACCATGTCATAGAACTCCAGTAGGTTTGTGACACAGGATTTCCCGTCCCTAAAACCATGTTGGCTGCTGTTGATGAGATCATTCCTTTCTAGGTGTTCCACCACTCTTCTCCTGATAATCTTCTCCATGATTTTGCATACTATACATGTCAGTGACACTGGTCTGTAGTTTAATGCTTTATGTCTGTCTCCTTTTTTCAAGAGTGGGACTACATTTGCTGTCTTCCATGCCTCAGGCAATCTCCCTGTTTCGATAGATATATTGAATATTGTTTGTTAGGGTACACATAGCGCCTCTGCTCCCTCTCTCAATACCCATGTGGGAGTATGATATCTGGCCCCATTGCCTTTGAGGTATCTAGCTCACTCAGAAGCCTCTTCACTTCTTCCTCGTTGTGTGCACTGTGTCCAGCACACATGATGGTGTGCCCCACCTCTCCGTCTTTCTGGAGCCCCTTCTGTCTCCTCTGTGAACACTTCTTTGAATCTCTTGTTGAGTTTCTTCACATACTTCACGGTCATTTCTTGTTGTCTCTCCTCCTTCCTTCCTTAGCCTGATTACCTGGTCCTTGACTGTTGTTTTCCTCCTGATGTGGCTGTACAACAGTTTTTGGGTCAGATTTGGCTTTCGCTGCTATGTCACTTTCATATTGTCTTTGGGCCTCCCTTCTTATCTGTGCATATCGTTTCTGGTTCTATGACTGCTCTCCTTATTCTCCTGGGTCCTTTGCCTTCTATATTCTTCATTCCCTAGCACACTTGGTTTTTGCCTCCCTGCACCTTTGGGTAAACCATGGGCTCATCCTGGCTTTTTCATTATTCCTGTTACCCTTGGGTACAAACCTCTCCTCAGCCTTCCTTGCATTTTGTTGCTACATATTCCCATCATCTCATAACTGGCTTCCCTGCCAGTTCTCTGTCCACACTGAACCCCGTTCAGGAGGCTCCTCATTCCTGTGTAGTCCCCTTTCTTGTAGTTTGGCTTCATTTGTCCTGGCCTTCCTGCTTCTCCCTCCACTTGTAGCTCTACTGTGTATATGTGTGTGTGTGTGTGTGTGTGTGTGTGGTGTGTGTGTGTGTGTTGTGTGTGTGTGTGTGTGTGTGTGTGTGTGTGTGTGTGTGTGTCTGTGTGTGTGTGTGTCTGTGTGTGTGTGTGTGTGTGTGTGTGTGTGTGTGTGTGTGTGTGTGTGTGTGTGTGTGTGTGTGTGTGTGTGTGTGTGTGTGTCTGTCTGTGTGTGTGTCTGTCTGTGTGTGTGTCTGTGTGTGTGTGTGTGTGTGTGTGTGTGTGTGTGTGTGTGTGTGTGTGTGTGTGTGTGTGTGTGTGTGTGTGTGTGTGTGTGTGTGTGTCTGTGTGTCTGTGTCTGTCTGTCTGTCTGTCTGTGTGTCTATCTGCTTCTCTATCAGAGAGCTGATCATGAACCAACAGATTTTACACACGATTAAGAGTCGTCACATCTGATTCCTGATCAAGTGAAAGTGAGCATTACTTGCCAGTCATACTTATTATGCCCAATATCTAAAAGCACAATATAGCATGTTGTCTGGGTTTTTGGGGTTATCCTAGGTAATTTACACTATGTATGATAACTGTACTTATGTGTACCTATGAGAGAGAAAGAAAGAGATACACAGAGACAGACAGAGATAGAGGTAGACAGATACAGATGGAGAGACAGCCAAAGTCGGTCGGTCAGTCGGCCGGCCAGCCGAATACATATTACACGTTCCAGAATTGTTTGTCTTAGTGCATAGGTTATAGGACATTCTGGCAGGCTGACACTACCAGTGGTATCAAGATTGATAGGATGTTGCACAAACGTAGCACATGAGTTATTATCGAGGCTTTTGAGATTTCCTCAACCACTTGTGGCCACATCCATCTCAAAGCCACTGAACTCAGGATGAACATCACTTTCCTCTTAAAAGGGGAGTGTTAATATTACATGACATCAGTGAATTCCTGGTGTTTGCCACGCTGTTTGCTGTAGCTGGCGCTCAACTGAACTGGTGCTCCCACAAGGTACTAAGTGGTCCCAGATTTTTAAATACAGTGGACCCCCGCTTTACGATCAACTCCCAATGCGACCAATTATGTAAGTGTATTTATGTAAGTGCGTTTGTACATGCATGTTTGGGGGTCTGAAATGGACTAATCTAATTCACAATATTCCTTATGGGAACAAATTCGTTCAGTACTGGCACCTGAACATACTTCTGGAATGAAATAATATCGTAAGCCGGGGGTCCACTGTACTTTGCACACCAAGTGTTAAGACCCATTCTATCCTGACCAGGCATCTCAGGCCAATCGTTACAAATTTGGAGGCAGCTAAAATAAAACGTTGATCTATGTTTGGAGTCCTAGCAGTAACAACGTAGATCTACATTTGCACAGTTTAAGGGTTAAGAAAACCAAAAGTATGAAATTTGATGGAAAACTTACAGTCTGGGGGAAAATTTATGCATTCGAGATTTCACCAATTTTAGGTCCTATTTAAAGTCAATTCCTACCTATTCAACTATGACAACTACTTTAGAAGTTGGTAGTTTGGCCAGTTTTCACAAATTTAAAAAAAATACCACTTTAAAAATAGAGTGCAAAATAAACAATGCAGACATTCCTGGCACTAAAACATATTCTCTATTCATTTATCACATCATCCTCAGACCTCTCCTTTATTACACTTGGCTTCCATTTTGAATTCAAAATCACACACTAAAAAGATTTACTCTATTTCCCAGATAATAAAATATAACCAGAATTGATTGGTCATGCTTTATGGCATCCCAGTACCTAATCAGACCTATTACAAACCCATAAAAACTGACCAGGGGGATGTAAGGGGGTCTTAGCCCCTCAGGAAAATCGGTAAAAATTAAATATTTCCATTACTTGAGCCCGATTTCAAGCTAGGTACTTCCAGGCCTGAAACCACCAAAAATCATCTTTATCTGAGTAATGCATTTGCCATTCTATCAAATGATACCAAGAAACAGCCAATAAAGCAATAAAATCCATCCTAGAAAACAACTCAAAATTGCTCTTTTAAAACCAAATTCATGGTTAGTTTTTCTTTTCCCATCATGTAATATATGGGGATAGGTTTTTTTTATACTGTGCACACTCACTGCACAAACCCATTCTCTCATATCTAGGCAAAAATTTACCACTCAGAGCTTATCAGAGTGAGGTGAGCTGATGATGAATAACTACGCCAGGGACCCAGGCCTCAATGATGTAGTTCTATGTGACAGCTACTAAAAGAAGTTAAATGTGGAATATAAATAAAAAAAAAAGCTTCTGTACTTGCTAAAAAGAGGTGAAAAATTGAATACTGTAGACATTAAGAATATGACTGAATATTGTAAAGCAATTATCAAAAATATAATTATATATACACTAGTAATTAGGACTGTATAATTAACAGTGTCATTACTAAGAATTTAAATGAATACCATACTGTGATTACTAAGAGTATAAGTGAATACTGTACAATAATTTTTAATGCACAATTATATTAAATATTACAGTACAGCCTGCACCAAATATTACATTACAGCCTGCACTAAATACAGTGGACCCCCGCCTTACGAACGCATCGCGTTACGTTAAATCCGCCATACGAAGCATTTGAACGCAAAAATTTTGCCTCGCCTCACGATAAAAAACTCGCCTTACGTGATTCGCCCAGGACGCGTCCCACGTGTGGCCTCAGTGCTAGTGTTTACAAGCCAGCCAGCGCGGTCGCATCTGCTCATACATTCGGTACATTTCACATTATCCCAGTGTTTTTAGCACTTGTAACTGCAAAGTAAGTCACCATGGACCCCAAGAAAACTTCTAGTGCCATCCCTGTGGTAAAAAGGGCGAGAATTAGTATGGAATTGAAAAAAGAGATTAAGGAAATATGTGCAAAGTGGGTTGAACTGCAAACCTTTATGGATGAAAATCACCCTAACACAGCTACTGCAAGCCGTGTTGGCAACCTGTACAATGATAATGTTATGGCCCATTTTAGGAAAGTCTTAAAGGAACGGGAGGTACAGAGTTCTATGGACAGATTTATTGTGCGACAGAGGTCCAGTGACTCTCAAGCTGGTCCTAGTGGCATTAAAAGAAGAAGGGAAGTAACCCCGGAAAAGGATTTGCTATCTCAAGTCCTAATGGAAGGGGATTTCCCTTCTAAACAATAGCTCACACTCTCCCCTCCTCCCATCCCATCAATCACCAGATCTTCAATAAAGGTAAGTGTCATGTATTCTATTCTTAGTAGAGTAGTAATTGTGCATGTCTTCTTCAGTTTGTGTGTATTAAAATTAATATTTCATGTGGTAAAAAAAAATTTTTTGTGGGGTGTCAGGAACGGATTAATTTGATTTCCATTATTTCTTATGGGGAAAATTAATTCGGCTAACGATAATTTTGGCTTACGATGAGCTCTCAAGAACGGATTAATATCGTAAGGCGGGAGTCCACTGTATTACATTACAGCCTGCACTACTGGTAAATGTTAATCTTCAAATTGATCAATTTGTTTATAATTAATATTTACTTAAGATGCAGACTGATACATCTGTATCACCACTACTCTTTCCACTGTGATAAATTTGCAAGTAAACATTCAAAACTAGCTATGGTAGAGCATCAGCAGTTAAGAACACTTACGGTAAGAATAAGAGCATCCACTTGGTCTCCCTTGGAACTCCTTCAACAGTCTCTTACTCTTCTTTCTTGAGAGATGTATTAATAGAAGATTAATTATTTCTAATCTCAGCTTGGCAGGATGTGATGACATGATTTCTCCAAAAATAGCAAGCAGAGTTGGGTGTGGGTATGTATTAAATATAAAAAAACTAATGAACACCATAAATAAATAAAACAAAAAACCATGAATTTTTTTTACAATACCGGTAAGTTCTCCCAGCAACGGTCAACACGTACTTTTAAGGTGGCATAAGCGTCCCTGTATTACAGGGTAGAAGGAGCATTAAACAAACATTATTAGGTAGTTAAAGTCGGCTTCCTTTCTCCAGAGGATGTGCAAGAAGCCTCTTCTCAGAATACAATACACTGTATACGTATACATAACTTCTTATATTTTTCATAACTTGGCTTGGTTAGAGCAACTTACGTTGATTGCTAAAAAGCTAGAGGAAAGCTTTTCTAAGTGTTTTCTGATCCAGAACACTTTCAAAAGTTTATCACAGTTTTAGCAAGAATATCTTCATATAACTAAAGCTTTTCCATAGAATCACATGTCTCCGTATATAATAAAACAACAGGTCGTGAATGTGGGGGAAGGACTAAGGAACAGAAATCTCACAAATCACTAGTCTGGGTCTTACATTTACTTGTAGCTGTCATAACAGCACTACAAGTTTCCACATATTGCTTATACAGTGCAAGAACAGTTGGAGGACGAGGGATCTGCACCGGAAGTATTCCCTTGGTTTCACCCCCTCCGCTCAGCACCCCTTCCAATATCTGTCCAATCATTTTGGATTTAGCTGGAGAGCCTATTTCCCTTTCCAATAGCTGGCACCAATGAGCACGAACATCATCTGCCGTTGCCTTGTCTTCTTCAACACCACAAGCACCTAACTGTGTTAAAGCTGGTATAATCAGTGAAGTCACATTTCCATGAATTTCCCCAACTTGTTGCTCTTCTCCATTAAGAAATGTCTCTATTAGATGTTCATTTAGAGCCAATAAGCATGTACGTCTACACTTCCAGAGCACTCTTCTATCCAACGTTTTTTTGGTACCAGATGGTGGTCGTTCTTTCAACTCTGTGTGAAATCGACAAGCTCGGAGCAAGAGAGGTAGAGCACGTTCTAAATGACCTTTCTCATACTGACGATACCCGAAAACTAAGTGCCATGCACAGTCAATTAGAGTGCGGTAATGGCGTCGCCAACCACGGTACTCTGGCCCTTCAGTACGTTGGTGCTGCTCACGAAGCTGATGCAAGTATTGTGCAGCTTCCTGTGCTACTCTTTCTATTACAGGTGTGCGCTCATTTACAGTCTGTGCTACTTGTAAGACTACCTCACATCCATACCACCGCAAAAGAGAACCTATATTTTGGTTATTTCGTATGAGGTAGACTCCAAAGTCTAAAATAGAAGGTTCACTGTAGGGATTACTCTCAGGATTTACATCAGCAAAACTCTGAAGACGTACAAATTCATTAATCAAGATAGTATTCAACAGAGCCCCACGTTCTCTTTGTAATGTACTTTCATCTTTCTTGGCAAGAGCATCAAGAATGGTCTGAGTGAGCATTGTTTGAACCTCGGTGAAAAAACTTGCTTCATCAGCTTCTTGAACACAAATAATATCAGGAGAGTTGGGTGCTGTAACTGGTACTAATGGCATATTATTATCCCATGAGCTACTGCCACTTTGCTGATACTGCAATCCCACCGCAGGGTCCTTTCCTTGGTCACTTTTCTCCTGTTTAGTATCCCACTCCTCTAACTCTCTCATAAAAGCTAAATTGTCATTCTTGACATACTCCTGTAAGTCAATAGCAATGTTGGCCATCATAGTTTCCATGTTTTCTGGAGCTTGAGGAAAGAGTGTGTTATAGCGACTCTCATCAATGTAGAGAAGGCAGTATGCACTTGCATTATTCTGCCCACCAACACTATCCTGCAAAAGTTCCTCCCAGTTAGAATCTACAACCTGTATGTCATTGAATTTCTTCCATGTTTTATGTACATTATCAAATGTATAAACCCAGTAGTGGCCCCCTGAGGCCTGCCCTTCATGAACTACAACAGCATGCAACCTATATGGTATCCTTTTCAGGAAGGGTTCATCATACATTTGATACAGCTGTTGCTCGAGCTCAGCAATACATCGACGGAGCTCTGCAACTTGCAAGTTTATATCCTGAAGCCAACGTGAAAGACAAGACTGCAAAATGGACAATTCTGAAGAAGTTATGTTTCGTGGTGCTGGAGGCAGTATCCTCATTCTTTTGGATGGGGATGGCATCTGCTGAGGTTCCTCATCAGCTTCCCTCTCGTTTGAGCCAAGGCTATTAGATAATGATTCTTCCTTTACTATTATATTGTTTGCTACTAGTTCCTCTTTTAATATCAAATTATTCATAATAGTTTCACCTTTAATTAATATGCTCGATTTGTTCTTTTCCATGCCATTTTCCTGTAAACGTTCTTTCTTAACTTCTGGGGCATCAGCCATTTCAACATCATTTTCACAGGCTTCAACCCCATCCACTTCCATCATAGATGGAGATGGAACAGAATTAGCCTCTGCTTCCGATGCTGGGCTAAGGCCAGTGTGTGCAAAATCTAATGTATATTTAAGAATGTCACCAATTGGATATTTTGCTTTACCAGTACCATACTTTAGATATCTATCAAGTGTCTTTGTTAGACTATTCAATTCCCCCTTCAACTTAGCAACTTTTATGTGTTTTTCTTTTATAATTTTCTTATTAATTTCCATATAGCGGTCCATATACAAGATTTCTGGAAATTCAAATTTATTGTGAACTTTCTCAGCTCTTTTCTTCTCATGTGAATATTCATATCTAGACAAAGAAAATATTAAAACAGGTGGCAACATCTTAAACCAGGTTTCCTGTTGCACAGGTTCAACAACATCCCCAAGTGTGTTGGGCATACAGCTAGCCATTGAAGCCAGAATACTGTCATGTATATCTTCATAGTTCATTACATGGAGAGGATACTGACCAAAAGCTTCCTGTTTAGGACCTTCATCATCATCACAGATTTCCTTTTTTGATTGACCATAGAAAAGCTTCATGATTGGATTGTCAAAGTCAGCATCCTTTGAGACATGACACCCTGAACTCTCCTTTTCAACCCCCTGCCTCCGTAGTAGTTGTTGAAATTCCTCTTCAAGTCTCTCTAAAAGCTTATGAGTGAACTCACAGACATCTTGCTGAGCATTTTTTCTCATTTCTTGCCCTTGAAATATATGAACTGCATGAGTAGGGTCAATATACTTCCTATTTGAGCCAATCATTAAAGCAAAAAGTTTACGTAAAGCTGGAACAAGCTGCCGAGAGGATTTTTGTGTTTCCTCCATTTGCTCGTCAACATCCCCATTTTGAGAGTAATTGAGGATCAAGTCTCTAAACACTGGTATGTGAAAGAGAGGCTGTATAACAACATTAAACCAGCACGAGTTGCCAATATTTTTAAGGCCCACAGGAACTCCAGGCTGTCGTTTACGTTCCTGAGGATTCAAAAGGTCAATGGTAGCCTGAGGCTGAGATTCCTTTAGGCTAGCTTCCAAGGCTCGAGAAACCTCTTGATCCTCAGCTGAAACACCCTGCAGTGTGGTAGTGCCCTGCTGGTCCTGAAGACTGAGCGCAATTGCCTTCTGCAAGTCATCGTTCTCATCACAAGACAAGTCGATCGTGGGTATATCCTTATTCGCAGGTGGCTCCTGTGGAAGCAGATGATCACCCGGACCTGCTGTGGGCTTGGGAGGTTCAGATCCCAGTGTGATGGATGGAGGCATGGCGGCCTCCAGGGGGGGCACAATGTCACTCTCACCGGTCTTGTCCCGCGCCACCCCACACATGGGACACCTGCCTCACACCTCACCAAGCCACAAAACTGAAGGCTACTTCATTGAAAGATAAATAGTCCTAGCACCTTTACTAAACTGAGTTTCATATTCCTCAAACTAAAATCCACATAAAAACCAAACATTATTAACTCTGTGTAATGTTATCTTTCATTATACAATGTACACACTTCACAATTTCTGAATACATTTACATCATTAAACACTGCACAGTCTTCAAGTCTATACTGTGACTTCTATTTTGATTTCACTACTTGAACTATTCCATCTATCAAATTGTCTGAAGCAATTTTCCAGATTTAGAACATATTAGGAGTCAATTTCCATGATTTTTTATATAAATTTCTGAAAAATAAAAAAAAAAACCTTTAGCACAAACAAAAATACACATACTACACATTAGTCATTTTAATTACAATGAATGCTATATATAAAACAATATTTCACATAAAAATATATACAGTGTTGTTTGTATGACACATGGAAAACTTGCCATTACAGTCTTCATAAAATAATTAATAAAATTGTTTCAGACCTTATTCTTCATGTAAGGCAACACAAGGCTAGATTACTTCCATGAAAAAACCAAGTTAACTGTTAATGATGGAGTGAATATGGAGGTTTCACTTCATATTGGGAATAAACATGTTTGACTTGTGTTGTCCATGTATAAATGTGCAATGGTTATAACAGAGAATTTAAAAAATAAGAAAATGCATAAATTTCCAAATTATTATACGGTATTCCTAAAAAACTTTAAAACATACGAGTCATTCAGGCCTGCTTAAGTTTTACAAATTACATATAGTCAAGTTGTAGTCAAGGTTGCTTTATAACACTATCATACATACAACAGAGCACAGGAAAATGGCAGCAAAATTGATCAATAACTTGTTGTTATAGCCCTTGGGAAACTAGGTACATAATTATAGAGCATAAGAATATCCTCTCAGGTGAAAGATGACCAAGTAGCCTTGTTTGACACACTTACATATACAGCACAGTACTTTCACTAAATAACATAGTGTGTATTATAACATCATATATACTAATGAGTCATACCAGCATAGCAATATGGTAGCACATTACACCAAGAGGTCAAAAAATTCCACTTGTAGTTTCCTGTCAATGGATAAAAATAAAATATACTGAATGTTCCTGACATTATGGGTAACTTTTCAAGATGTTATCATTATTAAATGGAGAAAAATTACATTATTTCAATCACATTTTGTCAAATATTTCTGCATGGAAATGAAGTTATTTATTTAAATTAGACACCAATAAATTTAGAAATTAGTCAGAATATTTATATACTGTACAGCACTGTACAATATGCATGTGTAGTACACAATAATTTATTTGAAGTTACAGAAAACTTATGCTCATGGTATCCCATCTTCAGTCTAACAAACAAGTACTATACACATATTTTAAATTTTCCATTAATTTTCTATAAATTTTCTTTAATTTTACTTGAATATTCTGGCAATATTCACAAAGCAAAACTTGATTGTATCCCCTGACATTCCTTTTTCTTTTCTTGGTTTACAACTGTAGTCTCTTGCTCTTACTGATGCTTCTGAGAAATCTCCTTAACCCTTTGACTGTTTCGGTCATGTATATACGTCTCACGAGCCAATGTGTTTGACGTATATATACTCAAAAATTCTACCGGCTTCAAATCAAGCAGGAGAAAGCTGGTAGGCCCACATATTAGAGAATGGGTCTGTGTGGTCAGTGTGTGCAGTATAAAAAAATCCTGCAGCAAGCAGTCATAAAGAGAGAGAAAAAAAAAACTCCGACCGTGTTTTTGGATTAAAACGCCAACTCTGAGGTGTATCTTCACATAGTTTTTATGGTTATATTCTCGTGTTCATAGTCACATTTGATAGAATAGAAAACATACTATAGAAATGGAGGTGATTTTGACTGATTTCACTATGAAAACGACCTTGAAATGGAGCTCAAAGTAAGGGAAATGTTTGATTTTTGCCGATGTTCAAGAGTAAACAAATGACATCATTGTCCAATAAATGTCTAACTAGCCATTTTAATATGCAGTCATGAATGGGGTGACATTATTTATACAATTATTATAATATTGCAGTAGTCTGCATAACAGTAAATCTTCTATTTTTTGTTTGAATAAAAATTCAAAATAGAAAGCAAGAGTAATATCAGAGGGGCCTGGAGACATGACTGATGAACAAAGAAAATGTTATTTTAGAGCCAGGAATATCTGCTTTGTTCATTCTGGACCCTATTTTGAAATTGGCGTATTTTTTAATTTGCGTGAAATTGGCCAAATTTCTGACCACTTTACTGGGTAATTGAAATTGGTAAATGGGCAGTTTCTTGTAATCATTTGACAGAACAAATGGAGTTCTAAAGAAACAGCTATGAGTTTCATCGACTGGAACAATGGAATTAGCGGAAAATAGGGCTCAAAGTGGGTGAAATCACCGATTCGTAAATATCGCCGAGGTCACTAACTTTGCAAGAGCGTAATTCCGGAAGGTTTCCATCAAATTTCATACTTTTGGTGTCATTACCATCAGGAAAAGATTCTCTATCATTTCATAAGAAAAAATAATTTTCTTTTTTTTTTCAAATATTTTTTGACACCAGGAGACACCTCAAGATTTGGGATTGTGACAGTCAAAGGGTTAACTATTTTTGGCGGCCACGATTTTCATGAAATCCGACTTTCGGCAACTTTTTTCATTAAAATATAGCCTTGCAGTTTGTGATTGGCCTTGTGATTCGTCCGTTGTACGGGACATGTCCATGCAGCAGTAAGTGGCCAGGCGTACACGAAGGCTCCCACACAACATTCATAGAGTCAGTGTGGCATGATTTGTGGGCGAGTGAACATCACCCCACGGGTTCATATGATACATTTCATAATAATCCATTGTTTTTTGTGCTTGCAACTATAAATAAGCCACCACACACCCAAAGAAAGCTCATATGCCAGTCCTTTAGTAAAGAAGGAAAGAAACATGATAGAATTCAAGAAAAAACTTGTAGCAAAGTACCAAAGTGGAGGAGGAAGAGAGAGGGGAGAATGTGCCTTCTTCAGTAATTCTACGACATGTACGATACTAAAGCAGCAGGTATCGATAAAGGTTATAGCGCCAGCCACCAACAAAGTGCAGCATTAACAGTAAGTTAAGCAATAGAAAAATGACACAAAGGTAACTCTCTAATGTTGTTGGAGGTGTACAGGGCCACTGAACATATGCTGCCTTGCTATCTTCCACCACCCTAAAATCTCTGCCAGCATCTTCTCCATCAAACTAATTAAATTAACATCCCCTCCAAGGTAAGTGTAAATATTTCTTATTTATAAAGTGTAAATATCTCTTATTTATGAATTATGTACAATGGACCCCCGACCAATGAAGGCATCGTCTAACGATAAATTCGACTAACAAAGCGTTTGAGCGTAAAAATTTTGGCCCGACCAACATGATTCGCCCCGAACACATCCATGTGTCCCGTCTGGCCTGAGTGCACCTTAGCTGCCCTGCCTTCAGTTAGTGTGCCAGTGTTTACAAGCCAGAACAGTCGCATCCACCATGGGCCCCAAGAAAGCTTCTAGTGCCAACCCTGTGGTAAAAAGGGTGAGAATTACAATTGAAATGAAGAAAGAGATCATCGCAAAGTATGAAACTTGAGTGCGTGTCTCTGAGCTGGCCAGGTTGAATAACAAACCCCAATCAACCATCGCTACTATCTTGGCCAACAGAAAGGCAATCAAGAAAGCTGTTGTTGCGAAAGGTGCAAGTTAGTTTTTGAAACACAGATGGCTTGTACTCGAAGATGTTGAGAGACTGTTATTGGTGTGGATAAACAAAAAACAGATATCAGGAGCCAGCATCTCTCAAGTGATCATATGTGAAAAGGCAAGGCAGTTGCATGACGATTTAATTAAAAACATGCCTGCAACTAGTGGTGATTTGAGTGAATTTAACGCCAGCAAAGGTTGGTTTGAGATATTTAAGAATCGCAGTGGCATACATAGTGTGATAAGGCATGGTGAGGCTGCCAGTTCAGACCAAACAGCGACTGAAAAATATGTGCAGGAATTCAAGAGTACATAGAGGCTGAAGGACTGAAACCCCAACAAGTGTTAGTGACAAAACAGGCCTGTTTTGGAAGAAAATGCCAAACAGGACCTACATTGCACAGGAGGAAAAAGCACTGCCAGGACACAAGCCTATGAAAGACAGGCTAACCTTACTGTTGTGTAGTAATGCTAGTGGGGATTGTAAAGTGAAGCCTCTACTCGTGTATCACTCTGAAACTCCCAGAGGGTTCAGGAAAAACAATGTCCTCAAGGCTAATTTGTGTGTGATGTGGAGGGCAAACAGTAAGGCATGGGTCACTAGGGACTTTTTCTATGACAGGTTTCACCATATGTTTGGCCCAACTGTGAAAAATTACCTCCTGGAAAATAAATTGGAGCTTAAGTGCCTCCTGGTATTAGACAATGCTCCTGGTCATCCTTCAGACTTGCCAGAGCGAATGTCGGGGGGCTTGAGCTTCATAAAAGTGAGGTTTTTGCCTCCTAATACCACTCCTCTCCTGCAGCCCATGGACCAGCAGGTCATTTCAAACTTCAAAAAACTCTACACAAAAGCTATATTTCAAAAGTGCTCGGAAGTGACCTCAGACACTCGATTGATTCTAAGCGAGTTTTGGAAAGATCACTTTAGTATCCTTAATTGCATAAACCTTATAGGTAAGGCAGGGAGGGAGTGACTAAGAGGACCTTGAACTCTGCTTGGAGGAAACTGTGGCCAGAATGTGTAGAAGAGAGGGATTTTGAAGGGTTTGGGGCTAACCCTGAGAAGCCTATGCCAGTTATGGAATCTATTGTGGCATTGGGGAAGTCCTTGGGGTTGGAGGTTAGTGGGAAGGATGTGGAAGAGTTGGTGGAGGACGACGATGAAGAACCACTGATGAGCTGCAAGAGTATCTGCAATAGCAAGAGGCCACAACTGAGGAAATTGCTTCAGAGGAGGGGAGAGAGAAATTGAGTAAGTTGCTTTCTTCAAAGATTAACCCTTTGACTGTCACGGCCGTATATATACGTCTTACGAGGTACCGTGTTTGACGTATATATACTCATAAATTCTAGCAGCTTCAAATCAAGCAGGAGAAAGCTGGTAGGCCCACATGTGAGAGAATGGGTCTGTGTGGTCAGTGTGCACCGTATAAAAAAAATCCTGGAGCACGCAGTGCATAATGAGAAAAAAAACTGTTTTTTTTTTAATTAAAATGCCGACTTTGTGGTCTATTTTCATACAGTATTTATGGTTGTATTCTCGTTTTCTTGGTCTCATTTGATAGAATGGAAAATATATTATAGAAATAGAGGTGATTTTGATTGATTTTACTGTAAAAGGATCCTGGAAATGGAGCTCAAAGTACGGGAAATGCTTGATTTTTGCCGATGTTCAAAAGTAAACAAATGATGTCATTGTCCAATAAATGTCCAACTAGCCATTCTAATATGCAGTCATGAATGGGTTGATGTTATTTATACAATTATTACAGTATTGCAGTAGTCTGCATAACAGTAAATCTTCTATTTTTTGTTTGAATAAAAATTCAAAATAGAAAGCATGAGTAATATCACAAGGGCCTGGAGACATGACTGATGAACAAAGAAAATGTTATTTTAGAGCCAGGAATGTCTGCATTGTTCATTCTGGTCCTTATTTTGAAATTGTCATATTTTTTAATTTTCGTGAAATTGGCCAAATTGCAAATTTCTGACCACGTTATTGGGTAGTTGAAATCGGTAAATGGGCAGTTTCTTGTACTCAATCGATAGAAAAAATGGAGTTCTAAAGAAATAGCTATGAGTTTGGTCGACTTGAACAATGGAATTAGCCGAAAATATGGCTCAATGTGGGTGAAATCGCCGATTTGTAAATATATCCGAGGTTGCTAACTTCGCGAGAGCATAATTCCGTCAGTTTTCCATCAAATTTCGTTTTTTTTGGTGTCATTACAATTGGGAAAAGATTCTCTATCATTTCATAAGAAAAAATATTTTTTTTTTTTTTTAAATTTTGCGACACCAGGAGACACCTCATGATTGGGGGTTGCGACAGTCAAGGGGTTAAGGAAATTTGTGCTAGGTGGGTTGACGTCCAAACCTTTATGGATGAAAATCACCCTAATACAGCTATTGCAAGCCGTGCTGGTGACTATAACAATGACAATGTTGTGGCCCATTCTAGGAAAATCTTAAAGGAATGCGAGGTACAGAGCTCTATGGACAGATTTTTGGTGCGACAGAGATCCAGTGACTCTCAAGCAGGTTCTAGTGGCATTAAAAAACAAAAAAGGGAAGTAACCCCGGAAAAAGACTTGCTACCTCAAGTCCACATAGAAGGGCATTCCGCTTCCAAAAAATAATAACGTCCATCATCTCCCCTCCTCCCATCCCATCACTGCATCCTAAATAAAGGAGTCATTTATTCTTCATTACACAATATACATATGTATACATGTATTGTGCATCTATCTTTCTGTTTGTGTGTAGGAAAATGTATATTTCATGTGGTAAAAATACAGGTCTCCCTCAACATTCACGTTTTCAACTTTCACGGGCTTCACACATTCGCAAATTCCTAACCGCCAAATTCCCAGCCACCAAATTCCCAGTCGCCAAATCATATTTAAGTTTCCCGCCACCTGCGAGTCCCTACTACCCTCCCTCTGACCCCCGCAACTGGCAGCCAGCCCTCCCACCACTCAGTGTGGTGAGTGTTTTGTTTGTTCATTATTTGCTATTAAACTACAGTATAAATAATGTAAACCCATTCATGACTGTATATTGGAATGGCTATTCGGACAGGTATTAGACGGTGACATCATGTGTTTACTCTTGAACACTGCAAAGAATTAAACATTTCTGCTAACAGCTAATAACAACAATAGTAATAATAATAATAATAATATAATAATAATAATAATAATAATTAATAATAATAATAAATATGATATAATTGAAGAAGGAAATTGTACAAAAATACGAGGGAGTGGTTGACACATCGTCAGTGTGACTTTGTTTATGCTGGAGGTGAACATTAGTCTCACTGCTCTTCCAAACATTTCACAATAATTCATTGTGTTTTGGTGCTTGTAGATTGAGTGTGACTGGAGTGGTAGAGGGAGTGATTGAGGGAATGGTATTTAATAACATCATGTTAATAATAATAAGTTTTTTAAAATATGTACTATTATTTTTTATAAATATATTTATTAAAAAACCACGCCTCAACGCGAATTATTTTGAAAAGTTGGAAGAGCAGGGAGACTAATGTTCACTCCACAAAAACAAAGTACACTGACGTGTTCAACCACTCCCTCGTATTTTTTTTACAATTTCCTTCTTCAATTATAGTATTTATTATTATTATTATTATTATTATTATTATTATTATTATTATTATTATTATTATTATTATTATTATACTATTGTTATTATTAGCAATAGCAGAAATGTTCGATTCTTTGCTGTGTTCAAGAGTAAACACATGATGTCACCGTCCAATACCTGTCCGAATAGCCATTCCAATATGCAGTCATGAATGGGTTTACATTATTTATTCTGTAGTTTAATAGCAAATAATGAACAAACAAAACACTCACCACACTGAGTGGTGGGAGGGCTGGCTGCCAGTTGTGGGGGTCGGAGGGAGGGTAGTAGGGACTCGCAGTAGTGGAGTCTGTGGTATTTAATAACATACATGTTATTAACATACATGTTATTAAATAACATACGTTATTAAAGCATAACATGTATATATTTAGTACAATTTATGATGTTTCATGTATTTTATGATTATTCATGGTTCAACAAGTTAAGGAAGCAGTATTGTAATATATTTCCCTACAATATATTGGGGCACCAAACATTCACGGTTTTTCAACATTCGCGAGGCTCTTGATCCCCTAGCCCTCGCGAATGTTGAGGGAGACCTGCACTGTTTTTTCATACTTTTGGGTGTCTTGAACGGATTAATTTGATTTCCATTATTTCTTATGGGAAAAATTAATTCAACTAACGATAATTTCATCTAACGATGAACTCTGGAACGGATTAATATCGTTAGTCAAGGGTCCATTCTAATGTACAACGTGCACAGAGTACAGTAGAACCTCTACTTGTGAGTTTAATCTGTTCCATGACCTTGCTTGCAACTGGATTTGCTCGTTTGCAGAGTCAGTTTTCCTCATTTAAATTAACTGAAATGCAATTTATCCATTCCAGTGGAATTCTGTACTTCAATAATTTCGCTAATATCAACTCTACAGCTTATTTATCTATCTCACTTCATCTAATATGACATAATAAACAATATAAATAACATAGAAACCTGGTATATACTCTAAAATGATAAAATATGTCATTCATGTAGTGGTGTGGGCAGTGTCGGCGGTGGATGAGAGTTTGTCTGGACACCGGGCAAAATACTTCATGAATAATTTCGCTAATATTATCTATACGGCTTATTTATCTATCACAGTTCATCTAGTATGACATAACAAACAATATGAATAACATAGAAACATGATACATACTCTAGAATGAATAAAATATGTCATTCATGTAGTGGTATGGGCGGTGTCGGAGGTGGAGGAGAGTTTGTCTGGAGACCGGGCAAAATACTTCATGAATAATTTCACTAACATCATCTATACGGCTTATTTATATATCACAGTTCATCTAATATGACATAACAGACAATATAAATAACACAGAAACTTGATATATACTCTAGAATGAATAAAATAATATGTCATTATGTAACAGGTGGAGGCGGCCACAACCGCTCCCAAAGCAAAGGTTGGTTTGAGAGATTTAAGAACCGTACTGGCATACACAGTGTGGTAAGGCATGGTGAGGCTGCCAGTTCTGACAAGGCGGCTGAAAAATATGTGCATGAATTCCAGGAGTACATAGAGGCTGAAGGACTGAAACCTGAACAAGTGTTCAATTGTGACGAAACAGGCCTCTTTTGGAAGAAAATGCCAAAGAGGACCTACATTACTCAGGAAGAAAAGGCACTGCCAGGACACAAGCCTATGAAAGACAGGCTGATGCTAATGTTCTGTGCTAATGCTAGTGGGGATTTCAAAGTGAAGCCATTACTAGTGTACCATTCCGAAAATCTCAGTGTTCAGGAAAAACAATGTTATGAAAAGGAAATTGTGTGTGTTTTGGAAATCTAATAGTAATGCATGGGTCATGAGGGAAATTTTCGTCGAGTGGTTCAATGAAGTGTTTGGCCCTAGTGTGAAGAATTACCTCCTGGAAAAGAAATTGGATCTCAAGTGCCTGCTAGTAATGGACAATGCACCTGCTCCTCCTCCAAACTTGGATGACCTAATTTTCGAGGAGTTTGGGTTCATCACAGTAAAGTTCTTGCCCCCGAATACCACTCCTCTCCTCCAGCCCATGGACCAGCAGGTCATTGCAAACTTTAAAAAACTCTATACCAAAGCAATGTTTCACAGGTGCTTGACTGTGACCACAGACACTCACTTGACCCTAAGGGAATTTTTGAGAGAACACTTCAGCATCCTCCATTGCATAACCCTTATAGGTATGGCTTGGGAGGGAGTGACTACCAGGACTTTGAACTCTGCCTGGAGAAAATTGAGGCCAGATTGTGTCGACAAGAGGGATTTTGAAGGGTGTGGGACTGACCCTGATGAGCCTATGTCTGTTGTAAAATCAATTGTGGCACTGGGGAGTTCCATGGGGTTGGATGTGAGTTTGGAGGATATGGAAGAATTGGTGGAAGACCACAACGAAGAGCTCACCACTGAGGAGCTGCAAGAGCTTCAGCAGGAACAGCAACAGATCGCAGCTCAGAATCTTGCTGCAGAGGAGGAAGAGATATGGAAGATGGTGCCTTCTTCAGAAATTAGAGAAATTTTTGCTATGTGGGGTAAGATGGAAAGATTTATGGAGAAACATCACCCTGACAAGGTTGTTGCAAGCCATGTTGGCAACATGTACAGTGACAAAGTCTTGGCCCATTTTAGGGAAGTTTTAAAGAACATAAGAACATAAGAATGGAGGAACACTGCAGAAGGCCTACAGGCCCATGCGAGGCAGGTCCTTATCAAAACGACCTCTACCTAAAGCTACCCAAGAAATAACTCCCGTACCCAATAACACCATTCAAACCCAGCCCCTCCCATTCATATATTTGTCCAGTCTCTTCTTAAAGCTACCCAAGGTCCTAGCCTCTATCACCCCACTGGGAAGACTGTTCCACGCATCTACAACTCTGTTAGAAAACCAGTACTTACCTCCTGTATAGAGTCAGAAAACTTAAGCGGGAGAATAACGACACTATACACCAATGCTTCACACGGGATGGGAAAATTCTTGTTAGGAAAACAAATGTAGGTCAACTGTACACAATCACGAACGAGAATGATCTATCACGATTTCTCAGGGATACTAATCTTACAGAGAATAACTAAACAATGTCCAACTTAAAAGCCTACGTAGTGTAGTGTATGTTTTGCTCCATTATTGTTCAAATTTCATTGTACAATCTCTTAGTAATTAAATAATCAACTACCTCATTTTGTGATTTTACTAGTAAGCATAAGTCACCTTAAGTAATTTTCTTATTTACTATTGTTTGCTTAAACATTAGCTGAATTGATACTTTCTCTGTCCATATTACTACTCATTATTTTTTTAAATACTGTCAATTGTATTACTTACTAAAATTAATAATTATCATTTTACTATAATTTCAATTTACTCTTAACATTTTTGACATTTAATAACCATTACTTGTCTAATTACCTTTACCTGCTTAATACCACATTTACTATCTTAGAGTACTCTTAATACCTTGTACTGCCATATAACCTCTAGTATAACTACCAGTGCAATATTGAATGAAATAAACATTACTTTTTCACTTTTTTTGTAATCATTATTACTTACTAAAATTTTATTAAACACCATATTTACTACCAGTCAATTTTACTTTTGTACATTAAACATTATTTTATACTTCCCATAACATTTTGTTGCCAAATTTTTCAAGTTTGTATATTCAACTCCAACCTTTATATTATCCTTTGTACCTGTGTACCTGTCTACCATCTTACTATCATATTATAACCAAGACATTACCATTGAAATTTTTTACTATTATTCTTTTGGTACTTTAATTGTGAATTTTATTTTGTCAATTTAAATCTAGTTTATAATCTTGATCTTGTCAACAACCTATACCAGACTCTAGTGCAATTGCAAGTACCATTTCAAATTGTATTTTTATATTATAAGTTTATATTATAATTCCTACTCTAAGATTGTTTTCATCTTAGTGACTATATTGTGTGTGAAATTTATGTATATTTCAATTTATTATTGTTAAAGGGCCCTTAACTATCTTTTGCAAACTAGTCCCAAAAACTCCTCATTTATCTTTTTTTTTTTTCTACTTTTTTATTCTTCGCCCCTTAACTTGTATTTTATCTTGCAATTTAAATTAGAAAATACTCTAATTCTTGTAAAAACTTTATAAACCTTAGTGCAATTACAATTGAGAGCTTTGCCTTTTTATATTACAGTGGCCCCCCCGCATAGCGAACCCTTGCATAGCGAAAAACCCGCATAGCGAACGCTTTGTTCGCTAAAATTTCCCCCGCATAGGGGACAAAAACCCGTCAGCGAACTTCGTCCGAGACAGTCCAATCTGCCCCCTCAGCCACCTCACATGGCCCCCGCCCCCCATTGTTCCAGCCGCCCCCGCGGTAACATTCAAGCTTAACCCCGGGGAAATTTTTCTATTATTCAGTTTTTTTCGGTGCTGTTTTGGAAAAAAAAGTGACCATGGGCCCCAAAAAGTTTTCTACCCAACCCTCACCTCAAAGGGTAAGAATACCCATTGAAATGAAGAAAGAGATCATTGATAAGTATGAAAGTGGAGTACGAAACACCGACCGGGGGGGGGGCGGTTTGTACAGAAACCAAAATCAACCATCGCTTTTTTGTGGCAAGAAAAGGGGCAATCAAGAAGCTTTTGTTCCCCAAAGGTTAACTGTGTTTTCGAAAAAAGATCGCAAGTGATGGAAGATTTGAGAGACTCTTTTTGGTGTGGATAAATGAAAAACAGTACGGGAGATAGCGTCTCTAAAGGATCATATGTGAAAAGGCGGGAAGTTGCTGACGATTTAATTTAAAAAAAGCCTGCAACTATGAGGTTTGAGTGTTTTTTTAAAGGCCCAGAAAGGGTTGGGTTTGAAGTTTTAAGAAGCGTAGTGGCACCCATAGTGTATACGGCATGGTGAGGCGCCAGTTCGGACCACAAACGGCTGAAAAATAGTGCAGGAATTTTCAAAGTAATAAAAAATAAGGACTGGAGCCTGAACAATGTTTAATTGTGATGAAACGGGCCCTGTTCGGAAAGAAAATCCAAGCAGGACCTCATTATCAGAGGAAAAGGCATCCCAAGACATAACCTAAAAAAGACAGGCTTACTTTGTTGATGTGTGCCAATGGTGGTATTAAAAGTTAACCTTTTAAATTAGGTATCACCTGAAACTCCCAAGGTTCAGGCAAAAGAATGTCCTCAAGGATAATTTGGTGTGCTGTGGGGGCAAACAGTAAGGCAGGGGTCACTGGGGAATTTTTCTATAACGGTTACACCATGCATTTCCCCCCATGGAAAAATTCCTAACTGAAAAGAAATTAGCCTTAATGCCCCCGGTTTGAAAATGCCCCTGGTCACCCTACAGACGGGGCAGAACGACTTTTGGGGGAATGAGCTTCATTAAGGTGAATTTTTGCCCCCAAATACCACTCCTCTCCTCAGCCCATGGACCCAGGTCATTTCCAACTTAAAGAACTGTACACAAAAGCTCTGTTTCAAAAGGCTTTGAAGTGACCACAAACTCGATTGACTCTAAAAGATTTTTGGAAAGGATCACTTTAATACCCCAAATTTGGTTAAACCTTATGGTAAGGCTTGGGGGAGTGCAAGAAAACCTTAACTTGCTTGGAAAAACGGGGCCCAAAGGTTGTAGAAAAAGGGGGTTTTTAAAGGGTTTGGGGCAAACCCTGAAGGAGTAGTATACCATTGAGGAATCAATTGTGGAATTGGGGAAGCCCTTGGGGGTTGGGGGTTTTAGGGGGGAGGATGTGAAAGTTGGTGGGGGAGGACAATGAAAAACAACCACTGGAGCTGATAGACCAACTTCAGAGCAAAGGCCAGACCGGGGAAACTGGTTAAAGGAGGGGAGAGAAAAATTTGAAGGAATTGGGCCCTACTTCAAAGATAAGGAAATGGTAAAAAAATGGCTTAAAGTGAAAACCCTTTTTTTGATGAAAATCCCCTACACGCTATGCAACCTGGGGACTTTTACAATGACATTTTGTGAACCATTTAACAAATAAAAAAAGGGAACGAGGGGTACGGGCCCCCTTATGGACAGATATGTTGTGCAAAAAGAATCCAGTGACTCTGAAGCGGTCCTATGGCATTAAAAGAAAAAGGGAAGTAACCCCAAAAAAGGGACTTGCTACCTAAAGCCCTTGGAAGGGATTCCCCCTTCTAAACACAAACACTCTCTCTCCCCCCCTCCCATCCCATCAATCTACCAGATTTTTCAATAAAAGAAAGTGTCATGAAAATGTGCTGCCTTTTTCAGTTTGTGTTACAAAAATTAACTTTTTTTTGTGGTAAAAAAAAAATTTTTTTCATACTTTTGGGTGTTTTTGCAGGTTTAAATTTTATTTCCATTTTTTCTTAGGGGGGAAAATTTTAATTCGCATAGCGAACTTTTCGCAAACGACCAGCCCTCTTGCAGGTTTTAAGTTCGCTAGGGGGGGGTCCCACTGTTTTAATTAAACTCAGTTGTACATGTCAATACCAAATTCTTTAATTAGACCACATTGCAATTACTATGAAGACGGGTGCTATTTTTAATTTGTTTTTTTTATATTATTTTTTAAAATCTAGTTGTACTATAGCTCATTCTAGTTTCAAAACATAGACTCCAAAAAGTATTATATTAGCCCTTAGGCAATTATAAGTGAGAGTCTTTTTCTATTTTAAATTTGTATTTTTATTTACTAGTTTATACCTTTTGTACTTTAGTTCATTCCAGCACAACACATGAAACATCAACTTCATTATTGTATAGTGACTTACCTATTGACCAAAAATACTCTAGCTAATACTTATCCAAGCTTCCCACCACTACAGAATGTACTAAAACTCAACACTAACCAGGATATAAATAAATAATTTAAACCTAGAAGTGTTTGATCACGTTGACCCTGACTAAACCTCCATAATCTGCACCCAATCAAAACCTATTGGAAAGTAAACTGCCTTTATTACACGCATCCAAGCCAGCACTACCTAAAAATGCAAAAAGTCTATCAGTATTTAACTACAACACCCAGGTCTTAAGCAAACACTATGATGACCCCCTGGAAACCCTTGAATCACTAAAAAAACACCCTTCTCCTGCATTATTCTTACGAGACCTGGCTTAACAGGACACAATAGAATCTAGCCCTACCAGGATACACAGCAATTCACAACTGCAGACCAAACCAAGTTGGGGTGGTATTGCAATCATTACCTAACCCAAATTTTCTTGTATTGCACCACTTTCTTTAGTGATGAATATGGGGGAATCATTTTTGCTAAATTTTTCTGTAAAAAAAAAACCCTTAAGACACCCTAAAAATCGGTGCCATTTACCGGGTACCCCACCAAACACCCAAATTTTTATGAGAAATTAAAGTCCTAATAAAAACAACAAATGAATAAGCACCCCCTTTCTTAGCTCAAGACTTAACATCAACCTTGGCTTACTAGTGATCACCTGTAACGATTTCATCAACAAAATGAACAACACCTTCTCATACCCAAAAATAACTAATCAACCAGGCTCACTGAGACAAGTGCAACCTAATAGACCATATATGGACCAAAACTACCCCCTTAAATCGGGGTAATCACAGATACACTACAGACCCTACCCTACCTCCCCCTGACAAACATTAAAAAACCACCACTTGAATACAACAAAGCTCATTTTTAAATCCATGACGAGGCCTCAATAAGGAATTCACAAATGACCTAGGAAATTTGACTGGGCCCACAAATTCTCCAAGGCCAATGGTATTGTACTGACAACTTTTTCTTAACAAAAATTTCTTGACTATCAACAAACATTGTCCTATAAAAAAAGAAACAGATCACAAAAAAATGCTTGGTTGCCCTGGCTAACCGCACCATTCTGAAAAACCATTGGGCAAGAAAAACCCAAATGAAAAGCAATATAAAAGGCTTAATACACAAAAAATTTTTTAAAAACAATTTACAGTCCTACCAAAGTAAAAAGAAACCAAAAAAATTTACTATCCATAGATTCACAGACCCAAAAGGAGATATAAAAAAACCGGGGAAAAACTCTCTCAGATTTTAGGGGCCCACAAACTGAAAAAAAAACAAGAATATTGTCCTAACTAAACCCAATGAAACCCACTACATCCCACGACACAGCTAACAAGATAAACATTCTTCTCAACCTAGGACTAAACTCGCCCAATAAAATCCCACAACTAAAACCCTGCCGGGCTAAACCCAGAAGGAATTTCCCAAAATTCCCTTTTATTTGCACCCAAATGAGCCCTGGAAGTACCGAGATTATAAAGTCACTTAAAAACAATCAGGGGTCTGTCTAATGTCCCCAATTATTACAAGGAGCGGCCCCTACCTTCGCATCTATTTCATTACTTTTTAACAATCACTAGAAACTAGCACCTTCCCCAAACTATCAAAAAAAGGCAAGGGTTACACCAAAAAACTAAAAGGGGTGACCCCACAGACTTTAAAAACATAGGCCAATACAAACTTACCTTGCATCCAAAATCTTTTAGAAACTCGTGCACAGGGGACTAATTCTTTTTAACAGCACAAAAAAATACTCAACCCCTGCCCAAATTTTGGGTTTGGAAAAAAAAAACATAATGATGCAACATAAAAATGCTAGATCTGCTTTACACAGCATTTGGGAAAAAAAGGGAAAATCCACAGAATTTTTATTGACCCAAGAAAAGCTTTTTACACAGTAGACCCCGACATCCTCTCCACAAACCTACCCTTACGGGATAAAAGGCCCCTGCGCTTTGCTTTTTTCAAATCTTTTCCTTACTAATAGGGATCAGTTGTTACCTTAAAGACACAGCTCAAAAAACACGGGCCCCTTGATACTGGAGTTCCCAGGGGAAATGTCCTTGGTCCCCTGTCTTCCTCATATACATCAATGATCTTCCAAACGATCCCAAACCTGAAACCCATTTTTCTTTGCTGACGACACGACTTATGTCATCTCTCACCCTAATCTTGCCCCCCTCAAAACCATTGTTAACGAGGACTGATCAAAAATTTTGATTGGGTGACAGCCAATAAACTTCACTTTAAAACGACAAAACCTACAATTTTTGTTTGGTACAAGCAGGAATGCACAAAATTAACATTAAGATCGACAACACTCTAATTACCAACTAATGAGGGCAAATTCCCAGGGCCCATACCTTGACAAAACCTGAATTTCAGAACCCCCTATCCAAAAACAAAACCAAAAAAGATCCAAAACGTTGGGGGTCCCTCCAAGAACGTACTACGTGCCGCAAAATCCCTTCTCACATATACCACTCATTACTTATCCTCCTCACCTATCTATTTTTGCTTGGGGATCAACTGCAGCAACCACCTAAAGCCAATAATAACCCAACAAAAAGCTGCAGTAAAATAAACACTAATCCCATCCCTGGCAAAACCCCCCCCCCCCCCTCTTCATAGATCTAAACTTCCCTGTTTATACATCCACACTTTACTACGTGCAATCTACATCTACAGGGCCTTAAACTCCCAAAACAACCTTGACCCAAAAAGCTTTCTTAAAAATTGTGACAGAAAACCCCCAGGCAAACACCAGACACAAAAATCTTTCGACATTTCCCATGTCCGACTAAACCCTTTTCAAAAATCAAGTATATCAAAGGCCCTAAAACTGGAACACCCTACCTGAAAACTCTAGAACTGCAGACACATTCATCACCTTCAAAACTACCATTAGAAAACATCTTATCTCCCTGATAAACCCCATCAACTAACTACACGAATACCACCTGGTGGTTCACACTTACACTCACTCACCCATTTGACCATAAACAGAAATATTAATCTCAATCTTAAAATAATGAATCCTATGATACTCCAATACTGAAACTATGTACTATGCCAAAACAAAAGCATTCACATTGCTAAACTCACAAACTAGTATTTAGTCACTTAGCCATAATACCAACTTACCTCATAATTTGTAATATTTTAAAATAAAGAATTAAACTAAGTCTGCCCGAAATGCCTAGCCATGCTAGGCGTTCTAGTGGTACACTCTGTAATCATTATTTAACTACATGTAAACCACACAACAACCAAATTCTCTAAATTCAACATTGTAATCTTTATAGAGAATAAACTTTGAATTTGAATTTGAATATGTCCTTTCTAAATCCAAATGTATCCAACTTAAATCCATTATTTCTGGTTCTTACCTGGTTCAACACCCTCAGTACTTTATTAATATCTCCTTTGTTTATGCTGGTCATCCACTTATACACTTCAATGATATCTTCCCTCATTCTACGCCTCTCCAGAGAGTGGAGATTTAAGGCTTTAAGTCTATCTTCATACGGGAGGTTCCTTACACAGTAAATCATTTTAGTCATTCTTCTCTGTATGTTCTCTAATGAGTCTATATCCATCCTGTAGTAAGGGGACCAAAACTGAGCAGCATAATCTAAATTAGGCCTCACTAGTGATGTATAGAGCTGTAAAATAACTTCTGGACAGTTATTTTGCAAGACAGGACTCCAGTGACTCTCAAGGTGGTCCTAGTGGCATTAAGAAACAGAGAAGAGAAGCAACCCCAGAAAAGCAATTGGAACCTGAGGTGTTGCTGGAAGAGGATTCCCCTTCCAAACTATAAACAATCCACTCTCTCTCCTCCTCCAGTCTCCCATACACTAAGAAGAATCTCCAATAAAGGTAAGTGTTATGCTGTTAATGTTTCATTCATCATTTCCCATTGAATTGTTTATGTACTACATGTATATTTCACGTAAAAAAATTTTTTGTTTTAATACTTCTGGGCGTCAGGAACGGATTAATTGTATTTACATTATTTCTTATGGGGAAAATTGATTCGCAAATCGTAGATTTCGTTAGTAGTAGCAGCTCCAGAAACGGATTAACTACGAAAAACGAGGGACCACTGTACTATTATTATTATTATTATTATTATTATTATACATATTATTATTCATATTATTATTATACATATTATTATTATTATTATTATTATTATTATTACAGTATTATTATTATTTTGTTATTATTATTATTATTATTATTATTATATAAATAATTTGTAATTTTTATTCACACAAAAAATATAAGATTTACTGTGATGTCATTTGATTACTCTGAAACAGCCAAGCAATGGACCATTTCTCCTAGGTTGAGCTCTATTTCAAGGAACTTTTCGTAGTGAAAGCAATCAAAATCATATCTATTTCTGTAATATATCTTCCATTCTATCAAATGAGACCAAAAAAAAAAAAACGAGAATACAACCATAAAAACCATTCAAAATTACCACTAAGGGGTGGCTAATTGCTGAGAAGTGAATTCCATTATTTATGCTTAGATTTCTTTCATTTTTGGTGTACGTTAAGAAGCATCTTTCCAACATACATTGCCCAAGTTTCAATAAGATAGTCCAACAAACAAATGAGATACAATTCCCGAGATCAAGAGCAAGAGCCCCTCACCAGTGTCAAGGAACCTGCCTTGAGGTCTGCTTGCTTGTGGAAATTTTGCTCACGTATGGAAGCAAAAAATCAACCCATCGACTGCTCGAAACTTGGAAAAACTCCCCAGTGACATGCTTGCAAGTGGGGCCCACTGAAATAAACTTTCCCCCAGAGACAAATTGGGGTTAAAAATAAGGGATCCCAAAGGGTTAACAGGGGGGCAAAATCTCTACGTATTAGGGAAAAAAAGGGAAATTTTTTTGGCACGCCCAAAAGGGAGGAGTGGTTAACCTTACTAAACCAATATTTTTAAGGTATGGGTTTTGGTAGACAGCAACCCCCAGGGAATTTAATACCGTCCTGCCAGATAAACTGTGAAAAAAAAACCCTTGTAACTTTTTGCATGATGGTAGGTTTGCGGGTTTTTCTTTTTCTGTCTCATAAACACGCTAAAAAAACAGGGTTTATTGCAACTTTCCTTTTTACACTTTGGTCACACTTCACAGACACGCACATGCATAATATATATTTACATAAAATCTGGGGTTTTTTCTCCTTTTTTTTTAAATAGCTCTTTTTTTTTTATTTCTTCTATTGTCCAGGGGGAAAGGGGAAAAAGGGGAATTTTTCCTCCGTAAGCCATGGTGTGTATGAGGCGACAAAAATCCCGGGGAGAAATTTTGGGCCCTAGAACCCCCTTTTCCTGTATACAACTAAAAAAAGGAAGAAGAAAAACTTTATAAAAAAAGGGGTTTCTTAAATGTGCTGGATGTAGTGCGGATGGGCAAAAACAGATGAAATTTCTGATGTTATTAATGAAAAGAAGTTGGATGTCCTGGCCCTAAAAACGAAAAAAAGCTGAAGGGGGGAGGAGAGTTTTTAGGGGGGGGAAATAAATGGGATTAAAACGGGGTATCTGAGAGAGGTTTTAAACAAAGGAAGGGGGTCAAATTTAAAGGGTTTAAAAGAACAGTTTTTGGAAAAGGAGGGAAAAAAGGGAAAATGAAAGTGTAAATTCAAAAAATTTTGTGGATTAAAGTAAAAGGGTTTGGATGCCAGAAGTGGGTCAAAAAGCGTGTAAGCACCCGGAGAAAGGGAATGCCCGAGGAGAGAGAGAGATTTTGGGGGATTTTAAATGAATGTATAGGGGCCTTTGGGAAACCCAAATTTAGAGAGTAAAATTTTGGTTTGGGGGGTTGAAAGCTAAAAATAGGAGAAACTTTTTGAGAGGGTGTGGGAAATTAAAATTTTGGGGGGCCAGGTGTAAATGTAAAAGGGAGCCCTTTGAATTTTAAATTTGTATAGAAAGGGGTTTTTGTTATAGGAAAACATAATTTTTAAAAAAAAGAGGATAAAAAGTATACACGATTTGATTTTAGGGCAAATGGGCAGTGGGTTTGTTTTGGGTTATGTATTGGTAGATAAAAAAAACTGTTGAGTAGGCTTCCCGGATGTACATGTTTTTAGAGGGGCCCCAGATATATCAGATCCTTTCTAGTTGTAGTCCCCGAGAGTAAAAAGGTTTGATTGGGGTACAAAGGGGAATAGAAGCATCAGGGAGAGAGAGGTGAAGGTTTATAAACTAAAAGAGGAGGGAGTTAGGGGAAATATAAACAAATATTGGGGGATAGATGGGCTAATGAGAGCATAGGAAAGGGGGGTTCGAAGAGGTATGGGGTAGGTTTAAAAATGTAGTTTTTAGAGTGTTAAAGCAGAAGTTTGGGGTTTACGGAAAGGGGGTGCAGGGGGGGAAGAGGAGCGTTTGGGGGGAATGATGATTTTAAAAAGAGAGTAGTAAGGGAAAAAAAAAGTTAGATATGAGAATTTTTTTCCAAATAGAAGTGATGCAAGGAGGGAAGAGTATATGGAAAAAAAGGGGAGAGAATTTTAGAGAGGGGTGAAGCAATGTAAAAAGAGAGCAAATGAGAGAGTGGGTGAGATTTTATCAAAAAATTTTTGTTAAAAATAAAAAATTTTTTTTGGATGAAATTTAAGGGGGTTAAAGGGAAAGCCTAGAGAAAAAAAATGGATTTGCATTTAAAAAAAGGGAGAGGAGAGTTATTAAATGGAGAGTTGAGGTATTGGGGAAGATGGAGGGAATTTTTGAGGAATTTTTTAAATGTTGAGGGAAGATAGGGAACCCTGTATTTGTGTTTTGGGGCAAGGAGGAATAACATCTTGTAGGAGTGGGGAAAAGGGGCCAGTTGTGAGTGGGGGGGAAGTTCGTGAGGCAGTAGGTAAAATGAAAGGGGGTAAGGCGCCGGGATTGATGGGAAAAAGGTAGAAATTTTAAAAGGGGGTGGGGATATATTTTTTTGGAGGGGTTGGGTGAAATTTATTTAATAAATGTAGGGGAAGGGGGTAAGGAAAACCTGGGGATTGGCAGAGGGGAATGCATTTCCTTTTTTTTAAAGGAAAAGGGGCCCAAAAGAGAGTCCCAAAAAATTATGGGGGATTAGTCTGTTGATGTCCCTGGAAAAAGGGGTATGGTAGGTTAAAATTAAAAAGAATTAAGATTTAAACGGAGAATAGGATAGCAGATGAACAAGGAGGTTTTTGGGAAAAGGGTAGGGGGTGTGGGGACCAGGTGGTTTACAGTGAAATTTTAAGTAAACCCAGTTTTTAGATAAGGCAAAAGGAGGTCTTGTGGCATTTATGGTTTGGGGAAAAGGCGTATGACAGGGGGGAAAAGGGGGGGGCAATGTGGCAGTTTTTGAAATGTATGGTGTGGGAGGTGGTTACTGAAAGCAGTGAAATTTTTTTACGGGATAGTGGGGCTCAATTTTGAGAAATGTGGGAAAAGGGGGAAAATTTTTTTTCCCATTTAAAAGAGGCCCTTGGAAAAGGGAAATTGGTGATGTCACCGGGGGGTTTTGTTTAATATTTTTTATAGATGGGGTTTAAGGAAGTAAATGCGGGGGGTTTTTTGGCAAGGGGCCTTTGGAGTTAAAAAGATAAAGAATAAACCACAAAGTGGGGAGTTGTCACAGCTGCTCTTTGTTTGATGACACTGTTGCTCTTGGGGATTCTGAAGAGAAGTTGCAAAATTTGGGTGGATAAATTGGGTTTAGGGTGTGCAAAAGAAGAAAATTAAAGGGGGAATACGGGAAAAAGAGAAAGGGGTTATGAGGAAAACAAAAAATTGGGTGATGAAAGATTGAATACAGTTTGGAGGGGGAGAGTATGGAGGGGTAAAGGGTATTCAGAAAAATTTGGGAGGGGGACGTGTCAGCGGAGGGGTCTATGAAAGATGGGGGTGAATCATAAAATTTTATGGGGGAAAAAGAGGAGGGGTTACTTTTAGGAGCCCTGTGGAGAAAAAAACCCTTTTTTCCCTTGGAGGCAAAGGGGGGAAAAGGGTATGAGGTATATTTTTTACCAACCTCTTATATGGGTGTGAAGCGTGGGTGATGAATGTTGCAGCGAGGAAAAAGGCTGGAGGCATTTGGAGTTTGTGGGTTTTCGAGGGCAATGTGGGGGTGTGAATATAATGCAAGAATTCTTTATTTTGGAAGTTGGGAGGAGGTGCGGGATTACCAAAATGTTGCCCCAGAGGGCTGGGAAGGGTTTTTAAGGGGGTTTTCGGACATGTAGAGAGAATGGAGCAAAACAGAATGACTTCAAGAGTGTATCAGTCTGTAGGGGAAGGGGAAGGGGGGGGTAGGGGTCGGGCCTAAAAAAGGGGTTGGAGGGGGGGGGAAAAGGGAAAGGTTTTGGGGTGCGAGGGGCTTGGATTTCCAGCAGGCATGCGGGGAGCGTTTTTTGGATAGGATTTAAAGGAAAACAAATGGTTTTTAATACTTTGACGTGCTGTTGGAGTGTTAGCAAAGTAAATTTTTAAGGGATTCAGGGAAAAAACCCGGGAGGCCCGGGCTTGAGTCCTGGAGATGGGGGGTACAGTGCCTGCACTTGAAGGAGGGGGGGGTTAATGTTGCAGTTTAAAAAATGTAGTTAAAGCACCCCCTTTTGGCAAGACAGGGGATGGAGGAAAATATGGGGAAAATTTTTTCTTTATTTTGGGGCCCCCCTGCTTTTGGGGGGAATCGGGCCCGTTTTATAATAAAAAAAAAAAAATGTTTAGCTTTTAAGAAAGGGGTAAAAAAGAGGATTAGAAAAGCTAAACCTGACTATGAAAATTTTTTTGTTGGGTAATGAATCAAAGATAAACCCCAAAAAGGTTTTTTTCAAGTATATAGGACGAAGGTGAAGGAAAAAGTAGGGCCCCTGAAAAAATTTGGGGAAAGGACAGCTGACGGATAATGAGCCGGAAATGTGTTCCCTACTTTTTGACTATTTTTTTTCAGTTTTTTTCACAGGGAAAACAAATGAGATTCCAAAATTAACAATAATTCAGTTCCTGATGAATTCAAATTAATAATATTACTGTCACGAGGGAAAGGTTATCAAACAGATAGACAAACTTTAAGCAAATTAAAATCCCAGGACCCATGATTTTTTTCCAAGGGAAATTAAAAAAAGTAAGATGGGAAATTAGTCCCAAACATTAAAGAGTTTTTAATGCATTTTCCCTCCTTACTTTGGGGTTTGTGGCCCCGGGATTGGGGGAAAAAGGCAATGTGGTTTCCCCCTTTTTTCAAACCCGGGGGGGTAAGTTTCCCTTCCCTTTAAAATTACTGCCCAATAACCTGATTCTATAGTAGGGAAAATTTTTTAGGGAAATTTAAATATAGTGACATTATTTTGAAGTCACCTTGAAGGCATAATTTTTACTAATGAATCTCAGCAGGGCTCACGAGAAGTGTTCCTACCTGATAAAATTTTCTGACATTCTTTAAAAGAAAATTTGAGGGTTTTGCAGACAGTGAAAAAAAGGGAAAATATATTGTTTTATTGGGGTTTTAGTAAAGGCTTCGATAGAGACCTCACAAAAAAAAGCGGCAGTCATGGTTTTTAGGGGGTAAAGTTCTGCATGGAAAAGAGGCATGGCTTACCAACAGAAAGCAGAGAGTTTCCCCTTAATGGGGGGTCAAATCCCGAATGGGGGGTTAGTCACTAGTGCATTCCCACAAGGTTTAGTTTTGGGGCCCCCTGTTTTTTCATAATTTACATTAAAGACCTTGATGAAGGAAAATTAAAAAGTGACAAAGGGCAAATTTTTCTGATAACAAAGATAGGCCATTTGAAATTCCAAATTTTGAGGGGGATTCCAGTTTAACCCAGGAGGGTTTTGGGCAAATTTAAAGTCTTGGGGCCCGCAAAAAGGGGAGATGAAGTTCAATGTGGGTAAGTGTAAGGTTTCTAGTCCTTGGGGAAAGAAAATAAACCCCGGGAAAACTATAAAAAGGTAAGTTTAAAATTGAACATACAGAAAGTGAAAAAAGGGCTTGGGGGTCTGGGAAGCAGAAAACAAAACCCCAAAACAGCAGTGCCTGGTGTTTTCAACAAGGCTAACAGATTAATAGGGTTTTTTTAAGAAATAATTTAAATGGGCAGAAATCCAAAAGTTATTTACGCCCTTTTTGCTCACTAGTGAGGGCCCCATTTTGATTTTGCCAAATCATTTTGGGGCTCCTTACTAAAGAATTTGATATAACTCATTGGAGAACATACAAAGGGAAAAAGAAAAATGATTTACTCATAAAACATAAGAAAAGGGGAAAACTTTCAGCAGGCCTGTTGGCCCATTTTTAGGCAGGGCCCTTTAAAAAATCCATTCCCCCTAAAAAATTTGCCCACATAAGAAATTAAAGGGAAAAAAGGAACAATGCAACAGGCCCCACTGGTTTTTGCAGGCAGCTCCAATTCCCCCACCGGCTTAAGCCCAAAGCCTTTTTTCCCATTTAAGGGGCCAGACACGTCACTTAAGGGAGGAGCACTGCATCCGGCTTAGTAGCACAAGCTAGTCAGGTCCAACTCACACCCACCCACACCCACTCATGTAAGGAATCTCTCGTATGAAGACAGACTTAGAGCCTTGAATCTCCACTCTCTGGAGAGATGTAGAATGAGGGGAGATATCATTGAAGTGTATAAATGGATGATGGGTATAAACAAAGGTGATATTAATAAAGTACTGAGGGAGTCGAACCAGGTAAGAACCAGAGATAATGGATTTAAGTTGAATAAATTTAGATTTAGAAAGGACATAGGTAAGTAAGTGGACCCTCGGGTAAAGGCTTCATCGGTTAGCACCAAAATCAGCTAACGACTCGCTTTAGTGTAAAAATATTGGCTCGGCTAATGCCAAATAACTCAGTTAAGGGCTTTCATCCCGAACATGTCCATGTGGCCTGGCTACTCACTCCGTGTACAGCCAGTGTGTGCTATTGTTTACAAAGCCAGTGAGGACGGTTCCATGCATAAATGCGATATACTTTGTATTATTCCATTGTTTTTAGTGCTTTTAACTGCTAAATAAGCCACCATAGGCCCCAAGAAAGCTTCTAGTGCCAACCCTGTGGTAAAAAGGGTGAGGTGTACTATCAGATTAACCCGTAAACGGTCCAAACGTATATATACGTTTTTTCAGCATTTGAAAGTATGTAGAAAAAGTAGATCATCTTTTTATTTTTTTTACATTTGAAAATGTGTAAAAAAACTTTGATCTACTTTTTTTTTGTTATATTTGAAAATATGTAAAAAAAAAACGTAGATCTACTTTTGTAGCACTACACATGTGAACGTAGATCTGCTTGGACTGTTTACGGGTTAAAAAAAGAGATAATCGCAAAGTACGAGAGTGGAGTGCATATCTCGGAGTTGGGAAGGTTATATGACAAATCCCATTCAACCATCACTACTATCTTGGCTAACAAAAAGGCAATCAAGGAAGCTGTTGTTGTGAAAGGTGGAAGTATGCTTACAAAACAGAGATCGCAAATACTCGAAGATGTGGAGAGACTGTTGTTGGTGTGGATAAGTGAGAAACATTTATCAGGAGATAGTGTTTTTCAGTCAATAATATGTGAAAAGGTAAGGCAGCTGCATGCAGATCTCATTGAGAAAATGCCTCCAAACAGTGCTGCTATTGATGAATTAAGGCCAGCAAAAGCTGGTTTGAGAGATTTTAGAATCATAGTGGCATACACAATGTGACAAGGCATGGTGAGGCTGCCAGTTCTGACAAAAAAGCAGCTGAAAAATATGTGCAAGACTTTAAGGAAAAGTTAAAACCTGAACAAGTGTTCAATTGTGAAGAAACAGGCCTGTTTTGGAAGAAAATGCCAAACAGAACCTACATTACTCAGGAGGAAAAGGCACTCCCAGGACACAAGCCTATGAAAGACAGGCTAACTCTAATGTTTTGTAGTAATGCTAGTGGGGATTGCAAATTGAAGCCTTTACTCGTGTATCACTCTGAAACACCCAGTGTGTTCAAGAAAAACATCATCATCAAGACTAAATAGTGTGTGATGTGGAGAGCAAACAGCAAGGCATGAGTCACTAGGGACATTTTCATGGACTGGTTCTATGACGTGTTTGGCCCCACTGTGAAAAAGTACCTCATGGAAAATAGTCACTCAAGTGCCTCCTGGTAATGGACAATGCTCCTGCTCATCCTCACGACTTGCAAGAGCAAATTGTGGGGGAGTTGAGCTTTATCAAAGTGAAGTTTTTGCCTCCTAATACAACTCCTCTCCTCCAGCCCATGGACCAGCAGGTCATTTCAAACTTCAAAAAACTGTACACCAAAGCAGTGTTTTAAAAGTGCTTTGAAGTGACCTCAGACACTGAACTGACCCTAAGAGAGTTCTAGAAAGATCACTTCAGTATCTTCAGTTGCATAAACCTTATAGGTAAGGCTTGGGAGGGAGTGACTTGCAGGACTTGGAACTCTGCTTGGAGAAAACTGTGGCCGCAATGTATACAAGAGAGGGATTTTAAAGGGTTTGGGGGCTAACCCTCAGGAGACTGCCAGTTGTGGAATCTATTGTGGCACTGGAGTCCATGAGGTTGGAGGTTAGTGGCGAGGATGTGGAAGTGTTGGAGAAGGACAACAATGAAGAGCTAACCACTACAGAGCTGCAAAGGCTTCAGGTGCAACAGCAACAGATCACAGCTCAGGAATATGCTTCAGAAGAGGAGGAAGATAGACAGAGGAAGTTGCCTTCATTAAAGATTAAGGAAATGTGTACAATGTGGGCAAAGTCCCAAGCATTTATGGATAAATATTATCCTGACACAGCTGTTGCAAGCCGTATTGGGAACATGTACAATGATACTCTTTTGTCCCATTTTAGGGAAATCCTAAGGGCACGCGAGAAACAGAGCTCTCTGGACAAATGTTATGTGCGACAGGGGTCCAGTGACTCTCAAGTTGTTCCCAGTGGCATTAAAAAAACCAAGAATGGAGGTAACCCCAGAAAAGGACTTGTTACCTGAAGTCTTTATGGAAGGGGATTCCCCTTCCAAACAATAGAACAGCTTCATCCTCTCCCCTCCTCCCATCTTGTCACTCATTAACAGGTCCACAATAGAGGTAAGTGTAATTTCAGTATTGTTTACTGTGCATGTATCATTGTTTTCTGTGTAGGGAAATGTATATTTCATGTAAAAAAAATTGTTTTGTTTAATACTTCTGGGTGTCTGGAACAGATTAATTGGATTTCCATTATTTCTTATGGGGAAAATTAATTCAGCTAAAGGCTGAATTGGCTAAAGGCTAGTTCTCTGGAATGGATTAAAGGCATTACCCGAGGGTCCACTGTACTGGTTTTTGAACAGAGTTGTGGCTACGTGGAACAATCTCGCAAGTAGGGTGATCGAGGCTAGGACCCTGGGTAGCTTTAAAAAGAATTGGACAAATATATGAGTGGGAGGGGCTGGGCTTGATTGGTGTCACTGGATATGGGAGGATATTCTTGGGTAGCTTTGGGTAGGGGTCGTTTTGATAAGGACCTGTATTGTATGGGCCAGCAGGCCTTCTGCAGTGTTCCTCCATTCTTATGTTCTTATGAGAGAGTGACTAAACCCAAATCTGACAATTTCCAAAATAATTTTCCCCATAAGAAATAATGTAAATCTAATTAATCCATTCCAGACACCCGAAAGTATTAAAAATGATTTTTTTATAGATTAAATATAGATTTATATACAGAAAAGAATGAGAAATCGAGTATAAAACAATAACATCACACTTACCTTTATTGAAGACTCTTGTTGGTGTATGGAAGATGGGAGGAGGAGGAGAGGGTTAGGGTGATGTTCTTCCACAAATGTTTGCACCTCACTCCACTTTGCACAAATGTCCTTAATCTTTGAAGAAGGCGCCTTCTTCCCTCTCTCTTTCTCCTCCTCTGAAGCAATTTCCTCAGCTGGTGTATGTAAGAACATAAGAAAGTAGGAACACTGCAGCAGACCTGTTGGCCCATACTAGGCAGGTCCTTCACAAACCACCCCACTAACAGAATCGTATTTGCCCAGCCCAATTTTCAATGCAATAAGCTTTGAAATTCTATTCAATCATGCACAAGTCCCACACAAATCAAATCATGTGTGTGGGGGAAGTACCCTGTCTGGTGTGTGGGGAAGTACCCTGGCTAGTGTGTGGGGAAATACCCTGGCTGGTGTTTGGGGAAGTGCCCTGGCTGGTGTGTGTGGGGAAATACCCTGGCTGGTGTGCTCTTTTTTGAATTCTATCATGTTTATCGCCTTCTTAACCAAAGGGCTGGAAGTAGCAGCTTTCTCTTGGCCCATGGTGGCTTATTTAGCAGTTGGAAGCACTAAAAAGAATGGAATACAGTGAACCCCCAAGTTTCGTGATTAATCCGTTCCAGAGAGCCTGCCGAAAGTCGAAATTCACGAAACTCGAAACAATTTTCCCCATAAGAAATAATGGAAATAAAATTAATCCGTTCCAGACACCCAAAAATATTAAAATATTTTTTTCAAATTAAATAAAGATTTACATACTGAAAACAATCAGAAATCAAGTACATGCATATAAAAAATAATAATAACATTACACTTACCTTTACTGAAGACTTCAGGGTGGATGGAAGACGGGAGGAGGGGATAGGAGGAAGGTGTACACTATTGTCTGGAAGGAGAATCTCCTTCCATTAGGACTTCAGGTAGCAGGTCCTTTTCTGGGGTTACTTCCCTTCTTTTAATGCCACTGGGAACAACTGAGTCACTGGACCCCTGTCGCACAAAATATCTGTCCAGAGAGGTCTGTTTCTGGCATTTCTTTATGATTTGCTTGAAGTGGGACAAGGTTTTGTCACTGAACATGTTGCAGGTATGGCTTGTTTCAGCTTGGTCAGGGTGATACTTTTCAACAAAACTTTGCAACTCATTCCACTTTGAACACATGTCCTTAATCACTGAAGAAGGCACCTCCTTCACTCTCTTTTCCTCCTCCTCTGAAGCAAGTTCCTCAGCTGTGGTCTGATGCTGTTCCAGTTGAAGCTCTTGCAGTTCGTCAGTGGTTAGCTCTTCCCCGTGGTCCTCCACCAACTTTTCCACATCCCCATCACTCACCTCCAACCCCATGGACTTGCCCAATGCCACAACACCTCCACAACAGGCAGAGGGTCAGCAGGGTCAGGGTCTGCCTCAAACCCTTCAAAATCCCTCTGGATCGTGTTCTTCGCTTTCCTTACCAAAGGGCTTGCACTAGCTTTCCTTGGGCCCATGGTGACTTATTTAGCAGTTGCAATCACAAAAAACAATGGATTATTACGTATGAACATGCGGGGTGATGGTCACGTGTTGGTAAACAATGGCACACTGAGCGTGAATGGTGTGGGAGACTGGCTTTGTGTGCGCAGTGATGGGCAGACAGGTACTGGACGGTCGCCGAATCACAAGTCTAATCACGAAACTCGAGGCCAAATTTTGCCGAAAGTTGAATTTCACGAAAGTTGATGCTGCCAAAACTCGGGGGTCCACTGTAATACAAAATGGATTGTATGAATGCGAGGGATCATCCTCACTGGCTGATAAACAATGGCACACTGGCTGTAAATGGTATGTCAGGCTGCTCGGGCCGCACAGACACGTTCGGGACGAATGACTGTTACTGAGTTCAATGACAATCACCGAGCCAATATTTTGACGAAAAAAAGCTACTTATTCCGAATATTACGAAATCCGACGACTACATAATCCGGGGGTCCACTGTATTACGAAATGCATCGTGCTCACTTGCTGATAAACAACAGCACACTGACTGTGAATGGTGTCTGGGGGCGCTCGTATGCATTCGGGGCGAATGACTAGTAGTAAGTCAAATGATGACCCGCGAGGCAATATGTATTTTGATGAAAAAACGTTACGATTAGCAAAATTTATGAAATCCGATGCTTATGATATTCGGGGGTCCACTGCACAATACAGTGGACCCCCGGTTATCGACCAGTTTGGTTATCGGCCAACTCGGTTATCAGCGGGTTTTCAGCACTTGGTTATCGGCCGTTCGCTCAGTTATCGGCCATTTTGGATGCGTCCATCCGCCGGCTGGGGCAGCTTGCACTTCAGTTTAGCTTTGTCTCTCGGTGGATGAGGAAGCTTCTGCTCATACATCCAAACATTTTGCTTATTTACCATTGTTTTTAGTGCTTTTTCTTGTAGTGCAACTGTGAAATAAGTAACCATGGCTCCATGGTAAGGCTTGGGAGGGAGTGACTTCCAGGACTTTGAACTCTGCTTGGAGAAAACTGTGGCCAGATTGTGTCCAAGAGAGGGATTTTGAATGGTTTGAGACTCACCGTGACCATGACCCTGCCGACCCTGTGGACTCTATTGTGTCTTTGGGGAAGTCCCTGGGGTTGGAGGTGAGTGGTGAGGATGCGGAAGAGTTGGGGGAGGACCACATGGAAGAGCTTACCACTGAAGAGCTGCAAGAGCTTCAACTTGAACAGCAACAGACTGCAGCTGAGGAACTTGTTTCAGAGGAGGAGGAAGAGGGAGTGAAGGAGGTGCCTTCTTCAGAGATTAAAGAGGTGTGTGCAATGTGGACCAGGGTGCAAGCTTTTGTAGAGAAACACCACCCTGGCAAAGTTGAAATAAGCCATATCTGCAACATGTTTAGTGACAAAACCCTGTCCCACTTCAGGAAAATCTTAAAGAGACGCCAGAAACAGAGCACTCTGGACAGTTATTTTGTGAGACAGGGGTCCAGTGACTCTCAAGCTGGCTCTAGTGGCATTAAAAGACAGAAAGGAAGTAACCCCAGAGAAGACATTGCTACCTAAAGTCTTCATAGAGGGGGATTCCCCTTCCAAACACTAACTCCTCCCTCTTTCCTCCTACCTATCTTCCAGAAGCCAGAATTAGCCTTCAATAAAGGTATGTAATGCTTACATAATTGTAAAAAAAAATTATTTTTTTGTGAATATTTTTGTTTGGAACAAATTAATTTTATTCTCGCTAGAATTAGCATACTAATAATGCCCAACCCTGCATGCAAGCCGTCCTAGTACGGCGCCAACCCTAAAGGGTAATGCCACTGCAGAATGGTGCCAATATACTTTTTTTTCTCATTTTTATATTATTTTATATAATTTATATATTCTGATAATTACAATTTATATTAGTTCTTGTCAATTCATAACCAATCTTTGTTTCTGACACTAATAGATACAGAAAATTGTACTCAAATTGTCACAAACACACTGACAGTTGAACATTTACAACCTGCCTTGGCTCATTTACTAGTGTTCCTAGGAATATATCCAAATTTATTTCTATAAGTCACAGACAATGTTATGGATGATGATGAAATGATGATGATGATGATGATGAATGATGATGAAGATGATGATGATGATGAATGATGATGATGATGAATGATGATGAGATGAGATGATGATGATGAAGATGATGATAAGAAGATGATGATGAGATGATGATGAAGATGAATGATGATGATGATGATGATGATGATGATGATGATGATGTATGATGATGATGAGATGAATGATAGATGATGATGATTGATGATGATGCTGATGATGATGATGAGATGATGATGATATGATGATGATGATGATAATGATTATGATGATGATGAATGATGATATGTGATGATGATGATGATGATGATGATGATTATTGATGATGAATTGATGAAGATGATGATGAAATTGATATATGATGTAGCTGCCTGAAGAATGCCCCCCCCTTCAAGCATGATGTAAGATAAGTGTCAATCCACTGCTGATAGTGCAGAGATAATTGGTGACACATGATGATCATCCATAGGGTGCAATGATGAGATAAGGGGGGGGGGTGACAATTGATAGCGTTTGGTTTTATTTTGATTTACACTGTTACACACAACATAGGTCCCAACTGTCCTAGCCTATCTGTCTGTCTAGCTCCTGTTTATCTCTGTTTCTGGCTTATCTGTCTCTCCTTCTGCATGTCTCTCTGTCGTGCTTGCTCTCTCATTCGTCTCTCTCTCTGCCTCAGAGATAGCCCACTGAACCAACAGGTATTCATACTCATTAAATATCTACAAGCACAGTAAAGCACTTTGTTGTGGATTTTTGGGTATCCTCGGTAATTTTACACTATGGTATAATTGTATTTAATGTGTACCTGTGAGGCCAAGAGAAAAGAACAGTGACAGATAGACAAGACAGATTAGGCAAAGAGATAGAGATAGTGAGAACAGACATAGACAGAGAGACAGATCAGACTGACAGAGATAGAGCCAGCCAGCCAGCCGCTGAACACTTATTAAACATTCCTATGGAATTTCTGATATTTTTCCTGAACCAACTTGTGGTCACATCCACCTCAAAGCCACACACTTGTGGTCAACATCAATTTCCCTCTTAATAGGGGAGTGATTATATGACATGACATCAGTGGAATCCCTTGGTGTTTGCAGTGCTGTTTTCTTTCCCTCTAGCTGGCGCACAATTTAACTGGTGCTACCCTACAAAGTACTAAAACCCTTTCAGGTACCCAGGCCCTCTCCCCAGACTTGTTCTCAGGGTCGCCCCCCAAATTTAAAAAAAAAAAAAATTATTTTATGAATAGATCGAGAATATTTTTCCCCGATCATAAAGACACCAAAAGTATGAAAATTTGATGGAAAACTTACGGAAGTATGCTCTCACGAAGTTATAGCGTCTCGACGATGTTCTCGCATCGGCAATTTTTGCCCACTTTGAGCCCTATTTTCGAACATTCCAGTGTACAAGTCGACAAAAGCCATAACTTTCCGCCTAGAATCCATTTTTTCTATCAAATGAGTACAAGAAACCACCCATTTTAACCGATTTTCAACTATCCAATTAGTTGTCGAATTTAGCAATTTTGACCAATTTCACACAAATTTCAAAAGATGGCCAATTTCTTTCTAAATAGGGTCAAGAATAAACAAGAAAGACATTCCTGCACAAAAATAACAAGTTCCTCTGTTCGTTAGTCACATACCCAGGCTCAACTCTTTGATATTTCTTTTCTTTGGCTTTCCTCCACTTTGAATTTTTATTCTACAAAAAATAGAAGATTTACTGTTATGTAGACTACTGCCTTATGTAGAATGGTATAAATAATATCAGCGCATTTGTGAAAGAAAATTAGACTCAACCAGTTGACGTTATTGGACACTTGGCATGATTTGTTTACTTTTGAAACTTTGGTAAAAACGGAACATTTCTGCTACTTTTGAGTCTCAATTTCAAGGTACTTTTCCCATTGTAAAACCCATCAAAATCCTCTCAATTTCTGTAAATATGTCCTTCCATTCTATAAAAGAGACCCGTGAAACACTATAAACAATAACAAAAACCATATTGAAAAATACAGTGCAAAGTCAGCTGTTTTAATCTAAAAACACTGTCAAAGTTTTCTTTTCTCATTACGCACTGGTTCTGCAGATTTTTATTTTATACTGCGCACATTGGACCACATAGACCCGTTCTTTCATATGTAGGCCTACCACTTTCTTTCTCTCACTAGATTGAGCACTAGAACTTAGGCAACTAGTATTCAAAAACCCTGGTGCTAAGCTGTACTAAGTAAGTCAGAAACCCTGAAAGGTTAATACTGCACACACCGAGCTGCTAATATCCATCTATGCTGCCCAAGGCATCTCAGGCCAATCGTGCCAATTGGGATGGAAGGAAAAATAAAAAGTATTTATACGTTTGGGGGGTTGGGGGCGCTAGCCGTAGAAACTATATAAACGTTCTGACCGTTTAGGGGTTAAACAAATCACTATAAACCAGCAAACTTTCCCAACACTACTCCAAATAGCGCAGGGTCACAAGCCAATACACCAAGGTGTGTGACCCAACAGATGTAAACAACTACATGCAATTTCGAAACTTACCCTGCAACCAAAATCTACGAGAAACTTATGGACAAGAGATTAAATTCTTTAAAAAGCAAAAACGCATCTTCACCCCTGCAATTTGGCTTCAGAAAAAAGCAAAAGCACAAACTATGCAATTGTAAAAAATGCAACCACTTTACAACAGCACATGAAAAAAATGAATTTCCATTAGGACTCTTTATTGACCTATGGAATAGCATTTTTGATACAGTAGACCACAACATCCTGCTCCACAAACTTGAGGCATTATGGCTAAGAGCACGCACTTACAAATTTCAATCCTACCCAACTAACAGTCAGCAAAACGTCTCTATTAAAGGACACACCCTCATCAACAAACCCCTGATATCGGAGTACCACAGAGAAGTGTCACGTCCCTTGCTCCTTCCTCTTATACATCAAATGATCTACCTTAAGCCTATTCTCTTTTGCTGATTGATAAGACAGGTCCATCTCCCACCCTAATCTGCTCACTGAAACACTATTCTTAACGAAAACTGAAAAATATCGACCTGGATGACTGCTGATAAACTTACACTTAATACTGACAAAACCTTCTACATTCTGTTTGGGAACAGAACAGGTGCTGCCCGAGCTGAACATAATGATTGACAACACTCCAATTGCTAGACATAATGAGGGCAAATTTCCTGGCCTGCATCTGGACAGCAACCTAAATTCAATGCCCATATCAAACAAATAACAATAACAGTATCCAGAATAAACACTTACACTCACAGTTACACTCACTCCCCCCATTTGACCATAAACAGAAATATTAATCTCAATCTTAAAATAATGAATCCTATGATACTCCAATATTGAAACCATGTACTGTGCCAAAACAAAAGCATTCACATTGCTAAACTCAAAAACTAGTATTTAGTCACTTAGCCATAATACCAATTTACCTCATAATTTGTAATATTTTAAAATTAAAGAATTAAACTAAGTCTGCCCGAAATGCCTACCAAGCTAGGCGTTCTAGTGGTACACACTCATGTAATCATTATTTAGACTACAGTAAAACCACACAACAACCAATACTGTAAATTCAACATTGTAATCTTTATAGAGAATAAACTTTGAATTTGAATTTGAGTTTGAATTTGAAAACAGTTGGGATCCTCTCTAAGATAAGTTACTACGTACCCAACCCAAAAAATCAGCCCAACCACACTATACTATACACTTATCCTATCCTACCCTCACTAAGCTATTAGTGCATGGTGATCAACAACAGCAACTCACCTAAAGCCAATAATAGCCCAACAGAAAGCCACAGTAAGAATTATTATGCAATCTAACGCAAGAAAGGACACTGTATAGTGTCCTGTATAGAACAATCACACCTACAATTGTGCAATATTATTTAATTTATTTAATGTCCATTGCAAACAGTACATTGAGATTGTGTAATATACAATAAAAGTGGGGTTGCAATGCAAAGAGAGCCTATATTAATACTTAGGCATTAGGGTCCAACAAAAATCATTGGCTTTACATCTACTAAAACTAAGTAGTATTATATCATAGTTGTACAGTATGAAAGTAATTGATTTCATAGTTGTACAGTAAAATATTATTATAAATGAATCAAAACTTGGTATAATACAGATATATATATATTTTAAAATGCCTTTGCAAAAACAATGATTCAAATTAAATCCTGTCACAATGGAGTAAAGGTTCAATGGACGTTTCAGCATGAACGTTGAGTAAAAGTGTACTGAGTATTAAGCATTTAGTCTAGGGTGATTAAGTGGCTTTTGAGAAGTCTTAAATTGATTTCAGACGGGTTACTTTAATATCTTCTGGAAATGAATACCATATTTTTGGAGCCCTTTTATGTGCATATTGTTTTACACAGTGTGATATGGACACGAGTTATATCAAAAAAGATATATGTGCTGTGTTGTGGTCTGTGTCCTTTAAGGTTGGTGAGGAAACGTTTTGAGTGGGGGGTTAATATTTTTAGGGGGGGGGGGGGTTGTTGGGGGTGTATTGTTTCTTTTTAATGTAGTAGGCACAATGAATTAGAATGGATGTTCTTGAATAGTAAGGCAGATTCAGACTTCTGAAAATTGGTGAGTACGCTGGCAGTAGTGGGAATTTTATCATCATTCATACCGCTGCATTTGCTGGTATTTTATGGGGTTTTTTAGGTGACTGGTTGTTGTTGATCCCATGCAACAAATCCAATGAAAAAGATAAGGGTATATGATGAATGGTACAGTGCCATGAGAGCTTATTGTGGAACATAGTACCTTATCTTTGATAAGTATGCCTACAGCCTTGGAGATTTTCTTTGTGATTAGTTGTTTGTGTGTCCCGAACTTAAGGCTAACTGTCCAAGGTGGATACCTAGGAAATTTTCCCTCAGCGAGTCTTGTGACTGATGCTACCTTTTAGCCTTATGTTTATCGGATCATTTAGCAGCTTTGTTTTCCAAACTGAAATGAAATGGGTTTTTATCAGTGTCTATGGAAATTTTTATTTTTTTTTCTTAGTCCATCATCCAGGCAGATATTTTCCCTGTAATTCAGCATTGACTGTGTTTGCTAGTATGACTACTGCGTTTGGGTGGGAAAATACACAATTAGTATCATCTGCAAATAATCTAGGTTTGAGTAGCTGTGATGCATTCGTAGAATCCATTGATGTAGATAAAAGAGGAGTGTCCAAGGACGCTTCCTTGTGGGAGCTCCTACTGTGATAGGTTGTGTTGAGAGTTTGCATCAATTGCATACACAAATTGAGTTCAGTATACTAAGGTATGACTTTAGGTAGTTGAGGGAGAGGCCTCTGATACCATAGTTGCAATAATGTGGAGTATCAGAAGTTCACGGTCGACAGTATCGAAAGCGCTTTACGAAAATCCACAAAAATGGTCCATTGGGAACTTCTTTCTTTTCAGTGTGCGGTGTATATTAGTTCAGCTGTGTATGATAAGCGACATTTGTTGCTTTTATTATTCCTGAATCCAAATTGACAAGGGATTAATAATGTAGTGTGAAACGAGGAGGAATAAGATCCATCTATGAATTAATTTTTTCAAAGATTTTAGAGAGCAGTGGTAAGTTAGATATTGGTCTATAAGTTATTCAAGTCAGACTGGTCACTCATTTATGGATCGGAGTGACCCTCCGCAATTTTGAGGAATGTTGGTAGAAAGATGATTCAGGAATTCTAAAGAAGTGTTGCAATAATTGTGAGACAATACTTGAGAAAAGCTTTTTTGTACATAAAAGCAGGCAAGTTATGTCACATGCTTGTTTTTAAGGGTGTTTATGAAGAGTATTACTTCGGTGGGGTTGGTTGGAGCTAGGAATAGCATATTTGGGTAGTTCCTACGAGGATATCTGATGGACGGGCATTTGTGCTTGGTAATTTTATGTTTTGTTTGCTAGATTTTTCCACTGGTGAAGAAGACAACACTAAGTCTGTTAACAGATTCGGTTTGGGAGTGAGTTATGGTACATCTGAATTCTTGTAAGTTTGATTGCTTTGTTTATTGGATAACTTTCTAGTTCCAAAAATTTCAGATAGAATTTTCCAGATTTTTCATATCACCTTGATGTTATGTAATCCTAATTTTCAATAATACAATTTATTTGACCTTCTTATCAGCTGGTAAGTACTGAGAGAATTTTTTCACTGATCTCTTATTATATGACCCATTTCTATACTGTTTTTCATATTTGTTGCATCCTCAAGATGCCTGGTGTTAGCCAGGGATAATACAGTCTCTTGCTGTGATCTGTTAGTTTTTCTGGGGCAAATGTCCTTTATAGAGGCATTGGTCTTTTTTAAGAAATTATTTATACATTCATTCATATCTGTATATTTTCAAGCTCATTTTGTTTGCCATCGTATATTAGGTCATAGCTGCTGTCCTCGTTATGTAGTCTGAAGGTTACTTGAGTAATGCTTTGTGGTAGTTAGCCCAGATTAGTCATGAGTAAGGTTTGGGTAGTGGTCTGTATGTTGTCTGTGATTATGCCTGATTTTAAAAGGGAAATGGTTTGTCCAGAATTGGTCTATTAAGGAGATGCTTGACTACGGAGATTCTATATGTTTAGATATAACTGGTAAGCAACCGGCTGTTACTCAATGTGTTTTGTGAATTCGTTAAGCTTGTGGGTCGTGGTCGTGTAGTATGTTTATGTTGAAATCACCTGTTTGAGTAGTAGGTGGTTCTTATACAGTGTTCATCGTAAACATGAATCCTAGTTTTTCACTAAAGTGATAATTGTTAGGTAAGACACATATGCAACAGTTATGTAACGTTTTTTACGAAACGTTCCTCCTACACATTAGGGCTTCTTCAGTCGAGTTACAGAAAAGTTTATAGAAGCAGAAGAGACTTTTGAAAGACGATGTAATCAGAGTCCATCACCCTTAAAGTTTTTGAGGTGGTCAGTCCCTTCAGTCAGGAGAAGAGCTTGTTCCAAAGTTTGAAACAAATGGAACTATGCTCCTTCTCCAGACTGTAGTGACTGACCTACCTCAAAACTTTAATGTAGATGGACTGGATTACATCGGCTTCAAGTTCTATTCTGCTTCTTATCAACTTTTCTGTACTCGACCAGAAGAACCTACTGTGGTAGCGAAAGTTTCGAAATAAAGATAACCTAACTGTTTCCTATATGTGTCTTACCTAACAATCTGTCGGTATTTTTATACCATTTTAAATTTCTAATGGATTAAATGTTTTGACTGTGGTACTCTGTAGATTTTATAACAGTGAAGGGTTTTGCGGTCTTTGATATAAATTTTGGCTATGATATATTCTCCATGTTCATGACCCCTTTGCAAGAAATATTGATACATTCGAGTTGATTTGAATAGTATATAGCTGTTCCTCCCCTTGCTGGTCTTTCTACAGTTGTGTATGGCCATGTAGCCAGAATGGTATAGAAAATCTGTAATATCAGGCTTAAGCCAGGTTTCTTTTGAGTGTGATGAATGATATAATGGAATGAAGTAAACTGAGTAATGCTTGTGAGGTCATCATACATGTTTGGTCAAGGATCCTGACAATGTAGTTAACGATGGTTATGTTATTGTTTGCACTGAGTAATGTCTTTTGCTTGGTCTGCTGGTAGTATTACAGTTAATGTTGTATTCTACATTTACAGACCAAAAATTCCTACTCTTAACCCTGAACTAAAACAATTTTCATGAAAATTGCAACAGACACATGACATTACACCACACAAAAAGTCTTCTCCATATCATTGTGATAATGGGTGATTTTAAACTTAGACTAATTGACTGGAAACAACAAGACAGGAAATTTTTGAGTCCTAGTGATGGTGGTCAGTAGATTGCCTATTTTAGAACAAGGTTGTGACAGAACTAACTAAGGAAACAGTCTGCATGACTTAGTTTCTTGCCAACAAAGATTCACTAATTAATAATCTTGAGGTAATGATGAGCTTGGGAAAGTGATCACAAACACTTAGATTTCAAATATATCATGGAATTACCCAGAATAACTGCAATCAAATCTCTGTCACAGATTTTCGGCAATGGACCAACTTCAATGGGAACAGAAAATTACCTGGGTGGGCTATAACAGGGAAGTCCTGACTATGAGGTCAGGTATGTGATCTTGGATGCCAATAAGACGTTTTCAGAGCATAGTTCTAGCTGCCCAACAACTGTTATGATCCGAGTACGGAAAATAGGATCTAACAAAAATGATCCCAAATGTATGAACGAATATATTAAAACAACTCACTGCTCAAAAATAGAGCATTTATAGGCATATCAAAAGAGGGGATGGGCTAGTTTAAGATAATCAATATATTCAATTAAAGATAGAAAATAAAGAAAGGAAAAAGAAAAACAAAAAGGGATTATGGACCAAAGGTTGCAAGGATCAAAGACTAACACAGGGATCTTTTAAGGAATTAAGCAGAAAGTAAGATTAGGGACAAGATTAGCCCACTTAAGAGTAAATATGGTCAGATCACTGACATGATAAAGATAGGTTTGAATCCCAGATACCTACTTCCTCCTCATTTTTCACTCAGGAAAAATACTAACGAAATCCTTGAAATAATAGATTATGAAAAAAGGACCAAAAATAACACACTATGCACATTGTGAAACTAGTGACATGGTCCCTCAGACTAATAGAGAACCTAAAAACCTACAATACCCCTGGCCCTGATGAACAGTTTGCAAGGGTGTTAAAAAAATTAATGAAAGAGGACTTTAGCATTACCTTTGAGCTATCTTTTTTAACATATCACTACAAACTTTCATAGTGCCAGATAAGTAAAAATTGGCAAATGTACTACCAATATACAAGGCAGGGTGACAGGTGCTTGCTTCGAACTATAGACCATAAGCCTTACCCCATAGTGGGAAATTTATGGAATCAATAATTCGCCAAAGCAATTCGTAGGCCATCTTGGGAAAAAAAAGGCACAGATTGATTAATGATTCCAACAACGGGTTTTACAAAGGGTCGTTTCCCTGTCAATGAATATTACTAACTTTTTCACTAAGGTGTTTGAGTAGGTAGATCAAGATAATGAATATGATATTGTGTATATGGACTTCATAAGGCTTTCGATAGAGTACCACACCATATAGCTAATGAGAAACTTAAGGCACAGATAAAAAAACTTAATAGTAGGAGAAATTTTTTTCCCTGGGTTAAGGCGCAGACAAAGAGGCAGCAGAGAGTTTGCATAAATGGGGAGAAATCAATGTGGGGCACATTCCACAATCGGTGTTTCCTCAGGGGGGGTCAGTGTTGAGCCGTTGTTTTTCACAATTTAAAAAACGACCTTAAGACGAGGGAATAAATAGCCGACATAAGCAAATTTGCTGATGACACCAAAAAATGCCGTCCAATTTCATTCTAATGAGGACACTAGAGCACTCCAGGATGATTTGAATAGACTGATGCAATGGTCGGCAGAAGTGCAGATGCAGTTAACCCTTTGGGGTTTCGGCCGTACTAGAACGGCATACGACCCAGGGTTTTTTGACGTACTAGTACGCGTAAAATTCTAGCGCCCCTCAAATCTATGGGAGAAAGCTGGGTCTTGTGTCAGTGTGCACAGTATAAAAAAAAATTTAATCCTTCAGCACACATTGCATAATGAGAAAAAAAAAACTTTGACCAAATTATTGGCATAAACAGCGCCTTTTGCACTGGTATTTACGTATGGTATTTATTATGTTGTAATCAAGTTTTCTTGGTCTCATATTATAGAATAGGGAAGATATAATACGAAATTGAAGATGATATTTGAACTGTTTTACAATAAAAGTTGCCTTGAAAATGAGCTCAAAAGTAACAGAAATGTTTCGGATTTTTACAAAGATCAAAAGTAACAAATCAAGCCATAGCGTCCAATACACATCAACAGGCGAGTCTAATATTCTTTCGCAAGTGCGTCCATATAATTTATACCATTATATTACACTAAAGCCAGTATTCTGCAACACAGTAAATCTTAATTTTTTGTGTGAAAAAAGTCAAAGTGGAAAGCAAAAGAATGTAAGAGGGGCCTTGAAGTGACATGACTAAAGAACAAGGAAGAATGTCATTTAGTGCCCAGTAAGTCTTTCTTGTTTATCTGGACCCAATTTGGAAAATTTGGCATCTTTGAAATTTGTGTGAAATTGGCAAAAATTTGGCTAAATTCTGACCACGTCTGATAGTTTTAAATTGTAAATGGGTGAATTCTTGCACTCATATGATAGATTAAAATGGAGTTCTAGCGAAATATTCATGTTTTCTGAAGACTAGATATAGTGGAATTGGCCGAAAATAGGGGCTCAAAGTGGGCAAAATCGCCGATGCGTAAACATCGCCGAGACCGCTAACTTCGCGAGAGCAAATTCCCTAAGTTTTTCCATCAAATTTCATACTTTTTGGTGTCATTTATGATCAGGAAGAAGATTTCTATCTTTTCATAGAAAAATAATTTATTTTTTGAACTTTAGGCGACCCTGAGAAACAATTCTGGGAAGAGCCTTCGACCCACAAAGGGATAATATAATTGACAAATGCAAAGTTCTAAAGTTGACAGTTTAAATAACCATGCCACATATAAACTAAATAATGGTAGATCTTAATACTATGATTGCGAAAATGATTTAGGATTCTGGTTAGCAGGTAATCTAAAACCAAGACAACAGTGCATTTAGTTGTTCGCATAAAGCTAACAGAATTCTTGGCTTCATATCTAGAAGTAAAAATAATAAAGGTCCTAAGGTTTGTTCATCAACTCTATATATCCTTGGTTTAGCCCTCATTTGACTATGCTGCACTCATGTTCTGGTCATCCGTATATACAGAAGGATATAAAGTGTTCTGGAAAACGTACAGAGTAGGAAGGATGACAAAGATGATCCCATGTATCAGAAATTTTCCCTATAGGGGGGAGGATGACTGAGAACCCTGAAACCTGCACTCTCTCGAAAGGACGTATAATTAGGTGGGATATGACAAAAGTGTATAAATGGAAAAACAGGAATATAATAAGGGATGTAAAAAGCGTGCTGAAAATTTTCCACAAAGCAGACTCTCAGCATGGTATTCAAGTTTAAAAAATCAGATTCAAGGAAGAAAAAAGAAAGCACTGTTTGATAATAGAGTTGTGGATGAGTGGACAAACGCCCCGAGTACAGTTGGTTAGCTAAACGTTGTTTTAGTTTTTTTACAACAAACATACAGGTCTTAAAGTATAAAAGTGTATCGCACACCATTAGTAATAGTAGGTGAGGGTGGATGTCAGTTGGAATGACCAGCTTGTGCTGCTTGGTCTGGTGCTGTTTCACCTTTCTGTGAGAGGAGGTTACCAGACTGGTGGGTCCCCCCCCCCCCCCCATTGGCTAATCGTGGGGGGGATCAACTGGGCAATCAGGGGAGGGGGGGAGGAAATGGACCTCCCCCGCATTGGGTCCAGTAGGCCTTTTGCGTGTTTTCCTTCTTATGTTCTTATAAATTCGATGTACTAGAAGGCTATAAAATCTGGAACTCCCTGCACTGAAAACACTAAACTGCAGACTTAAACACCATTCAATTCAAAACTCAAACCATTAAGAACACCTCGTCTCCCTAACACACCCCATCATGCGCAGCTAACACAAAGAAAACTACCCAATTCCTCTTTTTTTTGTATCAGAACACATCCAAAACAATATAGACTTGCCCTCCATTATCTGAAATTCCCCCATAATTTACAAACCACTACTCATCCAAATGACTGAAACATAAAAGTCCACCCTAATACGTCATAGCTATTGAACTCTTAACATTGTAAGTTAGTCCAATTAAATCTAATTTAATCCTAAAGTTTGTCTAAGACACTCTGTTCAGTAAGGCTTTAATAGAAACAATGCCTCATGCCATACAACTGAATCCCATCACTAATCTACCAGTTGTAATATTACTGTAAAATAAAAAAAAAAAAAATTAGACCAATTTTAAACACTGTCTTGTCTCAAACTTTTGGTTATAGAAACGATTAAAGAATTGATGCAATTTTTGTTTTAATACTTCAAAATTTAATTAACACTGTTGTGGGAGGGAAAAAAATTTTGAGTGTGCCTACCATCCCACCTAACAGCCTCAGTTCGGTTCATACGTGTGTTGGACGAACCTGTTCTAGTAGCTTGCTGTGTTTGTTTAGATACGTATTTTAACCCTTAAAACGGTCCAAACGTATATATAACGTTCACATGTGCTAGCGCCCCAAATTTTTTGAGGAAAAAAAATTGTTTTTAATAGAAAAAAGAGCATATGGACCCAGGGCATCCCCAATTATTTTAATAAGGCCCCAGTGAGTGCGCACAAATCCCCTCATTCATTCTAGGCAACTAAGGCTTATCGTGGCCATGTTGAATGAAATGACAAAGAAAACGTAAATATACGTTTGGGGCACTACACAAGAGAACGTATATATACGTTTGGACTGTATAGGGGTTAATTGCCATAACTCAAATCTGCAGCAATCAGGCACCCAGTAGGCATACAAGTGTGCCTGAAAGTTGCAAGAAAAGGTTTAAGACATTTATCTTAAGAATTAATGCATCATTCTTGGCCTGTAGCTGGAAATGAAGCATCATAATGTACACACCAAAAGTAATGAGGTAAGTATTTATGATTAATTTTGATGACTGAGACTGAACTGACTTGACTGAATGACTGGCTTGACTTACTGAATGACTTAAAAGTTAGACTTTTCACTGTAGAGGACCCTGAAAATGGTTCAAGCAGCTATACTGCCTTACCATCAATTGTATAATGGTACTCTAGGGTAAAACAGAACAGAAACCCTACATAATTATCATGCAGAATTTATCCAGTACATCCATCGACTTCATACCAAACCTCTACCACCACCTCAGCCCATTAGGCCACAGCATAACTCTCACTTCTCTTTTTTTTATTTATTGATTTATTTATTTATTTCCAATTATGTGCACACATACAGAGGTAAACAAAAAAAAGTACAGATAAAGCAGTAATCCTAAGCCACTTAATATCTATGCAAGCATTACGGGCTTTGCTTAAAATTAACTAAGATTAACTAGAGCAATGATTATTTATTATTATTATAATCAAAAAGAAGCGCTAAGCACAAGGACTATACAGCGCTGCACATAAGCAATGATGAAATATCAGTGATAAAACTAAATAGTAAACAGATAACCTAAAAGCACAAGTAGTCACAATCATCCACAAACACTCAGCACCCACATAAGGTAAGAAGAAATATTATTTCTGTTGCATGTGTAATCTTTATGCAGTAAAAATCACATAATACATCACAACAATGAACTACAAATACTATTCACTTTTATTTTTGTAAGATCTGTTGATCTATAAAAAAGTTGTTTGGCTATTTGGGGGCTCCAAGGAACATAACCCTATTTTTCCCATAAGTTCTTCACTAACACGGTTTTACCTAACACGTGTTTTCAGGACATAAACTACCATTATAAACGATGGGTCTACTATATATGATCAGTGCTACCTAACTACAGTGACCCCCCGGGTTAACGATATTTTTTTCATTAATTATGTTCAGGTGCCAGTACTGACGCGAATTTTTTCCCATAAGTAATATTGTGAAGTATGTTAGTCCATATCAGACCCCCAAACCATACACGAACAAACACACTTACATAAATAACACATACATAATTAGGTTCGCATTTGGAGGTGATAATCGTTAAGCGGGGGTCCACTGTACATTAAACCTAGTTATTATGTAACCTAACTGGGAATGTAACCTAATTTACGTATCAAATAATATGTTCAAATGTACTGCACAATAAAACCTATATCAATATACATTAGAATTAGTATTAGTTCTGCCTGAAGTGCCTAGCATGATAGAGGCCTGGCCATTCTTTGTAATTAAAATCATACAACTATAACCACACCCTGAAAGCTTTACAAGGAAATAAATATTTGATATCTGAATATAAACATTGCATGTTTTTATAAACTGCCACTTCTTACTAATCGACATACTCATATACCCGGTGACTTCGGTCTACGACAGACTCTCTGACCAGCTGTGCAGCCTAATTGATGTACCTTATATTAGTAGACATTTCGTTATAATGGAAAATTTTATAGGGGTTAACTGAATGTACCTCAACATACATGGCATACGAGTAATCTCATTGGGAGACAACAACCATATTGTTACCGAAGTCACCCCATGTAGACATGTGAGAAAACTTAACCCACCCCTGGTCACTGCAGGTGGTCCATCGACCACACAATCTTATCCATAACTATCCGAAGACCCAGTATAAATTGGATAGCACCCACAATGTAACGTGCGCTACTAGTTAACTGTGACTGTATAGATTATATTAGTTTAACTGAATGAAGGGGTGTGATGTTACACATTGATAATCCATCAAGTAAAAACACTTGTACAAAATCACCACACTTACCAGATATTCGTCTGGTGTCACTTTAATGTAGCTGGATCACCCAACCTAACCAATTACAACATACCATAACTGGCCAGTATCAGTCGTACAATAACTAGAAGTGGTACTTAATGTGGGTGATTGATACTCCTTATTTCCCACCATACACATCTCATTCAATGTCCCTGCAACAAAAAACACGACACGGTTCTTATTCCAGCATGGGACGAGGTATTCGTTGTGGTTTTGTCCCGTTTTACAAGTCGTGACTTCCATAAAAACTACAACTATCCTCGGTACAGTAATCACGATGTCTAACATGTCACTCTGAGCAAGGCGACTTATTTCACTTTCACGCAATCCTTAACTTAGTGTTATAACACTATTACATTACAAATCACAAAACGATTTAATGTCTCAAGAATTATACACATTAGAGTCACTCCATTAAGATCTGAGACCGATGAGTGAGGATTACATCACTTTGTTTACCCCTGGACACACTCCATGGCAGCGCACCATCACCACAGGTCCCACCATTATTCACTAATTTTAACCACTTATATTACGGAGGGCCCATAAACACTTTCCCGTTCACTCATCGCCATGAACAGTTACACACTTCCTATTATGAAAGCTAGCCTATATTAATCCTTAGGCCACCGTGTAATGCCAATTCCAGGTCCCGTGTTTTCACAGCCTCTTAAAACTCCATTCCAAAACACTCCCGCTCTTGATGCCGGCCCCATCTCGACCCTCCCCCTGCCCACAGCGGCAGGGCGCATAGCTTCCCCTGTTGGAGGTTCTAGTCCATTTTTCAAATACATTTATCGACCCAAAACAACACATAAACACCTATTAAGCACCTAGCTTCCGAAAGATTTAAAATTATTCCAACTTTAATTCTGATTATTACAATATAACAGTCTACACAAATGAATAAACATTTAAAAATAAAACCAAGAATGTTATAAATGGTGCAAAGGTGACATAAAACAATATCAAAAGATGGTTTGACACAACCAATTACCATTATAGTATGCTCCTCAGTTACCAACGAATTTCGTTTACCCCGACATGGTCCTAGGAAAAGGAACTCTCCGTTGTTAAGTAAGGAGAGCTACCCTGTGTAACGATTTCATATATAATTTTGGAAGAAAAATAACATAGATAAATAAAATGTCTATATTAACCTAAAATAAACAGTTTATGTTTCAATGAGTGAATTATTATTACGTGTCCAACATGGCCAATCACCAGAAATAACGGCCTATAACCAGGATAGAATTTCATCCATAAAAGGCAGGTGAAAACCTGAATTGGTCAATAACGAAGGGCCAATAACCGAGGGTCCACTGTATGTCATTATGGACGAGTGATGGCAGCCACTCCTTAAGGTAAAAATAATTATCACACTGACAATATTTTCCCAATGGAATGGTTGTGAGGCTAACTGCAGAAGAGCTTTAGTTCATAATGGAAAACACTGAACAAAAACAATTTTCTGTGATTATTTTCTCAGCTTTCTCTCGCTAGAATTAGCATACTAATAATGCCCAACCCTGCATGCAAGCCGTCCTAGTACGGCGCCAACCCTAAAGGGTAATGCCACTGCAGAATGGTGCCAATATACTTTTTTTTCTCATTTTTATATTATTTTATATAATTTATATATTCTGATAATTACAATTTATATTAGTTCTTGTCAATTCATAACCAATCTTTGTTTCTGACACTAATAGATACAGAAAATTGTACTCAAATTGTCACAAACACACTGACAGTTGAACATTTACAACCTGCCTTGGCTCATTTACTAGTGTTCCTAGGAATATATCCAAATTTATTTCTATAAGTCACAGACAATGTTATGGATGATGATGAAATGATGATGATGATGATGATGAATGATGATGAAGATGATGATGATGATGAATGATGATGATGATGAATGATGATGAGATGAGATGATGATGATGAAGATGATGATAAGAAGATGATGATGAGATGATGATGAAGATGAATGATGATGATGATGATGATGATGATGATGATGATGATGTATGATGATGATGAGATGAATGATAGATGATGATGATTGATGATGATGCTGATGATGATGATGAGATGATGATGATATGATGATGATGATGATAATGATTATGATGATGATGAATGATGATATGTGATGATGATGATGATGATGATGATGATTATTGATGATGAATTGATGAAGATGATGATGAAATTGATATATGATGTAGCTGCCTGAAGAATGCCCCCCCCTTCAAGCATGATGTAAGATAAGTGTCAATCCACTGCTGATAGTGCAGAGATAATTGGTGACACATGATGATCATCCATAGGGTGCAATGATGAGATAAGGGGGGGGGGTGACAATTGATAGCGTTTGGTTTTATTTTGATTTACACTGTTACACACAACATAGGTCCCAACTGTCCTAGCCTATCTGTCTGTCTAGCTCCTGTTTATCTCTGTTTCTGGCTTATCTGTCTCTCCTTCTGCATGTCTCTCTGTCGTGCTTGCTCTCTCATTCGTCTCTCTCTCTGCCTCAGAGATAGCCCACTGAACCAACAGGTATTCATACTCATTAAATATCTACAAGCACAGTAAAGCACTTTGTTGTGGATTTTTGGGTATCCTCGGTAATTTTACACTATGGTATAATTGTATTTAATGTGTACCTGTGAGGCCAAGAGAAAAGAACAGTGACAGATAGACAAGACAGATTAGGCAAAGAGATAGAGATAGTGAGAACAGACATAGACAGAGAGACAGATCAGACTGACAGAGATAGAGCCAGCCAGCCAGCCGCTGAACACTTATTAAACATTCCTATGGAATTTCTGATATTTTTCCTGAACCAACTTGTGGTCACATCCACCTCAAAGCCACACACTTGTGGTCAACATCAATTTCCCTCTTAATAGGGGAGTGATTATATGACATGACATCAGTGGAATCCCTTGGTGTTTGCAGTGCTGTTTTCTTTCCCTCTAGCTGGCGCACAATTTAACTGGTGCTACCCTACAAAGTACTAAAACCCTTTCAGGTACCCAGGCCCTCTCCCCAGACTTGTTCTCAGGGTCGCCCCCCAAATTTAAAAAAAAAAAAAATTATTTTATGAATAGATCGAGAATATTTTTCCCCGATCATAAAGACACCAAAAGTATGAAAATTTGATGGAAAACTTACGGAAGTATGCTCTCACGAAGTTATAGCGTCTCGACGATGTTCTCGCATCGGCAATTTTTGCCCACTTTGAGCCCTATTTTCGAACATTCCAGTGTACAAGTCGACAAAAGCCATAACTTTCCGCCTAGAATCCATTTTTTCTATCAAATGAGTACAAGAAACCACCCATTTTAACCGATTTTCAACTATCCAATTAGTTGTCGAATTTAGCAATTTTGACCAATTTCACACAAATTTCAAAAGATGGCCAATTTCTTTCTAAATAGGGTCAAGAATAAACAAGAAAGACATTCCTGCACAAAAATAACAAGTTCCTCTGTTCGTTAGTCACATACCCAGGCTCAACTCTTTGATATTTCTTTTCTTTGGCTTTCCTCCACTTTGAATTTTTATTCTACAAAAAATAGAAGATTTACTGTTATGTAGACTACTGCCTTATGTAGAATGGTATAAATAATATCAGCGCATTTGTGAAAGAAAATTAGACTCAACCAGTTGACGTTATTGGACACTTGGCATGATTTGTTTACTTTTGAAACTTTGGTAAAAACGGAACATTTCTGCTACTTTTGAGTCTCAATTTCAAGGTACTTTTCCCATTGTAAAACCCATCAAAATCCTCTCAATTTCTGTAAATATGTCCTTCCATTCTATAAAAGAGACCCGTGAAACACTATAAACAATAACAAAAACCATATTGAAAAATACAGTGCAAAGTCAGCTGTTTTAATCTAAAAACACTGTCAAAGTTTTCTTTTCTCATTACGCACTGGTTCTGCAGATTTTTATTTTATACTGCGCACATTGGACCACATAGACCCGTTCTTTCATATGTAGGCCTACCACTTTCTTTCTCTCACTAGATTGAGCACTAGAACTTAGGCAACTAGTATTCAAAAACCCTGGTGCTAAGCTGTACTAAGTAAGTCAGAAACCCTGAAAGGTTAATACTGCACACACCGAGCTGCTAATATCCATCTATGCTGCCCAAGGCATCTCAGGCCAATCGTGCCAATTGGGATGGAAGGAAAAATAAAAAGTATTTATACGTTTGGGGGGTTGGGGGCGCTAGCCGTAGAAACTATATAAACGTTCTGACCGTTTAGGGGTTAAACAAATCACTATAAACCAGCAAACTTTCCCAACACTACTCCAAATAGCGCAGGGTCACAAGCCAATACACCAAGGTGTGTGACCCAACAGATGTAAACAACTACATGCAATTTCGAAACTTACCCTGCAACCAAAATCTACGAGAAACTTATGGACAAGAGATTAAATTCTTTAAAAAGCAAAAACGCATCTTCACCCCTGCAATTTGGCTTCAGAAAAAAGCAAAAGCACAAACTATGCAATTGTAAAAAATGCAACCACTTTACAACAGCACATGAAAAAAATGAATTTCCATTAGGACTCTTTATTGACCTATGGAATAGCATTTTTGATACAGTAGACCACAACATCCTGCTCCACAAACTTGAGGCATTATGGCTAAGAGCACGCACTTACAAATTTCAATCCTACCCAACTAACAGTCAGCAAAACGTCTCTATTAAAGGACACACCCTCATCAACAAACCCCTGATATCGGAGTACCACAGAGAAGTGTCACGTCCCTTGCTCCTTCCTCTTATACATCAAATGATCTACCTTAAGCCTATTCTCTTTTGCTGATTGATAAGACAGGTCCATCTCCCACCCTAATCTGCTCACTGAAACACTATTCTTAACGAAAACTGGTAAAAATATCGACCTGGATGACTGCTGATAAACTTACACTTAATACTGACAAAACCTTCTACATTCTGTTTGGGAACAGAACAGGTGCTGCCCAGCTGAACATAATGATTGACAACACTCCTATTGCTAGACATAATGAGGGCAAATTCCTGGGCCTGCATCTGGACAGCAACCTGAAATTCAATGCCCATATCCAACAAATAACAATAAAAGTATCCAGAATAAACACTTACACTCACATTTACACTCACTCACCCATTTGACCATAAACAGAAATATTAATCTCAATCTTAAAATAATGAATCCTATGATACTCCAATATTGAAACTATGTACTGTGCCAAAACAAAAGCATTCACATTGCTAAACTCAAAAACTAGTATTTAGTCACTTAGCCATAATACCAATTTACCTCATAATTTGTAATATTTTAAAATAAAGAATTAAACTAAGTCTGCCCGAAATGCCTAGCCATGCTAGGCGTTCTAGTGGTACACACTCATGTAATCATTATTTAGACTACAGTAAAACCACACAACAACCAATACTGTAAATTCCAACATTGTAATCTTTATAGAGAATAAAACTTTGAATTTGAATTGAGTTTGAATTTGAAAACAGTTGTGATCCTCTCTAAGATAATTACTACGTACCCAACCCAAAAAATCAGCCCAACCACACTATACTATACACTTATCCTATCCTACCCTCACTAAGCTATTAGTGCATGGTGATCAACAACAGCAACTCACCTAAAGCCAATAATAGCCCAACAGAAAGCCACAGTAAGAATAATTATGGCAATCTAACGCAAGAAAGGACACTGTAATAGTGTCCTGTATAGAACAATCACACCTACAATTGTGCAATATTATTTAATTTATTTAATGTCCATTGCAAACAGTACATTGAGATTGTGTAATATACAATAAAAGTGGGGTTGCAATGCAAAGAGAGCCTATATTAATACTTAGGCATTAGGGTCCAACAAAAATCATTGGCTTTACATCTACTAAAACTAAGTAGTATTATATCATAGTTGTACAGTATGAAAGTAATTGATTTCATAGTTGTACAGTAAAATATTATTATAAATGAATCAAAACTTGGTATAATACAGATATATATATATTTTAAAATGCCTTTGCAAAAACAATGATTCAAATTAAATCCTGTCACAATGGAGTAAAGGTTCAATGGACGTTTCAGCATGAACGTTGAGTAAAAGTGTACTGAGTATTAAGCATTTAGTCTAGGGTGATTAAGTGGCTTTTGAGAAGTCTTAAATTGATTTCAGACGGGTTACTTTAATATCTTCTGGAAATGAATACCATATTTTTGGAGCCCTTTTATGTGCATATTGTTTTACACAGTGTGATATGGACACGAGTTATATCAAAAAAGATATATGTGCTGTGTTGTGGTCTGTGTCCTTTAAGGTTGGTGAGGAAACGTTTTGAGTGGGGGGTTAATATTTTTAGGGGGGGGGGGGGTTGTTGGGGGTGTATTGTTTCTTTTTAATGTAGTAGGCACAATGAATTAGAATGGATGTTCTTGAATAGTAAGGCAGATTCAGACTTCTGAAAATTGGTGAGTACGCTGGCAGTAGTGGGAATTTTATCATCATTCATACCGCTGCATTTGCTGGTATTTTATGGGGTTTTTTAGGTGACTGGTTGTTGTTGATCCCATGCAACAAATCCAATGAAAAAGATAAGGGTATATGATGAATGGTACAGTGCCATGAGAGCTTATTGTGGAACATAGTACCTTATCTTTGATAAGTATGCCTACAGCCTTGGAGATTTTCTTTGTGATTAGTTGTTTGTGTGTCCCGAACTTAAGGCTAACTGTCCAAGGTGGATACCTAGGAAATTTTCCCTCAGCGAGTCTTGTGACTGATGCTACCTTTTAGCCTTATGTTTATCGGATCATTTAGCAGCTTTGTTTTCCAAACTGAAATGAAATGGGTTTTTATCAGTGTCTATGGAAATTTTTATTTTTTTTTCTTAGTCCATCATCCAGGCAGATATTTTCCCTGTAATTCAGCATTGACTGTGTTTGCTAGTATGACTACTGCGTTTGGGTGGGAAAATACACAATTAGTATCATCTGCAAATAATCTAGGTTTGAGTAGCTGTGATGCATTCGTAGAATCCATTGATGTAGATAAAAGAGGAGTGTCCAAGGACGCTTCCTTGTGGGAGCTCCTACTGTGATAGGTTGTGTTGAGAGTTTGCATCAATTGCATACACAAATTGAGTTCAGTATACTAAGGTATGACTTTAGGTAGTTGAGGGAGAGGCCTCTGATACCATAGTTGCAATAATGTGGAGTATCAGAAGTTCACGGTCGACAGTATCGAAAGCGCTTTACGAAAATCCACAAAAATGGTCCATTGGGAACTTCTTTCTTTTCAGTGTGCGGTGTATATTAGTTCAGCTGTGTATGATAAGCGACATTTGTTGCTTTTATTATTCCTGAATCCAAATTGACAAGGGATTAATAATGTAGTGTGAAACGAGGAGGAATAAGATCCATCTATGAATTAATTTTTTCAAAGATTTTAGAGAGCAGTGGTAAGTTAGATATTGGTCTATAAGTTATTCAAGTCAGACTGGTCACTCATTTATGGATCGGAGTGACCCTCCGCAATTTTGAGGAATGTTGGTAGAAAGATGATTCAGGAATTCTAAAGAAGTGTTGCAATAATTGTGAGACAATACTTGAGAAAAGCTTTTTTGTACATAAAAGCAGGCAAGTTATGTCACATGCTTGTTTTTAAGGGTGTTTATGAAGAGTATTACTTCGGTGGGGTTGGTTGGAGCTAGGAATAGCATATTTGGGTAGTTCCTACGAGGATATCTGATGGACGGGCATTTGTGCTTGGTAATTTTATGTTTTGTTTGCTAGATTTTTCCACTGGTGAAGAAGACAACACTAAGTCTGTTAACAGATTCGGTTTGGGAGTGAGTTATGGTACATCTGAATTCTTGTAAGTTTGATTGCTTTGTTTATTGGATAACTTTCTAGTTCCAAAAATTTCAGATAGAATTTTCCAGATTTTTCATATCACCTTGATGTTATGTAATCCTAATTTTCAATAATACAATTTATTTGACCTTCTTATCAGCTGGTAAGTACTGAGAGAATTTTTTCACTGATCTCTTATTATATGACCCATTTCTATACTGTTTTTCATATTTGTTGCATCCTCAAGATGCCTGGTGTTAGCCAGGGATAATACAGTCTCTTGCTGTGATCTGTTAGTTTTTCTGGGGCAAATGTCCTTTATAGAGGCATTGGTCTTTTTTAAGAAATTATTTATACATTCATTCATATCTGTATATTTTCAAGCTCATTTTGTTTGCCATCGTATATTAGGTCATAGCTGCTGTCCTCGTTATGTAGTCTGAAGGTTACTTGAGTAATGCTTTGTGGTAGTTAGCCCAGATTAGTCATGAGTAAGGTTTGGGTAGTGGTCTGTATGTTGTCTGTGATTATGCCTGATTTTAAAAGGGAAATGGTTTGTCCAGAATTGGTCTATTAAGGAGATGCTTGACTACGGAGATTCTATATGTTTAGATATAACTGGTAAGCAACCGGCTGTTACTCAATGTGTTTTGTGAATTCGTTAAGCTTGTGGGTCGTGGTCGTGTAGTATGTTTATGTTGAAATCACCTGTTTGAGTAGTAGGTGGTTCTTATACAGTGTTCATCGTAAACATGAATCCTAGTTTTTCACTAAAGTGATAATTGTTAGGTAAGACACATATGCAACAGTTATGTAACGTTTTTTACGAAACGTTCCTCCTACACATTAGGGCTTCTTCAGTCGAGTTACAGAAAAGTTTATAGAAGCAGAAGAGACTTTTGAAAGACGATGTAATCAGAGTCCATCACCCTTAAAGTTTTTGAGGTGGTCAGTCCCTTCAGTCAGGAGAAGAGCTTGTTCCAAAGTTTGAAACAAATGGAACTATGCTCCTTCTCCAGACTGTAGTGACTGACCTACCTCAAAACTTTAATGTAGATGGACTGGATTACATCGGCTTCAAGTTCTATTCTGCTTCTTATCAACTTTTCTGTACTCGACCAGAAGAACCTACTGTGGTAGCGAAAGTTTCGAAATAAAGATAACCTAACTGTTTCCTATATGTGTCTTACCTAACAATCTGTCGGTATTTTTATACCATTTTAAATTTCTAATGGATTAAATGTTTTGACTGTGGTACTCTGTAGATTTTATAACAGTGAAGGGTTTTGCGGTCTTTGATATAAATTTTGGCTATGATATATTCTCCATGTTCATGACCCCTTTGCAAGAAATATTGATACATTCGAGTTGATTTGAATAGTATATAGCTGTTCCTCCCCTTGCTGGTCTTTCTACAGTTGTGTATGGCCATGTAGCCAGAATGGTATAGAAAATCTGTAATATCAGGCTTAAGCCAGGTTTCTTTTGAGTGTGATGAATGATATAATGGAATGAAGTAAACTGAGTAATGCTTGTGAGGTCATCATACATGTTTGGTCAAGGATCCTGACAATGTAGTTAACGATGGTTATGTTATTGTTTGCACTGAGTAATGTCTTTTGCTTGGTCTGCTGGTAGTATTACAGTTAATGTTGTATTCTACATTTACAGACCAAAAATTCCTACTCTTAACCCTGAACTAAAACAATTTTCATGAAAATTGCAACAGACACATGACATTACACCACACAAAAAGTCTTCTCCATATCATTGTGATAATGGGTGATTTTAAACTTAGACTAATTGACTGGAAACAACAAGACAGGAAATTTTTGAGTCCTAGTGATGGTGGTCAGTAGATTGCCTATTTTAGAACAAGGTTGTGACAGAACTAACTAAGGAAACAGTCTGCATGACTTAGTTTCTTGCCAACAAAGATTCACTAATTAATAATCTTGAGGTAATGATGAGCTTGGGAAAGTGATCACAAACACTTAGATTTCAAATATATCATGGAATTACCCAGAATAACTGCAATCAAATCTCTGTCACAGATTTTCGGCAATGGACCAACTTCAATGGGAACAGAAAATTACCTGGGTGGGCTATAACAGGGAAGTCCTGACTATGAGGTCAGGTATGTGATCTTGGATGCCAATAAGACGTTTTCAGAGCATAGTTCTAGCTGCCCAACAACTGTTATGATCCGAGTACGGAAAATAGGATCTAACAAAAATGATCCCAAATGTATGAACGAATATATTAAAACAACTCACTGCTCAAAAATAGAGCATTTATAGGCATATCAAAAGAGGGGATGGGCTAGTTTAAGATAATCAATATATTCAATTAAAGATAGAAAATAAAGAAAGGAAAAAGAAAAACAAAAAGGGATTATGGACCAAAGGTTGCAAGGATCAAAGACTAACACAGGGATCTTTTAAGGAATTAAGCAGAAAGTAAGATTAGGGACAAGATTAGCCCACTTAAGAGTAAATATGGTCAGATCACTGACATGATAAAGATAGGTTTGAATCCCAGATACCTACTTCCTCCTCATTTTTCACTCAGGAAAAATACTAACGAAATCCTTGAAATAATAGATTATGAAAAAAGGACCAAAAATAACACACTATGCACATTGTGAAACTAGTGACATGGTCCCTCAGACTAATAGAGAACCTAAAAACCTACAATACCCCTGGCCCTGATGAACAGTTTGCAAGGGTGTTAAAAAAATTAATGAAAGAGGACTTTAGCATTACCTTTGAGCTATCTTTTTTAACATATCACTACAAACTTTCATAGTGCCAGATAAGTAAAAATTGGCAAATGTACTACCAATATACAAGGCAGGGTGACAGGTGCTTGCTTCGAACTATAGACCATAAGCCTTACCCCATAGTGGGAAATTTATGGAATCAATAATTCGCCAAAGCAATTCGTAGGCCATCTTGGGAAAAAAAAGGCACAGATTGATTAATGATTCCAACAACGGGTTTTACAAAGGGTCGTTTCCCTGTCAATGAATATTACTAACTTTTTCACTAAGGTGTTTGAGTAGGTAGATCAAGATAATGAATATGATATTGTGTATATGGACTTCATAAGGCTTTCGATAGAGTACCACACCATATAGCTAATGAGAAACTTAAGGCACAGATAAAAAAACTTAATAGTAGGAGAAATTTTTTTCCCTGGGTTAAGGCGCAGACAAAGAGGCAGCAGAGAGTTTGCATAAATGGGGAGAAATCAATGTGGGGCACATTCCACAATCGGTGTTTCCTCAGGGGGGGTCAGTGTTGAGCCGTTGTTTTTCACAATTTAAAAAACGACCTTAAGACGAGGGAATAAATAGCCGACATAAGCAAATTTGCTGATGACACCAAAAAATGCCGTCCAATTTCATTCTAATGAGGACACTAGAGCACTCCAGGATGATTTGAATAGACTGATGCAATGGTCGGCAGAAGTGCAGATGCAGTTAACCCTTTGGGGTTTCGGCCGTACTAGAACGGCATACGACCCAGGGTTTTTTGACGTACTAGTACGCGTAAAATTCTAGCGCCCCTCAAATCTATGGGAGAAAGCTGGGTCTTGTGTCAGTGTGCACAGTATAAAAAAAAATTTAATCCTTCAGCACACATTGCATAATGAGAAAAAAAAAACTTTGACCAAATTATTGGCATAAACAGCGCCTTTTGCACTGGTATTTACGTATGGTATTTATTATGTTGTAATCAAGTTTTCTTGGTCTCATATTATAGAATAGGGAAGATATAATACGAAATTGAAGATGATATTTGAACTGTTTTACAATAAAAGTTGCCTTGAAAATGAGCTCAAAAGTAACAGAAATGTTTCGGATTTTTACAAAGATCAAAAGTAACAAATCAAGCCATAGCGTCCAATACACATCAACAGGCGAGTCTAATATTCTTTCGCAAGTGCGTCCATATAATTTATACCATTATATTACACTAAAGCCAGTATTCTGCAACACAGTAAATCTTAATTTTTTGTGTGAAAAAAGTCAAAGTGGAAAGCAAAAGAATGTAAGAGGGGCCTTGAAGTGACATGACTAAAGAACAAGGAAGAATGTCATTTAGTGCCCAGTAAGTCTTTCTTGTTTATCTGGACCCAATTTGGAAAATTTGGCATCTTTGAAATTTGTGTGAAATTGGCAAAAATTTGGCTAAATTCTGACCACGTCTGATAGTTTTAAATTGTAAATGGGTGAATTCTTGCACTCATATGATAGATTAAAATGGAGTTCTAGCGAAATATTCATGTTTTCTGAAGACTAGATATAGTGGAATTGGCCGAAAATAGGGGCTCAAAGTGGGCAAAATCGCCGATGCGTAAACATCGCCGAGACCGCTAACTTCGCGAGAGCAAATTCCCTAAGTTTTTCCATCAAATTTCATACTTTTTGGTGTCATTTATGATCAGGAAGAAGATTTCTATCTTTTCATAGAAAAATAATTTATTTTTTGAACTTTAGGCGACCCTGAGAAACAATTCTGGGAAGAGCCTTCGACCCACAAAGGGATAATATAATTGACAAATGCAAAGTTCTAAAGTTGACAGTTTAAATAACCATGCCACATATAAACTAAATAATGGTAGATCTTAATACTATGATTGCGAAAATGATTTAGGATTCTGGTTAGCAGGTAATCTAAAACCAAGACAACAGTGCATTTAGTTGTTCGCATAAAGCTAACAGAATTCTTGGCTTCATATCTAGAAGTAAAAATAATAAAGGTCCTAAGGTTTGTTCATCAACTCTATATATCCTTGGTTTAGCCCTCATTTGACTATGCTGCACTCATGTTCTGGTCATCCGTATATACAGAAGGATATAAAGTGTTCTGGAAAACGTACAGAGTAGGAAGGATGACAAAGATGATCCCATGTATCAGAAATTTTCCCTATAGGGGGGAGGATGACTGAGAACCCTGAAACCTGCACTCTCTCGAAAGGACGTATAATTAGGTGGGATATGACAAAAGTGTATAAATGGAAAAACAGGAATATAATAAGGGATGTAAAAAGCGTGCTGAAAATTTTCCACAAAGCAGACTCTCAGCATGGTATTCAAGTTTAAAAAATCAGATTCAAGGAAGAAAAAAGAAAGCACTGTTTGATAATAGAGTTGTGGATGAGTGGACAAACGCCCCGAGTACAGTTGGTTAGCTAAACGTTGTTTTAGTTTTTTTACAACAAACATACAGGTCTTAAAGTATAAAAGTGTATCGCACACCATTAGTAATAGTAGGTGAGGGTGGATGTCAGTTGGAATGACCAGCTTGTGCTGCTTGGTCTGGTGCTGTTTCACCTTTCTGTGAGAGGAGGTTACCAGACTGGTGGGTCCCCCCCCCCCCCCCATTGGCTAATCGTGGGGGGGATCAACTGGGCAATCAGGGGAGGGGGGGAGGAAATGGACCTCCCCCGCATTGGGTCCAGTAGGCCTTTTGCGTGTTTTCCTTCTTATGTTCTTATAAATTCGATGTACTAGAAGGCTATAAAATCTGGAACTCCCTGCACTGAAAACACTAAACTGCAGACTTAAACACCATTCAATTCAAAACTCAAACCATTAAGAACACCTCGTCTCCCTAACACACCCCATCATGCGCAGCTAACACAAAGAAAACTACCCAATTCCTCTTTTTTTTGTATCAGAACACATCCAAAACAATATAGACTTGCCCTCCATTATCTGAAATTCCCCCATAATTTACAAACCACTACTCATCCAAATGACTGAAACATAAAAGTCCACCCTAATACGTCATAGCTATTGAACTCTTAACATTGTAAGTTAGTCCAATTAAATCTAATTTAATCCTAAAGTTTGTCTAAGACACTCTGTTCAGTAAGGCTTTAATAGAAACAATGCCTCATGCCATACAACTGAATCCCATCACTAATCTACCAGTTGTAATATTACTGTAAAATAAAAAAAAAAAAAATTAGACCAATTTTAAACACTGTCTTGTCTCAAACTTTTGGTTATAGAAACGATTAAAGAATTGATGCAATTTTTGTTTTAATACTTCAAAATTTAATTAACACTGTTGTGGGAGGGAAAAAAATTTTGAGTGTGCCTACCATCCCACCTAACAGCCTCAGTTCGGTTCATACGTGTGTTGGACGAACCTGTTCTAGTAGCTTGCTGTGTTTGTTTAGATACGTATTTTAACCCTTAAAACGGTCCAAACGTATATATAACGTTCACATGTGCTAGCGCCCCAAATTTTTTGAGGAAAAAAAATTGTTTTTAATAGAAAAAAGAGCATATGGACCCAGGGCATCCCCAATTATTTTAATAAGGCCCCAGTGAGTGCGCACAAATCCCCTCATTCATTCTAGGCAACTAAGGCTTATCGTGGCCATGTTGAATGAAATGACAAAGAAAACGTAAATATACGTTTGGGGCACTACACAAGAGAACGTATATATACGTTTGGACTGTATAGGGGTTAATTGCCATAACTCAAATCTGCAGCAATCAGGCACCCAGTAGGCATACAAGTGTGCCTGAAAGTTGCAAGAAAAGGTTTAAGACATTTATCTTAAGAATTAATGCATCATTCTTGGCCTGTAGCTGGAAATGAAGCATCATAATGTACACACCAAAAGTAATGAGGTAAGTATTTATGATTAATTTTGATGACTGAGACTGAACTGACTTGACTGAATGACTGGCTTGACTTACTGAATGACTTAAAAGTTAGACTTTTCACTGTAGAGGACCCTGAAAATGGTTCAAGCAGCTATACTGCCTTACCATCAATTGTATAATGGTACTCTAGGGTAAAACAGAACAGAAACCCTACATAATTATCATGCAGAATTTATCCAGTACATCCATCGACTTCATACCAAACCTCTACCACCACCTCAGCCCATTAGGCCACAGCATAACTCTCACTTCTCTTTTTTTTATTTATTGATTTATTTATTTATTTCCAATTATGTGCACACATACAGAGGTAAACAAAAAAAAGTACAGATAAAGCAGTAATCCTAAGCCACTTAATATCTATGCAAGCATTACGGGCTTTGCTTAAAATTAACTAAGATTAACTAGAGCAATGATTATTTATTATTATTATAATCAAAAAGAAGCGCTAAGCACAAGGACTATACAGCGCTGCACATAAGCAATGATGAAATATCAGTGATAAAACTAAATAGTAAACAGATAACCTAAAAGCACAAGTAGTCACAATCATCCACAAACACCAGCACCCACAATTTAAGGTAAGAAGAAATATTATTTCTGTTGCATTTGTAATCTTATGCAGTAAAAATAACATAATACATCACAACAATGAACTACAAATACATATTCACTTTTATTTTTGTAAGATCTGTTGATCTATAAAAAAGTTGTTTGGCTATTTGGGGGCTCCAAGGAACATAACCCTATTTTTCCCATAAGTTCTTCACTAACACGGTTTTACCTAACACGGTGTTTTCAGGAACATAACTACCATGTTAAACGATGGGTCTACTATATATGATCTGTGCTACCTAACTACAGTGGACCCCCGGTTAACGATATTTTTTCATTCCAGAAGTATGTTCAGGTGCCAGTACTGACCGAATTTTTTCCCATAAGGAATATTGTGAAGTATGTTAGTCCATTTCAGACCCCCAAACATACACGTACAAACACACTTACATAAATACACTTACATAATTAGGTTCGCATTTGGAGGTGATCGTTAAGCGGGGGTCCACTGTACTTTAAACCTAGTTATGTATGTACCTAACTGGGAATGTACCTAATTACGTATCTAATAATATGTTCAAATGTACTGCTCAAATATAACCTATATCAATATAGCATAAGAATTAGTATTAGTCTGCCTGAAGTGCCTAGGCATGATAGTGGCCATCTTTGTAATTAAAATCTTACAACTTATAAACCACACACTGTAAGCTTTACAAGGAAATAAATATTTGAATCTGAATATAAACATTGCATGTTTTTATACACTGCCTCTTCTTACTAAGCGACATACTCATTTACCGGTGACTCGGTCTTACGACAGACTCTCTGACCAGTGTGCATGCCTAAATGATGTACCTTATATTAGTAGACATTTCGTTATATGGAAAATTTTATAGGGGGTTACCTGTATGTACCTCAACATTACATGCATACGAGTAATCTCATTGGGAGACAACAACCATATTGTTTACCGTAGTCACCCCATGTAGACATGTGAGAAAACTTAACCCACCCCTGGTCACTGCAGGTGGTCCATCGACCACACAATCTTATCCATAACTATCCGAAGACCCAGTATAAATTGGATAGCACCCACAATGTAACGTGCGCTACTAGTTAACTGTGACTGTATAGATTATATTAGTTTAACTGAATGAAGGGGTGTGATGTTACACATTGATAATCCATCAAGTAAAAACACTTGTACAAAATCACCACACTTACCAGATATTCGTCTGGTGTCACTTTAATGTAGCTGGATCACCCAACCTAACCAATTACAACATACCATAACTGGCCAGTATCAGTCGTACAATAACTAGAAGTGGTACTTAATGTGGGTGATTGATACTCCTTATTTCCCACCATACACATCTCATTCAATGTCCCTGCAACAAAAAACACGACACGGTTCTTATTCCAGCATGGGACGAGGTATTCGTTGTGGTTTTGTCCCGTTTTACAAGTCGTGACTTCCATAAAAACTACAACTATCCTCGGTACAGTAATCACGATGTCTAACATGTCACTCTGAGCAAGGCGACTTATTTCACTTTCACGCAATCCTTAACTTAGTGTTATAACACTATTACATTACAAATCACAAAACGATTTAATGTCTCAAGAATTATACACATTAGAGTCACTCCATTAAGATCTGAGACCGATGAGTGAGGATTACATCACTTTGTTTACCCCTGGACACACTCCATGGCAGCGCACCATCACCACAGGTCCCACCATTATTCACTAATTTTAACCACTTATATTACGGAGGGCCCATAAACACTTTCCCGTTCACTCATCGCCATGAACAGTTACACACTTCCTATTATGAAAGCTAGCCTATATTAATCCTTAGGCCACCGTGTAATGCCAATTCCAGGTCCCGTGTTTTCACAGCCTCTTAAAACTCCATTCCAAAACACTCCCGCTCTTGATGCCGGCCCCATCTCGACCCTCCCCCTGCCCACAGCGGCAGGGCGCATAGCTTCCCCTGTTGGAGGTTCTAGTCCATTTTTCAAATACATTTATCGACCCAAAACAACACATAAACACCTATTAAGCACCTAGCTTCCGAAAGATTTAAAATTATTCCAACTTTAATTCTGATTATTACAATATAACAGTCTACACAAATGAATAAACATTTAAAAATAAAACCAAGAATGTTATAAATGGTGCAAAGGTGACATAAAACAATATCAAAGATGGTTGACACAACCAATTACCATTATAGTATGCTCCTCAGTTACCAACGAATTTCGTTTACCCCGACATGGTCCTAGGAAAAGGAACTCTCCGTTGTTAAGTAAGGAGAGCTACCCTGTGTAACGATTTCATATATAATTTTGGAAGAAAAATAACATAGATAAATAAAATGTCTATATTAACCTAAAATAAACAGTTTATGTTTCAATGAGTGAATTATTATTACGTGTCCAACATGGCCAATCACCAGAAATAACGGCCGATAACCAGGATAGAATTTCAGCCATAAAAGCAGGTGAAAACCGAATTGGTCAATAACCGGAAGGGCCAATAACCGAGGGTCCACTGTATGTCATTATGTGACGAGTGATGGCAGCCACTCCTGAAGGTAAAAATAATTATCACACTGACAATATTTTCCCAATGGAATGTTTGTGAGGCTAACTGCAGTAGAGCTTTAGTTTCATAAGGAAAACACTGAAACAAAAACAATTTTCTTGTGTTTTTCTATGATTTCATGCTTTAATTCAATGGACATCATCCTCCTCCTCTTCTCAACACTGTCCTTTGCACTTACTTTCTTAGGACCCATGGTTAGAAAAAAGAAATTTGGCAAATGACTGCACAAAAAGCACAAAATGCTGGGATGCTGGGTGGATGTTATGGTGTTCGCTGTGCCAACTAGTGGTGGCCTATCTGAAACTCGCTCGTAACTCGGATTTTGGCTCGCAACTCAAAGCAAAAAATCAACTGAGTGACGGTTCATAACTTGGAAAACTCCTAAGTTGGGGCACAGTCTGTGGATTATGGAAAAAGTGTACAGCCTGTGGTAAAACGATAAACAAGAAGTTGTAGATCCGCCAGTGGTCTCCAGCATACTATCTCGCAAGACAGTTTCATCTTTAGTAAACTTCCATACACCTGTTAGTCTACTGTAGTGAAAAAATCAGTGATACCATAGGGTACAGTTTGTGGAAATACAAAAACCTGTACAGCTTGTGGAAATATGATAAAAGGAAAGCGATAGAGTTGTCAATAGTTAGCTGATTGAAAATCATGCTGGCCGATTGAAAATCATGCAAGTCAAATGCTCCTTAGTAAACTGTTTACACAAGTTGGCCTACCATAGTTTAATAACAGTGATACCATAGTGGTAGTTGTGGTGGAGATAGAAAAAATTAAAAGACACGAATATAGCGATATATGAGCCCCAAATCACCCAGTTCATCAACATGCAAGTCAAATACTTTTACCAGAAAATTTTTCACATCAAACTACCGTTTTTTAGTAGACTTTTACACTAGCTATCCATCGTTAAGAAAATTACTACCATGAAAACCTGTGTCAGGTGCAGATCTACTACCTAATGAGATGTCGACTCGGTAGAATGTAATTTCTGAGAAAAAAAAAAAAAAAAAAAAACATGGAGGTATGGCTCTTCTGCAAATATACACCAATCTACCACAAATATTAAAATACGTAAATGTTTTTGGGCCTGCCAAAGCAACATGAGGTAATGGGAGCAAATCTCATTTATACTAAAAGACAGGAACACCAACAAAAAAATTATTCTTGTTGGAAAATTTGACAGACTTGTATTACAGTTGGGACAGTAAAGGGAGTGAGTCAGCTGGAGCTGTCACGCCTGGTGCTGTCTTAACACTTGCACTGTTGGTGTCGTATTTGTACGGCTTACAAGCCAGTGTTGGTGCTGTATTAATACGCCAAAATTCTAGCAGCCTCAAATCTAGCGGGAGAAAGCTGGTAGACCTACATGTGAGAGAATGGGTCTGCATGGTCAGTGTGCACAGTATATAAAAATCCTGCAGCACACAGTGCATGAGAAAAAAAAAACTCCGGCCGTGTCTTTGGTTTAAAATGCCGTGAGGTGTATTTTCTTATGGTATTTAAGGTTGTATTCTCATTTCCTTTGTCACAGTTGATAGATTGGAAGATATATTACAGAAATAGAGATGATTTTGATTGATTTCATGATGAAAAGTACAGGTCTCCCTCAACATTCACGTTTTCAGCTTTCGCGGGCTTCACACATTCACGAATTCCCAACCGCCAAATTCCCAGCCACCAAATTCCCAGCCACCAAATTCCCAGCCGCCAAATCATATTCAAGTTTCCCGCCACCTGCGAGTCCCTACTACTCTCCCACCGACCCCCGAAACTGGCAGCCAGCCCTCCCACCACTCAGTGCAGTGAGTGTTTTGTTTGTTCATTATTTGTTATTAAACTACAGTATAAATAATGTAAACCCATTCATGACTGCATATTGGAATGGCTATTCGGACAGGTATTAGACGGTGACATCATGTGTTTACTCTTGAACACAGCAAAGAATCAAACATTTCTGCTACTGCTAATAATGACAATAGTAGTAGTAATAATAATAATAATAATAATAATAATAATAATAATAATAATAATAATAATAATAATAAATACAATATAATTGAAGAAGGAAATTGTACAAAAATACGAGGGAGTGGTTGACACATCGTCAGTATGGCTTTGTTTATGCTGGAGTGAATATTAGTCTCCCTGCTCTTCCAAACATTTCACAATAATTCATTGTGTTTGCTGCTTGTAGATTGAGTGCGACTGGAGTGGTAGTGGCAGTGGTTGAGGCAGCGATTGAAGCAGCGATTGAGGCAGTGGGTGAGGCAGCTGTTGAGGCAGCAATTGAGGCAGTGGGTGAGGCAGCTGTTGAGGCAGCGATTGAGGCAGCGATTGAGGCAGTGGGTGAGGCAGCAATTGAGGCAGCGATTGAGGCAGCAATTGAGGCAGCTGTTGAGGCAGCTGAGGCAGCGATTGAGGCAGTGGGTGAGGCAGCTGTTGAGGCAGCGATTGAGGCAGTGGGTGAGGCAGCTGTTGAGGAAGCAATTGAGGCAGCTTTTGAGGCAGCTGAGGCAGCGATTGAGGCAGTGGGTGAGGCACCTGTTGAGGCAGCGATTGAGGCAGTGGGTGAGGCAGCTGTTGAAGAAGCAATTGAGACAGTGGTTGAGGCAGCTGTTGAGGAAGCGATTAAGGCAGTGGGTGAGGCAGCTGTTGAGGAAGCTATTGAGGCAGTGGTTGAGGCAGCTGTTGAGGAAGCGATTGAGGCAGTGGGTGAGGCAGCTGTTGAGGCAGCTGTTGAGGCAGCTGTTGAGGCAGCTGTTGAGGCAGCTGTCTGAGGCAGCTGTTGAGGCAGCTGTTGAGGCAGTGGTTGAGGCAGCTGTTGAGGCAGCAGTTGAGGAAGCGATTGAGGCAGCGGTTGAGGCAGTGGTATTTAATAACATACATGTTATTAATAATAATAATACATGTTATTAATAATATGTACTATTATTATTTATAACATATATGTTATTAAATACCACTGCCTCAACAGCTGAATTATTGTGAAATGTTTGGAAGAGGAGGGAGACTAATGTTCACTCCAGCATAAACAAAGCCACACTGACGATGTGTCAACCACTCCCTCGTATTTTTGTACAATTTCCTTCTTCAATTATATCGTATTATTATTATTATTATTAGCAGTAGCAGAAATGTTTGATTCTTTGCTGTGTTCAAGAGTAAACACATGATGTCACCGTCCAATACCTGTCCGAATAGCCATTCCAATATGCAGTCATGAATGGGTTTACATTATTTATACTGTAGTTTAATAGTAAATAATGAACAAACAAAACACTCACCACACTGAGTGGTGGGAGGGCTGGCTGCCAGTTGTGGGGGTCGGAGGGAGGGAAGTAGGGACTCGCAGTGGTTGAGGAAGTGGTGGAGGCATTGGTGGAGGCAGTGGTGGAGTCTGTGGTATTTAATAACATACATGTTATTAAATACCACAGACCATAACATGTATATATTTAGTACAATTTACGACGTTTTGATGTATTTTATGATTGTTCATGGTTCAACAAGTTAAGGAAGCAGTATTGTATTATATTTCCCTACAATATATTGGGGCACCAAACATTCACGGTTTTTCAACATTCGCGAGGCTCTTGATCTCCTAACCCTCGCGAATGTTGAGGGAGACCTGTATATTGAAATTGAGCTCAAAGTAGCAAAATTGTTCAATTTTTGCCAATGTTCAAGAGTAAACAAATGATGTCACTGTCCAATACGTGATCAACTGGCCAGTCTAATAATCAGTCATGAATGAGTTGACATTATTTATGCAATTATTACAATAATGCAGAAGTCTGCATAACAGTAAATCTTCTATTTTTTGTGTGAATAAAAATTCAAAATGGAAAGCAAGAATAACATAAGAGGGGCCTGGAGACTGGACTAATGAACTGAGAAAATGTTATTTTAGCGCCAGAAATGTCTGCATTGTTTATTCTGGACCCTATTTTGAAATTGGCATCCTTTAAAATTTGTGTGAAATTGGCCAAATTGCCAATTTCTGACCCCTCTATTGGGTAGCTGAAATTGGCAAATGGGCTGTTTCTTGTACTCAGTTGAAAGAACAAATGGAGTTCTAGCGAAATACCTAAGAGTTTGGTTGACTGGCACAATGATATTGGCCAAAAATAGGGCTCAAAGTGGGCAAAATCGCCGATGCATATATATCGCTGAGACCGCTAAATTCATGAGAGCATAATTCCGTAAACTTTCCATCAAACTTCGTACTTTTGGTGTCATAAGAAAAACTTTTTTTTTTTTTTTTTTAAATTCTTTGACACTGAGAGCAAGTTTGTGAGCAGCAGTCTCGACAGTGAAAGGGTTAAATGAAATACTGTATGTAAAACTATTTCTTTGCTAAGGTTACAATGGGGTTTTACTTTTTCATAATCTGACGGGAAACAAAGAAAGCCATGTCATGCGAGGCAATTCAGGCGACTTAAAACCTAATACTGTACTTTAGACTACAGTCTGGACGGGGAAAAGTGGTAAAATACAAATACATGTATTCAATATTTTTACTTATTATTAATAGGGGTGTACAATTGATTTTTAAAACATATATTTTTAATTTTGTAATAAGGCTTAATAGTTAACTTTTCAGGGCCCAAGGCCAAAATTGAAGGGTCCCCCAGGTCAAAAAAATTTTTAAAAAAAAAAAAAAAAAAAAAATTATTTTTTCTTACAAAAAACTGAATACTTTTTGGGGAAAGAAAAACCCTCAGCTTTACTAGACACTAAATCCCCGATATTTCTCGGCAGATCTTTGCAAAAATAGCAGCCTCCGGATCCCTCACTACAATGGTATGCCATTCTTTTGGTTTTTGCTTTGTAACCGTTTTCACCCCTTTTTGAAACATGCTTTTTAAAGGGCCCCCCCCCCCCCCCCCCCCCCCGGTCAAAAAAAAGGGGCCCTTTTTTTTTTTTCCTTTTTTTTTTTCCATTTGGGCCCCTTTTTTTTGGGTGGTTTTTACCTAATTTCTTACCCCCCTTTTCCCTTTTTCTTAAAAAAAATCAAAAAACTGTTGTTTTTTTAATCCAAAAAATAAAAAAAAAAAATGGGGTTTCAGGTGCAGGGTAAAAAAGGGCAAGGGGAAAGGGGGGAGGTAAAGGACGGCACGGGCAAAAAGGGTGGGAAAGGGTTTAGGGGGGGGGAGGGACTGAGTGAAAGGGTAGGGAGGGGAAAAATCACAAAGTTTTTTTGGGGTAAAATCTTTCAAGAAATTGAGAATCAGGTTAAAGGGGGGTCCATAGAAGAAGGGGGGAAAAAAAGGGTAAAAGGGAAAGGGGGGAGGTTACGAGCGTTGATAAAGGGGAGTCTAAAGAAGGGCAATCTAAGGAATTGGTGTCCAAAAGGACTTTCCCCTCCAGAGAAAACCCTAGTAAAAGAGGCAATGCAAGAGGGAGAGAGGGCCCCCAACAAACCCGGCGGGGAAAAACCGCCTTTTTTGGGTAATTTTTTTTAAAAAAAGGGAAAAATTTTGGGGGGGGGGGGGTTTTAAAAAAAACCCAAAAGGAACACCTCTATGGAAATTGGTAGGGGATGTACTGCTGTGGCCGGGGTTTTTTTTTGTTACCGTGGGGCCAAAAAAAAAAATTTTCTTTTTTTAAGGGGGAAAAGGGTTTGGGTACAGAAACTAGGGGGTGAGAGTTCAAATTTTTGTATAGCCGTAAAACAAAAGGGGTTGAAACCCCAAAAAAATGAAAGGAAAGGGAACGAAGGCTGCAAGAAAGGCATAAAATTTAGAGTAAAAAAGCTAGCCGAAAATTGTAAACCCCGCACGACGCTGTTGGGAAAAAATCTGCAAATCCGACCCCTTTAGAACTTTAACCTGGAAAGAATGGGAGTGGGGGTAAAAAAAGAGAGCGGGGGGCCACCCTAGGAAGTTTGGGGGTTTTTGCACGGAAGTGAGAAAGAACAGACCCGAACAGCTGGAACTTCCCAGGGGGGTAGGGAAAAGTGAGATGCTAAATGAACATATAAAGGTGGTAACTGAAGGGAAGACAAGAGTGAATGTGGGCGAAGAGAAAAGGGACAGAGCAAACAGGGGCGGCGAATGAATAAAGAATGTCTACTAATATCGGTGACCATTCTATAAATGGAAGGGAAACTGTGGAGATCGTGAGAGCGTACATAGTAGCGAAGGCAATGGGCATCACGGCGATCAACAAGGATGGAACATTCGCTTCTGCATAGAGGCTCTCAACAGGGGAGAGCGAAAAGCCCCAAGGCACAAATGTAATCCTTGGTGATGGATAGGGTTTAAAGGGCCCTAGAGAGAGTAGCAGGAGGGGCCCTGAATAAATCTGGTCACCATAATCGAGGGTTTTGATAAAACGAGGGCTGAATGTAGGCGAAGCAGAGTTCGATGATCAGTCCCCAGGAAAGATGAGCAAGGGTTTTAAGAAGGTTTAGCCGGCTGTGACAAGTTGCCTTCAGAGAGGTAATGTGAGGTTTCAGGATAACCTACGTCAAAGAGAAGGCCTAGAAACCTGACTATCACGTTTGGGGATACGGAGCCAAAAGAGATACAAAGGATGATCGGAGATGACAGAGCGTCTAGTGAAAAATAAAATTTTGGGGAGTTTGGTACTTTTAAAATTTAAACCCATGCGTGGTGGCCCAATGAAAACACGGTCACCTCTGTGCTGGAGAGAAACTGCAATGAGATGACAGTTTAGCGCCTGCACAAGCAATAGCGAAGTCATCAACATAGAGTGATGACCAAATATTTGGGGGCAAGAACAGAGGTCAAATCATTTATAGCAAGGAGAAAAAGTGTTTGTGCTTAGAACACATCCCTGAGGGACACCTTCGCTTGGACGAAGTCCGGGAAAGAACATTATTGACTCGAACACGGAAATGTCTGTAAATTAAAAAATTCTTAAGGAAGGATGGTAGATTGCTTCGGAGGCCTAAGGAGTGGGCCTGGGCCAAAATATTATACCTCCAAGTTGTGTCATATGCCTTCTCAAGGTCAAAAAATATGGCAATAACCGAGTGATTATTCGCAAAGGCATTACGAACATACGTATCCAAGCGTAGTAAGGGGTCTATGGTAGAACGGCCCTTACGAAAGCCATATTGACTAGTGGAGAGACTGTTGTGTGTCTCTAAATACCACATTAAACGTCGATTTACGAGACGTTCCATCACTCTGCAAACTGCACTAGTAAGAGCGATGGGACGATAGTGGGAGGCATCATGTCCTGTAGTACCCGGTTTGCGGAAAGGGAGAACAATGGCAGATTTCTACAGCTGGGGAAGAACTCCTTGTGCCCAAATAAGATTGAAGAGGTGTAAAAGGACTACAAGGGCTGACCGATGTAAATGTTGTAACATACGAATATGAATGTCATCAGGCCCAGCTGCTGATGATCGGCAAGCTGAGAGCGTTGCCTCCAGTTCTTGAAGTGTAAAAGGCACATTATACTGTTCTTCTCTGAGAGAAAAAAGTCCAGGGTACTAACTCTCTGCAGACTTTGAGGAAAGAAACGAGGGCATAGATGGAGCCCCGGAAATACGGACCAGAAGTGTGCCAAGTTCAATGGCAACGTCGAGAGGGTTTGCTACATCAACACCAGCGACCCGTAGAACAGGAGCCGGGTCAGGAGAGTAATTACCACTCAATTTCCTCATTTTTTTCCAGACTGCACTCATAGAAGAAGCAGAGGTGATGGTGGAAACATAGTCTCGCCAGCAAGTGCGTTTAGCTTCATGGATGACATGGCGAGCGATCGCACTCTTCTGCTTAAAATCAAGAAGTCTCTCAGTGGTTCTATTGTACCGGTACCTGCCCCATGCAGCGCATTTCAAACACACTGCACGAGCACAAGCAGGAGACCACCAAGGCACGCACTTCTGAGAATGCCTGCCTGAGGTTTGGGGTATAGAATGAGAAGCTGCGGTGTAAATTGACGTCGAGAAGAGGTGTAGGAGCTCATCAATGGAGGATGAAGAAGGACCCTCACTAAAAGCAGTGAGTTGCGAGTAAAGATCCTAATTTGCCCGATCAAATTGCCAGCAAGGGCTACGGAAAGGTGGTGAATAGGAAGGAGAAGTAAGAATGATTGGAAAATGATCGCTGTCATGTAAGTCGGTAAAAACAGACCAGGTGAAGTCTAGTGCAGTGGAGGAAGAGCAGACTGATAGATCGATGCAAGAGGAGTATGAGTACGAGGATCAAAATGGGTGGGAGTACCCGTATTTAAAACATGGAGGGGGTGAGAGGGGAGAAAAGCCTCAACTGGATTTCCACGTGAGTCACAAAGAGACCCCCCCAGAGGAAATGGTGGGCGTTAAAAATCATCAAGTAACAGAATGGTGGTGGTAAGGATTTAAACAAGAAAGGTAAGTCTGGGATAGAAAATGCTCGAGAAGGAGAGAGATATAAAGAACATATTGTAAACCACTTATTCAAGTGGATACGGGCTGCAGTGTAATGCAGCGAGGTATGGACAAATAGTTGACAGTACGGAATATCATTGAGTAAAAGAAGGGCACTTTCATTAACCCTTTCAGGGTCCGTCCCGTAGATCTACGGCTTTACGTTCAGGGTCCAAACCGTAGATCTACGCCATGAGCTCAGCTCACTCTGATAAAACTGTGAGTGGTACATTTGGGCCTAGATATGAGAGAAAAACTCTATTTGGATGTGTGCACCACATAAAACGGGACCTGCAGCACACTGTGTATAATGAGAGAAAAAAAATGAAATCATGATTTTTCGATTAAAACAGCAACTTTGCAGTGTTTTTTCGTATGTTTTTTATAGTTGAAATTTGCGATTTCTTGGTCTCATTTGATAGAATGGAAGACATATTTACAAAAATAGAGATGATTTTGATTGGTTTTAGCAATGGAAATGGCTTGAAACTGAGCTCAAAGTGAGGAAATGTTAAATTTTTCCCGATATTCAAGAAAAAACAAACGACCTCACACGTCTAATACACGTCAGCTGGTGGGTCTAATATACATTCACAAATATGGTGATGATATTTATACAATTATTACAGTATTGCATAACAGTAAATCTTCTATTTTTGGTGTGAAAAAAAAAATTCATTATGTGAATAAAAAATCAAAATGAATTTATTTGTAAAGCCTCAAAACATAACTAATGAACAGAGGAAATGTTATTTTTAGTGCCAGGAATCCTACATTGTTCATTCTGGACCTATTTGAAAATTGGAATATTTTGAACTTTTTTGTTAGATTGGCCAAATTAACAATTTCCGATCACTTTATTTTGTAGTTGAAACAGTTTGGGCTTGGCGATTTCTTGTGCTCAATCGATAGAATAGAAGTAATACTAGTGAAATAGCTAAGAATTTGGTTGATTGGAAAATGTTAAATTTGGGCCCAAAATGGGAGTCAAAATCGGCAAAATCGCCGATTCGTAAATATCGCTGACACATCAAAATTCGCGAGAGCATAATTTCGTCAATTTTCCACCAAATTTCGTACTTTTTGTTTTATTACCTTCACAAAAAGATTATCTACGATTTCATAAGAAAAAAATAACAAATTTTTTTTTTTGAAAATTCTTGGACACTGGTGCGTGACTCCAGATTTGGGCCTTGGACCCTGAAAGGGTTAAAGGTCCCATCTGAGAAAGGATCCAAAGAATACAATAAATTATAGCCTGAGATAGGTTGGAAAACAGCCGAGTGTAATTTTGGTTCCTGTAAGCAAGCACCAACAGGGGAAAACCTGGAAAGCAACATCTGAAGCTCACCCCGATTACCTCTGAGGCCGCGGATATTCCATTGTAAATAGGCCATGATTGGCGATGAAGAAAATACCAGGAATCCGTAGGGAAAGGCACCTACGGACTAGAGGGGTTAGAAAGTCAACGTGTGGTGGCATGGGAAGACGTTCAAGCAGCGAAGGAACGGAGCGTTGCGAAGAATGGGGTTGTGAAGATGGAGGAGAGGGAAGAGAAGGAACAGGAAGTGAATTAGTGTCCATTGAAGGTTTAGTCTCTGCAATATATTCTGAAATGGCTTCAAGTGTTTCTGAATTCAAAGATGTATGGGAGACCATATTGGAGATAGAAGGGGGAGGGTGAGTAAAGATTGGGACAGTAATGGACTGTACCAAAGTAGAGGGAGAGGAAAGAGTGTAAGGGACTGGAGATGAAGTGTGGGGGGGGACAAGAGGCAGAAACCTGGGAGGTGGCAGAAGAGGGAGAAACTTGGGAGGGGACGGGGGTGGAAGACATAGTACGAGGAGGAGGGTGAATCTCCACACTTGTAATAGAGCCAGAGAGAGGGGAAGAACTAGGCACAGAGACTGGAAAGGTAAAGTGTGGAGTGGAAGAAGGAAGAATGGGCAAAGAAGATTTGAGCAATGTGGATTTTTTGGACTTCTGAGAAGTAGAGGGGCTATTGGTATTAGGTGTCGTACGAGGTCTTGTCGATACTGGGGCTTGTTGAGGAAGGACGAGAGATGTGACAACAGACTGAGTTGTAGTCGGGACGTCAGAGCCAAGGATAGCAAAAGGATTAGATGCCGGAGTGGTTATGGGAGGGGTAACAACAGAGGAGGCTGCAGAAGATGGGACCCCAGAAGTGGGGGGATGTTTTGAAACACGAGAATAAGAAACACGGGGTAGTCTCCCTTGGAGGCGGAGATGAGTAACTGCCATAGCATAAGGGAGACCTTCTGCCTCTTTGAGGCAACGGATTTCACGTTCATTTAAGTAGACCTGGCAACGGCGGGAGTACAAAGGGTGAGCTTCATTACAATTAAGGCAAGATGGAGGTTGACTGCAAGATGTATTGGAATGGTCGTCGGCACCACAGACTGGGTATTCGGCCATAGATCTGCAATATTTCGCTGGGTGACCAAAACGCCAGCAATTTCTACACTGTTGCGGTGTATCACCTTTCGAACTTGTAACCGATGTCCTGCGACATATACAGAGGACGGGAGTTCTCGGCTGTCAAAAGTTAAACGAGCTACATTGCAAGGGTAACGGTAACATCTCCGCCCACGGGCAGGAAGGACATAAGTGTCTACTTTGAGGACTGGGAGATCCTGGAGTTCCAGCTGTTCAAGAATGTCATTGCCACATGACTGGAAATTCTGTTGGACTATGGTATGGGGCAGAATGACAGTACCACTACATGAATTGAGAGAAAGATGTTTTTCAATAGTGATAGGAGTAGTATCTATATGCGAAAAGAGAGAAAGATCATGAGCTTGGGTAGCATTCTGGACAGTGACGATGCGCGTACCGCTCTTGAGAGCATGAAATGAAATATCTCTACCAACATGACGCAGGAGCACTTTGCCAATACTATGGTCAGAAAGGTAGGCAGAAGAAGAAGTCGGTCTTAAAGTAAAGAATTTAGTCCATTGTGTGGTCCGAACTGAGCGTGGAGAGGGAGTGCATGACGTGTCGGTCTTTCCGAGTAAATGGGAAGGTAACGAAGGAGCATCATCAGAGATTGACGTTGTGTTTAGGAGTAGGACCGGAGTTGGTCTGGCGTGAAATGGGCGGCGATTCGAAAATTGCCGTACCCAGAGGGAAAGCCAGAAGCATAGTCAAAGGAGAGCGAGTTCAGACAAATCGAAGGAGTCAGTCGAAGCCCCGGTACCTGAAGCGGGTGAGAAAACAGCACCAGCAAGAGGTACAGGGGCATCAGGAGTGTCCGAAGAGTGGTCTAAAAATAAGGCAGGGTCAGAATGGGGTGCGGTATCAAGAAGGGGCCCGGGGGTAGTGGGTTCATGGATTGGGTTCTCCATGGTTAGGTTACTCCTTTGCTTTTTGTTTTTAAGAAAAAAAAAAAGAAAGAAAAGAAAATAAAAATAAAAAAAAGAATAAAAAAAGGGGGGAGCGGGGAGGAATAGTTCCCAGGAGGAATGAAAGGGCCGGAAATCTCCCTCCGCACCCAAGAGGACCTCAGCACCACTAGTAGCGCAGATGCAGCATGGAACCCGTGCCATACCCTACCCTTCATGCCAGTAAACCAGCAATCCGGGATAGCAACCTCACATCTGCTGAGCTACCTCGGTGGACAAAAGAGAGGGCGGCCGGATATCCGCCACAAAGCATACCTCCTTCGGCCACCACCCCCGGAATCCGAAAGGTGGCTTCCAGAGATACACCCGTCGCCCGAAAGACACCCAAAGCTACTCCGGGATACCGGAGAGGGATCGGGACATCCCCAGGCGATCCAGATTCCACGGCAAACTACGCCACCGCCAAGAACCTCAACGGAATGGGATGGACCCCAGTATCCTTTCCCCTACCTAGGAACTAGCGCGCCTGTGAGAGAAATCCCAAAGGCCAAAAAGAGGAAGGGCAAAAGGGAGGGGTGGGGAAGAGGAGGAGGAAAGGAAAAAGGGGAGGATGGGGAGGATGGGATAGGGGAGGGGAGATTGGGGGGTAATTAGGTTCGGTCTGAGGAAGAAGACCGACAGGTCTAATTCCTCAGACCAAGAGCCTCTTCACCACGCCAAGGAGCCCCCCTTGAAGAGGCAAGTGCCGAGCAAATGGTCGACTACCAAGCAATTTTTTAAACAAAGGGTTCGAATATCATATTGTTCAAGTTGAGAGCTACCAAAATACTACTGTACACATGAAGGGATTCAGGGAAAGCAGTTACTCAGTCCTGGAGGTGGGAAGTGCAGTACCTGCACTCTTGAAAGAGAGGACTGGGGATGTAACAGTCGGGAGGGTCATCTGAATTGTAACATATCTGCACTTCTAGCAAGACAACAAATGATTGATGGAGGATGTGTTTTCTTTCTCTGGGTTACCCTACCTTGGTGGGAAATGACTGGTGTGTTATAATCAGCTCTTGCAGGAGTCAAATATGAAAGTAGTGTTTTAACCCCAAATACATCTCCTACACAACTACTGGATTAAGGAGTGATTAAGACATTTATGTGCAATACACAGGGTTTCTCGCAGCAATGGATGACAACTCAAAACACTGGAGTGCTAGAATTTTAGCATAAATTTAACACTGCAGATGCAATAACCATATAAAGTTTAATAGAATCAAGTGCCCCATGAATATTTTTTTTAGCAATGTGTACCATACTCTTGTTTCTCTACTTCAGAAATAAAAGGAAGAATTTTCTTTACATAACTTTTTGTAGCTTCATATACAGTCACACTGATGTTATTGGGTTATCCTAGGTTATATCCATATAATGTACCAGTAATTTTCACCCCCCCCCCCATAAATCCTGTATGTCAATGAGACTTTTCTAGATCAACAAGCAATGACATTTACAGTCTAAGGTATCAATACAAATTCCAAGGGAAAACCCATAAACAATATACATTTACCACAACATACCTATACGTATTCATAACACAGGAAAAACACTTATTTGTTGTGGAAAGTGTTATACATTGATGTATTAGCCACACTAATAATTAATATTAAATAATAATAATTATAATGATGATGATGCATTTAATGATATAGCAATTGTGGGTGGCTGGAATGATGGTTGCTGCCTTACCATCAACACTGACCCATGTACTACCACCAACTTTCATCACTTCCTGTCAATATTTATTATTCTAGGTAAGGTTTGGTTAAATAATAAAAAACAATGGGGGTGATCAAGGTGTGTGTGTGTGTTGGTGGTGACTGCTGGTGGTGAGGCTGAAACCAGTCACCAACCACTGGAAGGGTTTCAAGAGTTTTCCTACTCTCACAGCATAGCCCTGGGACAAGCTTATCTGGTGCCTGCCTAATCAGTCAGGCTGTTACTGTTAGTGGCCTGCTGGTCCACATATCCATCACAGCCTGGTTGATCTAGCACTTACCTGGAGTTTACCTGGAGAGGGTTTCGGGGGTGAACGCCCCCGCGGCTCGGTCCGAGACCAGGCCTTGTGGTGGATCAGAGTCTGATCAACCAGGCTGTTACTGCTGGCCGCACACAAACTGACGTACAAACCACAGCCCGATTGGTCAGGTACTGACTTTAGGTGTCTGTCCAGTGCCTTCTTGAAAACAGCCTGGGGTCTATTGGTAATCCCCCTTATCTATGCTGAGAGGCAATTGAACAGTCTTGGGCCCCGGACACTTATTGTATTATCTCTCAGTGTACGTGTGGTACCCCTGCTTTTCATTGGGGGAATGTTGCATCTCCTGCCGAGTCTTTTGCTTTCATATGGAGTGATTTTCATGTGCAAGTTTGATGCTAATCCCTCTAGGATTTTCCAAGCGTATCTCTCTCGCCTGCGCTCCAGAAAATACTTGGTGGAGGTACGTACATGTCCAATTTCCTCTTGAAAACTTCTTTATTGTTATTACTATGTTATTATGGATGATACGTCAAGAACAATTGCCTGGGAAATTTTATGAAAAAAATGACCAAATGTTTTTGACTTCTTGGGAAGTGTGAAGAATACAACCCTATTATTCACACTATCTCTTAGGTAGCATTGAATTCTAGAACCTAACCCACATAAATTATGAGAGTCCACTTTATACAACCGTGTACACACAAGCCTGTGTATCAATTTACTAAAGCTATAGTACAAAGTATGTAGATGCACATAACCATGCATAACTTATACTGTAGCTGTGTCAGATTCTGTAAAAATAAATAGGTGTACAAGTTATCAATTTAAAACATTTTATAATTATAATTCTCACTTGCAAACTCCTCTCAAAATGGCTATTTCACTTTATACATGACACCATAGTACTTTCTGGCACTCATTTCGATACAAAGTCTTGTCCATCTAAGTCACATTATGTGGAAAACATACAGACAATATACACTAGACATTTATTTGGCCATGAACAAATATATATTGTTTCCCCTCGAATAATTACCAACACTGCTGTACAGCATTATGAGAATGCCAAAGATATGAAAATATTCAAGTCAGCCTTATGGTCATTTTCTTGAACACAATGTGCTTGACTGTCCACCTATTGAGAAAAATTCATTTAGGCAGTATAATAACTTGTGTCACATCAAGGCATTTTATTAATGAAAATAAAATATCAGACATATTATGTAAATGTATACAGCATATGCCTAAATCTGCTGGCAAAAGATAATAAAATTATGGATGTAAATCCATCACAATCTTGCCATTTATTCCCAAAACTCAAATTTTTTCACAACCTTAAATTTGCCCTTTTTATTATAATTTTAAAACTAAAATTTATAACTTTAAAAAATAACCTTATAGTACACCTACTATCAATTCCCAGCACTAATATATGATCATCACTTTATTTGTATAAGTCCCTTTAGCTCATTATATTACATTTGATTAAATAATTCAGGGGGCTATAAATTAAGCTTAAATACTATATACTTTGTTTTATACTTAATTCTAAAACAATAGATTCACTACAAATCTTTATGATTACAAGCATTGATTCCTGTATACCAACTCTCTTATTTAATGACTAAATGAAGTTACTTTAAAAAAAAAACATACAGTTACTGTAATTACTACACTGCGAGAACAATCAAAGGCACTTCTCAGTGCCAACAACAACATAACTATCTTTAACTCAATATCAGAACAATAAGCAGAAGCATTACGATGACCTCAATAGCATTACTAAATTCTTACATGCCAATAGTCCATCATTACACTAACTGAAACCTGCTAAAGCCTGATTAGTACAGATGTCTATGCCATTTCCTGGTTACACAGCCATACACAACTTAGGCCGACCAACAAGGGGGTGCACAAGCCAATACAAACTCAGACCAACTAGAATGTATCACTAATACTATGCACAAGGATGAACATGGGGAATATAACATAAGCTAAATACAAATCCAAATACCTACAAAAAACCTCTCACATTGATAAACATCTACAGAGTTTCCCACAGTCAACCATTAGCCATTTAGAGTCAAAATCTAGGAAGTATGATAACTGACTCAGCGCATGAACAACAAGATCACTTAACACTCTCAGTGACTTCAATATAAATCTTCCAGCAAGACCAGGACCCACACGTTACTGAATTCACAAACACAATGAGTAACTGTATGTTTTACTACCAACAGTAACAAAACCTACAAGAGTTACAGAGACAAGTGTTTCCCAACTATACACCACATCTGGACTCAACTCCATATCCCTCTTTAAAATCAGGCATAATTACAGAAATACCACAGACCACAACCCACTTTCTCATAACAACTCTTGGAAAACTACCCCAAGACACACTTAAGTGCACCTCAGTACTTCACAAGGAGGCATGCCATTAATAACTTCGCCACAGCATTAGCAAACATTGATTGGCCAACACAGGAGCTAGAAATCTATACAGATATTTGACGAATAGTATTAATAATTTTCTAAAAAAGACCCAATACCTCTATAACGAAGCATGCCCTAAGAAAAACTAAACAGGATTACAAGCAAAGTATACGGAACATCCCTGGCTAACCCAGCATTCTCAAATCCATAATACAAAACACCAATATGAAAAAAACATACAGATTGGGTCACATAACCAGAGAACCAAACAAAACGTTACTCACAGTCAATCCTAACCAGCCTGATAAGAAGGCAAAAATATTGTAATTATGAAGAAACAGCATTAACTACTTACGAGGTGAATAAAAAAAGAACTGGAGAAGAACACTATCTGACAATATCTGGAACAAAAAGGATTGCTCCTCTTATGAGCGTAATAAAATTACGCAAAGATCAGGATGTAACCCACACCTCCACCACAGAAACAGCAAACAGACTCAATGAATGTTCTTCTCCACTATAGGACAAAAACCTTGCCCATAAAATCCAATCTCAGATACCCCACCAAATACTACCTAACCGCAACTACTACCGAACACACGAGTGATGAGCCTGATAGCACCTCGACTAACCCATACGAAGATCTCCCTTATAATCAATGCAACAAAAAAGAGCAAGCAGGAGGATTTAAGTACCTTACCACCCTTTATTATAAACAAAAGTGTCACAAGTGCATCTCCAAACATTGCAACATCTCTTTAAACAAAATCCATTGAAAGGCCTCGCACCAGAGCCTACAGTACTCAAAATAGCAAAGGGTCCACCGCCGATCCACAAGGAGAGACCAACAAGTTGAATAACTATAGGCCAATGAACCACTTACACCCTCTCTCAAAAATCATTTGAAAACTAATTCATAAACGAATCTACACTAACCGTTATCTCCCAGAACATACCAAACCCCAGCCAATTTGGAACTCAGCAGGCCCAAATAAAAATACTAATGAATGCTAATTATACAGCATGCTAGAACATATATACACTGTACTGCAATAGAGAAAAAAGAAGTCCCACTGGATCATCATTGACTACGTAAAAGCTTTGATACAGTTGACCAGACTTGCTCCACGTAAAATTGTCACACTATGGTATATAGAGGGCACACCCTCAATTACCTCAAGTCATACCTCACCACAAAGCCAATATTTACGCAAATGGGGGGGGGCATAACTCTTCTGCCGCAACACCAAATTACAGATGGTGTCCCACAGAATGTCCTTGCCCTCTCTCTTTTCTCCTAAACATATAATGACTTCCAAATGCTTCGAAAATTACCAAACCCACACTCTATGCAGATGGACACTACATACCGTCTTCTCTCACCCGAGCCCAGTCCACACTAGCCAATACTGTAAATACCGAATTACAGAAAAATATCTACCTGGCTTGAGGACTATACAAACTTACACTAAACATTGACAAAACCTCCTTCATTCAGTAGGAACAGAGCTACAGAGTCCCATCTTAACATAATGATAAACGGATCAACCTATCACAAAGCTAACAGAGGGAAAATTCTTTAGGAATCCACCTTGATAATAGACTCAAATTCCTACACATATACAACAAATTTCCTAAGAAAATTTCCAAGACTGTGTAAGGCATACTATCGAATATACGGAACTATGTTCCACATCAGACCCTCTGGCCCTATTTCACATCTCTTATTTACCCCAATCTCCACCTATGAATTTGTGCATGGGTGCGCAACAACAGAGATAAACCATATCTAGAACCACACTAATGTATCCAACAAAAGGCTGCAGTTGAATGATAACAAATTCTCACTACAGTCATCACACATCCACCAATATTCAATACACAAACACTACTCACCGATACAAATACGACCTTAACTTAATACTGCATCCTATTACATACATAGAACACTTAACTCTGAGATTAACCCTCCCTCAAACATCTCCTTGCCCACCTGGGGGGTGGGGGGGGCAACATGAAACAGCATTACCATAACACAAGGCACGATCACTCATTATGTTTACTCGTTCTCACTCACACTATGCTAAAACTCCATGCACATAAAAGAGGCCCTGTAAACATTCTGAATTCAATTACCTGTAAAAATAAAAGAAAACACTTCCTGTATTAAAATTCAAGTCTCACTCAAAGGATCACTTACTCACACTAGCACCCAAACCAAATAAATACTGAATAACTGAACCTATAAATTGTATATCTTAAATGTTCTCACAATTAAGTATCACATATAGTGTTAAACCAAAAACCAAACCCACTCTAACTATTATCTATTTTTTAAATACACTACCCTATAACAGAATCCTTCATAAGACCTGTCTTTGTAAAACTCACTTGTTCTTATATATAATCTGTTACATTAATGTTTTTCACTGACTTACATCCATTCTTAAATTAATCTAAGTATAATTTAAGCCAGCCCGTAATGCTATGGCATAGTTATAAGGGGCTTTGGCATACTCTCTATATCTGAATTTTTTTTGTACCACCTGTATGTTGCACAAATTTATAATAAATAAATAAATAAATAAATAAATAATAAACCCTGCCGGGCCTAATTCCTAGGCCATGTGTATCCTCATGTGCTCTTTTGTGCTAACTGGCCCACAGGCAGGATATGGGGCGCATAACAGACAAGCTCACTTCAGCAGCAAAGTCCATCCTTCAGCTGCTGTTTTTTGAGAGACATGCACCATAAAATGCCACTGCATTATATATCTTCATATATAGTGTATTCCTGCTGCTCCACACAGCTGGTGTTTATCTCTCGCGACATATGCTCATATTATCCTTGCACATGCACACCACAGAAGTGAACGTTTGAGGTCAGCACATCACAAGCTGCCAGCTCCAGGGCTACACATGAGTAGTCGTGGTCACTTGTCTGGACCTGGGTACCTGTATTGCCCTGGGGGGTCCAGACATACACGATGAGTCACCTGAGGCCCCTACCACATGGTCCAGGTGACCCAAACAAACAAGGATCAGGAGGCCTCGCCATTAAAAACATGAGTCCCTGGTCCCCAACATGCATGGTTCTGGGCCCCCCCAACACACATGGTCCTCGGCCCCCCAACACACATGGCCCCTGGCCCCCAACATACATGGCCCTGAGGCCCAACACACAAATAATGTTAATAGCAGAAAACAATCCCGAGGCAGCACAGATGAAAGGTCAACACACACACCAGGCTACTAAAATCCTCTGTATAAAACACACCCTACAAGTCAGCAGATAGTGGGAGCTAATAAGATTGGAAAACACATACCTTATCTTCACAAATAAAGAGGTACCTGGTAAAAGACATAACATCCAGAACAACTATTCTGATCACAATCTAATCGAAATTCAAACTTACAAGCATAGGGTCCTGATCAGCAAAATGCACGTAGCTGCGAAGGTGTCTTCACCAAATACAACTGCATCAACAAGAACATCAACTTGGACTAGTGAAACAAGTCTTAATTAACACCTGTTGGAAGATATCTATAAATAACATGTATCCAGAACCAGTGCCTGAAAGGATCAACTTCTGGCACTAAGAGTTCAATGCATAATTACCCTAAGAAGGAAGAAGAGACAGAAGTAAACTGGAGAGAGAAAGAACGCTCCTCTACAGAAGACGACGAGAGAATCACTGCACTCTTCAAGAACGCTAGATTAACTGATACACAAAAGAAGCACTGACAAGGGAAGTGGAAGTATTGCACTTAAGATACAGACTATTATATGACCCAGGAGAGACAGGAGGAGCTAAAAGCTGATTAGTGAAGCGAGTGAGGAGAAATTCAAAATATTTCTTTTCATATGCCAAAACAGGAATTACCACAATCCAGTATCGGCCCGTAACATCAGACAAGACAGGACTTACATGATGACAACAAAGAAATAGAAGAAATACTGAAATCCCAATACAACTCAGTGTTTAGCGACCACTAATCAATTTAACCCTTCAGGGTCCTCCCGTAGGATCTAACGGCTGTCTGGTTGAGTGTCCCAAACCGTAATCTGACCCAAAATTCTAGCGTCCGTTCTAGCGCCCCCCCGTCCAAAAAAAAAAAAAAAAAAAATTTTTTTTTTTTTTTTTATTTTTTTTTTTTAGCGCGAAAGCCGCTCATAAAGCCTACATATGAGAGAATGGTCTGCGCGGTGGTAGTGTTCGCCATAAATCAAAAAATCTAGGCGCCTTGCATTGCATTGTGGAACGCCGCTCAGTCACCCTTGTTCACCATGTCCTCGCACAAGTCAGCTCTGACTCCCCGAAATTTGACTCTCCTCTTCCTGTCTGATAGTTCTGACACTTGATGGAAGTGGAAATGAAGACGAATACTAACTGGGGCTTTTGATTAGTAAGTTGACCGAAAAATAATGACCAGGATATCGAAATAGTGCAGAAAACCCTCGACGATCCAAGACCATCCAACCTCGTGTGGGCACGTTCGTGACCTCACGGTCGGTTGTTCCTAAACGTCAAGAGACAACTAATATTTTCCCGTGCCTGGCCTTGACTATCAGTAAAGTACGATGGATTCTGACGAGGAAAGTGATTTTTATTGAGTCTCGGACGATCATGTCTAGTAGTGATAAGTGAGAAACATGAATCACCAGAGAAGCGTCGGTATGTTGCCCGAGCCCGCATGCGCTCGGTAGTTGTAACCCTATGCTATGCCAGGAGGACGGAGTACCATCCCGTATACATCCCGGAGTACAATCCCGTGTTCCCTACACCGCAGATTTAGGTTAGTGATATTGAGATAGAGATGTGGCTACACTTGGCAATGGAGATTGGCCACATACACTCAGAGGATGGTGTTAGATGGGTGCTAAGGTTGGTGTAAGATGCACCGCCAAGCGTCCTATCTCAGCTGTGCCCACGCGGGAACCCACGCTGCTGAAACGTTCGTCATTTCAAAGGACAAAGCGGAAGCGAGTCACCCACCTCCCGCCACAACCACTACCGAGTCAAGCCATCCTATGATGTCCATTATCCACCAAGCAAACCGTATCTGGGATTTGGCAGCAAAAACCCAATTTTTGTTCCCACCCTCAACCACTTTGTATGACTCGCAAAGAGTGAAAAATTCCCTACCTGACCTGACCCCTTAGGAACCACAGCCAATGAGAACTGGAATTCTTGAATAGATTCTTTGACCAGCCATTGATGGAGAAACAATATGTCAGGGGAAAGTAATTAAGAATTTTTTCAGTACACATGCGCAAATACGATCTTAACACTCACGTCAAGACTACACAGGTGAAAGAACCGACTGTTGCAGAAATGTATTTGCTTTTTGCAACAATAAGTGCACACATGTGCCGTCACGTCTATAAGCATATTAAGAAAGCATACTGGTCCACAGATCGGACTAATTTTGTACCACCATCCTTCATTGAAAGTAAGATACCAGTGAACAGGTTAAAATCTTACTCTTACGTATGTTGCTCTTCTCTTACAAACCAGGCTCTGACCAAGTGGACAGGTTTATACAAGATTAGAAATGTTTTCATGTATCCCAACAAAATTCAGAGGAAAATACTTTTATCCATTCCAAGAATCTTGTGTAATTGACTAGGTCTTTGATTTGATCAAAAAAGGAAGGTCGAACTGTCATTTCAAGCATTATACCGAGCAAGAGGAACCGCTTTGGTATAAAATTGTTTTGTACTCTGTGATTGTGACAGTGGCCGTGGTTTTGGATATTTGTTGTATAACACGGGAAAAAAACATTGAAAGATACCAAGATTTAATTGGTATATCAGGTGACCGTAGTGAGAACATGATGGCACCTATCTTGTTAAGTGAGCCATACATTATATACCGATAACAGGTACACAAGCCCACTACTCAGGTGATTACAGCGAGTGAACAAGGACAGATGTGTGTGCACGAGTGCTGTTCAATCGTAAACATATGCCCAAGGCTCACACGCAGGAGTTTCGTGGTGAATGACTGCAAGGTGTTTACTGCCAATGACATCATGGCATTACGGTGGCATGTACAAACGAGATGTCACATTGTTGACAACCAATCACCGTAATGGAAATGCAAGACATGGCAAAGTGATCGAGTTACTAATGAACGTATTTCGAAAACCAATGACAGTGATCGATTATGATCACTAAACAGTGCGCTTGTGAGTTACAAGTGTGACATGCAGATTGGTTTTGTTCTGACTGTGTCTTACGGTTAGAGTTACAAGTGGATACATTAAACTTTTCTCATCTCATGACATTTCAATTGCTGAAATGCATAAATATGTATCCAAATAAAGACTGGTAACAGACCATACCGATGGTGAATTTTTGTTTGTCTGTTGTCAGACAACTCATAATAGTAACCAGGTAACAACACTGCAATACAACATGGTCCTCGAAATCATCACAATATACCCAAAGCGCGTTTGAGAAGAGAAGGTGATCATTTCATTATACAGATTCCTTCAACTCAAACGAAATTTGCTCAGAATAGAAGCATTGTCGTGTGCACAAACCAAAACGACGGAGAACAAAGACGCAAAGACACTCGGTTTATGTGTGAGGATGTAAGGAGCCTCTGTGCATGGTGCCTTGTTTCAAGGAGTTCCACAAGCGCCGCATGTTCTAAAACCATAGTCCTGATTGGAAATATGTAAATATATGAAAGAACATTAGTATCAAAAATTATTTGTGCATTTTTATTGTAATAAACAACAGTGGTAAACAATAATAATGATAATAACTATAGAGGCGGTATATTGAGTTCAATACAGTGAGTTATAATATATAAATTATATACAGTCTTAGGTCTCTCAGGCCCCAAATGTTAGAAGGAATAAAAAAAATGGAAAAGAAAAAAGAAAACAACTAAAACAAACAAAAAATATAATACGCGAATGTGTGAATACGCGATGTTGCCCCACCACAGTATCATTATTCTACAAACTTCTGTCACTGTATCTCGGTAAGTAACATGATCAGATTCTAATTTTTTTTTTGATTTAAATTACCTTCACAAAAATATCTCTTTATAACCCTTTTGACTGTCGCGGCCCGTATATAAACGATTTGCGAGGTACCCGTGTTTGAACGTATAAATACCTAAATTCCTACGGCTTCAAACAGGAAGAGAAAGTTCCTAGTAGGTCCCACATGTCGAGAGAATGAGGTCTGTGTGGTTCAGTTGTGCACCACATAAAAAAAATCTAGACACGCAGTGCATAATGAGAAAAAAAAAACTCCGACCGCGTTGTATTTAAATTAAAAATGCCGACATTCCGTGGTCTATTTTCGTATAGATATTTGTGGTTAGTAGTCTCGGTTTTTCTTGGTCTCATTTGATAGAATTGGAAACTATTATTAATAGAAATGGAGGGATTTTGATTAATTTCACTATAAAAAGAACCTGGAAATGAAGAGCACAAAGTAAAGGAAATGTTTGATTTGTGCGATGTTCAAAAGTGAGAACAAATGATGTCATATGTCCAATAAATGTCCAATATAGCCCATTCTAAAAATCGCAGTCAAGAATGAGAGTTGATTTAATTTTTACCATTATTACAGTATTGCAAGAAGTCTGCATAACAGTAAATCTTCTATTTTTTGTTGAAATAAAATTCAAAATAAAAAGCAAGAGTAAATATCACTGGACCATGGAGCAGAACATGACTGCATTGAAACCAAAGAAATTTTCTTTAGAGCCATGAATTTACTGCATTGAGTTCATGGTTTCTGGAACCTAAATTTTGAAATTGTCGTATTATTATTAATTTCGTGAATTTGCCAATCTTGTCGCAGGGAGCTTGAGCTTACCATGTTAATGAGGGTAAGTTGAAATATTCTGGTAACACATAGCATATTCATGTTACTCAACGGATATGTAAAAAATAACGTTCTGAAGAAATAGTTATGAGTTTGGTTGAACTGGAATAAAGGAATTTAGCCGAAAATAGGGCTTCAAAGTGGGCGAAATTGCCGATTTTTTAAATAACGCCGAAGTCGCTGACTTCGAGAGAGAGCGTACACATTCCGTCAGTTTTCCATCAAATTATCGTTTTTTTTGGTGTCCTTTACAATCGGGTAAAAGATTCCTCTATCCATTTCTAAGAAAAAATAATTTTTTTTTTTTCCGAATATTTTGCGACACCCACAAGAAGCAACTTCAGGATTCGGCCCTTTCGTACACGTCAAGAAGGGATAATTCTGTAGAAAAAATAATTATTTTTTTTTTCAAATTTCTTGGACACTGGTGCGTGACTTCATATTTTGGCCTTGGCCCCTGAAAGGGTTAAAAGACTAACATTCCAAATGATTTTTTCATGACAGCCTCAAAACATCACTAACATGTAGGACTGTAGGCCGAGGATCATGTCCCGAACTCCCGATAGACTTTGAGAAAGCGCAAGTGACAACCCCCCATGGTGGTCCATGCACTCCAGCCCCAGGCCCAGACTCATGGAATATCTTGTTCATTTAAAAACTGCAAGAAACCCTCTTTCACAAAGCCTAAGTAAACCTATGGAGAAGGACTTAGATCATGAATATAATTACACACCATTAAAAAATAATGATAATCCCCCACTTCCATAAAGTGTGGGGCAACAAACATTAGCTAAGAACTATAGACCAATAGCATTCAACTGTCCCACAACATAACAATCTTTGAAAAAGTGGACTCAGAAGCACAAACTTGCACAAAATCCACTTGGATTTCCAAAAACCACACAATCCAGGGCAAACATGGGTTTCAGAGCAGGTCACTCCTACCTCTTGCAACTACTGATCACTATGATAAGTCTTGGATTGCACTGGAAATAAAATTATAATAGGTTTAGTAATATACAAGACTTTGCAAAAAGCCTTGACAACTGTGATCATGGCTAATAGTGCACAAAAAACATGCTAAAAGGAATACTGGTAAAATGCAGAATGGGATCTCAAAACTTTCTAAATAATCGAACACAAAGAGAAGTGGTCAACAGAATCATCAGAAGATGCCATAGTGAAAACTCTGTTCGACAAGTGCAAGTATTCACCCTCCATCCTGTTCCCTACACACTCATACCAGATCATAGACCAAGTGTAATCCACAGCACCGGTGTCCTTCCTTTGCAGATAGAACTAGGATCTGCATGATGACATGGTTCCAATTGAGGACAAGGTTAATCCCCAAGAAGAATATAAATCAAGTTTTCCAAATGGGCATCAGAAAACAATATGATGTCTTCAATGAAGGACAAAAATTACCCAACTACTCTGTTATGGAAATACTGGAGAGATAAAAACTAGAACTGAGTATACTAATACAAACTCTATCATACAAAGGGAGCAGAAAAATAACTTGAGGGACCTGGGAGTGGTCATAATATCAGAGGAATCTCACTTTCAAGGATCACAACAGTGCCACGATCACCACTGCACTTCTAAGCACAAGCAATTAAATGATTGATGGAGTATTGTTTTATCTTTCTCTGGTTACCCTACCTTTGGTGAAAAAACTGGTGTGTTATAATCAGCTCATGCAGGAGTCACATATGAAAGTATGGTTTTAACCCCAAATATCATCTCCTACACAACTACTGATTAAGGAGTGATTAAGACAATTATGTGCAATACACAGGTTTCTCTGCAGCAATGGATGAACAACTCCAAACACATGAGTTGCTAGAATTTTAGCATAAATTCACACGCAGATGCAATATACCATATAAAGTTTAATAGAATCAAGTGCCCCATGAATATTTTTTTTAGCAACGTGTACCATACTCTTGTTTCTCTACATCAAATAAAAGGGAAGAAATTATTCTTTTTACATAACATAATGTAGCTTCATATACAGTCACACTGATGTTATTGGATAACCAAGGATTATATTTCATATAATTACCAGAAAAATTGACCAGAGGGATAATGAGGAACGTTTAAAACAAAGGATCCAAGCCAATGAAAATTCTTTTCCAATCACTTGTTCTCTCAGGTCTGGAAAAATTGTTGACATTAACATCTCGCATTCAAAGCAGGGTGATTGCAGATCTAGAGTGTACAAGATCCTGTACAGCACTATAAATTCTGTTCAACATCTTAACTACTGGGCAACGCTTGGAAAGCACTAGAACTATGTACCCTGGAAACGCAGTAGAGATAGATATAATCATAATCTACACTTTGGAAAATCCTATATGGAATGGTCCCAAATCAGCACACACAAATCACACCCTACAAAACTAAAAGACTGGGCATTGTGATGCTAACTGCCCCCATGAAAAGTAGGGCATATAAACCACTGTACACAAAGATAAAAAAAAAATACCTTTTTTTTAGTTAACTGTGTCCAGGGCCCAAGAAGACTGCTCAACAGCCTCCCACCCATTGCATAAGAGGAACTACAATAGACTTTGGCTCAAGAGGAGAGCTGACAGATATTTAAAGTCAGGTGTCCCAAATCATCCCGGCTGTGTGTTCATAACAGTAGGACTACATGTCAGCCACCAGTAACACCTGGTATGATCAGGCCCTGATCCACCAGTCAGCCTGGTTGTGGACAGGGCTGCAGAGGCAATGGACCCCCTGAATACCCTCCCAGGAGCTGGTAGTGAGTAACACTTGTCATGAGACACCCGACACACATGGTCCTGGGGGCCCCCCCGACACAGCACATGGTCCTGGGGGCCCCCCTGACCACAACAAGGTCCCGGAAGTTCCCCGACACATTATGGTCATAGGGCCCCGACAGTATGGGCCAAGACAACACAATCCTAGTACCAAGCATTTTACTTTCCAACATCTTGCTCAGGCTTTCCCATCCTAAGGTGGAAACATACCCTGCAACAGCACTGTCATGAGGGCCCCTAACACATACGGGTCCCCTGAGCCAATGACTGCAGTGATCGCTGGGGCCAGAGCAGTGCCATATTCCACCTATCTGCTCTTTTTCTCTCACTCCAGGGGTCTCGTGCCCTGGCACTTGCATGTCCTGAGGGCCCTAACACACACATGGCCCGGGGGTCCAAATGCGTTACTTTCCCTACATCCTGACCTGGCCTTCCTCTAGGGCCCTCGTGCCCTGGAGCCCCGCAACACAACAGGTCTGGTGGCCCAGAGACACACGCACCCCACGGTCTAGGGGCCCGAGACACAAAAGAGACGCACACACGGTTCCCGGTGGCCCCCAGTCACATGGTCCCCCTGGGCCACAACACCCTGCCCTCCACCCACAGTAAAAACACACATTTTAGCATTTCATCTTGCAGTAATACCAGCAGTGGATGGGGGTTACAGAGCACTTGTTTACTCACTTCTTGGGCCACCTCTTGGGGCACACCGCGGCCACTGAGAGCTAATGAGTGGCCCCAGTGGGGTGGCCCTAAACTCGGATTAAATGGGGCCAGGCTGGTGGTGACACTGGTTATGTTAGAGGGCCAGGCCCGGGAGCTACACTCCACACCAGTCACTGAACGCGGTTATACAAGCCATACCTGAGAAGATGGAAAGACCTCCCTCCACCACCCATCTCATCCTTCCTCCAGCCCTTCCTCCAACCCTCCAACAACCCACCACCCGTTCCCTCCCAACCCCACCTATCAAGAAGCACGCACTGACGCACACTATTTATCACTATCACCTCCTCTATCACTAGGATCCTCCATTATCACCATACCTCAGGGGTCACGGGGGGGGGGGGGGGGGTGGGGGGGGGGGTGGGGGGGGGGGGGCGTTGGGCCCTGGCCATCGGACGGCGCGTTGGGGGGGGCCATGCGGACGTTGGGACTCCTCTATGGGTCAGGGAGCCTACAATCACTGGCTCCTCCACACGCTCTTCCATCACGACTCCTCTATCAGCTCCTCACATCACTGCTCTCTATACATGCACCTCCATCACTGGCTCCTCTATCATTCTCCTCCATCACTGCTCCATCCATCCACGCTCTTCCATCACTGACTCCTCTATCATGCTCCTCCATCACTGGCTCCTCATCACGCTTCTTCCAATCACTGACTCCTCAATCATCAGCTCCTCCATCACTGCTCCTCCATCACGCTCATCCATCACTGACTCCTCTATCATGCTCCTCCAACACTGGCTCCGTCTAATCATGCTCCTCCATCACTGCTCCTCTAACATGTTCCGTCCATCACTGGCTTTCCTCCATCACGCTCTTTTACCCATCACTGACTCCTCATCATGCTCCTCCATCACTGCTCCTCCATCACGCTCTTCCATCACTGACTCCACTATCAATGCTCCTCCATCACTGGCATCTCCTCCATCACGCTCTTCCATCACTGACTCCTCTATTATGCTCCTTCCATCACTGGCTCCTCTATCATTCTCCTCCAGATCACTGGCGCCTCTGAACAGCTCCCTCCAACACTGCTCTATCATGCTCCCCTTCACTGGCTCCTCTATCATGCTCCCTCCATCACTGGGGGGGCTCCTCTATCATTCTCCTCCATCACTGGGCTCCTCTATCATGCTCTCACCCATCCTGGCTCCTCTATCATGCTCCTCCATCACTGGCCTCCTCTATCATGGCTCCTCCATTCACATGGCTCCTCTATCATGCTCCTCCATCACTGCACCTCTATCATGCTCCTCCATCACTGGCTCCTCTATCATGTTTCCTCCAACACTGACTCCTCCATCACGCTCTTCCACACTGACTCCTCTAACTCAATGCTCCTCCATCACTGGCTCCTCTTATCATCTCCTCCATCACTGGCTCCTCAAATATCATGTGCTCCTCCAATCACTGCCCTCTGTCATGCTCCTCCCTCACTGGCTCCTCTATCAATGGCTCATCGTATCATGCTCCTCACCATTGGCACCATCCATCACTGGCTCGTCTATCATGCTCCCTGCATAATTACCAGGCTCCTTTAAAATTCTCCTCTATAAGTGGCTCCTCTGTCAAGCCTCCTCCAACACTGGCACATCTATTTATTTATTATTATTTCATTAATTAATTATTTAATGTCATGCCAAACAGTTCATTGAGAATTGTGTATATACAATAGTGGGTTTGCTATGCAAAGAGAGCCTCTAATATGCCTATCCACTTCAATTCAATTCAAGTTTATTCTCTATATGGATTTCAATGCAGAGTTTTTACGAAATTTGGTTAATGAGTTGGTTTACATGTAGTAAAATTAGTGATTAAAGAGTTACCAGCGTAGACGCTTAGACTCAAGGCTAGCATTCGGCATTATGCCTAGGCATATATGGGCCAACTTAACATTATTGGCTTACAGTCTACTTAATGACTAAGGAGAATTATATCATAAGTTGTACATAGGAAAGATAATTATTACATAGTTGTACAGTAGAACTTAATTATAAAATGAAATATCAATAATTAGTAAATACAAAGATATCGTATTTATATTCTAAAAGCTTTTGTTGAAATGACAGTGATTCAATAATAGTCAATTATAGTTTATATTCCATGCTCCACCACTGGCTCCTCTATCACGCTCCTCCATCACTGCCTGCACTATCATGTTCCTCCATCACTGGACTGGATTAATCTAACTTAACCTCCATCGCTGATTCTATATTATTCCTATAATATGCCCTCCATCACTGGTGGTCTATCATGCTCCTCTGCCATGCTCCTAGGATCAAGGGGCTTCTCCATGGATTGGGCTCCTCTATCATGCACCTGGTCAGTTTCTTTCCTCCACCACTGACTCATCTGACAAGTCTGCGGCTACATTACTGACTTTCCATTACTACTGGCTTCTCCATCATTTACATAGATAACTCTGCATACAGAGAGTAGGAAGGCTCATGACCACGTTTTCAGTCCAGCTTGGTCCACCTACAAGTCACTCTAACACTCCAGAGTTAGGGAGACAGTATATATAAGCCAGGGGGACAAGGATTGTGATAAACAAAAGTGCCGCAGTAGAATGATAATAAATTTCCCACGAGGCCAGGCAGCACACTCCACCAATATTCAAACCTCTAGAACTTACACACCATACAAAACAATCCATTACTTATTATTGTACTACAACATACAACTAAAACACTTAAATCTTAAATAAACCCTCCCCTAAACATCTCCTTACCAACCTCAACAGTAACACATGACCAAAACACAAGGCCAGATCACTCATTGATGTTCCTCGTGTCCATCACACGCTATGTAAAAACGCTAAATGCACATGAAGATCGCGCAAAATCTTAATTCATTACCTGGAATATAAAAGAAACACACTGTTTTACAATTCAAGTCCTCTTCTATAAACCAATTACGCACCCACAACTAAATAAATACTGATTAAACTGTCATCTCATAATGTATAACCTGTGTCCCCTATCAAACTAGGTTTTGGTATAGCCCGATTGTTAGGGGTAATAGCACATATGCAAACAGTTAGACAACTTTTATATTCCGAAACGTTATTCGCTACACTGTATCTTCTTCATTCGAATACAGTTCTAACTGTATGCATATGTGTCTTACCTAACAACCTTTTCCGGTATTGAACTAACTACCATTTATGATGTAATTACATTACCCTAATATAATACTCTCCATTCTCGTGAATGGTACAGTAACTCATCTAATGACCATATGACCTGTTTCTGTCTGCGACTACAAATCATGATGCTTTTATTCGATTATATATACAATGTTAGCGAACAAAAATTGTACAACTTTAATGCTTCTTTTTGAAATACTCATTTGTAACTTCATGTTATTTGTTTAACTGTAATTTTACCACTGAATATATCATTGTGTTTTATTTAATCTTAAGTTAATTTTTAAGCCTGCCTATAATACTCTACATACAAGGGCATTTGGCATGTACAACCCAATCACTATATTTTCTATTGTATATACTATGTATCAGGTCCAAATAAAAAAATAAATAAAGTAAATAAAGAATGAAGTGGAAGAATATGATCGAAGTAATGCTGGTGCGGTGTAATTAGTAGAAAGTAGGGGATGAGTTTTAGTGCACAAGGGGCAGAAAAGGATGTGTAGGGAGGCAAGAGTAGTGGTAGTAATATAAATGGTAGTACTAGAATTATTAAAGAATGGTATCTTAGAGGTTTTGCCCATACAAGGACCTCTTCCTATGGTGACCATAGGCCTTCTGTGTTTTGAGACATGCACCTTAAATGCCAACTGCATTATATATCTTCATGATATAGTGATCCTGCTGCCTCACACAGCTGTGTTATCCTCGCACATATGCTCTTATTATCCTTGCACTTGCACACCTCAGAAGTGAGGTGTTGAGCAGCACATCACAAGCTCCAGCTCCAGGGCTACACTGAGTAGTCGTGGCACTTGTCTGGTCCTGGTACCTGTATGGCCGTGGGGGCCAGACATACACATGGTCCTGAGGCCCCATACACATGGTCCTGGGGACCCAAACACACATGGATCTGGGGCTCCCAATAAACATGGTCCTGGGCCCCAACATGCATGGTTCTGGGCCCCCAACACACATGGTCCTGGGCCCCCAACACACATGGCCCTGGGCCCCCAACATACATGGCCCTGGGCCCCAACACACAAATAATGTTATAGCAGAAACAATCCCTGGAGGCAGCACAGATGAAAGGTCACACACACACAAGCTACTAAATCTCTGTGATAAACACACCCTAAGTCAGCAGATAGTGGAGCTAATAAGATTGGAAAACACAATGACCTTATCTTCACAAATAATGAGGACCTGGTAAAAGACATAACATCCAGAACAACTAATTCTGATCACAATCTAATCGAAATTCAAACTTACATGCATAGGGGTCCTGATCAGCAAAATGCACGTAGCTGCGAAGGTGTCTTCACCAAATACAACTTCAACAACAAGAACATCAACTTGGACTAGGTGAACCATGTCTTAAATGAAACATGTTGGGAAGATATCTTAAATAACATGGATCCAAACCAGTGCCTTGAAAGGATCAACTTCCTGGCACTTGAAGTGTTCAATGCATATTACCCTAAGAAAGAAGAAGAGAAGAAGTAAACTGGAGAGAGAAAGACGCTCCCTCTACAGAAGACGACGAAGAATCACTGAACTCTTCAAGAACGCTAGATTATCTGATACACAGAAAGAAGCACTGACAAGGGAAGTGGAAGGTATTGAACTTAAGTTACAGGACTCTTATAGGACCCAGGAGAGACAGGAGGAGCTAAAAGCGATTAGTGAAATTGAGAGAAATTCAAAATATTTCTTTTCATATGCCAAAAACAAGGTAAATACCACATCCAGTATCGGGCCCTAACTCAGACAAGACAGGACTTACATTGATGACAACAAAGAAATGAGTGAAATACTGAAATCCCAATACAACTCTGTGTTTAGCGAGCCACTAATCAATTTAACCCTTTCAGGGTCCGTCCCGTAGATCTACGGCTGGTCGGTGAGTGTCCAAACCGTAGATCTACGCCAAAATTCTAGCGCCGTCAAATTTAGCGCGAAAGCGCTCATAGGCCTACATATGAGAGAATGGGTCTGCGCGGTGGGTGTGCGCCATAAACAAAAAATCTAGGCGCCTGCATAGCATTGTGGGAACGCCGGCTCAGTCACCCTTGTTCACCATGTCTCGTCACAAGTCAGCTCTGACTCCCCGGAAAATTGGGACTCTCCTCTTCCTGTCTGATAGTTCTGACACTGATGGAAGTGGAAATGAAGACGAATTCTACGGCTTTGATGAGTTAGTGACCGAAAATAATGACCAGGATATCGATAATAGTGCAGAAAACCCCGACGATCCTCGACCTTCTACCTCTGGTGTGGGCACTCGTGACTCACGGTCGGTTGTTCCTAAACGTAAGAGAAAACTAATATTTTCCGTGGCCTGCCTCTGACTTCAGTAATGACGATGATTCTGACGTGGAATTGTGATTTTATTGGAGCTCGACGATCATTCGAGTAGTGATAGTGAGGAAACATATTCACCAGTGAAGCGTCGGTATGTGCGCCGCCGCATGCGCTCGGGTAGTGTACCCTATGCTATGCCCAGGGGACGGAGTACATCCCGTAGTACATCCCGGAGTACATCCCGTGGCCCTACACCCGTTTTAGGTAGTGATAGTGAGGATGATGTGGCTACACTTGGCATGGATGGGCCACAGACATCAGTGGATGGTGTTAGTGGGGCTGGTGGTGGTAGTGGCACCGCCATGCGTGACTCGCTGTGCCACGCGGGAACCCACGCTGCTGACTCGTCAGTTCAAGGACAAAGCGGAGCGTCACCCACCAGCCGCCACAACCACCCGTACAACCAGCCTATGATGTCCAGTATCCACCAGCAACCGTATCTGGGATTGGCAGCAAAATCCCAATTTTGTTCCCAGCCCTCACCACTTTGATGACTCGCAAAGTGGAATTCTACCTACCTGTCCCCTTGAACCACAGCCAATGAACTGGAATTCTTTGAATTATTCTTGACCAGCCATTGATGGAAACTATTGTCAGGGAAAGTAATAAGTATTTTCAGTACACCATGGCAAATACGATCTTATCACCACAGTCAAGACTACACAGGTGGAAAGAGACGACTGTTGCAGAAATGTATTTGCTTTTTGCAACAATAATGCTTATGCCTCACGTCTATAAGCATAATATATAAAAGCATACTGGTCCACAGATCGGCTAATTTGTACCCCATCTTCAGTGAAATAATACCAGTGAACAGGTTTATCTTACTCTTACGTATGTTGCACTTCTCTGACAAAACCAGGCCTGACAGAAGGACAGGTTATACAAGATTAGAAATGTTTTCATGTATCTCAAACAAAAGTTCAGGATATACTTTTATCCATTCAAGAATCTTGTAATTGACGAGTCTTTGATTTTGTTCAAAGGTAGACTGTCATTCAAGCAGTATATACCGAGCAAGAGGAACCGCTTTGGTATAAAATTGTTTGTACTCTGTGATTGTGACAGTGGCCTGGTGTTGGATATTGTTGTATACAACGGGTAGTAAAACATTGAAAGATACCAAGATGTTATTGGGTATATCAGGTGACGTAGTGAGAAACATGATGGCACCTTATCTTGGTAAGGGCCATACATTATATACCGATAACTGGTACACAAGCCCATTACTCAGTGATTTCATGCGAGTGAACAAGACAGATGTGTGTGGCACAGTGCGTTCTAATCGTAAACATATGCCCAGGCTCAACGCAGGTGTTCGTGGTGATGACGTGCAGGTGTTTACTGCCAATGACATCATGGCATTACGGTGGCATGACAAACGAGATGTCACATGTTGACAACCATTCACCGTAATGAATGCAAGACAGTGGCAAAGTTGATCGAGTGACTAATGAACGTATTCGAAAACCAGTGACAGTGATTGATTATACACAAAACATGCGCTTGGTTGACAAGTGTGACATGCAGATTGGTTTTGTTGACTGTGTTCGTAAGAGTTACAAGTGGTACATGAAACTTTTCTTCCATCTCATGGACATTTCAATGCTGAATGCATATAATATGTACCAAATAAAGACTGGTAACAGAACCACCGTATGGTGAATTTTGTTTGTCTGTTGTCAGACAACTCATAATGAAGTACCAGGTAACAACACCTGCAATACAACATGGTCCTCGAATTCATCACAATATACCCAAGGCGTTTGAGAAAAGAAGGTGATCATTTCATAATACAGCTTCCTATCAACTCAAAAAGAAATTTGCTCAGAAGGATGCATTGTCTGTGGCACAAACAAAACGACGGCAACAAAGACGCAAGACACTCGGTTTATGTGTGAGGAATGTAAGGTGCCTCTGTGCATGGTGCCTTGTTTCAAGGAGTTCCACAAGCTCCAGCAGTTCTAAAACCATGTCCAGTGATTGTAAATATGTAAATATATGATAGAACATTAGTATTATACAATATTTGTGCATGTTTATTGTAATAACAAACAGTGTAAACAATAATATGATAATAACTTTAGTGCGGTTATTGTGTTCAATACAGTGAGTTTATATATATAAATTATATACAGTATTGGTCTCTCAGGCCCCAAATGTTAGTAGGAATAGAAAAAAATTGGAAAAGAAAAGAAAAACAACTAAAACAACAAAATAATATAATACGCGTATGTGGAATTCGTCGATGTTGCCGCCACCACATCATTTTCTACAAACTTCTTGGCACTGTATCTCGGTAAGTACTGATCAGATTCTAATTTTTTTTGTTTTATTACCTTCACAAAAATATGCTCTTTAACCCTTTGACTGTCGCGGCCGTATATATACGTTTGCGAGGTACCGTGTTTGACGTATATATACTCATAAATTCTAGCGGCTTCAAATCAGGCAGGAGAAAGCTAGTAGGCCCACATGTGAGAGAATGGGTCTGTGTGGTCAGTGTGCACCACATAAAAAAAATCCTGGAGCACGCAGTGCATAATGAGAAAAAAAAAAACTCCGACCGTTTTTTTTAATTAAAAATGCCGACTTTGTGGTCTATTTTCGTTAGTATTTGTGGTTGTATTCTCGTTTTTCCTTGGTCTCATTTGATAGAATGGAAACTATATTATAGAAATGGAGGTGATTTTGATTAATTTTACTATAAAAAGAACCTGGAAATGGAGCACAAAGTACAGGAAATGTTTGATTTGTGCCGATGTTCAAAAGTGAACAAATGATGTCATTGTCCAATAAATGTCCAAATAGCCATTCTAATACGCAGTCATGAATGGGTTGATGTAATTTTTACAATTATTACAGTATTGCAGTAGTCTGCATAACAGTAAATCTTCTATTTTTTGTTTGAATAAAATTTTCAAAATAAAAAGCAAGAGTAATATCACAGGGACCTGGAGACATGACTGATGAACAAAGAAAATGTTATTTTAGAGCCAGGAATGTCTGCATTGTTCATTCTGGACCTTATTTTGAAATTGTCGTATTTTTTAATTTTCGTGAAATTTGCCAAATTGCAAATTTCTGACCATGTTATTGGGTAGTTGAAATCGGTAAATGGGCAGTTTCTTGTACTCAATCGATAGAAAAAATAGAGTTCTGAAGAAATAGTTATGAGTTTGGTTGACTGGAATAACGGAATTAGCCGAAAATAGGGCTCAAAGTGGGCGAAATTGCCGATTTTTAAATATCGCCGAAGTCGCTAACTTCGCGAGAGCGTAATTCCGTCAGTTTTCCATCAAATTTCGTTTTTTTGGTGTCTTTACAATCGGGAAAAGATTCTCTATCATTTCATAAGAAAAAATAATTTTTTTTTTTTCGAATATTTTGCGACACCAGAAGCAACTTCAGGATTTGGCCCTTCGACAGTCAAAGGGTTAATTCTGTAAGAAAAAATAATTTTTTTTTTTTTCAAAATTTCTTGGACACTGGTGCGTGACTTCAGATTTTGGCCTTGGACCCTGAAAGGGTTAAAGACTAACATTCCAAATGATTTTTTCATGACAGCCTCAAAACTCTAACAATGTAGGCCAGATTTCCGACATTACCCTAACTCCGATAGACTTTGAGAAAGCAAGTGACAACATGTCCATGCACTCAACCCCAGGCCCAGACTCATGGAATTCTGTGTTCATTAAAAACTGCAAGAAACCCCTTTCACATGCCCTAAGTATACTATGGAGAAGGAGCTTAGACATGAGTAAAATTACACAGTCATTAAAAATAATGGATATAGCCCCACTCCATAAAGGTGGCAACAAAGCATTAGCTAAGAACTATAGACCAATAGATCTAATGTCCCACATCATAAAAATCTTTGAAAAAGTGCTCAGAAGCACAACTGCAAACCACTTGGATTCCCAAAAACCACACAATCCAGGGCAACATGGGTTCAGAGCAGGTCACTCCTACCTCTTGCAACTACTGGATCACTATGATATGGTCTTGGATGCACTGGAATAAAAACAAAATGAAGATGTAATATACACAGACTTTGCAAAAGCCTTTGACAACTGTGATCATGGCGTAATAGTGCACAAAATACATGCTAAAGGAATAACTGGTAAAATGCAGAATGGATCTTCAACTTTCTAAATAATCGAACACAAAGAGTAGTGGTCAACAGAATCTAATCAGAAGATGCCATAGTGAAAAGCTCTGTTCGACAAGGCACAGTATTCACCCCCATCCTGTTCCTCATCCTCATACCAGACATAGACAGAGATGTAATCCACAGCACCGTGTCATCCTTTGCAGATAAACTAGGATCTGCATGAGGACATGGTTACATTGAGGACATGGTTAATCTCCAAGAAGATATAAATCAAGTTTTCCAATGGGCAACAGAAAGCAATATGATGTTCAATGAAGACAAATTCCAACTACTCTGTTATGGAAAACTGGAGGAGATAATAACTAGAACTGAGTATACTACAAACTCTGATCATACAATGGAGCAGAAAAATAACGTGAGGGACCTGGGAGTGGTAATATCAGAGGATCTCACTTTCAAGGATCACAACAGTGCCACGATCACAACTGCACTTCTAGCAAGACAATTAAATGATTGATGGAGGATGTGTTTTCTTTCTCTGGGTTACCCTACCTTGGTGGGAAATAACTGGTGTGTTATAATCAGCTCTTGCAGGAGTCAAATATGAAAGTAGTGTTTTAACCCCAAATACATCTCCTACACAACTACTGGATTAAGGAGTGATTAAGACATTTATGTGCAATACACAGGGTTTCTCGCAGCAATGGATGACAACTCAAAACACTGGAGTGCTAGAATTTTAGCATAAATTTAACACTGCAGATGCAATAACCATATAAAGTTTAATAGAATCAAGTGCCCCATGAATATTTTTTTTAGCAACGTGTACCATACTCTTGTTTCTCTACATCAGAAATAAAGGGAAGAATTTTCTTTACATAACTTTTTGTAGCTTCATATACAGTCACACTGATGTTATTGGGTTATCCTAGGTTATATTCATATAATGTACCAGAAAAATGACCAGATGGATAATGAGAACGTTTAAAACAAGAGATGCCAAGCCAATGATAATTCTTTTCCAATCACTTGTTCTCTCTAGGCTGGAATATTGTTGTACATTAACATCTCCATTCAAAGCAGGTGATTGCAGATCTAGAGTGTACAGAGATCCTGTACTGCACGTATAAGTTCTGTCAAGCATCTTAACTACTGGGAACGCTTGGAAGCACTTGACTTGTACCCCTTTGGGAAACGCAGGAGAGAGAGATATATCATAATCTACACTTGGAAAATCCTATATGGAATGGTCCCAAATCTGCACACACAAATCACTCCCTACAAAACTAAAAGACTGGGCAGGTGATGCAAAATGCCCCCATGAAAAGTAGGGGCACCACTGGTACACTAAGAGAAAATACCTTACGTGTCCAGGGCCCAAGACTGCTCAACAGCCTCCCACCATGCATAAGAGGAACTACAAATAGACCTTTGGCTCAAGAGGGAGCTGGACAGATATTTAAAGTCGGTGCCAGATCAGCCAGGCTGTGGTTCATACATTGGACTACATGCAGCCACCAGTAACAGCCTGGTTGATCAGGCCCTGATCCACCAGGCAGCCTGGTTGTGGACTGGGCTGCAGGGGCATTGATCCCCTGAATACCCTCCAGGAGGCTGGTAGGTAGACACTTGGTCCTGAGACCCCCGACACACATGGTCCTGGGGGCCCCCCTGACACACACATGGTCCTGGGGGCCCCCCTGACACACACATGGTCCTGGAAGTTCCCCGACACATATGGTCATAGGGCCCCTGACAGTTTTGGGGCCATGACACACAATCCTAGGGACCAGAGCAGTTACTTTCCAACCTCTTGCTCAGGCTTTCCCTCTAAGGGAAATCATACCCTGGCAACTGCACTGTCATGAGGGCCCCTAACACATACAGGGTCCTGGAGCCATGACGCATGATCCTGGGGGCCAGAGCAGTGCCTTTTCCTCCTATCTGCTCTTTCTCTCACTCCAGGGGTCTCGTGCCCTGGCACTTGCATGTTCCTGAGGGCCCTAACACACACATGGTCCTCGGGGGCCACAGCGGTTACTTTCCTACATCCTGCCCTGGCCTTCCTCTAGGGCCCTCGTGCCCTGGCGCACACACGGTCCTGGGGGCCCAGAGACACACGCACACACGGTTCTAGGGGCCCGGAGACACACGCACACACGGTCCCGGGGCCCCCAGGCACATGGTCCCGGGGGCCACACCACCCTGGCCCTCACCCACAGTAATAACACTCATTTTAGCTTTTCATCTTGCAGTAATACCAGCAGTGGATGGGGGGTTACAGGCCACTTGTTTACCACTTGCGTGGGCCACTCTTGGGGCCACACCCGGGCCACTGTGAGCTAGTGAGGGGCCAGTGGTGGCCCTGGGAGTAAGATGGGGCCAGGCTGGTGGTGACACTGGGTATGTTAAGGGCCAGGCCCGGGAGCTACACTCACACCAGTCACTGAAGCGGTAGACAAGCCATACCTGAGAAGATGGGAAGACCTCCCTCCCTCCACCCCTCCATCCCTTCCTCCATCCCTTCCTCCACCCCTCCAACAACCCCACCACCGTCCCTCCCAACCCACCATCAGTGAAGCTCGCACTGCGCACACTATTTACACTATCACGCTCCTCTATCACTGGCTCCTCCATATCACTCCTCCATCACTGGCTCCTCCATCACGCTCTTCCATCACTGACTCCTCTATCATGCTCCTCCATCACTGGCTCCTCCATCACGCTCTTCCATCACTGACTCCTCTATCATGCTCCTCCATCACTGGCTCCTCCATCACGCTCTTCCATCACTGACTCCTCTATCATGCTCCTCCATCACTGGCTCCTCCATCACGCTCTTCCATCACTGACTCCTCTATCATGCTCCTCCATCACTGGCTCCTCCATCACGCTCTTCCATCACTGACTCCCTCTATCATGCCTCCTCCATCACTGGCTCCTCTATCATGCTCCTCCATCACTGGCTCCTCTATCATGTTCCTCCATCACTGGCTCCTCCATCACGCTCTTCCATCACTGACTCCTCTATCATGCTCCTCCATCACTGGCTCCTCCATCACGCTCTTCCATCACTGACTCCTCTATCATGCTCCTCCATCACTGGCTCCTCCATCACGCTCTTCCATCACTGACTCCTCTATTATGCTCCTCCATCAACTGGCTCCTCTATCATGCTCCTCCATCACTGGCTCCTCTATCATGCTCCTCCATCACTGGCTCTATCATGCTCCTCCATCACTGGCTCCTCTATCATGCTCCTCCATCACTGGCTCCTCTATCATGCTCCCATCACTGGCTCCTCTATCATGCTCCTCCATCACTGGCTCCTCTATCATGCTCCTCCATCCACTGGCTCCTCTATCATGCTCCTCCATCACTGGCTCCTCTATCATGCTCCTCCATCACTGGCTCCTCTATCATGTTCCTCCATCACTGACTCCTCCATCACGCTCTTCCAACACTGACTCCTCTATCATGCTCCTCCATCACTGGCTCCTCTATCATGCTCCTCCATCACTGGCTCCTCTATCATGCTCCTCCATCACTGGCTCCTCTGTCATGCTCCTCCATCACTGGCTCCTCTATCATTGGCTCATGTATCATGCTCCTCCACCATTGGCACCTCCATCACTGGCTCGTCTATCATGCTCCTGCATTACTGGCTCCTTTAAAATTCTCCTCTATAAGTGGCTCCTCTGTCATGCTCCTCCATCACTGGCTCATCTATTTATTTATTTATTTCATTAATTTATTTATTTAATGTCTTTGCAAACAGTTCATTGAGATTGTGTATATACAATAGTGGGTTGCAATGCAAAGAGAGCCTCTATTATGCCTATCCAATTCAATTGAATTCAAAGTTTATTCTCTATAAGGATTACAATGCTGAGTTTACAGAAATTTGGTTATTGTTTGGTTTACATGTAGTAAAATTGTGATTACAGAGTGTACCACTAGAACGCTTAGCATGGCTAGGCATTTCGGGCATTATGCCTAGGCATTATGGGCCACTTAACATTATTGGCTTAAAAGTCTACTTAATACTAAGGAGAAGTATATCATAGTTGTACAGTAGGAAAGTAATTATTTCATAGTTGTACAGTAGAATATTAATTATAAATGAATCAAAATTTGTATAATACAAAGATATACGTATTTATATTCTAAAATGCTTTTGTGAAAAGCAGTGATTCAATTATATTCAATTATGTTATATTCCATGCTCCACCACTGGCTCCTCTATCACGCTCCTCCATCACTGCCTGCTCTATCATGTTCCTCCATCACTGGCTGGATTAATCTAAATTAACCTCCATCGCTGATTCCTATATTATTCCTATATTATGCACCTCCATCACTGGGTGGTCTATCATGCTCCTCTGCCATGCTCCTAGATCATGCTTCTCCATGATTGGCTCCTCTATCATGCTCCTGGGTCAGTTTCCTCCACCACTGACTCATCTGTCATGCTCCTACATTACTGACTCCATTACTGGCTTCTCCATCATTACATAGATAACTCGCATACAGGAGAGAGAAGCTCATGACAACGTTTCAGTCCAGCTTGGTCCACTTACAAGTCACTCTAACACTCCAGTGTGAGGGAGACAGTATATATAAGCCAGGGGGACAAGGATGGGATAAACAAAGGCCGCAGTCAGAATGATAATAAATTCCCACTCCAGGCAGCACACTCCACCAATATTCAAAACTCTAAACTTACTCACCATACAAAACATCCATACTTATTATTGTACCTACTACATACACAAAACACTTAAATCTGATATAAACCCTCCCCTCAAACTTCTCCTTACCAACCTCAACAGAACACATGACCATAACACAAGGCACAGATCACTCTTTGATGTTCCTCGTGTCCATCTCACGCTATGTAAAAACGCAATGCACATGAGAGACCCAAAAATCTGTAATTCATTACCTGTGAATATAAAAGAAACACTGTTTATCAATTCAAGTCTCTTCTTATAAACCAATTACTCACCCACAACTAAATAAATACTGATTAACTGTATCTCATAATGTATAACCTGTGACCCTATCAAACTATGTTTTTGTAATTACATTACCTAATATAATACTCCATTCTCTTGAATGTACAGTAACTCATCTAATGACCATATGACCTGTTTCTGCACTACAAATCATTGATTTTATTCGATTATATTATACATTGTTATGCTACAAATTTGTACAACTTTAATGCTTCTTTTTTGAAATACTCATTTGTACTTCATGTTATTTGTTTACTGTAATTTTTACCACTGAATATATCATTGTTTATTTAATCTTAAGTTAATTTTAAGCCTGCCTATAATACTCTACATACAAGGGGCTTTTGGCATGTACACCCAATCACTATATTTCTTTGTATAACTATGTATCATGTCCAAATAAAAAATAAATAAATAAATAAAGAAGGAAGTGGAGAAGTAGTGATAGAAGTAATGCTGGTAGTGTAAGTAGTAGAAAGTAGGGGATTAGTTTTAGTGGCACAAGGGGCAGGAAAAGGAGTGAGGGGAGGCAAGAGTAGTGGTAGTAATATAAATGGTAGTACTAGTAGTAGTAAAGAAGTGGTAGTCGTAGAGGTGTTGCCCATACAAGGACCTGCCTTCTATGGACCAGTAGGCCTTCTGCAGTGTTCCTCCATTCTTATGTTCTCCCTATTGTTGGTGTGCGCCCTCCACTTATGGCTCCGCTGTGTAGATAGAAGGTATCTTTGCATTTCCCCCCGATGACTCTAGTTTCTTGCAAAACTA
>NC_069399.1:50441815-50483325 GCF_026875155.1 Cherax quadricarinatus | reverse complement strand
GCAGTCCCCTGGGGGGGGGGCCTATAGGGGTTACTGTGGTGTGGGGGGGGGGGCAGGGGGCCCTATGGGGGTTACAGTGGGGGTGGGGGTTGTGGTGGGGGGATGGGTGGGGTTTACAGTGTGTGGGTTACTGTGGTTTATGTGGGAGTGGGGTTTGTGGTGAGTGGGATGGGGGAAGAGGGTACAGTGGGGGGTTTTTGGTTAGGTTTTTTGATTGCATTGGGGTTGCCGGGGAGGGTTCCCCTTCTGTGGGGGGTACGGGGAAAAGGTTGTTTTTGTTTTCCCCTGGGTTGGTTTCTCCTGCTCCCTCCTTCCTTGCCTTTTTTTTCCCCTTGTGACGTTGCCCCCTCTCTTTCAGTTCACCTTTTTTTGTGTTCTCCCCCGGTCGAGGCATGCTCGGTCTCAATTTGTTCCTTAGATGCGCTTTCTCTGCGGATTGGTTTCGAGCGACTCTCCCTTGAAATCATTTTAAAACTGGATGCTTTTTGCCCTCGCAAACCCCCAAATTCCCCGAAAATTTGTCAGTTTTGGGTCGTGTGGCCCTCTCTGTTGCTTTCATGTTCTTTCAATTGTTTTTTTCCCCCTGTTTCTTGCTTCCTAATTTTCCCTTCTTTTATGGACCCCATAGACAAAAACTGTTTTTCTCCCGTTCGTCCTCCCTCTGTATTCCCTGAGCCCCTCTGAGTCGATTTAGTTCTTCCCGTTGATGCGCTTTTCCCTCTGTCTTTCCCTCCCCGTGCCCCTGTGTTTAGCTGTTCCTGGAAAGAGCTGCCCTTTAGAGGCTCTGCATATAGCTTAGCTCCTTCATTGTTTTTGGTCCCTTCATTTGTTCCTGCGTTCTCCTGTTTTTTCCCCCGGGCCCCACTTGATTCGTAGGTCTTGCATGTTTGTTGTTGTGTGTTTTGTGTATCCCAATTGTGGTTGCAAGGGTCGAGATCGCTCTGGCCCTGCCTCTTACAAACCGCTCTGGGTCCCCCCTCTCCCTGCTCCTGATTTTTAAAATTGCTTGTCTTAAAAAATATGTAGGGTTTCCCTCTTCATAATAATTGCCAGACTTTTCCATTCCCCCAACAACTCTGTGGCTGAAAAATTGTTTCCAAACCCCTTTGACTCATTGAGTCTTCAACTTAAATTGTGACCCCTTGTTTCTGTGTCTAAACTCTGGAACACTATCTCTGTCTACTTTATAGTCATGAGATTTTTATGTTGTTATCATGTCCCCCCTGACTCTCCTGTCCTCCGTGTCGTCAGGCCATTTCCCTTAATTTCTTCGTAGGACTTTTCCCTAGCTCTGGAAACCGCCTTGTTGAAACCCTTTGATTCTTAATTTTTTGACGGCTTGACAAAGTGTTGGTTCAAATGGTGTTGCATACCCCAGTAGGGCTTGCGTACACGTGTATAATTTTTTAAAGATTCCTTATGAGTATCGGAACGCTATTCTCAGGTTTACCCGGCGCCCATATGCCGCAGCGTGTGTGACTCACCCATTTGTACTCACCTATTTGTGGTTGCAGGGGTCGAGTCCTAGCCTGGCCCGCCCCTTCACCCGGGTTTTACTAGGCCCTTCCCCTTTCCCCCCTCCTTTAGCTTTATCAAACCCCGTCTTAAAAATGTGTATGGTTCCTGCCTCCATACGTCATTTTCTAGGGCTATTCACTGCCTTAAACTTATGACTGAAAAAAATACTTCCCACTATCTCTCTGATTTTTGTCTTCAACTTCCAATTTGGCCCCTTGTTTCTGTGTCCCTCCCCCGGAACATCTGTCTTTTTCCCCTTGTCTTTCCAGCGTATTTTTTAGTCTTTCAGTCTCCCCCGACCTCCCGTCCTCCCGTTCGTAGGCGATTTCCCCTTTAAACTTTTTTCATAGGACATTCCCCCTTGCTCTGGAACTAAATTGTGCAAACCTTTTTATTTCTCTTTTTCTTGAGGTTTATCAAGTGCGGGTTCCAAACAGGTGCGTACTCCAGTATGGGCTGAAACCGGGTACGTGTCTTGAATGTTCTTTAAGGTATCGGAATGCTGTTCTCAGGTTTGCCAGGGCCCCTATGCTGCGCAGTTATTGATTGATGTGTGCTTCCGGAGAATGCTCGGTGTTTTCTCACCCCAAATCTTTCCCTTGAGTGAGGTTTGCAGTCTTTGGCCACCTGCCTTTAAATCGTCTGTGGTCTTTTGTGCCCTTCCCCTTTTCATGACTTTGCTTTTGGCAGGATTAAATTTGAGAAAACCTTTTTCTGGACCAGGTGTCAGTTTTGTCCAGGGCTCTTTGAAGTCCCCCTGGTCCTCTCAGTTTAATTTCCCCTTAACTTCACTTCTGCAAAAAGGGCACTTTGAGTCTAACCTTCCGTATGTCGTTCACATATACCCAAAAAAAGCCTGGTCCCAGGAAACGACCCCCCCGGGGACCCCCCTGTCACAGGTGCCCCCTGGGTACTCATTATACCTGATCGTTTTTGCCTCCCTTCAGGTATTCTCTGATCCATTGAGTGCCGTTCTGTTATATGCGCCTGAGCTCTGCTTCTGCACTAATTCTTGTGAGGAAATGTGCAAAGGCCCTTTTGCGTCCAAAGAAGATGAAATCAACCCCCCCTCTCTTTGTTTACTTCTTTTATTTTATAAAAACCCAAAAGGTTTTGACACAGGATTTGCCTTCCGTGAACCCGTGCTGGTTGGCATTTATACTTTTTCCCGTTCCAGGTGTCCCCCACTCTCCCCTGAAATTTCTCCTAATTTTGCATACTTACACGTCAATGCCCCAAAGGTCTTAGTTTGTGCCTCTTTTGGTGTATGTGTGTGGTTATCAGTTGTGGTTGCGGGGTCGAGTCGTGGTCCTGGCCCCGCCTCTTCACGGGCCCACTATGGGTCACTTTCCTGCACCATGGTTTTATCATACCTTGTTTAAAAAGCTAAAAGGTTCCCGCCTCCACTGGGTTTACTGGAGGGGTTTTCCGGAGGTCAAGCCCCCGCCCGGTCTGTGACCGGCCTCCGGGGGGATCGGGCCCTGATAAAACCGGCTGTTACGTTGGTGCATGAAACCAACATCCGACCCACCCGGGGTGGTCATGAACCGCTTTGGGTTGTCCAGTGCCGTTTTGAAGCTCCCAGGGGTTGTTGGTAATCCCCCTTAGTAGCTGGGGGGGCGTTGAAAAAATCTCGGGCCCCTGCATTTTTGTAGGGTTTTTAAACGTGCTAGGGGACCCCCCTCTTCATTGGGGGATGTTGCATGTCTGCCAAGTCTTTTGTTTCGTAGTGAGTGATTTGTGTGCAATTTTCGGATAGCCCCCCTCGGTTTTCCCGGTGTATATAACCGTATTCCCCCCCCAGCGTTTCCGGGAATACAGGTTCAGGAACCCTCAAGCGCTCCGTAATTGAGGTGTTTTATCTCCGTTATGCGCGCCGGGAAGGTTCTTGTACATTTTCTAGGTCAGCAATTTCACCGCCCTTAAAAGGTGTTTGGTGCAGCAAATTCCAGCCTAGTAAACAAGTGGGACCCGAAAGTGTCATCTGGGCTTTGATCCCTAGTTTTGAAGGTTGCATTATCCTCCTGTCATTTTTAGGATGCGATTGATACAATGTTATGGTCCTTTAAGGTGGATCCTCCGACTGATCACTCCCAGGTCTTTTACGGGGGTTTCGCTCTTTTTTGTGGCCGAATTTTTTTTGTACTCTGATGACGATTTAATTTCCTGTATTTGCCATATCTGAGTAATTGAAATTTCTCATCGTTTAAACTTCTTTTATTTTTCTGCAGCCCACTGAATGATTTGGGTTGATGTCCGCCTGGAGCCTTGCGTGTCTGCAATGGAAGACCGTCATGCAGATTCGGGTTTTCATCTGCAAAGGAAGACACGGTGCTGTGGGCTGACATCCTTGTTATGTCAGATTATGAGGATGAGGAACAAGATGGGAGCAAGTACTGTGCCTTGTGGAACAGAGCTTTTCACCGTAGCTGCCTCGGGATTTTACTCTGTTGACTCTACTCTCTGTGTTTGTTAGTGAGGAAATTATAGATCCATCGACCGACTTTTCCCGTTATTCCTTTAGCACGGGATTTTGTGCGCTATTACGCCATGGTCACACTTGTCGAAGGCTTTTGCAAAGTCTGTATATATTAATCTGCATTCTTTTTGTCTTCTAGTGCATCTAGGACCTTGTCGTAGTGATCCAATAGTTGAGACAGAGAGGAGCGACCTGTTCTACCCCTGTTCCCCGGGGTTGTGAAAATGAGGGGTTTCTGATGGGTGGTGATCTGTTTTGGCCCTTTCAAAATTTTTTTGATATGGGATGTTAGTGCTATGGGTCTGTAGTTTTTTTGCTGTTGCTTTATGCCCCCTTTGGGGGGTGGGGTATGTCTTTTGTTTTTAGTAATGGGGGGACGACCCCCGTGTCCATGTCCCTCTCCATGGGATGGAAAAAATTCGTGATGGGGCTTCTTGCAGTTTTGATGAAACGGGTTCATGGTCTGGCCGGGGGCAGAGTGCTTGGGATGTCATTTATGCCTGTTCAAAGTCATTTGGGTCAGGATAACATCAAAAGGGCTTGTTTTAAACCCAAAATTCTGGGGTCTCTCATCGCTTCCCAAACTGTTCCACTTCCTGACACTCTGTGAAGAAAAAATTTTTCTAACACCCCTGTGTTTCTCTGTGTCCTCAACTTCCAAACTGTTCCCCTTGTTGCTGTGTCCCACTCTGGAACATCCTGTTTTGTTCACCTTTCAATTCTTTCACTATTTTTATGTCGTTATCATGTTGTCCCCCTATCTTCCTCTCCCCAGTGTCGTCAAATGATTTCCCTTAACCTTTCTTGTGGGACATCCCCCTTAGCTTGGGAAGTCTTTTGCAATACCTTTGCACTTTCTAAAGTTTCGTTATGTGCTTGGTGGTGGGGGTTTCCCAAACTGGTGCCCCCAATCCATTGGCCAAACTTACACGGTTTTTACGGGTCCTAAAACGATTCCTTATTGTGGGGGAATGCTTTTTCTTAGGTTTGCTAGGCCCCCTATGCTGCAGCGTTATTTGGTTGTGTGCGCTTCAGTGGCCGGTGTTATACTCACCCGTCTTTTTCCTTGAGGGGTTTGTGTTTTGGCCCAGACTGTACTCGTCGCGGTTTTTCCCCTTCCCCCAATTTTTCTTATTTGCCGGGGGGGTTTTGAACTCCAGGAGTCAATTGCTAAACCAGGTCTGCGGTTTGGTCTAGCAATTGGGTGTGTGTGTGTGTGTGTGTATCACCTAATTGTACTCCAAATTGGGGTTGCGGGGGGTCGGACTCGTCCGGGCCCCGCCTCTTCAGATCGCTCTGGGTCCTCTCTCTCTGTTTCCCTGAGCTTTGTATACCTCTTTTTAAAAACTTTTTGGGTTTCCCTGCCTCCACTATTCACCTGCAGGCTATTCCATTGTGACAACTCTATGAAAAGAATACTTCCTAACTCCGGGGGACTCGTTGAGTTTCAGCTTCCAGTTGTGACCCTTGTCCCTGTGTCCCCTTCTGGAACATCCTTCTTGTCCCCTTGTCTTTTCCCCCGCGTTTTTGTATTCGTTATTTTTCCCCCCTGACCCTTTGTCCCCCCGTGTCGTCATTCCGATTTCCCTTAACCTTTCCTGTACGACTTTCCCCTTGAGCTTGGGAACCCTTTTTAAAAACCTTTGTACTTTTCTAACTTCCCTGAGTGCTTGACCAGGGTGGGTTCCAGATGGTTTTGATACTGTATGGGGATAACATACACGGGGTGTACGGTTCTTGAACGATTCTTTTAAGGTATCGGAAATGCTTTCTCGGGTTTTGCCAGGCCCCCGTAGGCTGCGCGGTTATTTGGTTGATTTGTGCCTCGGTGATGTGCTCGGTGTTATGGGTCACCCCAAGGTTTTTTCCCCTGAGTGAGGTCTGTGTTTTTGTCCCCCTCCCTATATTTCTGCGGTCTTCTTTGCCCCCTCCCCAACTTCATGACTTTGCATTTGGCTGGGTTGAATGAGAAGCAGTTATGGCCACATGTCCAGCCTGTCCGGTCTCTTTGCGTCCTGCCCCTCCCCATCCCATTTATTTTTCATCAATTCACATATCTGGAACAGGGAACTTCGAGTTTATTCCTTTCCCTCATGTCGTTCACACATTATCAAAAAAAAAGCATGGGCCTAGAATGACCCCTGTGGGACCCCCCTTTGTAAAAGGGCCCCACTGTGATACCTCTTCATGTACCAGATCGTTGCTGCCCCCCTGTCAGGGATTCCCTTATCCCTTGCATGCCTCCCTTTTACATGGCCTGATCCCCCAGCTTCTGCACTAATCTTTGTGGGAACTTGGGAGGGACCTACCACCCCTCTCTCGGTCTTATTTGTTACCCTTTTATAAAACTCCCGGAGGGGTTTTTATAAAAGTTTGCCCTTTCCCTGAACCCATGCTGGTTTTCTTTTTTAAACTTTTTCCTTTTTAGGTGTTCGACCACCTTCCTTATAATCTCCTCCAGACTTTGCACAAAACATGTCGACAGGTTGCAATGCTCGTTTCTGTTTCCTTTTTAAATTGGGGACTAATTAACGTCTTCATTTCTCAGGAGTTTCCCAGTTTCAAGGGTGTGTTGAAATTGTGGTTAGAGGCACGCACAGCTTGCCCTTCTCTAAGGACCCCCTGGGGAGAGTCCGGGCCCCATCGCCCTTTTAGGGGGTCGGTCACTTAAGAGCTTCTTCACCCCCTCCTCAGTTTTTCGTATGTCATCCAACACTTGTTTGGGATATTCCCCCTTTTATGTTCTTTCTGTGCGTCTTCCCAGCCCCCCTGTTTACTGTAAAAAAATTTCCTTTAAAACTCTGTTCAGTCCTCACATACCTCCTGATCATTTCTTGTGAGTTCTCCAAACCCTTTGCCTTAATTGTCACCCGGTTTTTTGACTGTTGTCTTCCCCCTGATGTGGCTTAAAAATAGTTTTGGGGCGTCTGATTCTCGTGCTGTCATTTTCATACGCGCGGGCCTCCCTCTTACTGTGCGTACTCATTTGAAATTTCCCTTTTTTTTGTTGTTTTTGCCTTCTGTACTTTTTCCTTCCTATTGCACTTTGTTTTTTCCTCCTTTCACCGTCGGGTAAACCAGGGGTCGTTCTGGTCTTCCCTTGTTATGTTGCCCCTTGGGGGAAAAAACCTTTTCCCCTGCCCCCCTTTCATTTTGTTGTTCCCATATTCCACCTTTCATTTATGGCTTTCCTGCCAGTTCTCTTTTCCCAGGGAAACCTCCCGGAGGGGGGAAGTTCTTAAAACCCTTGTATTTTCTCTTTTTTTATGGGCAGGTTTTTTTCCCTTTCCCAACTCCTGTTATTCTCTCATTGCAGCATACTATGTATTAAAGCACGGAAAACCCAGTGGTGCTAGCCCCTTTGGGGACTCTCATACTTGATTTCCTAAATTTGTCTGAGCTGCCCGGGGTTAAACCCAAAAGGGGCCAATCTTGCTGGTTCACCCCTCCCCTCTCACTCGGGGTAGTGCCCTTTAAAACATTTTTGGTGCATGGGGTTTTTCCCAGCACCAGGGCCCCAACACCCTGGCTCTCCTGTTTGGGGCCCCCATGTGGCTCCGGTTTTTCCCCTTTAAATTCTCCCTGTGGTTGAAATCCCCCTAAACACCCAACTTTGCCTGCTGGGTAAAAGGCCTTTTTGGGGCCCCCCTCAGCAAGTGTGTCCCCCCCTTTTGCTCTGTTGCTTTTTTAAATTCCTTTTTTGGGGCCTCCTGCAGTTCTGTGGTGGTTTTTTAACATCACGGGAAATGCCCCTTTTGTGTTCCCCAGACTGAAGTTTTCCCTGCTATGTAGTCTCTTTCTCCCGTCCTTCTATCCCTTGCATTTTCCAAATTTTCCCATTGTTTTTTTACGAGCAAAAGCAACCCCACCCCCCCCTCTGCCCCTTCTATCTTTCCCATGATTGGTACCCTGGTGGGAAGATTGCATCTGTTATTGTCTCCTTTGAGTTTTGTTTCGGGTAACTGCATGATGTCTGATGTGTGTGTGTGTGTTTTGTGTGTGTGTATGTGTGTGTGTTTTTTTTGTGTGTGTTTTGTGTGTGTGGTGTGTGTGTGTTGGTGCTTGTGTTTTGCGTATATTTTTGTACGTCGTGGGGGCCAATGTGTCTTTGTTTGTGCGTCCCTTTGTCTGTTTGTGTTTTTGGGTGCCCCGTCTCGTTTTGGTGTGTGTGAGGGCTCGTGTGGGTTTTATGACCGACTTAAAAATTTGTATTTATAAATCTTTACAATTGGGGACCAGTTGTGGAGGGTGCCCATTTGGTTCATTACTTTTTTAATTTGTTCATGTTTGAACCTTATAGGAGGTAGAGGGTTTCCCATTACGTTTGTAATTTGGTCAGGGATTGTGCCCAAAATTCCCTGGAGTTCATTACCTTTGAAGTGTTCAGCTTCAAAAAATTTGGAGCCCCGCCCCCCGGGGGAACAATTTTGTCCCTTGTAATTTTTGGGACTACCGTCCACGGGAGGGAGAAATGGGCTGCATAATAAGATTTTAAAAACTAACTCTTGGGGGGAAGTTGGTAAAAAAAGTAGTGAAATGTATTTGAAACGTGCACAGGTTTGGGAAAAAAACTAAAAAAGAAAAGTATGTACGAGCGAGGGAAAGATGTACATCAATGAAGAAAAGGTGTTAAATTTGATAAAAAGGGGCAAGTTTTTAAGAACTTGAGAAATAGTTCCCAAGAAGAAACTGGGTTTCATCGGGGGGAAAAATGCAAAGATCCCCTTCTTTTTCTACACAGCGGACCCATAAGTGGAGGGCGCAACCAAAATAGGGGAACATAAGTTGGAGGAACACGGGCAAAAGGGCTACGGTCCATAGAAGGAGGTCTTTTTGGGGGGAACCCTCAAACGACTACCACTTCTTTATACTATAGTACTAATTTATTTTTATACCACTATTTTGGGCCCCCCCTCACCCCTTTTCCTGCCCCTTGTGAAACTAAAACTAACCCCCTACTTTCTATATTACACTCCAGCTTTATTCTATCACTACTTCTCCACTTCCTTCTTTTTAATTTTTTTTTTTGGAATATCATAGTTATACAAAAAAAATATAGTGATTGGGTGTACATCCCAAAAGCCCCTTGTTTTAGGTATTATAGGCAGGTTTAAATTTAATTTAAAAGATTAAATAAACAATGATATTTTGTGGAAAAAAATTACAGAAAACAAATAAATGAATTAAAAAATGAGTATTTCAAAAAAGGCTTTAAAATTTGTAAAAATTTTTGCTTTCAATGTAAAATTTAATCGAATAAAATCAATGATTTGTAGTGGCAGAAAACAGGGTCATATGGTTTTAGAGGGTTTTACTGTACATTAAAGGAAAAGGGAGAATTATTTAGGTAATGTAATTTTCAAAAACATAGTTTTATGGGGTTTCCCGGTTTTAAAATTATGAGTACAGTTAATCGTTTTTTATTTTTTTGTGGGTGAAATAATTTGGGTTTTAAAAAAAGAGACCCTTTAATTGTAAAAGAGTTTTTTTAAAATTCACAGGGGAAAAAAATTAAGATTTTTGGGTTTCTCATGTCATTGCGTTTTTTCCTAGCGTGGGTGGACCCCCAGGGAAAAATCAAAAAAGTGATCTGTTTCCTTGTGTTATGGTCATTTTTTTGTTGAGGTTGGTAAGGAGAAGGGTTTGGGGGGGAGGGTTTTATCAGATTTAAGTTTTTGTGTATTAGTAGGTACAATAATAAAATATGGATGTTTTTTATGGTGGTTAAAATTTAGGTTTTTTAATATTTGGGGGAGGGGCTGCCCGGGGTGGGAATTTTTTTAAACATTCTGCTGCGGCCTTTTGTTTATCCAACCTTGTCCCCCTGGGGTTTTATTTACTGTCTCCCCCACCCCTGGAGGTTAGAGTGACTTGTTTAAATGGAACCCAAACCCGGACTGAAACGTTGTCTTTAGCTTCTCTCTCTGTATGCGAGTTAATTTTGTAATGATGGGGAAGCCAGTAATGGGAGTCAGTAATGTAGGAGCCTGACAGATGAGTCAGTGGTGGAGGAAACTGACCAGGAGCATGTAGAGGAGCCAATCATGGAGAAGCATGATCTAGGAGCATGGCAGAGGAGCATGATAGACCACCCAGTGATGGAGGTGCATAATATAGGAATAATATAGGAATCAGCGATGGAGGTTAATTTAGATTAATCCAGCCAGTGATGGAGGAACATGATAGAGCAGGCAGTGATGGAGGAGCGTGATAGAGGAGCCAGTGGTGGAGCATGGAATATAACATAATTGAATATAATTGAATCACTGCTTTCACAAAAGCATTTTAGAATATAAATACGTATATCTTTGTATTATACAAATTTTGATTCATTTATAATTAATATTCTACTGTACAACTATGAAATAATTACTTTCCTACTGTACAACTATGATATACTTCTCCTTAGTATTAAGTAGACTGTAAGCCAATAATGTTAAGTTGGCCCTATAATGCCTAGGCATAATCCCCGAAATGCCTAGCCATGCTAAGCGTTCTAGTGGTACACTCTGTAATCACAATTTTACTACATGTAAACAAACAATAACCAAATTTCTGTAAACTCAGCTTTTGTAATCCTTATAGAGAATAAATTTGAATTCAATTGAATTGGATAGGCATAATAGAGGCTCTCTTTGCATTGCAACCCACTATTGTATATACACAATCTCAATGAACTGTTTGCAAAGACATTAAATAAATAATTAATGAAATAAATAAATTAAATAGATGAGCCAGTGATGGAGGAGCATGACAGAGGAGCCACTTATAGAGGAGAATTTAAAGGAGCCAGTAATGCAGGAGCATGATAGACGAGCCAGTGATGGAGGTGCCAATGGTGGAGGAGCATGATACATGAGCCAATGATAGAGGAGCCAGTGATGGAGGAGCATGACAGAGGAGCCAGTGATGGAGAGAGCATGATAGAGGAGCCAGTGATGGAGGAGCATGATAGAGGAGCCAGTGATGGAGGAGCATGATAGAGGAGTCAGTGTTTGGGAAAAGCGTGATGGAGGAGTCAGTGATGGAGGAACATGATAGAGGAGCCAGTGATGGAGGAGCATGATAGAGGAGCCAGTGATGGAGGAGCATGATAGAGGAGCCAGTGATGGAGGGAGCAATGAAAAGAGGAGCCCGTGATGGAGGAGCATGATAGAGGAGCCAGTGATGGAGGAGCATGATAGAGGAGCAGTGATGGAGGAGCATGATAGAGGAGCCAGTGATGGAGGAGCATGATAGAGCCAGTGATGGAGGAGCATGATAGAGGAGCCAGTGATGGAGGAGCATGATAGAGGAGCCAGTGATGGAGGAGCATAATAGAGGAGTCAGTGATGGAAGAGCGTGATGGAGGAGCCAGTGATGGAGGAGCATGATAGAGGAGTCAGTGATGGAAAGAGCGTGATGGAGGAGCCAGTGATGGAGGAGCATGATAGAGGAGTCAGTGATGGAAGAGCGTGATGGAGGGAGCCAGTGATGGAGGAACATGATAGAGGAGCCAGTGTGGAGGAGCATGATAGAGGAGCCAGTGATGGAGGAGCATGATAGAGGAGTCAGTGGATGGAAGAGCGTGATGGAGGAGCCAGTGATGGAGGAGCATGATAGAGGAGTCAGTGATGGAAGGAGCGTGATGGAGGAGCCAGTGATGGAGGAGCATGATAGAGGAGTCAGTGATGGAAGAGCGTGATGGAGGAGCCAGTGATGGAGGAGCATGATAGAGGAGCAGTGATGGAGGAGCGTGATGGAGGAGCCAGTGATGGCAGGAGGCATGATAAAGGGAGGGAGGTTCAGTGAATAGGATGAAGAGCGTGATGGAGGAGCCAGTGATGGAGGAGTGATATGGAGGAGCCAGTGATAGAGGAGCGTGATAGTGTAAATAGTGTGCGCAGGCGAGCTTCACTGATGGTGGGTTGGGAGGGACGGTGGTGGGGTTGTTGGAGGGGTGGAGGAAGGGATGGAGGAAGGGATGGAGGGGTGGAGGGAGGGGTCTTCCCTTTCTTCTCAGGTATGGCTTGTCTACCGCTTCGTGATGGTTGTGAGTGTAGCTTCCCGGGCCTGGCCCTTAACCATACCCAGTGTCACCACCAGCCTGGCCCCATCTTACCCCCAGGGCCACCACTGGCCCTCACTAGCTCACAGTGGCCCGGGTGTGGCCCCAAGAGTGGCCCACGCAAGTGGTAAACAAGTGGCCTGTAACCCCCCATCCACTGCTGGTATTACTGCAAGATGAAAAGCTAAAATGAGTGTTATTACTGTGGGTGAGGGCCAGGGTGGTGTGGCCCCCGGGACCATGTGCCTGGGGGCCCCGGGACCGTGTGGGGCGTGTGTCTCCGGGCCCCTAGAACCGTGTGTGCGTGTGTCTCTGGGCCCCAGGACCGTGTGTGCGCCAGGGCACGAGGGCCCTAGAGGAAGGCCAGGGCAGGATGTAGGAAAGTAACCGCTGTGGCCCCGAGGACCATGTGTGTGTTGGGCCCTCAGGAACAAGCAAAGTGCCAGGGCACGAGACCCTGGAGTGAGAGAAAGAGCAGATAGGAGGAAAAGGCACTGCTCTGGCCCCAGGATCATGCGTCATGGCTCCAGGACCCTGTATGTGTTAGGGGCCTCATGACAGTGCAGTTGCCAGGGTATGATTTCCCTTAGAGGGAAAGCCTGAGCAAGAGGTTGGAAAGTAACTGCTCTGGTCCCTAGGATTGGGTGTGTCATGGCCCCAAAACTGTCAGGGGCCCTATGACCATATGTGTGGGGAACTTCCAGGACCATGTGTGTGTCAGGGGGGCCCCAGGACCATGTGTGTGTCAGGGGGGCCCCAGGACCATGTGTGTCGGGGGTCTCAGGACCAAGTGTCTACCTACCAGCCTCCTGGAGGGTATTCAGGGATCAATGCCCTGCAGCCCAGTCCACAACCAGGCTGCCTGGTGGATCAGGGCCTGATCAACCAGGCTGTTACTGGTGGCTGCATGTAGTCCAATGTATGAACCACAGCCTGGCTGATCTGGCACCGACTTTAAATATCTGTCCAGCTCCCTCTTGAGCCAAAGGTCTATTTGTAGTTCCTCTTATGCATGGTGGGAGGCTGTTGAGCAGTCTTGGGCCCTGGACACGTAAGGTATTTTCTCTTAGTGTACCAGTGGTGCCCCTACTTTTCATGGGGGCATTTTGCATCACCTGCCCAGTCTTTTAGTTTTGTAGGGAGTGATTTGTGTGTGCAGATTTGGGACCATTCCATATAGGATTTTCCAAGTGTAGATTATGATATATCTCTCTCTCCTGCGTTCCAAGGAGTACAAGTCAAGTGCTTCCAAGCGTTCCCAGTAGTTAAGATGCTTGACAGAACTTATACGTGCAGTACAGGATCTCTGTACACTCTAGATCTGCAATCACCTGCTTTGAATGGAGATGTTAATGTACAACAATATTCCAGCCTAGAGAGAACAAGTGATTGGAAAAGAATTATCATTGGCTTGGCATCTCTTGTTTTAAACGTTCTCATTATCCATCTGGTCATTTTTCTGGTACATTATATGAATATAACCTAGGATAACCCAATAACATCAGTGTGACTGTATATGAAGCTACAAAAGTTATGTAAAGAAAATTCTTCCCCTTTTTTTCTGATGTAGAGAAACAAGAGTATGGTACACGTTGCTAAAAAAAATATCATGGGGCACTTGATTTTTATTAAACTTTATATGGTTATTGCATCTGCAGTGTTAAATTTATGCTAAAATTCTAGCACTCCAGTGTTTTGAGTTGTCATCCATTGCTGCGAGAAACCCTGTGTATTGCACATAAATGTCTTAATCACTCCTTAATCCAGTAGTTGTGTAGGTGTGTTTTGGGGTTAAAAACACTACTTTCTATTTGAATCCTGCACGAGCTGATTATAACACACCAGCTTATTTCCCCACCATGGTAGGGTACCCAGAGAAAGAAAACACTCCTCCATCAATCATTTAATTTGTCTTGCTAGAAGTGCAGTGTTGATCGTGGCACTGTTGTGTTCCTTGAAAGTGTGATCCTCTGATATTTACCACTCCCAGGTCCCTCACGTTATTTTTCTTGCTCCATTGTATGATCCAGAGTTGTATAGTAACTCAGTTCTTAGTTATTATCTCCTACAGTTTTCCATAACAGAGTAGGTTGGTAATTTGTCTTCTGCATGAACATCATATTGGCTTTTCTGTTGCCATTGGAAAACTTGATTTATACTTGCTTGGAGATTAACCATGTCCCTCAATGTAACCATGTCTCATGCTGATCCTAGTTTATCTGCAAAGGATGACACGGTGCTTGTGGAGTACTTCTCGTTCTATGTCTGGTATGAGGATATGAGGAACAGCCGATGGGGGGTGAATACTGTGCCTTGTCGAACAGAGCTTTTCTCTATGGCATCTTCTGATGTTAGATGCTGTGAACTAATACTCTTTGTGTTCGATTCATTTAGAAAGGTGAAGATCCATTCTTGCATTTTACCAGTTTTTCCTTTAGCATTGTTATTTTGTGCAATATTACGCCATGATCACAGTTGTCAAACGGCTTTTGCAAAGTCTGTGTATATTACATCTTCATTTTGTTTTTCATTCCAGTGCAATCCAGACTATCATAGGGATGCAGTAGTTGCAAGAGGTAGGGAGTGCACCTGCTCTGAAACCCATGTTGCCCTGGTTTGTTGGTTTTTTGGGAATCCAAGTGGTTTGCAGTTGTGCTGCTGAGCACTTTTCAAAGATTTTTTTGATGAGGGACTTAGGATCTATTGGTCTATAGTTCTTAGTAATGCTTTGTTGCCACCTTTAATGGAGTGGGGCTTATATCCATTATTTTTAATGAATGTGTAATTTTACTCATGTCTAAGCTCCTTTCCATGTATACTTACGGCATGTGGAAAAGGGGTTTCTTGCAGTTTTTATTGAACACAGGTTTTCCATGAGTCTGGGCCTGGGGTTGAGTGCTTGGACACTGTTGTCAACTTGCTTTATTCAAAGTCTATCGGAGGTTAGGGTAATGTCGGAAATCTGGGCCTACATTGTTAGAGTTTTGAGGCTGTCATGAAAAAATCATTTGGAATGTAGTCTTTAACCCTTTAGGGTCCAAGGCCAAAATTGAAGTCACGCACCAGTGTCCAAGAAATTTTGAAAAAAAAAAAAATTATTTTTTTCTTACAGAATTAACCCTTTGGACATGTCGAAGGGCCCAAATCCTGACAGTTGCTTCTGGGTCCGCATATACTCGAAAAAAAAAAATTATTTTTTCTTATGGAAATGATTAGAGAATCTTTTACCGATTGTAAAGACACCAAAAACGAAATTTGATGGAAAACTGACGGAAATTACGCTCTCGCGAAGTTTAGCGACTTCGGCCGCTATTTAAAAAAATCGGCAATTTTTCGCCACTATGAGCCTATATTTTCGCTAATTCCGTTATTTCCAGTCAACCAATTACTCATAACTATTTCTTCAGAAACTCTATTTTTTTTCTATCGATTGAGTACAAAGTAACTGCCCACTTTACGATTTCAAACTACCCTATAACTTGGTCTGAAATTTGCAATTTGGCAATATTTCACGAAAATTTAAAAAAATACGACAATTTCAAAATAAGGGGTCCAGAATGACATTGCAGACTTTCCTGGCTCTAAGAATATCATTTCTTTGTTCTTCAGTCATGTCTCCAGGTCCCTGTGATATTACTCTTGCTTTTTGTTTTGAAATTATATTCAAACAAAAAATAGAGATTTACTGTTATGAAGACTACTGCAATATCTGTAATAATGTAAAAATTACATCAACCCATTCTTGATCTGCGTATTAGGGAATGGCTATTTGGACAATTATTGGACAAAAAAAAAAAAATTGAGGACTTCATTGTTCTCTTTGTACATCGGCACAAATATCAAACCATTTTCCTTTACTTTGTGCTCCATTCCAGGTTATTTTTTATGTTAAGTTAATCTAAATCACCTTCCATTTCTATTATATAGTTTCATTCTATCAAATGAGACCAAGGGGAATACGATGAATACAACCACAAATAATATACAGAAATAGACACACAAAGTAGGTTTTTAATTAAATAATACGGTCGGAGTTTTTTGTTTTTCTAGGATGCACTGCGTTGATCCAGGATTTTTTTTTGGGGTGCACCTGACACACCACAGACCCATTCTCTCTCACTTTGGGCCTACTAGCTTTCTCCTGCCTGATTTGAAGCCCGTAGAATTTTATGCAGTATATATCGTCAAACACGGTACCTCGCAAAATTATATATACGGCCAGCGACAGTCAAAGGGTTTTAGAGATATTTTTTGAAGGTAAATAAACAAAAAAATTAGAATATGATCAGTATTACCGAGATACAGTCGCAAGAATGTTTGTAGGAAAATGATGTGGTGGCGGGAAACATCGAACGAATTCCACATACGCGTATTATATTATTTTGTTGGTTTAGTTGTTTTCTCTTTTCTTTTCCTTTTTTTTCTATTCCTACTAAACATTGGGGCCTGACGAGCTCCAATACTGTATATTAAATTTATATATATAAACTCACTGTATTGAACACACATTATACCGCACTTAAAGTTATTATCATATTATTGTTTACCACTGTTGTTTATTTACAATAAACATGCACAAATTTTGTATAATATAATAGTTTATCTATATTTACATATTTACAATCACCTGGACATGGTTTTTAGAAACTGTGGAGTTGTGGAACTCTTGAAAACAAGGCTACCATGCACAGGGGCTCCTTTACATTCCTCACACATAATCCGAGTGTCTTTGGTCTTTGTGGCCGTCGTTTTGTTTGTGCACAGTCCAATGCATTCTTCTTCTGGATAAAAAAGAGGCAAATTTCTTTTGAACAGTGTGAAGAGCTGTATTATGAAATGATCACCTCTCTTCTCAAAACGCTTGGGTATATTGTGTTGAATTCGAGGGACCATGTTGTATTGCAGGGGTTGTTACCTGGACTTCTTATGAGTCGTCTGCAACAGATAAACAAAATTTCACCCATACGGTGGTCGTTACATCTGTATTTGGTACATATTATATGCATTCAGCATTGTAATGTCCATGAGATGGCAAGAAAAGTTTCATGTACAACTTGTAACTCTTACGAACACAGTCAACAAAACCAATCTGCTTGTCAAACTTGTCAGCATAGCGCATGTTTTGTGTATAATCAATCACTGTCACTGTGTTTTCGAATCGTTCATTAGTCACTCGTTCTACTTTGCCACTGTCTTGAATTTCATTACGGTGATTTGGTTGTCAAACATGTGACATCTCGTTTGGTCATGCCACCGTAATGCCATGATGTCATTGGAAGTCAAACACCTGCCACGTCATACCACGTACACCTGCGTTGAGCTGGGCATATGTTTACGATGTGAATCGCACGGTGCCACACATCACATCTGTCTTGTTCAATCGCTGGAAATCACTGAGTATGGGCTTGTGTACCAGTTATCGGTTATATATGTATGGCTCTTACCAAGATAAGGTGCCACTTGTTTCTCAGCTACGTCACCTGTATACCCAATAACATCTGGTTTTTTCAATGTTTTACTTCCCGTGGTATTATACATCAATTATCCAATAACACCAGGCAACTGTAACTATCCACAGAGTACAAACATAATTTTATACAAGCGGTTCCTCTTGCTCGGTAGATACAGTTGAATGACAGTCTATCCTTGAACAAAATCTAATGGACTCGTCTATTTACAAGATTCTTGATTGGATAAATGTATATTCCTTAACTTTTGTTTGAGATACATGAAAACATTTCTAATCTTGTTTGAACCTGTCCACTTCTGTCAGGGCTGGTTTTGTCAGAAGAAGTGCAACATACGTAAGAGTAAGATAACCCGTTCATGGTATTATTTTCTTGAAGGATGGGGTAACAAATTAGCCGATCTGTGGACCAGTATGCTTTTATTATGCTTTATAGACGTGAGCAGAAGGCATTATTGTTCGCAAAAAAAGCAAATACCATTCTGCAACAGTCGTCTTTTCAACCTGTGTAGTCTTGACTGTGGGTGATATGATTCGTTATTTGCCTTGGTGGTTTGTATGAAAATACTTATTTACGTTTCCCTGACAATAGTTTCCATCAATGGCCTGGTCAAAGATATAATTCAAAGAATCTCCAGGTTCATTGCGCTGTGGTTTCAAGGGGACAGGTAGTAGAATTCCAACTTTGCGAGTCATCAAAGTGGTGAGACGGGCTGGGAACAAAAATTGGGATTTTGCTGCCCATCCAGATACGGTTTGCTGAGGTGGATACGGGGACATATAGGCTGGTTGTACGGTGTGGTTGTGGCGGGATGCGTGCGGTGACGCTCCGCTTTGTCATCTGTAAATGACGAGTCTGGCAGCGTGGGTTCCCGCGTGCTCAGCCGAGTCACGCATGGCTGGTGCCACTACCCACCACCTGCCCACTACAACCATCCACTGATGTCTGTGGCCCATCCATGGCCAAGTGTAGCCACATCATCCTCACTATCACTACCATAAAACGGGATGTAGGGCCACGGGATGTTCTCCTGGGATGTACTTTTTACGGGGGGGGGATGTACTCGTCCCCCATCGGGCATAGCATAGGGTACACTACCCGTGGCATTGCGGGGCGCACATACCGACGCCGTTCTCAATGGTGATATGTTTCTCACTATCACTACTCGATTGATCGTCGTGCTCAATTAAAATCACAATCCACCGTCAGAATCATCGTCATTACTGAAGTCAGTAGTGGGGGCCAGGCCCACGGTGAAATATTGTTTCTCTTACGTTTTTAGGAACAACCGACCGGGAGTCACGGATGTGCCCACACCAGAGTTGAAGGTCGAGGATCGTCGGGTTTTTCTGCACTATTATCGATATCATGTCTCATTATTTCGGCACTAAACTCATCAAAGCCGTAGAATTCTCTTCATTTTTCCACTTCCATTCTGTGTCCAGATCTATCAGGACAGGAAGAGGAGAGTTCAATTTTCCGGGGAGTCAGGAGCTGTCTTGTGCGAGTGACATGGTGAACAAAGGGTTGACTGAGACGCGTTCCCTCAATGCTATGCAAGGGGCCTAGATTTTTTGTTTTATGGCGCACACCACCGCGCAGGACCCATTCTCTCATAATGTAGGCCTATGACGCGCTTTCGGCGCTAACTTTGACGGCGCTAGAATTTTTGGCCGTAGATCCTACGGTTTGGACACTCACCGACCAGCCGTTGATCTACGGGGAGGGACCCTGAAAGGGTTAATTGATTGTGCTCCTAACACAGAGTTGTATTGGGATTTCAGTATTTCACTCATATCTTTGTTGTCAAGTGGGGGGGGCTCATCAAATGTAAGTCCTTTTGGTCTGAGTTAGTGCCCGATAACTGGATGTGTATTTACCTTGTTTTTGGCATATGAAAAGAAATATTTTGAATTTCTCTCAATTTCACTAATCGCTTTTTATGCCTCCTTGTCTTCTGGGTGCCTAAAGTGGTCTGTAACTTTTAAGTTCAATACTTCCATTTCCCTTGTCAGTGCTTTCTTTCTGTGTTATCAGATTAATCTTTGCGTTCTTGAAGCAAGTTAGTGATTTCTTCGTCGTTCTTCTGTAGAGGGAGCGTCTTTTCTCTCCAGTTTATTCTTCTCTTCTTCTTTCCTTAGGGTAATATGCATTGAACACTTCAAGTGCCAAGGTAAGTTGATCCTTTCAAGGCAAATGGTTTGGATCCATGTTATTGAAGATATCTTCCCAACATGTTTCATGTAAGACATGGTTCACCTTGTCCCAAGTTGATGTTCTTGTTGTTGAAGTTGTATTTGGTGAAGACACCTTTTCGCGCTAGTGCTTTTGTGATCAGGCCCCTATGCATGTAATTTTGAATTTCGATTAGATTGTGTCAGAAATTTGTTCTGGATGTTATGTCTTTTACCAGGTCCTCATTTTTTGTGAAGATAAGGGTCATTGTGTTTTCCAATCTTTTAGCCCCCTATCTGCTGACTTAGGGTGTGTTTATCCAGGATTTAGTAGCTTGTGTGTGTGTGACCTTTCATCTGTGCTGCCCCCGGGGGGTTTTTCTGCTTAAATTATTTTGTTTTTGGGGGCCCAGGGCCCATGTATTTTGGGGGCCCGGGGCCCATGTTTTTGGGGGGCCCCCAGGACCATGTGGTTGGGGGCCCAGAACCTGCAGTTGGGGCCAGGACCATGTTTTTTGGGAGCCCCAGCCCAGTGGTTTGGGTCCCCGGCCATTGTAGGGGCCTCGGCCCATGTGTATGTCTGGCCCCACGGCCATACAGGTACCGGACCGAAAAGTGCCCAAACTCAGTGTAGCCTGGAGCTGGAGCTTGTGATGTGCTGCTAAACACCTACTTTAGGTGTGCAAGTCCCAAGGAAAATAAGGCATATTTTCGAGGATAACACAGCTGTGTGAGGCAGCAGGATCACAATATCATGAAGATATATAATGCAGTTGGCATTTAAGGTGCATGTCTCAAAACAGCAGCTGAAGATGGACTTTGCTGCTGAAGTAGCTAGTCTGTTATGCGCCCCATATCCATCCTGTGGGCAGTAGCACAAAAGAGCACATGATGGATACACAAGGCCTAGGAACTAGGCCTCGGCAGGGTTATTTATTTATTTATTTATTTATTTATTTATTATAAATTTGTGCACACATACAGAGGTACAAAAAAATACAGATAAGAGCAGTATGCCAAAGCCACTTATACTATGCATAGCATTACGGGTTGGCTGCTTAAATTAACTTAAGAATTTAAATTTAAACAATGATGAAGTCAGTGATAAAACATTAATGTAAACAGATTACTATAAAGCACAAGTGAGTATTACAAAGACAGGTCATATGAAGGATTCTGTTAGGTAGTGTATTTAAAAAATAATAAAGTTAGATTGGGTTTTAGGTTTAACACTTATGTGATATAAAAATTTTGAGAAACATTTAAGATATACAATTTATAAGGTTCATTATTCAGTATTTATTTGGTTTGGGTGAGTAAGTGATCTTTGAGTAGAGACTTGAATTTAAAACAGGAAGTGTTTCTTTTATATTTACAGGTAATGAATTCCAGATTTTAGGGCCTTTTAGTGCATTGAGTTTTTGCATAGTGTGAGTGAACACGAGGAACATCAAAGAGTGATCTGTGCCTTGTGTTATGGTCATGTGTTCTGTTGAGGTTGGCAAGGAGTGTTTGAGGGGGGGGGTTTAAAATCAGAGTTAATGTTTTTATGTATGTAATAGGTGCAGTAATAAGTAATGGATGTTTTGTATGGTGAGTTAGGTTTTAGTGTATTGAATATTGGTGGAGTGGTGCTGCCTGTAAATGAGAATTTGTTATCATTCTAACTGCAGCCTTTTGTTGGGTAATTAGTGGTCTGAGATGGTTAACTGTTGTTGAGCCCCATGCACAAATTCCATAGGTGAGATAGGGGTAAATAAGAGAGTGATATAGGCCAGGAGGGCTGACTGTGGAACAATTGTACCGTATCTTCGATAGTATGCCTACAGTCTTGGAAATTTTCTTAGAAATTTTTTTGTATATGTGTATGAAATTTGAGTCTATTATCAAGGTGGATTCCTAAGAATTTTTCCCCCTGTTAGCTTTGTGATAGTGGATCCGTTTATCATTATGTTAAGAGGGACATCTGTAGCTCTGTACCAAACTGAATGAAGTAGGTTTTGTCAATGTTTAGTGTAAGTTTGTTAGTCCTCACCAGGAGATATTTTCTGTAATTCGGTATTACAGTATTGGTAGTGTGCTGGGGTCGGGTAGGGACTTTTGTATGCATTGCAAATAGTGTGGGTTTTATAAATTTCGAAGCATTTGGAAGGGATTTTTTTTATAGGAGAAAGAGAAAGGGCCAAGGCACTTCCCTGGGGGAACCCCCTGTAATTTGGTTTGGGAGAAGAGTTTGCCCCATTTGCGTACACAATTGGGTCTGTTGCTGAGGTTTACTTGAGGAATTGAGGGAGGCCCCTTTCCTAGTGTAAATTTACGTGGACAATCATGGGCAAATGATCAAAGCTTTACGTAAGCAATGAATCCCCATGGGACTTCTTTTTTTTTATTGCAGTGTTTTATTTCAGCATGGTATAAAAGCTCCTTAGATTTTTTTTAGGCCTGAATCCAAATTGGCAGGGGGGAGTTTGTTCTGGGAGATAAGGAGGTAGATTCGTTATGAATTATTTTTTTCAAAGTTTTTTTGAGAGGGGGTGTAATTTGGTTTTGGGCCTATAGTTATTCAACTCTGTTTGGTCTCCTCCTTTGTGGATGGGGGTGACCCTTGCTTTTTTGAGTATGTGGGGGGTGGAGGTTTCAATGGATTTTTTTAAAGAGTGTTGCAATGATTGGGAGATAGCACTTGTGACCTTTTTTATATAAAAGGGTGGTAAGGTACAAAATCTCCTGCCTTTTTTTTTAGTGCATTGATTAAAAGGGGAGACTTCGTAGGGGTTAGTCGGAGCTGGGAACAGTGGTTCGGGTAGTTCCGGTGAGGTAGTTATTTGGTGGGTATCTGAGCTTGGGATTTATGGGCAAGGTTTTGCCCTATGTGGAGAAGAAAAAAACATTGAGTCGTTGCGTTTTGTTGGGGGGAGTTGGGGTTCACTGTTTTGTAAAATTTTTTTCGCATTTCGTGATATCTTTTTTGTTCCCAGATTTCGAAATGTTTTCCAGGTTTTTTTTTATCACCTCGTAAAGTTGGATAATTTTCTCATAATACAATTTTTTGCCCTTCTTATCAGGCTGGTTAGGATTTACGGTAACGTTTTTTTGGTCCCCTGGGTTTTGTGACCCATTTGTACGTTTTTCATATTTGGGGTTTTGATTTATGGGTTTAGAATGTGGGTGTTGCCAGGGACTGTTCAGTTTTTTTGTTTTTCATCTGTTTAGTTTTTTTAGGGCAGGCTTGTTATAGGGTATTTTGGGGCTTTTTTAGAAAATTATTAATACATTCGTCAATATCGTATAGATTTTGTCAGTGTGCCAACAATGTTTGCTAATGCTGTTTCGAAGTTATTTAAAGGCCTCATTTGAAAGGGCGAAAGGGGACTTTTGTAGTGTTTGGGGAGTTTACCAAAAGTTTTAGAGGGAAAGTAGGGTAGTGGGCTGTGGTTTTATCTGTAAATTTTGCTGATTTTTTAAAGGGGATATGGGTTTGGTCCAGATGTGGGGCAAGTAGGAAACACTAGTCTCTGTAATCTTGTAGGTTTTTTTACTGTTGGTAGTAAATACAGTTACTCATTTTGTTTGTGAATTCAGTAACGGTGGGCCTGGTTTGCAGGGATTTATATTTAAGTCACCTGAGAGTAGTAAGTGATCTTTGTTCAAAGCGGGGCATCAGTTATCATACTTTCCCAGATTTTTTATAAATTGGTAATGTTTGAGTGGAACTCTGTAGATGTTTATCAATGGAGAGGTTTTTGTAGGGATTTGGGTTTGAATTTTGTTTATATATTCCCCATTTATCCCTTGTGCAATTTAGTGTCATTCTAGTTGGGCGAGTAGTATATGGCTTTCCCCCCCTGTTGGTCTGGCCCACGTTGTGTATGGCTGTGTAACAGGAATGGCATAACTTGTACATCAGGGTTTAGCCAAAGGGTTTTAGTTAGGTAATGATGGCATTTGGCCGTAAAGGAAATTTTGTAATGCTATGAGGCATCTAAAACTTGCTTAATGTTAATTTTAGTTAAAGATATTTGTTGTTGTTGGCACGAGAAGCCTTTTTTGTTTTTGCAGGGAGTAATTTCAGTAACTGTTTGATTCATTTAAGTCATTAAATAAGAGGTTGTATCAGGATCAATGCTTGTAATCATAAGATTTGTAGTGAATCTATAGTTAGAATTAAGTATAAAACAAAGTAAATAGTCTTAAGCTAAAAAATAGCACCTGAATTATTTAACAAATGTAAAATAATGAGCTAAGGGACTAATACAAATAAAGTGATGATCATATAATAGTGCTTGGGAATATGATAGTAGGTAGTACTATAAAGGTAATTTTTTAAAGTTATAATTATAGTTTAAAATTATAATAAAAAGGGACTAATATAGGTTGTGAATAAATGAGCTTTGGAATATAATGGCAAGATTGTGATGGATTTACATCCATAATTTTATTATCTTTTGCCAGCAGATTTAGGCATATGCTGTATACATTTACATAATATGTCTGATATTTTATTTTCATTAATAAAATGCCTTGATGTGACACAAGTTATTATACTGCCTAAATGAATTTTTCTCAATAGGTGGACAGTCAAGCACATTGTGTTCAAGAAAATGACCATAAGGCTGACTTGAATATTTTCATATCTTTGGCATTCTCATAATGCTGTACAGCAGTGTTGGTAATTATTCGAGGGGAAACAATATATATTTGTTCATGGCCAAATAAATGTCTAGTGTATATTGTCTGTATGTTTCCACATAATGTGACTTAGAAAGGACAAGACTTTTGTATCGAAATGAGTGCCAGAAAGTACTATGGTGTCATGTATAAAGTGAAATAGCCATTTTGAGAGGAGTTTGCAAGTGAGAATTATAATTTAAAATGTTTTTAAATTGATAACTTGTACACCTATTTATTTTTACAGAATCTGACACAGCTACAGTATAAGTTATGCATGGTTATGTGCATCTACATACTTTGTACTATAGCTTTAGTAAATTGATACACAGGCTTGTGTGTACACGGTTGTATAAAGTGGACTCTCATAATTTATGTGGGTAGGTTCTAGAAATTTAATGCTACCTAAGAGATAGTGTGAAAAATGGGTTGTATTCTTCACACTTCCCAAGAAGTCAAAAACATTTGGTCATTTTTTTCATAAATTCCCAGGCAATTGTTTTTTGATTTTACCCATTAATAACATAGTAATAACAATAAAAAATTTTTAAAGAGGAAATTGGACATGTAACCCCCACCAAGTATTTTCTGGAGCGCAGGCGAGGAGATACGCTTGGAAAATCCTAGAGGGTTTAGCATCAACTTGCACAAAAAAATCACCTTAAAAAAGCAAAAGACCGGCAGGAGATGCAAATTCCCCAATGAAAAGCAGGGGTACCCACGACACTGGGAGTAATACAAAAGTGTGGGGGGCCAAAGATGTTAAATTTTGCCTCCAGCATGAAAAGGGGGGTTTACCAAAAACCCCCAGGCTTTTTTTCAAAAAGGCACGGGACAGACACCTAAAGTCATTCCTGCCCAATGGGCTGGGGGTTTGTACGTCAGTTTGTGTGCGGCCAGCATACGCCGGTTGATCAGACTCGATCCACCAAAGGCCTGGTCTGGGGACCGAAGCGCGGGGCGTTTCCCCCCCGAAAACCCTCTCCAGGTAAACTCAGAAAGTGCTGATCAACCAGGCTGTGATGGATATGTGGACCAGCGGGCCCACTAACATAACAGCCTGACGTTAGGCAGGCCCAGATAAGCTTGCCCCGGGGCATGCTGTGAGAGTAGGAAAACTCTTGAAACCCTCAGGGGTTGGTGACTGGTTTCGCCTCACCACCAGCATCACCACCAACACACACCCACCTTGATCACCCCCATTGTTTTTTATTATTAACCAAACCTTACTAGAATAATAAATATTGACAGGAAGTGATGAAAGTTGGTGGTAGTACATGGGTCAGTTTTGATGGTAAGGCAGAAACCCATCATTCCAGCCCCCCCACAATTGCTATATCATTAAATGCATCATCATCATTATAATTATTATTATTTAATTTTAATTATTAGTGTGGCTAATACATCAATGTAAAACACTTTCCACAACAAATAAGTGTTTTCCTGTGTTATGAATACGTTTAGGTATGTTGTGGTAAATGTATATTGTTTATGGGTTTTCCCTTGGAATTTGTATTGATACCTTAGACTGTAAATGTCATTGTTTGTTGATCTAAAAAAGTCTCATTGACATACAGGATTATGGGGGGGGGGTGAAAATTACTGGTACATTATATGGATATAACCTAGGATAACCCAATAACATCAGTGTGACTGTATATGAAGCTACAAAAAGTTTATGTAAAGAAAATTCTTCCTTTTATTTCTGATGTAGAGAAACAAGAGTATGGTACACATTGCTAAAAAAAAATATTCATGGGGCACTTGATTCTATTAAACTTTATATGGTTATTGCATCTGCAGTGTTAAAAATTATGCTAAAAATTTTAGCACTCCAGTGTTTTGAGTTGTCATCCATTGCTGCGAGAAACCCCTGTGTATTGCACATAAATGTCTTAATCACTCCTTAATCCAGTAGTTGTGTAGGAGATGTATTTTGGGGGTTAAAACACTACTTTTAAAATTTGACTCCTGCAAGAGCTGATTATAACACACCAGTCATTTCCCACCAAGGTAGGGTAACCCAGAGAAAGAAAAACACATCCTTCATCAATCATTTGTTGTCTTGCTAGAAGTGCAGATATGTTACAATTCAGATGACCCTCCCGACTGTTACATCCCCAGTCCTCTCTTTCAAGAGTGCAGGGACTGCACTTCCCCCCTCCAGGACTGAGTAACTGCTTTCCCTGAATCCCTTCAGTGTACAGTAGTATTTTGGTAGCTCTCAACTTGAACAATATGATATTCGAACCCTTTGTTTAAAAAAATTGCTTGGTAGTCGACCATTTGCTCGGCACTTGCCTCTTCAAGGGGGGCTCCTTGGCGTGGTGAAGAGGCTCTTGGTCTGAGGAATTTGACCTGTCGGGCTTCTTCCTCAGACCGAACCTAATTAAACCCCCCCAAACTCCCCTCCCCTATCCCATCCTTTCCCCCTCCTCCCCTTTTTCCTTTCCTCCTCCTCTTCCCCACCCCTCCCTTTTGCCCTTCCTCTTTTTGGCCTTTGGGATTTTTCTCACAGGCGCGCTAGTTTCCTAGGTAGGGGAAAGGATACCAGGGTCCATCCCATTCCGTTGAAAGGTTCTTGGCGGTGGCGTAGTTTGCCGTGGAATCTGGATCGTCTGGGGATGTCCCGATCCCTCTCCGGTATCCGGAGTAGCTTTGGGTGTCTTTTCGGGCGACGGGTGTATCTCTGAAGCCACCTTTCGGATTTCCGGGGGTGGTGGCCCGAAGGAGGTATGCTTTGTGGCGGATTCCGGCCGCCCTCTCTTTTGTCCACCGAGGTAGCTCGGCAGATGTGAGGTTTGCTATCCCCCGGGTTGCTGGTTTACTGGCATGAAGGGTAGGGTATGGCACGGGTTCCATGCTGCATCTGCGCTACTAGTGGTGCTGAGGTCCTCTTGGGCCGAGGGGGAGATTTCCGGCCCTTTCATTTCCTCCTGGGAACTATTCCTCCCCGCTCCCCTTTTTTTATTCTTTTTTTTATTTTTATTTTTCCCCTTTTTTTTCCCTTTTTTTTTTTTTTAAAAAAACAAAAAGAAAAAGGGAAACCTAACCATGGAAAAACCCCAACCCCATAAACCCCACTACCCCCGGGCCCCTTCTTGATACCGAAACCCCTTTTCTGCCCCTCCCTTGTTTTTAGCCCACTTTTCGGGACACTCCTGATGCCCCTGCCCCTCTTGGGGTTTTTTTTGTTTTTTCACCCGCTTCAGGAAAGGGGGCTTCGACTAAACCCCCTTCGATTTGTCTGAACTCCGCTTCCTTTGACTATGCTTAGGGCCCTTTCCATCTGGGGTAGGGGGGGCAATTTTCGAATCCCCCGCCCATTTCACGCCGGCCCAACTCCGGCCCTACTCCTAAATCCCAACGTCAATCCCCTGTGATGCTCCTTGTTACCTTCCCATTTTTATGGGAAAAAAGACCAAACACGTCATGCACTCCCTCTCCCGCTCATTTTAGGACCACAAAATGGACTAAATTCTTTATTTTAAAACCCAAAACTTTTCTTCTCCCTCCTTTCTGACCTTTAGTATTGGCAAAGTGTCCTGCGTCATTTTTGGTAGGATATTTCTTTTCCAACCCTCTAAAGGGGGTTTTAACGTGCATCGTCATGTCCAAAATTGCTCCCCAAGCTAAATGATCTTTCCTTTTTTCGAAATATAGAAAACAAACTCCTATAAATATTAAAAAAACATTTTTTCTCTCAATTCATGTAGTGGTACTGCTTTCTCCCCCCATCCATAGTCCAACAGAATTCCAGTATGTGGCAATGAAAATCTTGAAAGCTGGAACTCCAGGATTTCCCAGCCCTCAAATTTGACATTTAGCCCTTCCTCCCGTGGGGGGGAATGTTACCGTTACCCTTCCCCTTTTTAGCTCTTTTTAACTTTTTGAAAGCCGAAAACCCCCGTCCTCTGAAATTTTGTCGCAGGACATCGGTTACAATTTCCCAAAAAGGTGATACCTACCCCGCACGTGTAGAAATTGTTTGGCGTTTTGGTCCCCCCAGCAAAATATTGCAGATCTATGGCCGGGAATACCCAGGCTGGGGGTGCAAACGTCCTTTCCAATACATTTTTGCAGTCAACCCCATCTTCCCTTTAAAATTGTAATGAAGTCACCCTTTGAAACCCCCGCCGTTGCCAGGTTAATAAATGGAACGTAAAACCCTTTCCTCAAAGGGGCGAAGGTTCCCCTTTTGCTAGGGCAGTTAACTAAATTCCGCCTCCAAGGGAGATACCCCGTGTTTTTTATTTTCATTTTTTCAAAAAATCCCCCCACTTCTGGGGTCCCATCTTCTGCAGCCTCCCGGGTTGTTACCCCCCAAAAACCCACTCCGGCTTTCTAATCCTTTTGCTTTTCCTTGGGCTCTGAGTCCCCGGACTAAAACCAGCTGTTGTCCACCCTTCGCGTCCTTCCTCACAAGCCCCAGATCGACAAGCCCTCGTAGGGGGACACCTAATTAAAAAATCCCCCCTTCTACTTCTCAAAAAGTCAAAAAAATCCACATTGTAAAATTTCTTTCCCCTTCCCTTCCCCTTTGTGCCTAGTTCTCCCCTCTCTTTTTGGCTCTATTACAAGTGTGGAGATTCCCCCTCCTCCTGAAATATGTCTTCCACCCCCCTCCCCCCCCAAGTTTCTCCCCCTTCCGCCCCTCCCCGGTTTCCCTTTGTTTCCCCCCCCCACTTCATCTCCCGTCCCCTTTCACTCTTTCCTCCCCCCTTTCTTTGGTACGTCCAAATTTCTGTCCCCCAAACTTTTCTCACCCTCCCCTTCTATCTCCAATTTTGGTCTCCCTTTCATCTTTTAAATTTAGAAAAAAACTTGAAGCCATTTTAGAAAATTTTTTACCCGAGGGTAAACCCTTCCCAAAGGGCACTGATCATTCTGTTTTTTTTCCCTTTATTTAAAACCCCCCCCACTCGAACACCCGTTTTTTCCTCTTGAACGCTTCCCACCCCAAACCTTGACTTTTCAACCCCTCTAAACCTTTTTTCCCTAAATTCGGGTATTTTCTTCATCCCATCATGGCCTTTTTAAATGAATACACCCTCAAGGAATGGGGTTTACTTTAGATTTCTTTCCGTTTTCCCCTGTTGGGTTGTTGGGGAACCAAAAATTACCTCGGCTTTTTCCAAACCTTTCCGGGCTAAATTTATTGTTTTTCGGGGCCTTTCAGAGGGCCCCTTTAAATGAAAGTCCCCCTTTTTTTACTCAATGATTTTCCGTACTGTCAACTATTTGTCCATCCCTCGCGCATTACACGCACCCCGTATCCATTGAATAAGGGGTTTTACAATAGTTTTTTATATTCTCTCCTTCTCGGCATTTTCTATCCGGGACTTTACCTTTCTTGTTTCATTTTTTACCACCCCCCACTTCTGTTACTTGATGATTTTAACGCCCACCATTCCTTGGGGGGGGGTCTCATTGTGACTCACGTGGCATCCAGTTGGAGGCTTTTTCTCCCTCTCAAACCCCCCCCATGTTTTAAATACGGGTACTCCCCCCCATTTTGATCCCCGTACTCTATCTCTCTTTCATCGATTACATCTGCTCTTCCTCCCCTGACTAGACTTCACCTGGTTGTTCACGGACTTACAGACAGCGATCATTTTCCAAACATTCTTACTTCTTTCCTATTCACCCCTTTCCGTTAAGCCCTTGCTGGCATATGATCGGGCAAATTAGGATCTTTTTACTCGCAACTCAGGCTTTTAGTGAGGTTCCTTCTTCATCCACCATAGATGAGCTCTACACTCTTCTGGACGACAGTTTACACCGCGCTTCTCATTCTATACCCCAACCTCAGGCGGGCATTTGCTCAGAAGTGGTGCCTTGGATGGTCTCCTGCATGTGCTCGTGCAGTGCATTTTTTAAAACGCGCTGCATGGGGAGGTAACGGTACAATAGAACCGCTGAGAGACTCTTGATTTTAAGCAGAAGAGTGCGCATCGCTCGCAATGTCATACGTGGAAGCTAAACGCACTTGCTGGCGAGGACTAAGTTTTCCCCATCACCTCTGTTACTTCTTCTGTGAGTTGCAGTCTGGAAAAAAACGTGAGGAAATGACGTGGTAAATACTCTCATGAACCCGGGATCCTGTTCTAAGGGTCGCTGGTGTTGATGTAGCAAACCCTCTCGACGTTGCATTGAATTTTGGAACACTTCTGGTCCGTATTTTCCCGGGGGGCTCCATCTATGCCCCTAGTTCTTTCCTCACGTCTGCCAGAGAGTTAGTACCCTGGGACTTTTCTCTCTCTCAGAGTAAGAACAGTATAAATGTGCATTTTACACTTCAAGAACGGGAGGCAACGCTCTCAGCATGCCGATCATCAGCAGCTGGGCTGATGACATTCATATTCGTATGTTACAACATTTACATCTGTCAGCCTGTAGTCCTTTTACACCTCTTCAATCTTATGTGGGCACAAGGAGTTCTTCCCCAGCTGTGGAAATCTGCATTGTTCTCCCTTTCCGCAAACCGGTTACTACAGGGACATGATGCCTCCCAATATCGTCATTGATTTACAGTGCAGTTTGCAAAGGTGATGGAACGTCTCGTAAATCGACGTGTTATGTGGTATTTAGAGACACACAACAGTCTTCCTAGTCAATATGCTTTCGTAAGGGGGGGGACCTTTCTACATTAGACCCCTTACGCTTGGATAGTATGTCGTGAGGCCCTCTTTGCCGAGTATAAAATCATCAGTTATGCCATATTTTTTGACCTTGAGAAGGATATGACACAACTTGGTAGGTTAATATTTATGGCCCAGGCCCATCTTAGGCCTCCCAAAGCAGTTACCGTCCTTCCTTAAGAATTTTATAATTTACCGAAGTCAATAATGTTTCTTTCCCGGACTTCGTCAAGTGAAGGATGTCCCTCAGGGATGTGTTCTAAGCCACAACACTTTTCTCCTTGCTATAAAATGATTTGTCCTTGTTCTTCCACCCAATATTTGGTCATCACTCTATGTTGGATGAATTCGCTAATTGCTTGTTGCAGGCTCTGACTGTCATCTCATTGCAGTTTTCTCTCCAGCAGCAGGTCTCGACGTGTTTCCACTTGGGCCACCACGCATGGGTTTAAATTTTCAAGTACAAACTCACCAAAATTAATTTTCTAGACGCTCTGTCATCTCCGATCATCATTTGATTCTCTCATGGCTCCCGTATCCCCGAACGTGATCAGTCAGGTTTCTAGGCCTTCTCTTTGACGTAGGTTTATCCTGGAAACCTCACATTACCTCTGAAGGGCAACTTGTCACAGCCGGCTAAACCTTCTTAAAAAACCATTGTCATCTTTCCTGGGGAGCTGATTGTCGAATCTGTTAGCTACATTTCAGCCTAGTTTTATCGAACTCGATTATGGGTGACCGATTAATCCGCGGCCTCTCCCTGCAACTCTCTATAGCCCTTACCCTATAACCATCACCAAGGGTTTCGTTTGGTGGCCATGGTGCTTTTCGCTCTTCCCCTTGTTGAGTGCCTCTATGCAGAAGCGATGTTCCATCCTTGTCTGAAGCCGTGATGCCCATTGCCTTCGCTACTATGTTTCGCTATCACGATCACCAACAATCTTCCATTTATAGAATGGGTCCACGATACTTAGTAGACATTCTTTATTCGTTGCCCGCCCTGTTTGCTCTGTCCCTATTCTCTTCGCCTAATTCAATCTTGTATTACATTCAGTTACCAACTTTATATGTTATGTAGCATCCTACACTTTTCCCTCTCCCTGGGAACGTTCCAGCTGATCGGGTATGTTCTTGCTCACTTCTGTGCTCGAAAGCCCAACTTCCTACGGTGGCTTCCCGCTCTCTTTTTCTTGATCACTTCCACTCCCATTCCATGCCATTTTTTGGTACACAGATGGCTCAAAAGTCTTCAGATGGCGTCGGATTTGCAGCAGTGTTTCCAGACAGGCGTCGTGGGGGGGCATTTACTATCTTCGGCTAGCATTTTTACTGCTGAATTGTTATGCCATTCTTGCAGCACTTCGTATCGCATCTATGCCTGTGTCATCTTTTTGTGGTAGTCTCAGACTCCCTTAGTGCCTACAGGCTATACAAAAATTTGATACATCTCACCCCCCTAGTTCTCTGTATTCAACTTTGGTTTACCCGTATCTCTACGAATCATAAAGATTATTTTTTTGTTGGGTCCCTGGTCATGTCGTTGTACGGGGCAATGAACAGGCAGACACTGCTGCGCGTCAGCAGTACATGACCTCCCAAATTTTTCCTATAGAGGGGGTTCCATTTCTGGCTATTTTGCTGCAATAGCTACCCACCTTCAGCCCGTTGGAAACAACGTTGGTCAACTCTGCTTGGTAACAAACTTCATTCTATTAAACCGAGCATAGGCTACTGGCCATCTTCTTTGTCATCAGTGCCGTGGTTGGGGCCCCACTCTCTCCCGTTTTCCGCTTTGGGCCACACTCGTCTTATTCATGGGTATCTCATGGAGAGGCACCCTGTACCTCTCTGTGAGCAGTGTCAAGTTCCTGTATCGATTAGCCACATTCTGTTAGACTGCCTTCTCTATCAACGAGCACCCCGGGAATTACCTCCAACGCCGTCTTCGTTCTATCTACTCTCTCTTTACCTTCCCTTCTTGCTGATGGACCCCTCCTTTAATCCTGACTCTCTCATTGACTTCTTGACAATGACTGATTTACTCCACAAACTCTGATGATGATACCTTACGCACTCCCCTCAGCCCTTTCTAGCTCAGTCTCTTGCTGCCCTTTACCCTTTCACCATCCACTGCTCCGCTGTTATCCGTAACCTATTACTCATCCACCTCCCTTTTGCCACCTGATGCCCTCGCTTCCTTCCTACCCTGCAGTGCTGTATAGCACTTGACCAAACAAACATGACATGTTTCTTCGTAGTTTTTTTTTTATATTTGTATAAATAGGTCACCATGGGGCCTAAGAAGATTAGTGATAACAGCCAGCCAAAAAGAAAATTGGTTAGAATCACATTAGAGTTAAAAAAGAACTCAGCAAAATATGAAAGTGGTGCCCGCTTGTCTGATCTTGCTACCGAATTTCATATGGCAAAATCTACAATCTCTACAATACTAAAAAATAAAGAGGCCATTAAAAAGACTGATGTTGCAAAAGGAGTGAAAACGGTTACAAAGCAAAGACCAAAGAGAAGTGGCATACACAGTGTGTAGTGAGGCATCCGGAGGCTGCTAGTTCTGACAAAGATGCTGCCGAGAAATACGTCGGTGAGTTTAGTGTCTAGGTAGAAGCTGAGGGTTTTACTTCCCAACAAGTGTTCAGTTTTTGTAAGAAAAAATAATTTTTTTTTTTTTTCAAAATTTCTTTGACACTGGGGCACCACTTCAGATTTTGGCCTTGGACCCTGAAAGAGTTAACTATTAAGCCATTATTACAAACTTAAAAATATATGTTTGTAGCATCAATTGTACTACCTCCTATTAATAATAGAGTAAAAATATTGAATACATGTATTTGTATTTTACTACTTTTCACCTGTCTAGACTTAAGTAGTCTATAAGTACATGTATTAGGTTAAGTCTGCCTGAAATGCCTCGGCATGACAGTGGCTTTCTTTGTTCCAATCAGATTATGAAATGTAAACACACATTGTAACCTTAGCAAAGAAATAGTTTTACATACAGTATTTCATTTAACCCTTTCACTGTTGAGACTGCTGCTCACAAACTTGCTCTCAGTGTCAAAGAATTTTAAAAAAAAAAAAAAAAAGTTTTTCTTATGACACCAAAAGTACGAAGTTTGATGGAAAGTTTACGGAATTATGCTCTCATGAATTTAGCGGTCTCAGCGATATATATGCATCGGCGATTTTGTCCACTTTGAGCCCTATTTTTGGCCATATCATTGTGCCAGTCAACCAAACTCTTAGCTATTTCGCTAGAACTCCATTTGTTCTTTCAACTGAGTACAAGAAACAGCCCATTTGCCAATTTCAGCTACCCAATAGAGGGGTCAGAAATTGGCAATTTGGCCAATTTCACACAAATTTTAAAGGATGCCAATTTCAAAATAGGGTCCAGAATAAACAATGCAGACATTTCTGGCCTAAAATTAAAAATTTTCTCATTGTTAGTCCATCCCAGGCCCCTCTTAGTTATTCTTGCTTTCCATTTTGAATTTTTATTCCACACAAAAATAGAAGATTTACTGTTATGCAACTTCTGCCATTAGAAAATAATCATAAATAAATGTCAACTTTTCATGACTGATTATTAGATGGCCATTGATCACGATCGACTGACATAAATTTGTTACTCTTAACATTGGCAAAAATTGAACAATTTTGCTACTTTGAGCTCAATTTAAAATATACAGGTCTCCCCCCAACATTCGCGAGGGTTAGGGATCAAAGCCTCGCGAATGTTGAAAAACCGTGAATGTTTGGCCCCAATATTTTGGGTAGGGAAATATAATACAATACTGCTTTCCTTAACTTGTTGAACCATGAACAATCATAAAATACTTTCAAAACGTCGTAAATTGTACAAAAATATACATGTATGGTTTAATACATGTATTGTTATTAATACCACAGACTCCAACCACTGCCTCCACCAATGCCTCCACCACTTCCTCAACCACTGCAGTCCCTATTTCCCTCCCTCCGACCCCCACAACTGGCACCAGCCTCCCACCACTCAGTGTGTGAGTGTTTTGTTTGTTCATTATTTTACTATTAAACTACAGTATAAATAATGTAAACCCATTCATTACTGCACATTTGGAGGGCTATTCACAGGTTTTGACGGTGACATCATGTGTTTACTCTTAACACAGCAAAGAATCAAACATTTCTGCTACTCCCTAAAAATAATAATAAAATAATAATTAATAATAATAATACGATATAATTGAAAAGGAAATTGTCAAAAATAACGAGGGAGTGGTTGCCCACATCTCAGTGTGGTTTGTTTAATGCGGGAGTGAACATAGCTCCCCTCCTCTTCCAAACATTCCCACAATAATTCAGGCTGTTAGGCAGGGGTTATTTAATAACATATATGTTATAAATAAAAAGTACATATTATTAATAACATGTATAATTATTATTAAAAACCCATGTATGTTATTAAATCCCACTGCCTCAACCGCTGCCTCAACGCTTCCTAAAAACAGCGGCCTCACCCACTGCCTCAATCGCTGCTTCAATCGCTGCCTCAACCACTGCCTCCCCACGCCACTACCACTCCTTGCACTCAATCTACAAGCAGCAAACACAATGAATTATTGTGAATGTTTGGAAGAGCAGGGAGACTAATATTCACTCCAGAAATAAACAAAGCCATACTGACGATTGTGTCAACCACTCCCTCGTATTTTTGTACAATTTCCTTCTTCAATTATATTGTATTTTTTATTATAATTATTATTAATTATTATTTAATTATTATTATTTTTTTATTATTATTATTATTATTTATATTATATTATTTACTACTACTATTGTCATTATTAGCAGTAGCAGAAATGTTTGATTCTTTGCTGTGTTTCAAGAGTAAACACATGATGTCACTGTCTAATACCTGTCCGAACAGCCATTCCAAAATTGCAGTCATGAATGGGTTTACATTATTTATACTGTAGTTTAATAACAAATAATGAACAAACAAAACACTCACCACACTGAGTGGTGGGAGGGTTTGGCTGCCAGTTTCGGGGGTCGGTGGGAGAGTAGTGGGGACTCGCAGGTGGGGGGAAACTTGAATATGATTTGGCGGCTGGGAATTTGGTGGCTGGGAATTTGGCGGTTGGGAATTCGTGAATGTGTGAAGCCCGCGAAAGCTGAAAACGTGAATGTTGAGGGAGACCTGTACTTTTCATCGGAAATCAATCAAAATCACACTATTTCTGTAATATATCTTCCAATCTATCAACTGTGACAAAGGAAATGAGAATACAACCTTAAATACCATAAGAAAATACACCTCACAGCATTTTAAACCAAAGACACAGCCGGATTTTTTTTTTTTCTCATGCACTGGGGTGCTGCGGGATTTTATATACTGTGCACACTGACCATGCAGACCCTTTCCCTCTCACATGTAGGCCCTACCAGCTTTCTCCCCTAGATTTGAGGCTGCTAGAATTTTGGCGTATTAATACAGCACCAACACTGGCTTGTAACCGTAAAAATACGACACCAACAGTGCAAGTGTTAAGACAGCACCAGGCGTGACAGCTCCAGCTGACTCACTCCCTTTACTGTCCCAACTGTAATACAAGTCTGTCAAATTTTCCAACAAGAATAATTTTTTTGTTGGCTTTTCCTGTCTTTTAGTATAAATGAGATTTGCTCCCATTACCTCATGTTGCTTTGGCGGCCCAAAAACATTTAGTATTTTAATATTTGTGGTAGATTGGTGTATATTTGCAGAAGAGCCATACCTCCATGTTTTTTTTTTTTTTTTTTTTTTCAGAAATTACATTCTACCCAGTCGACATCTCATTAGGTAGTAGATCTGCCCCTGACACAGGTTTAAATGGTAGTAATTTTCTTAATGATGGATAGCTAGTGTAAAAGTCTACTAAAAAACGGTATTTGATGTGAAAAATTTTCTGGTAAAAGAAATTTTTGACTTGCATGTTGATGAACTGGGTGATTTGGGCTCATATATCGCTATATTCGTGTCTCTTTTCATTTTTTCTATCTCCACCACAACTAACCACTATGGTATCACTGTTATTAAACAAAGGTAGGCCAACTTGTGTAAACAGTTTACTAAGGAGCATTTGACTTGCATGATTTCAATCGGCCAGCATGATTTTCAATCAGCCAACTATTGACAACTCTATCGCTTTCCTTTTATCATATTTCCACAAGCTGTACAACGTTTTTGTATTTCCCAAAACTGTACCCTAGGGTATCACTGATTTTTTCACTACAGTAGACTAACAGGTGTATGGAAGTTTACTAAAGATGAAACTGTCTTGCGAGATAGTATGCTGGAGACCACTGGCGGATCTACAACTTCTTGTTTATCGTTTTACCACAGGCTGTACACTTTTTCCATAATCCACAGACTGTGCCCCAACTTAGGAGTTTTCCAAGTTATGAACCGTCACTCAGTTGATTTTTTGCTTTGAGTTGCGAGCCAAAATCCGAGTTACGAGCGAGTTTCAGATAGGCCACCACTATTGGCACAGCGAACACCATAACATCCACCCAGCATCCCAGAAATTTTGTGCTTTTTGTGCAGTCATTTGCCAATTTCTTTTTTCTAACCATGGGTCCTAAGAAAGTAAGTGCAAAGGACAGTGTTGAGAAGAGGAGGAGGATGATGTCCATTGAATTAAAGCATGAAATCATAGAAAAACACAAGAAAATTGTTTTTGTTTCAGTGTTTTCCTTATGAAACTAAAGCTCTACTGCAGTTAGCCTCACAAACATTCCATTGGGAAAATATGGTCAGAGTGATAATTATTTTTACTTCAGGAGTGGCTGCCATCACTCGTCACATAATGACATACAGTGGACCCTCGGTTATTGGCCCTTCCGGTTATTGACCAATTCGGTTTTCACCTGCTTTTATGGCTGAAATTCTATCCTGGTTATCGGCCGTTATTTCGGAGATTGGCCATGTTGGACACGTAATAAATCACTCTTGAACACATTAACTGTCTTATTTTAGGTTAATATAGACATTTTCATTAATCTATGATATTTTCTTCAAAATTATATAAGAAATACGTTACACAGTGTAGCCTCTCCTTACTTAACAACGGAGTTCCATTCCTAGGACCATGTCGGTAAACGAATTCGTTGGTAACTGAGGAGCATATTTTTTTATTATTTTTTTTTATTATCACACTGGCCGATTCCCACCAAGGCAGGGTGGCCCGAAAAAGAAAAACTTTCACCATCATTCACTCCATCACTGTCTTGCCAGAAGGGTGCTTTACACTACAGTTTTTAAACTGCAACATTAACACCCCTCCTTCAGAGTGCAGGCACTGTACTTCCCATCTCCAGGACTCAAGTCCGGCCTGGGCCCTTTTCCCTGAATCCCTTCATAAATGTTACTTTGCTCACACTCCAACAGCACGTCAAGTATTAAAAACCATTTGTCTCCATTCACTCCTATCAAAAACGCTCACCGCATGCCTGCTGGAAGTCCAAGCCCCTCGCACACAAAACCTCCTTTACCCCCTCCCTCCAACCCTTCCTAGGCCGGGCCCCTACCCCGCCTTCCTTTCCCCTACAGACTGAATACACTCTTGAAGTCATTCTGTTTTGCTCCATTCTCTCTACATGTCCAACCACCTCAACAACCTTCCTCACCCTCTGGACAACAGTTTTGGTAATCCCGCACCCCCTCCTAACTTCCAAACTACGAATCTCTCATTATATCACACCACACATTGCCATCAGACATGAACAACTCCACGCCTCCAGCCCTTTTCCTCGCTGCAACATTCATCACCCACGCTTCACACCCATTTAAAAACGTTGGTAAAACATACTCTCATACATTCCCCTCTTTGCCTCCAAGGACAAAATTTTTTTGTCTCCACAGCTCCTAAGTCACCACCACTCTTTTTTTCCCTCCAATTTTAGATTCACCTCATCTTTCATAGACCCATCCCTGACACGTCCCATTCCCCAAATATCTGAATACTTCACCTCCTCCATAAATCTCTCCCTCCCAAACTGATATTTAAACTTTCATCACCCAATCTTTTTTTTATCCTCATAACCTTTTCCTTTCCTGTATTCACCTTTAATTTTTTTTTCTTTTTCACACCCTACCCAAAACATCCACCAAACTCGCAGCTTCTCTTCAAATCTCCCAAAAGGGACATGTCATCACAAAGAGCACTGGACAGCTCCCCCTTTTTTGTTGATTTTTTATCTTTTAACTCCACGCCTCTTGCCAGACCCCGCATTTACTTCCTTTTTCAACCCATCTATAAAAATATTTAAAAAACCACTGACATCACACATCCTTTCTAAGGCCTACTTTTACTGGGGAAAAAAATTTCCCCCTTCCTAATACTCTAACTTTACCTCAAATCCTCGTAAAAACCTTCACTGCTTTCATAACCTCCCCTACACCCTACACTTTCAACCTGCCACATTGCCCCCCTATCCACCCTGTCATACGCCTTTCCAAATCCCAAAAAGCCACAAAGACCTCTTTAGCCTTTTCTAAAACTGTTCACTTTTATTTCACTGAAACACCTGGTCCACACACCCCCTACCCTTTTCCCAAAACCCCTTGTTCACTGCACCTATTCTCCGCTTACTCTTTAATTTTTTCAATTATAACTCTCCATACACTTTAAACCCGGGACACCCCAACAGACTTTTCCCCCTAAATTTTGCACTCCTTTTTTCCCCCTTTTTCCTTTTTACAAAAGGGAAATATGCATGCCCCCCTCTGCCAATCCCCAGGCACCTTACCCTCTTTCCAAAAATTTATTAAATAAATTGCACCAACCACTCCAAAACTATATCCCCACCTGCTTTTAACATTTCTATCTTTTTCCCATCAAACCCAGCTGCCTTAACCCCCCCCTTTTATTTTACCTACTCCTCACAACTTCCCCCCCCCTCACAACGGCCTTCCTCACACCTACAAGATGTTTTTCCCCTTGCCCTAACACAAAACACAGCTTCCCTATCTTCATCAAAATTTACAATTCCCAAATATTCCCCCCATCTTTTCCCAATACCTCTAACTCTCCATTTAAAACTCCCCTCCTATTTTTAACTGACAAAAACCATTTTTCTCTAGGCTTTTTTAACTTGTTAATCTCACCCCAAAACTTTTCTTTTTTTCAACAAAATTTGTTTATAACTCTCACCCCTCCTCTCATTTTGCTTCTTTTTTACAATTGCTTTACCACTCTTAACCCCCCTCTTTTTCTCCATAACTCTTCCCTCCTTGCACACTTTTTACTTTGAAAAACTTCCATATGCTAAATTTTTCTCCCTTACTACTCTCTTTACATCACATTCCACCAATCGTCCCCTTTCCCCCCTGCACCCACTTTCCTGTAACCACAAACTTCTGCTGAACACTCTAACACTACATTTTTAAACCTACCCCATACCTCTTCGACCCCATTGCCCATGCTCTCATTAGCCCATCTATCCTCCAATAGTGTTTATATCTTTTCCCTAACGCCCCCTTTTAGTTTAAAACCTTCACCTCCTCTTCCCTGACTTCAAATTTTCCTGTATCCCATCCCACCTTTTTTTTCTCTCATGTAGCTACAACTAGAAATGACGATTTTCGTGGGCCCCCCATAAAAATGTCACCTGAAGTCTACTAACATCTTTTATCTACCAATATAATCCAACAAACTACTGTCATTTTGCCCTACACAACGTGATATTATTATCCCCTTTTTTTAAAATATGTATTACCCATAACTAAACCCCTTTCTATACAAATTCAATCAAAGGGGTTCCCATTATCATTTACACCCGGCACCCCCCCAAATTTTACCACACCCCCTCTAAAAGTTTCTCCACTTTAGCATTCGGGCCCTACCACAATTTTCTCTACTTTGGGTTTAAAGGCTCTATACATTCACTTTAACACTCCCCAAAATTTTCTCTCTCTCCTCTGCATTCCCCCCTTCTCCAGGTGCATACACGCTTATTAGACCCACTTTTCGCATCCAACCTTTACTTTAACCAATAATTCTTGAATTTACCATCATATTCTCTTTTCCCCCTTCCATAACTGACATTTTAAAATTACTGCACCCCTTCCTTTCTCTAACTCTCCAGTACTCCAGATTTAATCCCCTTTATTTCCCCCCACTGAAACTCTCCCACCCCCTTCACTTTGTTCGCTTAGAGCCGGACTCCCAAATTCTTTTTTATTCTAACATCGCACACGTTTCTTGTCATCCCACCATCCACGCACATTTAACATCCAGTTTTTTTAAAGTTTTTCTTCCTTTTTTTTGTAAATGATACAGGGGGAAGGTTACTAGCCCCTTTCTCCCGGCATTTTTTTCCCTCATACACCGCATGGCTTACGGGGGAAAGTTCTTTCCACTTCCCTATGGACAATAGAAGAAATAAAAAAGAACAAGACTATTTAGAAAAAGGGGAAAAACCTAGATGTAAGTATATATAATATAGCATGTGCGGCGGAAGGGACCA
>NC_069399.1:50418099-50441315 GCF_026875155.1 Cherax quadricarinatus | reverse complement strand
ACATAAGAAAAAATGTGTTTTGGGGGTAATTAAAAAATTATTCCTTTCGTATGTATGTAAGTAAGTTATTCAGGTATACACAAATACAGTTACATAGATTATCATACATAACAACATACGTGTAGAGAACCTAGGATAACCCAAAAAAGTCAGTGTGACTTTATTTCCATTGCCTTCACTCAGAGCTCATTTCTTCTCAAAATGATGTTACATGAGAATGGGAGTGTTCTTTATTAATTCTACCGTATCAATGTAGAGACAACCTGTACACAATGTAACTTGTACACAAACCAGACGTGTACACTTCGTTTGTTTACAAAACTTACCTTCGCCTGGTTTGTTTACATAACTCTGCGCCTGTCCCCCTCATGTACTCATTCTTTCTTCTCTCTCATTTGTTCGTTTTATCTCATTTACTTACTCCTGACCCTACATTAAGACTACAAATATTTTAAGGTAAGTAATGAGTGAACTGTATATACATTTTATCGCTCTGGGATGCTTAAATATCATAGAATAGTATGTGTGGGTGGGGTGGCCTGTAAGGTAGCCTGGCTATTACCATACATACCACACTTGATTTCTTACAATAAATACTACTTGTCTCACCCTAGATTAAGACTATAAATATTTTAAGGTAAGTAATGAGTGCACTATGTGTGTATTGTACTTTTTTATTGTTTTTTGATGCCTGGTTCTATTGCTAACTTAATATATGTTAGTGTAAACTTGTTATCTAGTGTTTGTATGCATTTATAAGTGGAAAAAAAGGGTGTTCCACTTTACGGCGGTAGCCTGGAACCTAACCTGCCATATAAGTGGGGCCCTCCTGTACTAGCGAACCGTGGGAAAGAGTTGCGCTAGATTTGTTAACTAATTTCCAATGTTCCCTCCAAGGCAACAAACATCTGTGTGTTATGGTAGACCATTTCACCAGATATTGTGAGTTAGTTCCTATTGCAGATAAGACTGCCGAGACAGTAGCTAAAGCATTTAAAGAACGCATTATCTGCAGGCATACCACCCCTAAGTCCCTAGTAACAGATAATGGAGGTGAATTCTGTAATGAGATTCTTGAAAATTTGTGCACCTTGTACAAGATCTCTAAATCCACCATTGTTCCTCATCATCCTGCCAGCAATGGGTTAGCGGAACGAACCAATAAGAAAGTACTTTATGTCTTGAGAGCCACTATCAATCCCAACAGTGAAACTTGGGATGAAGTTATACCTGATGTGCAGTGTGCTATAAATTCTGCTTACAATGTTTCTATAGGTGACACTCCACATTATGCATTGTACGGTGTAGATAAACGTTTGCCTTATGAGTTGTTATATTCTAATCCGAAACCAAATTACAACCCTGATGATTTCATAGCAACTCGTACCAGCTTAGCTCAAAGTGTTTTTAGAAGAATCCGTGAAACTTCATAAATCAACAGCAGAATTTACAAGAGTCGCAAACACTCGAGCAAAGCCACCCAAAATCAAAGTAGGTTCGAGAGTTATGCTGATTAACTTTAACAAAACATCTGCAATGCCAAAGCTTGATCAAAGTTTGTTGGTCCTTATCAAGTAGTTGAACATATCACGGTAATAAGTATAAGGTTAGAGAGATTAGTACTGGTCAGTATAAAGAATCGCATTTAGATCATATGAAGTTAGTATGTGATGATAATGATGTTCCAACCCAGACTAATGTGACAGACTCTGACAATCCTCCTGATCCTGTACTCTCTTCCTCTGATACTCAGTCAGACGATCAACCTGAATGTCGTTATTCCCTACGTACACGACAGGTATTGAGAAATCCTCAAGTATCATTTGTAACTTCCAATTCAGATTTGCCTCAATACAGCATGAGTTAGCCAATGCAACAGAGTTGATCCTCCCAGAGATGACACTCATTCTGCATATGTCAATCTTACCCTAGCAGAGTTGGGGTTAAATGTAAATAACCTGTATAGATGAATAATCACAGTATCAACTTATCAGTATTCAAGAATTTTTTTTTTGTGTTCACGTTCTCTCCGAATTCTGAGAGTTAACAGTCTAGATTTGAGTGCACCGAATCTGCCTTTCTGTTAAACACTTCTTTCTTTGTATATATTCTTCCTCAGAATCCGTAGAGCACATGAATACAGATCGATCGATCAAGTTTTTTTTTTATCACTTCTATTGTGTAATCTTAACGTTGAGTTTCATTCAATGACTATCATTCGATGAGTTGTGCTATATTATACCTTGTATTGCATTACAGTTTCAGTTACGTAAGCTTCCATTCCAATGTTCTACTTATGTATGTTATAATGTTCAATTGTTGTGTACTTTGACATTGTATAGAATCAGCCCAAGCCGTACACCTGCCATCTCTAGTTTGTATTAGTTGTTATGTGGAACGACATAACGTTAGCGTCGCCGAGCTCTCAGTAGTAGTAACCAGTTACCAGTAACCAGTGTACCAGTAGATGACTCACTACCTACCATCTCTGCCTGAGTCACTGTCTGTATTCATATTGCCGCTGACCACAGCAGTATTTCAAAGACCCCCTCACATATGGGTACTGTGGGCGGTCAGTTATACGAGAGTGAGCAAGGAGGCAGGTCACGGCTGTTTGCTCTTCCATACTTACCATTATAATTATACGTACTTCCAGCCTACGTGAGTATTACTTTACCCTATCCACGTGTTCGAACCCCCACATGATAATAGTACATTGTACCATATAGTACATTGTACCATATAGTACATTGTACCATATGGTACAGGGTACAGGGACCCTAATGGAAATAAGTCTGTCTGACTGTTTTGGGTTATCCTAGGTTCTCCAAACTCATGCTGCTAAGTATGATATTCTATGTAACTTTATTTGTGTATAACTAAATAAACTTACTTATGATGCCACATGCACCTGAGAAGTTTATTCAGTGTACAGAAATACAATTACATTGATTATCATACATAGCAGCATATGTATAAAATCCTACGATAATGCAAAAAAGTCAGGGTGACTTATTTCCATAGTTATCCCTGTATCTGTACCATATGGTGTCCTGTACTGTATGGTACCCGCTGTACCATATGGTACCCTGTACCATATGGTACCTTGTACCATATGGTACCCTGTACCATATGGTACCCTGTACCATATGGTACCCTGTACCAAATGGTACCTTGTACCAAATGGTACCCTGTACCAAATGGTACCCTGTACCATATGGTACCCTGTACTGTATGGTACCCCGTACCATATGGTACCCGTACCATATGGTACCCCGTACCATATGGTACCCCGTACATGTTACCCCGTACCTATTGTACCCCGTACCATATGGTACCCCGTACCATATGGTACCCCGTACCATATGGTACCCCGTACCATATGGTACCCGTACCATATGGTACCCTGCACCATATGTTATCCTGTACTGCATGGTACCCTTTACCATATAGTACAATGTACCATATGGTACCCTGTAACATATACCGTGTACCATATGGCCAATAGGTGTTGGTGGCATGAGACACCAGCCAAGACTGAGTGAGTGGCGACACAAGCTAGCTACTGACTCCACAGTTTCCAAGACAAAGTGCTCTGTCATCCACCTCAAGGAACACTAAAGTTCCTGTACACTTGTAAATATATAATAGAACATTACTAATATATAACATTTTTGCATTGTTGTACACAACTATTGTAAACAAAATAATAATGAAAATATTAGTGTGTTTGTGTTGAATACAACAGTACCAAATGGTACAATGAACCATATGGTATCATTGTACTGTATGTACAATGTACCATATGGTACCATTGCATCATATGGTACCATATGGTACCATTATACCATATTGTACCATAAGGTACCATTGCACCATATGGTACCATTGTATCATATGGTACCATTGTACCAAATGGTGCCACTCTACCATATGGTACCACTGTATCATATGGTACCATTGTATAAATGTGCCATTTTGCCATATTGTACCATATGGTACCATTGTACATATGATGCCATTGTGCCATATGGTACCATTGCACCCTATGGTACCATTGCACCCTATGGCACCATTGCATCCTATGGCACCATTGTACCATATGGTACCATTGTATCATGTGCCATTGTACCATATGGTACCATTGTATCATATGGTGCCATTGCACCATATGGTACCATTGAAACCTATGGCACCATTGTACCCTATGGCAACCATTGTACCATATGGTACTATATGGTACTGTTGTATTCAACACAATAACCGCACTAATATTTTCATCATTTTGTTTACAAAAACACTTGTAAACAAGTTTTGTAAGCAATATAATAATAAACAAATTAGTGCAGTTATTGTGTTGAATACAATGAGTGTACACTAATACAATATACATTATACTGGTCTCACAGGCCACAAATGTTATTAGAAAAAGAAAAAAATTAGAAAAGAAAAGAAAAAAGTATAAAAAACATAAAATAAAAAAATGGGATTTTGCGGAAGTCACTGATGTTGCCACCACCCGGTCATTTTGGGTCAACTTCCCACCGCTGTATCTCGGTAAGTACTGATCAGAAAAAACTTTTTTTTGTCTTATTACCTTCACAAAAATATACTCTTTAATTCTGTAAGAAAAAATCATTTTTTTTTTTTTTTCAAAATTTCTTGGACACTGGAGCACCACTTCAGATTTTGGCCTTGGACCATGAAGGGGTTAAATAATATGAATAATCTTCTTTCAACAAAATGGCTGTATCCCACAGAGACAGGGTGGCCCAAAAAGAAAAACTGAGGTTTCACTTTTTAACCCTATCACTGTCGGTTCTGTAATACAGTATAATGGCTTGCAAGCCATTGTCGATCCCATAATATTACGCCAAAATTCTAGTGGCATCAAATCTTGCAAGAGAAAGCTGGTGGGCCTACATACGAGAATAGGTCTGAGTGGTCAGTGTGCACAGTATAAAAAAAAATCCTGCAGCACACTGCATAATGAGGAAAAAAAAAACTCTGACTGTGTTTTTGGTTTAAAACAGTGGCTTTGCAGAAATAAGAGATGATTTTGAAATGGTTTTCAGACTAAAAGTACCTTGAAATTGAGCTCAAAGTAGCAGAAATGTTTGATTTTTGCCGATGTTCAAGAGTAAACAAATCACATCACACGTCCAATACTGTACACTGGTGAGTTTAATGTGCTTTCAAAAAATGCACTGATATTATTTATACCATTTTTACAAAATGCAGTAGTCTGCATAACAGTAAATCTTCTATTTTTTGTGTGAATAAAAAATTCAAAATGGAAAGCAAGTGTAATACAGTGGACCCTCAACCAACGGCAGCATCGACTAATGCCAAAATCGACTAATGGTGCTCTTTGGGATCAAAATATTGGCTCTACCTATGGCGAAAAACTCATCTAAAGGCTTTCGTCCCGAACCTGTCCATGCAGCCTGAGTGGGCCCAGCCGCTCCACGACTCTGTGTACAGTAGTGTGCCATTGTTTACAAGCCATTGTGGTCGATTCCATGTGTACCTGTGATATATTTTGTATTACAGTGAACCCCTGGTATTCGATATTAATCCGTTCCTGAGAGCTCATCGAATACCGAAAAAATTGAAAAGAGAATCAATTTTCCCATAAGAAATATTGGAAATCAAATTTATCTGTGCAAGACACCGAAAAGTATGAAAAAAAAAATTTTACCACATGAAATATCAAGTTTAATGCAATAGAATAATTACAATAACAACAATAACAATAGAATAATAACACTAGAATAAAATTGACACTTACCTTTATTGAAGATCTGGTGATGATTGAGGGGATGGGAGGAGGGAGTGTGTTGAAGTTGTTACTGTTTAGAATGGGAATCCCTTCCATTAGGACTTGAGGTAGCAAGTTCTTTTCCGGGGTTACTTTCCCTTCTTTTAATGCCACTAGGTCAGCTTGAGATGGACTTCTGTCAAACAACATATCTGTCCATAGGGCCTGTACCTCTCATTCCTTTATGACTTTTCTAAAGTGATTCACAACACTGTCAGTGTAATAGTCACCAGCACGGCTTGCAATAGCTGTGTTAGGGTGATTGTCATCAAAAAAGGTTTGCACTTCAAGCCACTTTGCACACATTTCCTTAATCTTTGAAGTAGGCAACTTCTTCAATTTCTCCATCCCCTCCTCCAAAGCAGTTTCCTCAGGTCTGGCCTCTTGCTGTTGAAGATGATCTAGCAGCTCATCAGTGGTTAGTTCGTCATTGTCCTCCTCCACCAACTCTTCCACATCCTCCCCACTAACCTCCAACCCCCAAAGGACTTCCCCAATGCCACAATGGATTCCTCAACTGGCATAGGATTCCCAGGGTTAACCATTCAAAATCCCTTTTGTCTACACATTCTGGCCACAGTTTTTTTCCAAGCAGAGTTCAATGTCCTCTTAGTCACTCCCTGCCAAGCCGTTCCTATAAGGTTTATACAATTGAGGGTATTAGAGTGATCCTTCCAAAACTCTTTTAGAGTCAGCTGAGTTCTGTGGTCACTACAAAGCACTTTTGAAACATAGCTTTTGTGTACAGTTTCTTGAAGTTGGAAATGACCTGCTGGTCCATGGGCTGCAGGAGAGGAGTGGTATTAGGAGGAAAAACTTGACCTTAACCCTTTGAGGGTCGACAGGCCCTCTCCAAGACTCGTTCTCAGGGTCGGCCAAATTTAAAAAAAAAAAAAATAATTTTCTCTTATGAAAAGATAGAGAATCTTTTCCCGATCATAATGACACCAAAAGTTTGAAATTTGTGGAAAACTTACGGAATTATGCTCTCACAAAATTAGTGGTCTCGGCGATGTTTACACATCGGCAATTTTGCCCAATTTGAGCCCCATTGTCGGCCAATTCCACTGTACTAGTTGACAAAAAACATGAATATTTCGCTAGAACTCCATTTTTTCTATCGAATGAGTGCAAGAAACCACCCATTTATCAATTTCAACTATCCAGTACAGTGGTCAGAATTTAGTAATTTTGCCAATTTCACAAAAATTTTCAAAGATGCCAATTCCGAATAGGGTCCAGAATAAACAAGAAAGACATTCCTGCCACTAAAACGACATTTCCTCTGTTCATTAGTCACGTCTCAAGGCCCCTTACATTCTTTTGCTTTCCACTTTAAAATTTTTATTCTCACAAAAAATAGAAGATTTACTATTATGCAGAGTACTGCATTAGCGTAAAAACGGGTTTATAAAAATATTGGTGCACTTGAAAAAGAATATCAGACTCACCAGTTGACGTGTACTGGGCGCTTGGCATGATCTTTTACTTTTGAACTTTGGTAAAAATCGAACATTTCTGCTACTTTGAGCTCAATTCGAGGTACTTTTCATTGTAAAACCAGTCACAATCATCTCAATTTCTGTAATATGTCTTCCATTCTATAAAATGAGACCAGGAAAACTAAAATACAAAAATTTAATACCATACGAAAATACAGTGCAAAGTCCTGTTTTATTCCAAAAAAAAGGGTTTCAAAGTTTTTTTTCTCATTATGCACTGTGTGCTGCAGGATTTTTTTATACTGTGCACACTGACCACATAGACCCATTCTTTCATATGTAGGCCTACCAGCTTTCCCCACTAGATTGAGGCGCTAGAATTTAGGCTACTAGTACGTCAAAAACCCTGGGCGTAAGCCTCTATATACGGCCGAAACCTCAAAGGGTCAATGAAGCTCATGTCCCAGAAAGTCGCTCTGCAAAGTCTGTAGGATGACCAGGGCATTGTCTAATACCAGGAGGCACTTAAGGTCTAATTTCTTTTCAATTAGGTAATTTTTCACAGTGGGGGAAAATGCATGGTTATTATTATTATTAAAATCAAAAAGAAGCACAAAGCTACAAGGGCTATACAGCGCTGCAGGGTAGGGAAGGAAGCAAGGGAATTGGATGGCAGAAGGGAGGGGGATGATCAGCAGGTTACAGAAAACAGCGGGGCAGGGGATAGTACGGGGGTAGAGGGTAGCAAGAGATTGAAGTAGAAAGGGCTGAAGGTATCAGAATTTGTGAAGTCAGTCAGTCGTTGTCAAAAAGTCAATGAGAGAGTCCGGATGAAAGGTGGGTCCATCAGCAAAAAGGGGAAGGTAAAGAGAGAGCAGCGGAGCGAAGACGAGGGACAGAGGTAAATTCTGCGTGCTCGTTGATAAAGTGGGCAATCCAACAGAATGTGGCTGACTGATAATGGAGCTTGGCAATTCTCACAGAGAGGAGCAAGACGCCTCTCCATGAGATATCCATGAGTAAGACGAGTATGGCCAATGCGAAGAGGGGAGAGAGTAGTCCCCCAAACTCGACACTGGTGATAAGCAGACGGCCAGAAACCTATACTCGGTTTAATAGACTGAAGTTTGTTGCCGACCCATAGTAGACCAACGTTGTTGCCAACGAGTGTGAAGGTGGGAAGATATTACAGCAAAATAGTCCGTAAATGGAATACCTCTATAAGAAACTGGTAGGTCATGTACTGCTGACCGCGCAGCAGTGTCTGCCTGTTCATTGCCTGTACGTCAACATGACCGGGGACCCAACAAAAAACAATATCTTATGCTTGGTAAAGATGCGGCGTAGCCAAATTTGGATACGGAGGACTAAGGGTGAGGTGTATCAAATTTTTGTATAGCCTGTAAAGCACTGGGGGAGTCTGAGACAACCACAAATGATGACACAGGCATAGATGAAATTTACGGATAAGTGCTGTAAGGATGGCATATAATTCAGCAGTAAAAATACTAGCCGAAGAAAGTAAATGCCCTTGTAGGGACGCTGCCCGGGAACACTGCTGCGAATCCTACCCCGTCAGAAGACTTAGAGCCATCTGTGTACAACAGCAATGGCATGAGAATGAGAGTGAAAGTGGTCAAGAAAAAGAGAGCGGGAAGCGACCGTAGACATTTTGGGCTTTCGAGCAAGGGAGGGAGAAAGAACAGACTCGAACAGCTGGAACTTCCCAGGGGGGTAGGGAAAAGTGAGATGCTACATGTACATAGAAAGGTGGTAGTTGAAGAGAAGACAAGAGCGAATGAAGGCGAAGAGAGAAGGGACGGAGTAAACAGGGGCGGGGGAAAAATAAAGAATGTCTACTAATATCAGTGACCATTCTATAAATGGAAGGATTGCGGAGATCATGAGAGCGTACATAGTAGCGCAGGCAATGGGCATCACGGCGATCGGATAAGGAGGGAAAAACGTTCGCTTCTGCATAGAGGCTCTCGACAGGGGAAGAGCGAAAAAAGCCCCAAGGGCATAAACGTAATCCTTGGTGATGAATGGGGTTAAGGCTAAGGGGAGTAGCAGGAGATCCCCCGCTGAATAGATCTGGTCACCATAATCAAGTTCGATAAAATAAGGGTGGAATGTAGGCGAAGGAGGGTTCGACGATCAGCTCCCCTTTGAAAGATGAGCAAGGGTTTTAAGAAGGTTCAGCCGGCTGTGACAAGTTGCCTTCAGAGAGGTAATGTGGGTTTCCAGGATAACCACGATCAAAGAGGAGGCCCAGAAACTTGACTGTATCACGTTCAGGGATACGGGAGCCATAGAGGTACAAAGGATGATCGGAGATGACAGAGCATCTAGTGAAAGTGATTTGGTGGGTTTTAGTGCTGGAAAATTTAAAACCCACGTGTGGTGGCCCAATTTGGGAAACACGGTCGACTGCATTTTGGGGAGAGAAACTGTAAGGAGGTGACAGTCAGCGCCTGCACAGGCAATAGCGAAGTCATCAACACAGAGTGATGCCCAAATATTTGATGGAAGACTAGAGGCCAAATCATTAATAGCAAGGAGAAAAAGTGTTGTGCTCAAACACATCCCTGGGGGACACCTTCAAGCTTGGATAAAGCCCGGGGGGAGAGCACATTATTAACCGAACACGGAAATCCCCTGCAGTTAAAAAGTTCTTAAGGAAGGATGGTAGATTCCCTCGAAGGCCTAAGGAGTGGGCTTGGGCTAAAATTTTATACCTCCAAGTTGTGTCTATGCCTTCTAAAGGTAAAAAAAATATGGCAATAACTGAGTGGTTATTCGCAAAGGCTTTACAAACATACGTATCCAAGCGTAGTGGGGGTTCTATGTAGAACGTCCCTTACGAAAGCCATATTGACGAGTGGAGAGACTGTTGTGTGTCTCTAATACCACACTAAACGTCTATTTACTGGGCGTTCCATTACTTTGCAAACTGCACTGGTAAGAGCAATGGGACGATAGTGGGAGGTTTCATGTCCCGTAGTGCCTGGTTTGGGGAAAAGGGGAGAACAATGGCGGATTTCCACAGCTGGGAAGAACTCCTTGTGACCAATAAGGTTTGTAAAGGTGTAATAGGACTGCAAGGGCCTGACTGATGTAAATGTTGAAAGCATACGAATATGAATGTCGTCGGGCCCAACTGCCGATGATCGACAAGCTGAGAGTGTTGCCCCCAGTTCTTGAAGTGTAAAAGGCACATTATACTGTTCTTCTCTGAGAGAAGAAAAGTCCAAGGGTGCTAACTCTCTGGCAGACTTTGAGGAAAGAAATGAGGGGCATAGATGGAACCCCTGAGAAATACGGACAGTGATTGCCAATTTCATTGGCAACATCTAGTGGGTTTGCTATATCAACACCGGCAACCCGCAGAACAGGAGCCGGGTCAGGAGAATATTTACCACTCAGTTTTCGTACTTTTTTCCAGACTGCACTCATAGAGGAAGCAGAGGTGATGGTGGAGACATAATCTCGCCAGCAAGTGCGTTTAGCGTCACGAATGACACGGCGAGCAATCGCACGCTTCTGTTTAAAATCAAGGAGTCGCTCGTGGTTCTATTGTACCGGTACCTGCCCCATGCAGCGCGTTTCAAACGTACTGCACGAGCACAAGCAGGAGACCACCCAAAGGGACGCATTTCTGAGAATGCCTGCCCGAAGTTTGGGGTATAGAGTGAGAAGCTGCGGTGAAAAAGGAGGACGAGAAGAGGTGTAAAAGCTCATCGATGGAGGCGAAGAAGGAACCTCTTTAAAAAAAAGTTAGGTGTGAGTAAAGGTTTTCAATTTGCCGATTAAATTGCCAGCGTGGGTGCGAAGAGGTGGCGAATATGAAGGGGGAAATAAGAATGATTGGGAAATGATCACTGTCATGTAAGTCCGGGAGAACAGACCAAGTGAAAATCTAATGCGGCGGAGGAAGAGCAGATTGAGAGATCGATGCAAGAGAGAGTATGAGTCCGAGGATCAAAATGGGTGTGAGTACCTGTATTTAAAACATGAGGGGGTGGGGGCAAGAAAAGCCTCTAACTGAATTCCACAGGAATCACAGTGAGACCCCCCCAGAGGAAATGGTGGGCATTAAAATCACCAAGTAACAGATCGGTGGCGGTAATGACGAAACAAGGAAGGGAAAAAACCGGAAAAGATAATGCCCGAGAAGGAGAGAGATATAAAGAACAGAGCGTATACCACCCCATGTAAGTGGATACGGGCTGCTGTGTAATGCAGCGAAGTATGAAACAAATAGCTGATGGTACGGAATATCAGTGCGGAGAAGAAGGGCACTTTCATTAAAGGTCCCATCAGGAAAAGGATCTGAGAATACAATAAATTATAGCCTGAGATGTGAGAAATAACAGCAAGTGTAATTTTGGTTCCTGTAAGCAAACACCAACAGGGCAAACTGGGAGAGGAGTAACATCTGAACTCACCCCGATTACCCCTGAGGCCGCGTATATTCCACTGTAAATAGGCCTGATTGGCAATGATAAAGATTTCTTGAAATCCGCAGGTAAGGGTTTCCTCGGACTAGAAGGGTTAGAAAAGTCCACATGCGGAGGCAGTGGAAAATGTTCAAGCAGCGGAAGAACGGTTGCGCTGTGAAGAAAGGAGTTGCGCAGATGGAGCAGAGGAGAGAGAAAGAGGGAAGGGTGGATCAGTGTCCATTGATGGTTTTGGGCTCTGCAATTATTCAGAGATTGCTTCAAGTGTTTCGGAATTCAGAGATGTAGTATGGGAGACAAATATTGGGAATGGTAGGGGGGGGATGAGTAAAGATTGGAACTGTATTGGACTGTACCAAGGTAGGGGGCGGCGAAAGGGTGGAGGGAACTGAGAAGCGTGGCAGGGGACAGAAGAGGCAGGAACCTGGGAGGTGGCAGAAGAAGAAGAAACTTGGAGGGAACAGGGGGGGAAGGTACATACAAGGAGGGAGGGTGAACCTCTGCACTTGTAAAATGAGCCAGTGAGAGGGAAGAACTAGGGGCAGAGACAGGAAGGGGAAAATGAGGAGGTGGAAGATGGGGGAGGAGGTGTTACCAGACCTTTTTTTGACTTTTGAGAAGTAGAGGGACGACTGGGAGGAGGTGTCGTACAAGGTCTCGTCGATACTGAGGCTTGTGAGAGAGAACTCGAAGAAACGAGATTAGACTGAGGCGTTGAAGTAGGGATGTCTGAGCCGGGACAGCAAAAGGATTAGATACAGGAGTGATTATGGGAGAGGTAACCACAGAGGTGGGTTTTAGAAGATGGGATACCAGAAGTGGGGGGACGTTTTGAAACACGGGAAAAAGAACACGTGGGAGTCTCCCCTTTGGGGGCGGAGATGAGAAACGCCATGGCATAAGGAGACCTTCTGTCTCTTTGAGGTAACGGGTTTCCCCCTCGTTTAAATAGACCTGACAACGGCGAGAGTACGAAGGGTGACCTCATGACAGTTAAGGCAAGAGGGAGATCGATTGCAAGACGTATTAGAATGGTCATCGGCACCACAGACTGGGCATTTGGCGATAGATCTGCAATATTTCGCTGGATGGCCAAATCGCCAGCAATTTCTACACGTTGTGGTGTTTGGGATCACCTTTCGAACTTGTAACCGATGTCCTGCTATATAAACTGAGGATGGGAGTTCTCGGCTGCAAAAGTTAAACGAGCCACATTGCTAGGGTATCGTCTCCGCCCACGGGCAGGAAGAACGTAAGTGTCTACCTTGAGGATTGGGAGATCTTGGAGTTCCAGCTGTTCTAGAATGTCAGGGCCCCATGTCTGGAAATTTTTTTTGAAAATATGGTATGTGGCAGAATGACGGTACCACTACAAGAATTGAGGGAATGATGTTTTTCAAGAGTGACAGGAACAGTATCGATATGGGGAAAAACGAGAAAAGCTCATGAGCCTGGGGACATTCTGTACGGTTTTAAAGATGCGCTTACCACTCTTAAGAGCATGAAAAGGAAAATATCTTTTTCCAACATGGCGTAGGAGTGCCTTGCCAATACTATGGTCAGAAAGATAGGCAATAGAGGAAGTTGGTCGTAAAGTGAAGAATTTAGTCCACTGTTCAGTCTGAAACTGAGCATGGAAAGGTAGTGAAGGACGTGTCGATCGTTTCTGAGAAGAACGAGAAGGTGGGGAAGTATCATCAGCAGGTAATTTTCATTGGCCGTTTAGGGGTGGGACCAGAGTTGGTCCGACGTGGAACGGGGCGGCGATTTGAAAATTGCTGCACCGTAGAGGGAGGGGGCCGGAAGCATATCAGAGGAAGCGAAGGTCCGATAAATCGAAGGAGTCAGTCGAGGCCTCATACCTGAAGGGGAGGAAACAGCACCGGCAATAGGTACAGAGGCATGAGGAATGTCTGAAGAGTGGTCCAAAGACGAGGGGGGGTCAGAACGGGGTGCGGTATCAAGAAGGGACCCGGGTACCAGGTTCATGGACTAGGGCTGCCATGGTTAGGTTACTTCTTTCTTTTTGTTTTTAAGAAAAAAAAAGAAAGAAGAAAAAGAAAATAAAAATAAAAAAAGAAAAAAAAAGGGGGGCCGGGGAGGGATAGGTCCTAGGAGGAATGAAAGGGCCAGAAATCTCCCTCCACGCCCAAGAGGACCTCAGCACCGCAAGTAGCGCAGATGCAGCATGGAAAACCCGTGCCATAAACCCCACCCATCATGCTAGTAAACTAACAATTTCCCGGGGTAGCAACCTCACATCTGCCGAGCTACCTCGGTGGACAAAAGAGGGAGGGCGGCCGGTATCCGCCCAAGCATACCTCCTTCGGCCCCACCAACCCCCGGAAACCGAAAGGTGGCTTCCAGAGATACACTCGTCGCCCCCAAAGACACCCAAAGTACTCCGGGGTACCGGAGAGGGATCGGGACATCCCCAGGCGATCCAGATTCTTGGCAAACTACGCCACCGCTAAGAAACCCCAACGGAATGGGATGGACCCCGGTATCGTTTCCCCTACCTAGGAACTAGCGCGCCTGTGGGAGAAATCCCAAAGGACAAAAAGAGGAAGGGCAAAAGGGAGGGGTGGGGAGGGGGAGGAGGAAAGGAAAAAGGGGAGGATGGGGAGGATGGGATAGGGGAGGGGAGATTGGGGGGTAATTAGGTTCGGTCTGAGGAAGAAGACCGATAGGTCTAATTCCTCAGACCAAGAGCCTCTTCACCACGCCAAGGAGCCCCCCTTGAAGAGGAATGCATGGTGTAACCAGTCATAGAAAAAGTCCCTAGTGACCCATGCCTTACTGTTTGCCCTCCACAGCACACACAAATTAGCCTTGAGGACATTGTTTTCCTGAACACTCTGGGAGTTTCAGAGTGATACACCAATAAAGGCTTTACTTTGCAATCACCACTAGCATTGGCACACATCAAATTCAAATTCAAAGTTTATTCTCTATAAAGATTACAATGTTGAATTTACAGAATTTGGTTGTTGTGTGGTTTACATGTAGTTAAATAATGATTACAGAGTGTACCACTAGAACGCCTAGCATGGCTAGGCATTTCGGGCAGACTTAGTTTAAATAATTTATTTTAAAATATTACAAATTATGAGGTAAGTTGGTATTATGGCTAAGTGACTAAATACTAGTTTGTGAGTTTAGCAATGTGAATGCTTTTGTTTTGGCACAGTACATAGTTTCAGTATTGGAGTATATAGGATTCATTATTTTAAGTTTGAGTTAATATTTCTGTTTTGGTCAAATGGGTAGTGAGTGTAAGTGTGAACCACCAGGTGGTATTGTGTAGTTAGTTGAGGGGGTTTTATCAGGGAGATAAGATGTTTTTCTAAGGGTAGTTTTGAAGGTGTGAATGTGTCTGCGTTTGGGGTTCTCAGGTGGGGTGTTCCAGATTTTAGGGCCTTTGACATACATTGAATTTTTGTAAAGGTTTAGTCGGACATAGGGAAAGTCGTAGGATGTTTGTGTCGGGTGTTATGCCTGTGGGTTCTGTCACAACTATCAAGAAAGCGTTTTAGGTCAAGGTTGATACTGGAGTTTAAGGTCCTGTAGATGTAGATTGCACAGTAGTAAGTGTGGATGTACTGAACAGGGAGTAAGTTTAGATCTATGAAGAGTGGGGGGTGTGTTGCCAGGGATGGGATTTAGTGATTATTCTTACTGCAGCTTTTTGTTGGGTTATTATTGGCTTTAGGTGTTGCTGCAGTTGATCCCCAAGCACAAATAGCATAGGTGAGGTATGGATAAATAAGTGAGTGGTATAGTGTGAGAAGGGCATTTTGTGGCACATAGTATCGTATCTTGGAGAGGATCCCACAGAGCAAGCCTGTCTTTCATAGGCTTATGTCCTGGGAGTGCCTTTTCCTCCTGAGTAATGTAGGTCCTGCTTGCCATTTTCTTCCAAAACAGGCCTGTTTCGTCACAATCAAAGACTTGTTCAGGTTTAAATTCTTCACTGTCTATGTAATCCTTGAATTCCTGTACATATTTTTCAGCTGCTTTTTGGTCTGAACTGGCAGCCTCACCATGCCTAATCACACTATGTATGCCACTACGATTCTTAAATCTTTCAAACCAAAATTTGCTGGCCTTAAATTCACTCACATCACCACTAGTTGCAGGCAATTTCTTTACCAAATCATCATGCAACTGCCTAGCCTTTTCACAAATGATCGCTTGAGAGATGCTATCTCCTATCTGTTTTTCATTTATCCACACCAATAACAGTCTCTCAACATCTTCTTACACTTGTGGTCGCTGTTTTGTAATCACAGTTGCACCTTTTGCAAGAATAGCTTCCTTGATTGCCGTTTTCCTGGTCACTATAGTAGAGATGGTTGATTGGGGTTTACTATATAACCTGGCCAGCTCCGACACACGCACTCCACTTTCGTACTTTGCAATTATCTCTTTCTTCATTTCAATAGTCATTAGCACCTTTTTCTCAAAGGGTTGGCACTAGAAGCTTTTTTGGGGCCCATGGTGACTTACTTTGCAGAAACAAGCACCAAAAATAGTGATAATATGGAATGTACCGAATGTATCCTTAGATGCACGCACACTGCCTGGCTTGTAAACACTGGCACACACGGGGCAGTTCAGGCCACATGTGGACACGTCTCGTATGAATCGCATCGAATACCGGGTTTTTGATCGGATACCGAGGCAAAATTTTTGCATTAAAATGCATCAAATACCAGATTTATCGGATACCGATGCCATCGAATACCAGGGGGTCCACTGTATTCCACTGTTTTTAGTGCTTATAACTGCTAAGTAAGCCACCATGGGCCCCAAGAAAGCTTCTAGTGCCAACCCTGTGGTAAAAAGGGTGAGAATTACAATGGAATTGAAGAAAGTGTTAATTGAAAAATATGAAAGTGGAGTGCGTATGTCCGAGCTGGAAAGGCTATATAACAAACCCCATTCAGCCATCACTACTATCTTGGCGAACAACCTCAATGTGTGCTTAGTGGACAAATGTGTTGTGCAGTTGGGTTTGCTGATTGTGTCTGCAAGAGTTATAAGTGGCACATAAAGCTCTTTTTCCATCTTCTTGACATTTCTATGCTAAATGCTTATAACATGTATAAGTTGAAGACAAACAACAAACCAAAATATGGTGAATTTTGTTTGTCAGTCATCAGACAAATAATATTCAAGTACCAAGTAACAACACCTGCAATAGACTAGCGCCCAAGAAATTATCAACACATACCCTCTCGTCTTAGGCCTGGTGATCACTACCCCATACAACTACCTCCTACTGCTTTCAAGAAAACTGCTCAGGTGTTATGTCTGCGCACATACCACAAAACACCCACAAAAATGCAGACACACTCGTTTTATGTGTGGGGTGTAAAACACCACTGTGCATAACACTGTTTCAAAGAATTTCACAAGCAGCAGCCATTCTAGGAAAGTGTCCAGTGACTATACAGTAGTATATATATTATAGAACAATACTAATAAACAGTTTATTGCACTGTTAGTTTGTGTAAACAAATTCTGTAAACAATATAATGATAATGTTTGTGCGATTGTGTTGCATACAACGAGCATATATATGTACACCGCACCTTACTTTGGTCTCACAGGCCACATAAGTTACTTGAAAAAATAAAATATTGGAAAATACAAGAAACCTTCAAATGGGAGTAAAAATAATTTTAACAGGCGAGCGACATTCAACGGTGTTGCCATACGCAGCTCATTTTCTGCCAACTTTATGCCTCTATATCTCGGTAATTACTGATTGCAAAAAAAATTTTTTTTTTTTTTTGGTCTTAAAACACTCAGCGAATTAATCTTAACATTTTGGTAAGAAAAAATAATTTTTTTTTTTTCAAATATTTTGCGACACAGAGAGAGACTTTAGGATCTGGGGTTGCATTAACAAGCATTAGTAAACAACCACTGGAATACAAGGTCTCTTTTAGACTCCATGGAAGGCCTCAATAAGTAACTTCACAGCAAAGTTAGGTACAGCCTACAGAATTCTCAATGCCAATGGGATCGATGATTGGATAGACATATTTCTCAACAAATTACTTAGACTACAAAATGAACATTGTCCTATAAAAACCTAAACAGATTACAAATAAATGGCTAGGTTGCCCATGACTAACAGCATACTAAGATCCATTGATAAGAAACATCAATATGAAAAGCAATATAGACAGGGCTTAATCCACAAAGTTAACACTACGCATCAGTCCTCACCAAACTAATAAGAAAGGCCAACCAATTGTACTATTCCAATAGATTCACCGAAACACAAGGAGATATAAAAAAAAAGACCTGGAAGACACTCTCAGATTCTAGGCATCCACAAACTGACAAAAACTAAAGATATTGTCCTAACTAAACTGAATGAAACATCTTCAGCCTATTGATACAGTTAACAAGATATATGACATTTTCTCAACCATAGGATCAAATCTTGCCAGTAAAATCTCAAGTACCAACACCCAAGCAAGTGATTACTCAGACGGGAATTTCCCAACTTCCTTCTATCTTGCACCTACCGAGCCCACTGAAGTCACCACAATTATTAAGGCACTTAAAAACAAATCAGGGAATCTGACTCAAGTTCCACCATTATTGTACAAACGAGCAGCTCATGTCCTTTTGCCTCCTATTTCATTACTCTTTAACAAATCACTAGAAACTAGCACTTTCCCGAAACTAACTTGTACAACTTGTACACAATGTAAGAGTATTTGTATTATGAGGTAATTATTATTATAATAAAAAATATCAAGGTAAATGTTTTACAAACTCTTACAAACGTATGTGAATGAACTAAAAGTAGACACATTAATATGCATTTATTTCGCCTGACCAAGTGATTGCCTACTACCTGTTCAGTTTGTATTCTTACATTGTCTCAACTCTATATCTCGTTCTCTCTCTCGTTTACTCTTTTGTTAACTAGTTGGCTCTCACTGACGATGGCATCTAAGGTTAGCTGTAATAAAAAGAGAAGTTGTAAGCTTCTTGCTTTAAACCCTTTGTCGGGTAGAGGCAGTTTTGACTGCCTTTAACCCTTTGAGGGTTTCGGCCGTACTAGTACGTCTTACACGCAGGGGTTTTTGACGTACTAGTACGCATAAATTCTAGCGCTGTCAAATCTCGCAGGAAAAGGCTGATAAGCCTAGATGTGAGAGAATGGGTCTGTGTGGTAGGTGTGCACAGTAGGAAAAAAATCTGGGACCCAGTGGTGCATTGTGGGAATCCCATCATAGTACACAATGTCCACCGTGCCTCGCGGTAAGAAGTTCCTCACTCCTCGGCGAATTGGGACACTTTTGTTCCCCAGTGACAGTTCTAATACAGATGGAAGTGACAGTGAAGATGATTTTCCCAAGGGTTCTGGTGGGGTTTTGACCGAAACTAATGCCCATAATATGGGTAATAGTGAGGAAAACCCAGACAACCCACAGCCTTCCACCTCTGGTGCGGGCCATTTGTTCAGTTCAGTTGTACCAGAATCAAAGAGGAAACTCCTATTTTCCAAAATCCCAGACTCAGATGTGAGCATTGGTGATGATAGTGATTATGAACTACAAGCTCTTCAAACTTGTTCCAAGAATGGAGGAGGAGGAGGAGGCAGAGGAGGAGGAGGAGGCAGAGGAGGAGGAGGAGGCAGGGAGGAAGAGGCAGAGGAGGAGGAGGCGAGAGGAGGAAGAAGAGGAGGAGGAGGAGGAGGAGGAAGAGGGGGAGGAAAAAGAGGAGGAGGAAGAAGAGGGGGAGGAGGAGGAGGAGGAAGAAGAGGAGGAAAGCTGAGGAGGAGGAGGAGGAAGAAGAAGAGGAGGAGGAGGGGGGAGGGGAGGAAGAAGAGGAGGAGGAGGAGGGGAAGAAAGAAGAATACGTAATGATAACAATAATACATAATAATAATAATACATAATAATAATACATAATAATAATAATACCTAATAATAATAATAATATGTAATAATAAATGTTCACCCATGACAGTAAAAGATAAGGGGAGATAAACATCTGATAAGTGCTGACGATTGACCGGGGGTAAATGAGGGTGGAGCTGATACAAAAGATTAGATGAAAATCGCCCTCCCTTTGTTTTTGCTGTATACTAACATTTTTGTCTGTCTATTTGCCCGTCTGTTTAAGCTCCCCGTCTATCCGTCTAGCTCTCTGTCTCAGAGAACCCCAGACTGCGTCAAACACTTTTACTCACATCTTCAAGCAGAGTATAGCACTTTGTCTGGGTTTCTTGGGTTATCCTAGGTAATTTATACTAAAGTATACTTTTATTTATGTGTATCTGTGGACAGAGATAGAAGACAGATAGAAAGAGATAGAATGAGGGAGAAAGATAATTAGATAGAATGGAGGAGGGGAAGCAGCATCCGACTCCATTGTTTTGACAGGCGGGAGGGGGAGTGAGTAATGAGACAATATGTCACTTTGACAGCTGCCGACTCTGGTAATTTACACTATGGAGGAGGAGGAGAAGAAGGAGGAAGAGTAGGGGGAAGAGGACGAAGAGAAGGAGGAGGAGGAGGAGGAAGAGGAAGAGTAGGAGGAAGAGGAATAAGAGGAAGAGGAGGAGGAAGAGGAATAGGAGGAGGAAGATTAGGGGGGAAGAGGAGGAAGAGAAGGAGGAGGAGGAAAAAGAGGAGGAGGAAGAGTAGGAGGAAGAGGAAGAAAAGGAGGAAGAGGAAGAGTAGGAGGAAGAGGAAGAAGAGGAGGAAGAGGAAGAGTAGGAGGAAGAGGAAGAAGAGGAAGAGGAGGAGGAGGAGGAAGAGGAAGAGGAATAGTGGAGGAAGATTAGGGGGAAGAGGAGGAAGAGAAGAAGAGGAGAAGGATGAGGAAGAGGAGGAGGAGGAAGAAGAGGGAAGAAGATGATGTAATAATATTTTTTCCCTTGAAGCAAGAAAAAAAAAGTCCACCCCATGACAGTGACAAGATAAGGTGAGATAACATCTGATAAGAGATGACTTTTGATGAGTGTAAACTCTAGCTCTCTGTCTCAGAGAGCCACAAGACCGCGTCATCAGGTTTACTCACATCTTCAAGCAGAGTATAGCACTTTTTCTGGATTTCTTGGGTTATCCTAGGTAATTTTTTACTATGTATACTTGTATTTATGGTACCCGTGAGACAGAGATAGACAGACAGATAGAAAGAGAGGGGGACAGATTGAAAGAGATAGAATGAGGGAGAAAGATAAAACACCATTGTGTATGGGCACCATGTTTCAGAGTTCCCCAAGCTGCAGAAAATAATAGGGAAAATGTTCAGTGACTGTATATTGGTATAATTTTATTATAGAACAATAATAATAAACAATGTTTTGTATTGTTTGTTTTTGTAAACAAGTTTTGTAAACAATATATTGATAATTATGTTTGTGTGCTTATTGTGTTGTATACAACGAGTGTATATATGTACATTGCACCTTACTTTGGTCTCATAGGCCACATAAGTTATGTGAAAAAATAAAATAGTGAAAAAAAACAACAAACCCCAAATACAAGTAAAAATAAAGTTACCGGGTGAGCGGCAGTCGCCGCTGTTGCCATACGCGGCTCATTTTCTGCAAACTTTACGCCTCCATATCTCCGTAAGTATTGATGGTAAAATTTTTTTGTTTATCCTATAATGTTTAGAAAAAAAACTCTATTTTTTCATAAGAAAAAAATAATTTTTTTTTTTTTTGAAATTTGGCCAACCCTGAGAACAAGTTTCTGAGAGGGCCTGTCGACCCTCAAAGGGTTAAACACATGCACCTTTATGCGTGTCATCCTACTCGTGCTGCGCATTTGGATTCCCGTTCTTTAATTCTGACCAATCACAAGCCTTCCCTAAGTCACTTCAGCTAAGTGGTGATGGCGTTTTCCGGCTTCCCATTGGTTGAGAGAAAATGTAAACACTTGTGGCTTGGCGTCACCCAGAGTGGGTTTTTTCCATCTAGTGTCACTAATATACTCTTGGATTTTACCCTCTACAATGTTGGTAAGTATTGATTGTTGTGTTGTGTGTACATGAATAGTTTAGGCATATTTTGATATATACATAAAGTCCGTGTGAAGCATAATGAGTGTAGCATGCAGTTGAAAAAAGTGCAACAAAAGAAGGGCAGTCAGGACTGCCTCTGCCCGAGTAGGGACATAGTCCACTTTCAGTAAAATAAATATTTATAAAAAAAATTCTACTGCATATATGAATTCGGTAGGTGTCTGGATGTATACAGAACGTTTTTATTGTCCTTCCAGATCAATGAGAAATTGTTTTATGGGGAGCCCTCCAACACCAGGTCAAAATATGTCTGCATTTTGGATGACAGTGACTCAGAACCAGAGGTAGATGACCCTGAATTGCTTGATAGTGGTGATGAATACTTGCCACCAGATGCAGAGGTGTCGAGTGATGATGAGGAGGAAGAAAGGCCAGCCAAAAAGCAGAAATTAGTCAAGAAAAAGAGAGGCATTACTATCGAGGAGTAGCCTGATGAGGAACATATTTATGACGATCTTGCTCTTCAAGGTGAACCTAAGTGGTCCTAGGTTGACCTCCAAAATAACCCTTTGCCGGCATATGAACATGAAAAGCCTCTTCAAATTAGGTCTCCATATCAGTATTTTTGTGATTTCTTTAGTCAAGACATGGTAGATAACATAGCATTTCAAACAAATTTGTATGCCAAGCAAGAAAACATAAATAATAATTTTGCAACAGATTCTGAAGAGATCATGAAGTTCATGGGTATTTTGTTGTTCATGGGTATTATTCAATCACCATCACTTAACCCTTTGAGGGTCGACAGGCCCTCTCCGAAACTCGTTCTCAGGGTCGGCCAAATTTAAAAAAAAAAAAAAATTATTTTCTCTTATGAAAAGATAGAGAATCTTTTCCCGATCATAAAGACACCAAAAGTTTGAAATTTGATAGAAAACTTACGGAATTATGCTCTCGCAAAGTTAGCGGTCTCGGCGATGTTTACGCATCGGCGATTTTGCCCACTTTGAGCCCCATTTTCGGCCAATTTCACTGTACTAGTCGACAAAAAACATGAATATTTCGCTAGAACTCCATTTTTTCTATCGAATGGGTGCAAGAAACCACTCATTTATGAAATTCAACTATCCAGTACAGTGGTCAGAATTTAGCAATTTTGCCAATTTCACACAAATTTCAAAAGATGCCAATTTCCGAATAGGGTCCAGAATAAACAAGAAAAACATTCCTGGCACTAAAATGACACTTCCTCTAGTCATGAGTCACGTCTCAAGGCCCCTCTTATATTCTTTTGCTTTCCACTTTGAATTTTTATTTTCACAAAAAATATAAGATTTACTGTTATGCAGACTACTGCATTAGTGTAAAAAATGGTATAAATATTATTGGTGCACTTGTGAAAGAATATTAGACTCACCAGTTGACGTGTATTGCACGCTTGGCACGATTTGTTTACTTTGAAGTTTGGTAAAAATCGAACAATTC
>NC_069399.1:50393702-50417599 GCF_026875155.1 Cherax quadricarinatus | reverse complement strand
TCTTACTGTAAATTGTGGTATGTATGGTGTTTGGAAATAATAATAAATAAAAAAAAGAGAGTGGAGAGTTATGCTGTGGCCCTACTGGGCTGAGGTGGATGGTAGAGGTTCTGGTACTGAAGTCGATGGATGTACTGGATAAATTCTGCATGAATTCTGTGAGGGATTTCTGTTCTGTTTTACCCTAGAGTACATTATACAATTGATGGTAAGGCATTAGCTGCTCTAGACACCATTTCAGGGTCCTCTACAGTGAAAAAGTCTAACTTTAAGTCATTCAGTAAGTCAGCCAAGTCATTCAGTCAAGTCAGTCAGTCAGTCATCACATAAACTCATAAATATTTACCTCATACTTTTGGTGTACAAAATGATGCTTCATTCCAGCTACAGGCCAGAATGAAGCATTAATTCTAAGACTTAAATGCTTAAACCTTTTCTTGCAACTTTCAGCAACACTTGTATGCCTACTGGGTGCCATGATTGCTTGGCAGATTTGAGATATGGCAATTAACCCCTAAACAGTCCAAACGTATATATACGTTCTCTTGTGTAGTGCCCCAAACGTATATATACGTTTTCTTTGTCATTCATTCAACATTGCCACGATAAGCCTTAGTTGCCTAGACATGAAAGAATGGGTGTGCGCACTCACTGGGTGCCTTATTAAAATAATTGGGGATGCCTGGGTACCATATGCTCTTTTTTCCTATTAAAAAAACAATTTTTTTTCCTCAAAAAATTTGGGGCGCTACGCAAGTGAACGTATATATACGTTAGGACCGTTTAAGGGTTAATACGTATCTAAACAAACACAGCAAGCTACTAGCACAGGTTCGTCCAACACACGTATGAACCGAACTGAAGGCTGGGAGGGTGGTGGCACACTCAAAATTTTTTCCCCTCCCACAACAGTGTTAAATTAAATTTATGAAGTATTAAACAAAAATATGCCTCAATTCTTTAATCGTTCTATAACCAAAACGTTTGAGACAAGACAGTGTTAAACATTGGTCTAATGCAGTAATATTACAAATGGTAGATTTAGTGATGGGATTCAGTTTGTCTTGGCATGATGCATTGTTTCTATTAAAGCCTTACTGAAAGAGTGTCTTAGACAAACTTAGGATTAACTTAAGATTTAATAGGACTAACTTAAAATTTAATAGTCAATAGCTATGCGTATTAGGGATTTTATGTTTACAGTCATTTGGATGAGTGTTGGTGTAAATTATGGGGGAATTTCAGATAATGAGAGCAAGTCTATATTGTTTTGGATGTGTTCCTGATACAAAAAAGAGAATTGGGTAGTTTTCATTTGGTTAGCTGATGATGGGGTGTGTTAGGGAGACGAGGTGTTTCTTAATGGTAGTTTTGAAATGGTGGTTAAGTCTGCAGTTTTAGAGTTTTCAGGCAGGGAGTTCCAGATTTTAAGCCCTTCTATGTACATCGAATTTATAAGAACATAAGAAGGAACACTGCAAAAGGCCTACTGACCCATGCGGAGGAGGTCCATTCCTCCCCCCCTCCCCCGGATTTGCCCAATGATCCCCCCCCCCGATTAGCCCAATGACCCACCCAGTCTGGTCACCTCCACTCAACGAAGGAGCACAGCACCAGACCCAGCAGCACAAGCTGGTCATTTCCAACTGACATCCACCCACACCTACTCATGTATTTATCTAACCTATTTTTAAAACTAAACAACGTTTTAGCCTCAACAACTGTACTCGGGAGTTTGTCCCACTCATCCACAACTCTATTATCAAACCAGTGCTTTCCTATATCCTTCCTGAATCTGAATTTTTCCAACTTGAAACCATTGCTGCGAGTCCTGCTTTGCTGGAAATTTTCAGCACGCTATTTACATCCCCTTTATTTATTCCTGTTTTCCATTTATACACTTTGATCATATCCCCCCTAATTCTACGCCTTTCGAGAGAGTGCAGATTCAGGGTTCTCAGTCCATCCTCGTAGGGAAAATTTCTGATACATGGGATCATCTTTGTCATCCTTCCTCCTCTGTACGTTTTCCAGAACATTTATATCCATTCTGTAATACGGTGACCAGAACTGAGCAGCATAGTCCAAATGAGGCCTAACCAAGGATATATAGAGTTGATGAACAACCTGAGGACTTCTATTATTTTTACTTCTAGATATGAAGCCAAGAATTCTGTTAGCTTTATTGCGAACACTAATGCACTGTTGTCTTGGTTTTAGATTACTGCTAACCAGAACTCCTAAATCATTTTCGCAATCAGTAGTATTAAGATCTACATTATTTAGTTTATATGTGGCATGGTTATTTAACTGTCCAACATTTAGAACTTTGCATTTGTCAATATTAACCCTTTGAGGGTCGACAGGCTCTCTCCCAGACTTGTTCTCAGGGTCGCCTAAATTTCAAAAAAAAAAATTATTTTTTCTTATGAAAAGATAGAAAATCTTTTCCTGATCATAATGACACCAAAAGTATGAAATTTGATGGAAAACTTAGGGAATTATGCTCTCGCGAAGTTAGCGGTCTCGGCGATGTTTACGCATCGGCGATTTTGCCCACTTTGAGCCCCATTTTCGGCCAATTCCACTATACTAGTCTTCAGAAAACATGAATATTTCGCTAGAACTCCATTTTTTCTATCATATGAGTGCAAGAAATCACCCATTTACCAATTTCAACTATCCAGTACAGTGGTCAGAATTTAGCAATCTTGCCAATTTCACACAAATTTCAAAAGATGCCAATTTCCAAATAGGGTCCAGAATAAACAAGAAAGACATTACTGGCACTAAAATGACATTTCCTCTGTTCATTAGTCATGTCTCAAGGCCCCTCTTACATTCTTTTGCTTTCCACTTTGAATTTTATTCTCACAAAAAATAGAAGATTTACTGTTATGCAGACTACTGCATTAGTGTAAAAAATGGTATAAATAATATTGGCGCACTTGCGAAAGAATATTAGACTCGCCAGTTGATGTGTATTGGACGCTTGGCATGATTTGTTTACTTTTGAACTTTGGTAAAAATCGAACATTTCTGTTACTTTGAGCTCATTTTCAAGGCACTTTTCATTGTAAAACCAGTCAAAATCATCTCAATTTCTGTAATATATCTTCCATTCTATAAAATGAGACCAAGAAAACTAGAATACAACAATAAATACCATACGAAAATACAGTGCAAAGTCGCTGTTTTATGCCAAAAAAATGGTCAAAGTTTTTTTTTCTCATTATGCACTGTGTGCTGCAGGATTTTTTTTATACTGTGCACACTGACCACAAAGACCCAGCTTTCTCCCACTAGATTTGAGGGCGCTAGAATTTACGCGTACTAGTACGTCAAAAAACCCTGGGTCGTAAGCCGTACTAGTACGGCCGAAACCCTCAAAGGGTTAAACTGCATCTGCCACTTCTCCGACCATTGCATCAGTCTATTCAAATCATCCTGGAGTGCTCTAGTGTCCTCATTAGAATGAATTGGACGGCCTATTTTGGTGTCATCAGCAAATTTGCTTATGTCGCTATTTATTCCCTCGTCTATGTCGTTTATGTAAATTGTGAACAACAACGGGCTCAACACTGACCCCTGAGGAACACCGCTTGTGATGTGCCCCCATTCTGATTTCTCCCCATTTATGCAAACTCTCTGCTGCCTATTTGTCAGCCATGCCTCTACCCAGGAAAAAATTTCTCCTCCTATTCCGTGTGCCTTAAGTTTCCTCAATAGCTTCTGGTGTGGAACTCTATCGAAAGCCTTACTGAAGTCCATATACACAATATCATATTCATTATCATGATCTACCTCCTCAAACACCTTAGTGAAAAAAGTTAGTAAATTCATAAGACAGGAACGCCCCTTTGTAAAACCGTGTTGAGAATCATTAATCAATCTGTGCCTATCAAGATGGCTACGAATTGCTTTGGCAATTATTGATTCCATAAATTTTCCCACTATGGAGGTAAGGCTTATTGGTCTATAGTTCGAAGCCAAGGACCTGTCACCTGCCTTGTAAATAGGTATTACATTTGCCATTTTCCACTTATCAGGCACTATGCCAGTTTGTAGTGATATGTTAAAAAGATTAGCCAAAGGTATGCTAAGTTCCTCTTTACATTAATTTAACACCCTTGCAAACAGTTCATCAGGGCCTGGGGATTTGTTAGGTTTTAGTTTCTCTATTTGTCTGAGGACCATGTCACTAGTTACCACAATCGTGCATAGTTTATTATTGTCCTGTTCTACATAATCTATTATTTCAGGAATATCGTTAGTATTTTCCTGAGTGAAAACTGAGAGGAAGTAGGTATTGGGAATTTCACACATATCTTTATCACTGTCAGTGATCTGACCAGAGTTACTCTTAAGTGGGCTAATCTTGTCCCTAATCTTACTTCTGTATACCTGAAAGAACCCTTTTGGGTTAGTCTTTGAATCCCTTGCAACCTTAGCCTCATAATCCCTTTTTGTTTTTCTTATTCCTTTCTTTATTTCTCTCTTTAATTGAATATATTGATTTCTTAACTGCCCATCCCCTCTTTTGATATGCCTATATATGCCTCTCTTTTGAGCAGTGAGATGTTTTAATATATTGTTCATCCATTTGGGATCATTTTTGTTAGATCTAATTTCCGTACTCGGAACAAAAGTTGTCTGGGCAGCTAGAACTATGCTCTGAAAAACGTCATATTGGCATCCAAGATCACCTACCTGACCCATAGTCAGGACATCCCAGTTTAGCCCACCCAGGTAATTTTTCAGTCCCATGAAGTTGGCCAAGCGAAAATCTGAGACAGAGATTTGATTGCAGTTATCTGGGTAATTCCATGATATATTGAAACTAAGTGATTTGTGATCACTTTTCCCAAGCTCATCATTAACCTCAAGATTATTAATTAGTGAATCTTTGTTGGCAAGAACTAAGTCAAGCAGACTGTTTCCTCTAGTTAGTTCTGTCACAACCTGTTCTAAAAAGCAATCCTGAACCACATCACTAGACTCAAAATTTCCTGTCATGTTGTTCCAGTCAATTTGTCTAAAGTTAAAATCACCCATTATCACAATGTCATGGAGACTTTTTGTGTGGTGTCATGTCTATGGGTCCTGTTGCAATTATCATGAAATTGTTTTAGTTCAGGGTTAAGATTAGAATTTATGGTTCTGTAAATGTAGAATCAACCAGTAACTGTAATTACTACACAGCAGACCAAGCAAAGACATTACTCAGTGCAAACAATAACATAACCATCTTTAACTACAATGTCAGATCCTTGACCAAACATTATGATGACCTCACAGCATTACTCAGTTTCCTTCATTCCAATATATCAATCATCACACTCAAAGAAACCTGGCTTAAGCCTGATATTACAGATTTCTATACCATTCCTGGCTACATGGCCATACACAACTGTAGAACAGACCAGCAAGGGGGAGGAACAGCTATATACTATTCAAATCAACTCGAATGTATCAATAAATCTTGCACAAGGGATGAACATGGAGAATATATCATAGCCAAATTTAAATCAAAAGACCTGCAAAAACCCTTCACAGTTATAAACATCTACAGAGTACCACAGTCAAACATTTATCACTTTGAACATTAAAATGGTATAAAATACCGACAGATTGTTAGGTAAGACACATATGCAACAGTTAGGTATCTTTATTTCGAAACGTTTCGCCTACACAGTAGGCTTCTTCAGTCGAGTACAGAAAAGTTGATAGAAGCAGAAGAGACTTGAAGACGATGTAATCAGTCCATCACCCTTAAAGTTTTGAGGTGGTCAGTCCCTCAGTCTGGAGAAGAGCATTGTTCCATATTGTTTCAAACTTTGGAACAATGCTCTTCTCCAGACTGAGGGACTGACCACCTCAAAACTTTAAGGGTGATGGACTGATTACATCGTCTTCAAGTCTCTTCTGCTTCTATCAACTTTTCTGTACTCGACTGAAGAAGCCTACTGTGTAGGCGGAACGTTTCGAAATAAAGATACATAACTGTTGCATATGTGTCTTACCTAACAATTTATCACTTTAGTGAAAAACTAGGAAACATGATTACTGATGCACACATGAATAAAGACCACCTACTACTAACAGGTGATTTCAACATAAACATACTACACGACCACGACCCACAAGTAACCGAATTCACAAACACAATGAGTAACAGCCTGTTGCTACCAGTAATATCTAAACCTACTAGAATCTCCGAGACAAGCATCTCCTTAATAGACCACATCTGGACAAACACCATATCCCTTTTAAAATCAGGCATAATCACAGACAACACTACAGACCACTACCCAACCTTTCTCATAACTAATCTGGGCAAACTACCACAAGACATTACTCAAGTAACCTTCAGACTACATAACGAGACAGCAGCTATGAATAATATCGATTGGCAAAATGAGCTTGAAACATATACAGATATGAATGAATGTATAAATAATTTTCTAAAAAAATCCCAATGCCTCTATAACAGACATTGCCCCAGAAAAACTAAACAGATCACAGCAAAGAGACTGAATAATCCCTGGCTAACACCAGGCATCTTGAGGATGCACAAATATGAAAAACAGTATAGAATGGGTCAAATAACTAGAGAACAGTCGAAAAATTACTCGTCAGTACTTACCAGCCTGATTAGAAGGTCAAAAAAATTGTATTATGAAAATAGATTACATAACATCAAAGGTGATATGAAAAAAACCTGGAAAATTCTATCTGAAATTTTTGGAACTAGAAAGTTATCCAAAAACAAAGCAATCAAACTTACAGAATCAGATGAACCCCTACTCACTCCAACCGAAACAGTAAACAGACTTAGTGTTGTCTTCTTCACCATAGGAAAAAATCTAGCAAACAAAATACCAAGCACAAATGCCCGTCCATCAGACTACCTCGTAGGAACCTACCCAAATATGCTATTCCTAGCTCCAACCAACCCCACCGAAGTTATACTCATCATAAACACCCTTAAAAACAAGGCATGAGACATAACTTGCCTGCTTTTATGTACAAAAAAGCTTCTCAAGTATTGTCACCAATTATTGCAACACTCTTTAGCAAATCCATTGAATCATCTACCTTCCCAACAATCCTCAAAATAGCGAGGGTCACTCCGATCCATAAAGGAGGTGACCAAGCTGACTTGAATAACTATAGACCAATATCTAACTTACCACTGCTCTCTAAAATCTTTGAAAAATTAATTCATAGATGGATCTATTCCTACCTCGTTTCACACAACATATTAAACCCTTGTCAATTTGGATTCAGGAATAATAAAAGCACAAATGACGCTATCATACACATGCTGGAACTAATATACACCGCACTTGAAAAGAAAGAAGTCCCACTGGACATTTTCGTTGATTTACGTAAAGCTTTCGATACAGTCGACCGTGAACTACTGTACTCCAAATTAATGCACTATGGTATCAGAGGCCACTCCCTCAACTACCTAAAGTCATACCTTAGTAACAGAACTCAATATGTGTATGCAAATGATGCAAACTCCTCCACCCAACCAATCACAGTAGGAGTCCCACAAGGAAGCGTCCTTGGACCACTCCTCTTTCTCATCTACATCAATGATCTACCGAATGCATCACAGCTACTCAAACCTAGATTATTTGCAGATGATACTACTTGTGTATTTTCCCACCCAAACGCAGTCATACTAGCAAACACAGTCAATGCTGAATTACAGAAAATATCTGCCTGGATGATGACTAAGAAACTTACCCTGAACACTGATAAAACCCATTTCATTCAGTTTGGAAACAAAGCTGCTAATGATCCGATTAACATAACGCTAAATGGATCATCAGTCACAAGACTCGCAGAGGGAAAATTCCTAGGTATCCACCTTGACAGTAGCCTTAAGTTCCGGACACACATACAACAAATCACCAAGAAAATCTCCAAGACTGTAGGCATACTATCAAAGATAAGGTACTATGTTCCACAATCAGCTCTCCTGGCACTGTACCATTCACTCATATACCCTTATCTTACATATGGAATTTGTGCATGGGGATCAACAACAACCAGTCACCTAAAACCCCTAATAACCCAGCAAAATGCAGCGGTAAGAATGATGATAAATTCCCACTCCTGCCAGCGTACTCCACCAATTTTCAGAAGTCTGAATCTGCTTACCATTAAGAACATCCATACTTATTCATGTGCCTACTACATACACAGAACAATACACACAAATATAAACCCCCCACTCAAACTTTCCTCACCAACCTAAACAGGACACATGACCACAACACAAGACACATATCTCTTTTTGATATACCTCGTGTCCATATCACACTGTGTAAAAACACTATGCACATAAAGGGCTCCAAAATATGGAATTCATTACCAGAAGATATTAAAGTAACCCAGTCTGAAAATCAATTTAAGACTTCTCAAAAGCCACTTAATCACCCTAGACTAAATGCTAAATACTCAGTACACATTTACTCACGTCATGGCTGAAACAGTCACATTGAACCTTTTATCCATTGTTGACAGGAATATAATTGAATCATTGTTTTTTGCAAAGGCATTTTAAAATATAAATATATCTGTATTATACAAGTTTTGATTCATTTATAATTAATATTCTACTGTACAACTATGAAATAATTACTTTCCTACTGTACAACTATGATATACTACTACTTAGTATTAAGTAGAATGTAAGCCAATGATGTTAAGTTGGCCCATAATGCCTAAGTATAATAGAGGCTCTCTTTGCATTGCAACCCACTATTGTATATACACAACCCAAAATGTACTGTTTGCAAAGACTTTTAAATTTAAATAAAAAAATTTTTCAAAAATAGTGGGTGTGAATGTTCTTACAGGACACAATCCCAGTGCCCCTTTCTTGCGTTAGTTTCCAAAATTTAATTTTACTGGGGCTTTCTTTTGGGCTATTTTTGGTTTTTTGGGTGATTGCTGTTGTTGTTTCCCCAAAGGAAACAAAACATAGTGAGGTAGGGATAGATAAGTGAATTATAGTGTGAGTTGGGCGATTGGGGGGAACTAGTAACATATCTTGAGGGGATCCCAATTTTTTTCAAATTCAAACTAAAATTAAAATTTCAAAGTTTATTCTCTATAAAGATTAAAACTTTGAATTTACAAAAAATTTTGGTTGTTGTGGGGTTTACATGTATTTAAAAAAATTTGTTTAACCCAGAGTGTCCCAAACAGAACGCCTAGCAGGGCTAGCATTTCGGCAACTTAGTTTAATTCTTTATTTTAAAATTTTAAACAAAATTATGGGGAAAAATTGGTTTTATGGCAAGTGACAAAATACAAGTTTTTGTTTTAAAGCATGTAAAAGCTTTTGTTTTGGACAGTACATATTTCAATTTTGGGGATATAAAGGGATTCTTTTTTTTTTTAAGTTTGGGAGATTAAAATTTCTGTTTATGTCAAATGGGGAGGGGATGTAAATTTAAGTGTAAGTGTTTTTTTTCTGGATACTTTTATTTTTAATTGTTGGATAGGGAAATTAAATTTCGGGGTTGCTGTCCAATGCAGGCCCAGGAATTTGCCCTCATTATGTCTAGCAATAGGAGTTTTTGTCAATCTTTAAATTTTTAAACGGGGCACACCTTTTTCTGTTCCCAAACAAAATTAGAAGGTTTTGTCAGTATTAAGTGTAATTTTTAAATCAGCTTCACCCCAGGTCGAATTTTTTTACTAGTTCTTCGTTAAAAATAGTTTTTTCAGTGGGGCAAATTGGGGTGGGAAAATGAAAATGTTTTATCATCAGCAAAAGAATAGGCTTAAGGTAGATAAATTGATGAATAAAGGAAACGGGGGAAACCATACATTTCCTTTTGGTTACTCCCAAAACCAGGCCCTTTTTGATGGGGTTGTTTTTAATAGAGACGATTCTCCCTTTGTTAGTTGGGTAAAATTAAATATGTAATGCGGGCCTTTTATCCCATAATGCTCAATTTTGTGGAGCAGGAGTTTGGCCCCACTTAAAAATCTTTCCATAGGTCAAAAAAAGACCCCTAAGGGAAAATTTCATTTTTTTCATGTGCTGTTAAAGCATCTAAAATTTTTAAAAAATTTGCATTTTTTGGGTTTTTTGGGCTTTTTCTGAACCCAAAAATTGGCGGGGGTTGAAAATGTTTTATGTTTTTATAAAGGAAAAAAATCTTTTTGCCCATAAGTTTCCCGAAGATTTTGGAAAGCGGGTGGAAATTTTTGAAAATTGGCCCCTGAAAGTTGTTTTACATCTTTTGGGGTCACCACCTTTTTTGTATTGGTGTGACCCTGGCTTTTTTTGATAGTGTTTGGGAAAGTGCGGGTTTCTGGGTGATTTTTTTAAACCCCCAAAACCCGGTAAACTATAAAAAGTTTCTTAGGGCTACGCCCCAAACGTATAAATACTTTTTTTTTTTCCCTTTCCCTCCTTTTTGGGCCCTTTTGGGGCCTGAGATCCCTGGGCAGCATAGAATGGATATTAGCCTCGGTGTGTGCAGTTTTAAAACCTTTCGGGGTTTTTCGGGACAAACTATACACTTAGCCCCGGGGTTTTTTGACATACAAGAAATGCCAAATTCTATTTCCCCCCAAACTAGTGAAAAGAAAGCGGTTTTTAGGCCCCCATATGAAAAAAACTTTCTATGTGGTCAATGTGCGCAGTAAAAAAAAAAATCCTGCAGCACAGTGCATGAGAAAAGAAAAATTTTAAACCCGTGTTTTTAGATTAAAACAGCGATTTTGCACGAAATTTCCCCTATGGTATTTGTTATTGAATTCTATTTTTCCCCTGGTCTCTTTTTTTATAGAATGGAAGACAATTACGAAATTGAGAATTTTTACTGGTTTACAAGAAAAAATACCTTGAAATTGAGCTCAAAAGGACAAAATGTTTGTTTTTACCCAAAATTCAAAAGTAAAAAAAAATCAAAGCCAAGTGTCCAATTTCATCAACTGTGAGTCTAATATTCTTTTTACAAAACCTGAAATTTTTTATACCATTTTACACTAAGGGAGTAGTCTACATAACATTTAAAACTTCTATTTTTTTGTAAGAATAAAAATTCAAAGTGGAAAAACCAAAGAAAAACAAGAGGGGCCTGGGGGTGTGAAAAACCCAACAGAGAACTTGTTTTTTTTGTGCCCGGAATGTCTTTCTTGTTTATTCTTGACCCATTTAGAAATTTTGGGATCTTTTAAAATTTTTGGAAAAATTGGGAAAATTCTAAATTCTGACCACTTTATTTGGGAAAATTGAAAAACGGTTTAAAAGGGGGGTTTTTTTTGTAAACCCAAAAGAAAAAAAAATGGAGGGCCCAGCGAATAGTTTTTGGCTTTTTTTCGACTTGTACACTTGGGAAATTTTTCAGAAAATAGGGCTTAAAGTGGCAAAATTTTCCGATGCGGAACACGTCGAGACCGCTAACACGTGAGACAAAATTCCCTAAGTTTTCCATCAACTTTTTATACTTTTTGGGGTCCCTTAAAGATCGGGAAAATATTCTCTAACTTTTCATAAAAAAAAATTTTTTTTTTTTTTAAATTTGGCACCCTAAACAAGTCTGGGGGAGGGCCTTGGGACCCCTAAAGGGTTTTGTAAATTTGTGGGCACCAGTTAAATTTTTCCCCCCACTAGAGAAAACACACTGCAAACACCAAGGATTCACTGATGTCATGTCATATTAACACTCCCCTATTAAGAGGAAATTGATGTTGACCCCAAGTGTAGTGGCTTTGAGGTGGATGTGACCACAAGTGGTTCAGGAAATATCAGAAATCTCCATAGGAATGTGTAATAAGTGTTCAGCAGGCTGGCTGGCTGGCTCTATCTCTGTCTGTCTGTATCTGTCTCTCTGTCTCTGTCTGTCTCTCTCTATCTCTATCTCTTTGTCTATCTGTCTCTGTCTATCTGTCACTGTCTTTCTCTGCCTCACAGGTACACATAAATACAATTATACATAGTGTAAATTACCTAGGATAACCCAAAAATCCACACAAAGTGCTATACTGTGCTTGTAGATATAATGCGTATGAATACCTGTTGGTTCAGTGGCTCTCTCTGAGGCAGAGAGAGAGACGGAAAGAGAGAGAAGCAGACAGAGAGACATGCAGACAGAGAGACAGATAAGCAGAAACAGAGATAAACAGAGAGCTAGACAGACAGATAGAGGGCTAGACAGATGGACATGTTTGTGTGTAACAGTGTAAACAAATAAACCCAACGCTCATCAAATGTCACCCCTTATCTCATCATTGCACCCTCATGGATGCTCATCAAGTGTCACCACTTATCTCTGCACTATCAGCAGTGGACTGACACTTATCTTACATCATGCTTGAAGGGGGGGCATCATCATCATCATCATCATCATCATCATCATCATCATCACATCATCATCATCATCATCATCATCACATCATCATCATCATCATCATCATCATCATCATCATCATCATCATCATCATCATCATCATCATCATCATCATCATCATCATCATCATCATCATCATCATCATCATCATCATCATCACATCATCATCATCTTTAAATTCATCATCATAAACCATCATCATCATCATCATCATCATAAATCATCAAACATCATAAATCATCATAAACATCATCATCATCATCCATCTCTTTCTTCATAAATCATCATCAAAATCATCATCCAACTTTCCTCATCATCACATCATCATAAACATCATCATCATAAATCCCACCCATAAATCATCACCCCATAAAAATTGCCGGTTGATTTAAAAAATAATTTGAAATTTTTCCCTAACAATATAAATGGCCAAGGGGGGTGTAAATTTTCCCCTTTCCCAGTTTTGTTTGTGAAAATTTGATACAAATTTTCAGTATCAAAATAGTGTCAAACAAAGATTGGTTTAGAAAAAACAAGAACAAATAAAAAATTGAAATTTAAATAAAGAATAAAAAAATTTAAAATATAAAAAAAATTTAAAAAAAAAATTAGAAAAAAAAGTATATTGGAAAACACTTCGCAATGGAAATTAAACCCCTTTCGGGGTTGGCGCCGTACTATAGGGCTTGAAAGCCAGGGTTGGCCCAAAACTATTATGCAAAAATTTTCAAGCGAGAGAAAGTTTGGAGGCCTACTATAAAAGAATGGGCCCTATGGGGGCAGTGGGGCGCAAAATAAAGAAAACCCTGCAGCACAGTGCAAAATTTGAGAAAAAAAAACTGACCGTGTTTTTTGGTTTAAAACAGCAATTTTTCGGTATTTTGGGTAGCTTTTTTAGGGTTTGTATTCTATTTTTTCCGGGTCTAAATTTATAAAATGCAAGACATATGGGAATTGAATATTTTTTTTGGGGTTTCTCCAATAAAAATTTAACCTTAAAATTTTGAGCCAAAGTAGCAGAAATTTCGATTTTTGTTTAAATTTTCAAAAGAAAAATCCCACCCAAGCCACCCCACCCTAAACATGTCAACAAGGGGAGTCTAATACAGTGGCCCCCCTTGCAAAAAACGCAAATTAAATCCGTTCCTGAGAGCCAGTGTTATGCGAATGAATTTTCCCCATAAAAAATTTAATGGAAATCAAAAAAAACCTTTCCTGAAAACCCAAAAGTATAAAAAATTTTTTTTTTTTACCACATGAAATAAATTAAATTTAAATACCCCACAAACTGAAGAAGACAAAGCACATTTTCATGACACTTACCTTTTTTGGGAAAATCTGGTGATGATTGGGTGGGGTGGGAGGGGGGAGAGGTTTAAAGGTCCTTTGTGTTTTTGAAGGGGAATCCCCCCCTTCCCCTTAAGAAATTGAGGTGTTTAATTTCCCTTTTTTGGGGGTTAAATTCCTTTCTTTTTTAAAAGCCCCCTAGGGGCCAGTTCAGAGTCACTGAAAAAACTTCGCACAACGTATCTGTCCCCTAAAAGGTCTGTTTCCCTCCCTTCCCCTTTTTGACTTTTCCCAAAAAGGGGGTTTACAACATTGTCGTTAATATCACCAGCACGGCTTGCAACACTTCTGGGGGTGATTTTCATCCATAAGGTTTGCATTTTAAAGCCACTTTGCACAGTTTTCCTTAATCTTTGAAGTAGGCAATTTCTTCAATTTTCTCTCCCCCTCCTCCAAGCATTTCCTCAGTGTGGCCTCATCTGAGAAGAAAACGCACTCACATGGTTAGTTCTTTGTTGTCCTCCTCCACCAACTCTTCCACATCATCCCACTAGCCCCCAAACCCCAAGGATTTTCCCAATCCCACAATGGATTCCTCAACGGGAAAATTTCCCAGGGTTACCTCAAACCCTTAAAAATCCCTTGGTCTACACATTCTGGCCACAGTTTCTTCCAAGCAGAGTTCAAGGTCCTTTAGTCACTCCCTCCCAAGTTTTACCTATAAGGTTTACAAAAATTGAGGAATTAAAGCGCTCTCCCCAAAAACTTCTTTGAGTCAGTTGATTTTACTGAGGTCACTACAAAGCACCTTAAAACAGGTTTTTTGTGTACATTTTTGAATTTTACAATAACCGCTGGTCCAGGCTGCAGGAGAGGAGTGGTTTTAGAGCAAAAACTTGATTTTAAATAACCATTCCCCAAAAAAGTCGCTCTGCCAAGTCGGGGATGACCGGGGGCTTGTCCACCAAGAGGCACTAAGGCAATTTTCTTTTCATTTTGGGTTTAATTTTAAACTTTGGGGCAAATCAGTGAAACCAGTCAAAAAAAAGCCCCAGACCCATGCCTTACTGTTTGCCCCCCCACCACACAAAAATTAGCCTTGGGATATTCTTTTGCCGAACGCTCGGGAGTTTCAAGTGATACACAAAAAGGCTTCACTTTGCAACACCACACATTGGCACACAGAAAGAGAAACCTGTCTTTCATACTTATGTCCTGGGAGTCCCTTTTTCCTCCTGAGTAATGTGGTCCTGCTTGGCATTTTTTTTTCCAAAACGGGGCCTTTTATCAAAATTTAAACCTTTTTCAGTTTTCAGTCCTTCACTGTCTATGTCCCTTAAATTTCCCTCACATATTTTTCAGCCCTTTGTGGTCCAACTGCAGCCTCACCATGTTTACACACTATGTATGCCACTACCTTCCCTTAAAATCTCTCAAACCAACCTTTGCTTGGGCCTAAATTCACTCACACATCACATTGCAGGGATTTTTTTTAATTAAATCCTCATCAACTTCCTACCTTTTCACTTATATCGCTTGAGAGATGCGTCTCCTTTTCTGTTTTTCGTTTATCCACACCCCTAAAGTCCTCAACATCTTTTACACTTGCGATCTCTGTTTGAAAACCAATTGAACCTTTGACAGAACAGCTTTCCTTTTTTGCCGTTTTCCCTTTGGGCAAATAGTATAGGGTTATTGGGGTTTACTAACAAACCCGGGGGCCCGCTCGGAACACTTTTCTCCACTTTCATACTTTTTGCAAGATCTCTTTCTTCATCCTTAGTAATTCCCACCCTTTTCCTGTAGGTTGGCACAAAGCTTTCTGGGGCCCCCTGGCACTTTTTTTGCAGATAAAAATCACCAAAAACCTGTAATTCAAAGTTTTTTCTCTTTAAATTAAAAAGCTGAGTTAACAGAAATTTTGGGTTATGTTTGGTTTAACATGTATAAAATTGAGTTACAGAGGGAAAACCCAAAAACGCTTTGCATGGGGGAGGCTTTTTGGCATACTTTGTTTTTTTTCTTTAAAAGTAAAAATTACAAATAGAGGTAAGTTGGGGATTTTTGGGTAAGTACTAAATACTATTTTGTGAGTTTAGCATGTGAAAAGCTTTTTTTTTTGGCACAGTATATAGTTTCAGTATTGGAGTATCACAGGATTCATTATATTAAGACTGAGATTAATATTTCTGTTTATGGTCAAATGAGTGTGCGAGTGTAGTGTGAACCACCAGGTGGTATTCGTGAAGTTAGTTGACGGGGTGTATCAGGGAGATAAGATGTTTTCTAATGGTAGTTTTGAAGGTGATGAATGTGTCTGCAGTTCTAGAGTTCTCAGGTAGGGTATTCCAGATTTTAGGGCCTTTGACATACATTGAATTTTTGTAAAGGTTTAGTCGGACACGGGGAATGTCGTAGAGATGTTTGTTTCTGGTGTTATGCCTGTGGGTTCTGTCACAACTATCAAGAAAGCGTTTAAGGTCAAGGTTGATATTAGAGTTTAAGGCCCTGTAGATATAGATTGCACAGTAGTAAGTGTGGATGTACTGAACTGGGAGTAAGTTTAGATCTTTGAAGAGTGGGGGGTGTGCTGCCAGGGATGGGATTTAGTGATTATTCTTACTGCAGCTTTTTGTTGGGTTATTATTGGCTTTAGGTGTGTTGCTGCAGTTGATCCCCAAGCACAAATAGCATAGGTGAGGTATGGATAAATAAGTGAGTGGTATAGTGTGAGAAGGGCATTTTGCGGCACGTAGTATCGTATCTTGGAGAGGATCCCAACCGTTTTGGATACTTTTTTGGCTATATGCTGGATATGGGTGCTGAAATTCAGGTTATTGTCAAGGTATAAGCCTAAGAATTTTCTCCCATTATTTCTGGTAGAGTGTTGTCAATCTTAATGTTAATTTGTGCATCTCCTGCTCTGCTACCAAACATAATATAGTAAGTTTTGTCAGTGTTAAGCGTAAGTTTGTTGGCTGTCATCCAAGTCGATATTTTAGTCAGCTCCTCATTCACAATGGTGTTAACGGTGGCAAGATTAGGGTGAGAGATGACATAAGTCGTGTCATCAGCAAAGAGAATGGGTTTTAGGTGTTGGGATATGTTTGGTAGGTCATTGATGTATATGAGGAAGAGCAGGGGACCAAGGACACTTCCCTGTGAAACTCCAGTATCAGTGGCCGTGTTGCTGATGCTGTGTCTTTAATGGTGACGTACTGATACCTATTAGTAATGTAAGATTTGAAATAAGCAAGCGCATGGCCTCTTATACCGTAGTGGTCAAGTTCCGAAATGTTCCGATTGTATGCTTGGATGTTACCGCAGAGGCTGGCTGGTAAACAATGCCACCGGCGGAACATGTGAGGCTGGCTCAGGCCGCACATTAGACGCGTCTCGGACGAATAGCGTTGAGCGAGTTTTTTAGCGGTATGCGAGGCAAAATCTTAGCGATAAAATGTATCGGTATGCGAATTTAATGTTATGTGATGCCAACGGTATGCGGGGGTCCACTGTATTCTTTCTCAAGTGCGTTGATATTATTTATACCATTTCTACACCATTTCTACACCATTTCTACACTAATGCAGTAGTCTCCGTAACAGTAAATCTTCTATTTTTTGTGAGAATAAAAATTCAAAGTGGAAAGCAAAAGAAGAAATGTAAGAGAGGCCTGGGGACATGACTAATGAACAGAGGAAATGCTATTTTAGTGCCAGGAATGTCTGTCTTGTTTATTCTGGACCCTATTTGGAAATTGGCATCTTTTGAAATTTGAGTGAAACTGGCAAAATGGCTAATTTTGGACACTTTTTGGATAGTTGAAATTGGTGAATGGGTGGTTTCTTGCACTCATTCAATAGAAAAAAATGGAGTTCTAGGAAAATAGTTATGATTTTTGTCAACTGGTACAATGGAATTGGCCGAAAATAGGGCTCAAAGTGGGCAAAATCGCCGATGTGTAAACATCATTTACCCTTTGACTGTTTCAGGCCCCTCTCTGAAACTGTCATTCTATGTCGCTCAATTTTTGAAAAAAAAAATATTTTTTCTTATGAAATGATAGAGAATCTTTTCCCGATGGTAATGACACCAAAAGTTCGAAATTTGGTCGAAAACTCGTGGAATTATGCTCCCGTGAAGTTAGCGGTCTCGGCGACATATGCGTATCGGCGATTTCGCCGACTTTGAGGCCAATTTTCAGCCAATTCCATTGTTCCAGTTGACCAAACTCATAGCTATTTCTTTAGAACTCCATTTTATCTATCAGCTGAGTACAAGAAACCTCCCTTTTACTAATTTGGACTACCCAATATGGTGGTCAGAAATTGGCAATTTGGCCAATTTCACGCAAAATAAAAAAGATGCCAATTTCAAAATAGGGTCCAGAATAAACAAGGTAGACATTCGTGGCACTAAAATAACATATGCTCTATTCATTAGTCACATCTCTAGGCCCCTCTTATATTATTATTGCTTTCTATTTTGATTTTTTATTCATACAAAAAAATACAAAATTTACTGTTATGCAGACGACTGCATTATTGTAAAAATGGTATAAATAATATCAGTGCACTAGTGAAAGAATATTAGACTCCCCAGTTGACGTGTATTGGACGTGTGGTGTGATTTATGTACTCTTGAACATTGGTAAAAATCGAACATTTCCGCTACTTTGAGCTCAGTTTCAACGTCGTTTTCATCGTAAAAGTAATGAAAATCATCTCTATTTCTGTAATATGTTTTCCATTTATCACCTAAGACCATGAAAACGCGAATACAACGATAAATACTATACGAAAATACACCTCAAAGTCGGCGTTTTATTCCAAAAAAACGATCAGAGTTTTTTCTTTCTCATTACGCAATGTGTGCTGCAGGATTTTTTTTATGTGGTGCACACTGACCACACAGACCCATTCTCTCACATGTGGGCCTACCAGCTTTCTCCCACTTGATTTGAAGCCGCTAGAATTATTGAGTATATATACGTCAGAAACATTGGCTCGTAAGACGTATTTATACGTTGAAAACAGTCAAAGGGTTAAGACCGCTAACTTCACGAGAGCATAATTCCTAAAGTTTTCCATCAAATTTCATACTTTTGGTGTCATTATGATCAGGAAAAGATTATCATTTCATAAGATTTTTTTTTTTTTTCGAAAAATTTCCGACCCCGTGAACAAGTTTAGGAGAGGGGCTGCTGACCTTAAACGGGTTAAGTGCCAACTTCGCAGCCTCATATCTCAGTAGGTACTCATCCTAATTTTTTTTATTTTAATCCCATAATGCTTAGAATAATGTTCTCTCTATTTCTTTAAAAAAAAAAAAAAAAAATTTTTAAATATTCGGGGTGCTGGGCAAGAGAACATATAACAGTTTAGGGGTAATGAAATAGCAGGTGAGAGAACATGAGCCACTTGTTTGTACGATGGTGGAGGCACTTAAGCCAGATTTCCTGATTTATTTTTAAGTGACTTAACCCTTTCAGGGTTTTGGCCGTACTAGTACGGCTTGCGCCCTAGGGTTTTTGACGTACTAGTATGCCTAAATTCTAGTGCCCTCAAATCTAGTGAGAGAAAGCTGGTAGGCCTACATATGAAAGAAGGGTGCGCAGTATAAAAAAAATCCTGTAGCACACAGTTCGTAATGAACAAAAAAAACTTTGACCATGTTTTTTGGATTAAAACGGCGACTTTGCACTGCATTTTCGTATGGTATTTATGGTTGTATTCTAGTTTTCCTGGTCTCATTTTATAGAATGGAAGACATATTACAGAAATTGAGATGATTTTAACTGGTTTTACAATGGAAAGTATCTTGAAATTGAGCTCAAAGTAGCAGAAATGTTCGATTTTTACCAAAATTCAAAAGTAAACAAATCATGCCAAGCGTCCAATACATGTCAACTGGTGAGTCTAATATTCTTTGACAAGTGTGCTGATATTACTTATACCATTTCTACACTAATGGAGTAGTCTGCATAACAGTAAATCTTCTATTTTTTGTAAGAATAAAAATTCAAAGTGGAAAGCCAAAGAAATATAAGAGGGACCTGGGGATGTGACTAATGAACAGAGAACTTGTTATTTTAGTGCCAGGAATGTCTTTCTTGTTTATTCTGGACCCTATTCAGAAATTGGCATCTTTTGAAGTTTGTGTGAAATTGGCAAAATGCTAAATTCTGACCACTTTATTGGATAGTTGAAATCGGTAAATGGGTGGTTTCTTGTACTCATTCGATAGAAAAAATGGAGTTCTAGTGAAATAGTTATGATTTTTGTCGACTAGTACACTGGAATTGGCCGAAAATAGAGCTCAAAGTGGGCAAAATCGCCGATGCGTAAACATCGTTGAGACCGCTAACTTTGCGAGAGCATAATTTCGTAAGTTTTCCATCAAATTTCATACTTTTGGTATCATTATGATCGGGAAAGGATTCTCTATCTTTTTGTAAGAATTTTTTTTTTTTTTTTTTTGAAATTTGGGCGACCCTGAGAACAAGTCTCGGAGAGGGCCTGGCGACCCTCAAAGGGTTAATCGTTGTAGTAACTTCTGTGGGCTCAGTTGGTGCAAGTAGGAGGAGATTGGGAAATTCCCATCTAAGTAATTGCTTGCTCGGGTAATGAAATAGCAGGTGAGAGAACATGAGCCACTTGTTTGTATGACGATGGCGGAACTTGAGCCAGATTTCCTGATTTATTTTTAAGTGACTTAATAATCATAGTGACTTATGTGGGCTCGGTTGGTGCAAGATAGGAGCAGGTTGGGAAATTCCCATCTAAGTAATCGCTTGCTCGAGTGTTGGTACCTGGGATTTTACTGGCAAGATTTGATCCTATGGTTGAAAAAAAGTCATTTATCGTGTTAACTGTATCAGTAGGCTGTTGTTGGGCTTCATTCGGTTTAGTAAGGGCAATATCCCTTGTTTTTTTTTAGTTTGTGGGTCCCTAGAATATAAGTGTGTCTTCCAGGTCTTTTTTTTATATCTCCTCATGTTTTGGTGAATCTACTGGAGTAGTACAATTGCTTAGCCTTTCTTATTAGGTTAGTGAGAACTGATGCGTATTGTTTAACAATAACTTCTTTTTTTTTTTTTTTTTTTTTTTGCTTTTTTTTTTTTTTTTTTTTTTTTTTTTTTTTTACACAGCATTTGACAAGATTAAGGATCCCTAGTATTATTGACAAGCTATTTACAGGTTAAGTATTCCTAACTTTATTGGCAAGCTAAGAGCTATTAACCCTTTGAGGGTTTTCGTCGTACTAGTACGTCTTACGCGTAGGGGTTTTTGACGTACTAGTACTCATAAATTCTAGCGGCCTCAAATCTAGTGGGAGAAAGCTGGTAGGCCTTCATATGAAGGAATGGGTCTATGTGGTCAGTGTGCACAGTCTAAAAAAAATCCTGCAGCACACAGTGCATAATGAGAAAAAAAAAACTTTGACCATTTTTTTTTGAATAAATCAGCGACTTTGCAGTGTATTTTCGTATGGTATTTATTGTTGTATTCTAGTTTTCTTGGTCTCATTTTATAGAATGGAAGACATATTACAGAAATTGAGATGATTTTGACTGGTTTTACAAAGAAAGGTGCCTTGAAATTGAGCTCAAAGTAGCAGAAATGTTCGATTTTTACCAAACTTCAAAAGTAAACAAATCGTGCCAAGCGTGCAATACACATCAACTGGTGAGTCTAATATTCTTTCACAAGTGCACCAATAATATTTATACCATTTTTTACACTAATGCAGTAGTCTGCATAACAGTAAATCTTATATTTTTTGTGAAAATAAAAATTCAAAGTGGAAAGCAAAAGAATATAAGAGGGGCCTTGAGACGTGACTAATGACTAGAGGAAATGTCATTTTAGTGCCAGGAATGTCTTTCTTGTTTATTCTGGACCCTATTCGGAAATTGGCATCTTTTGAAATTTGTGTGAAATTGGCAAAATTGCTAAATTCTGACCACTGTACTGGATAGTTGAATTTCATAAATGAGTGGTTTCTTGCACCCATTCGATAGAAAAAATGGAGTTCTAGCGAAATATTCATGTTTTTTGTCGACTAGTACAGTGAAATTGGCCGAAAATGGGGCTCAAAGTGGGCAAAATCGCCGATGCGTGAACATCGCCGAGACCGCTAACTTTGCGAGAGCATAATTCCGTAAGTTTTCTATCAAATTTCAAACTTTTGGTGTCTTTATGATCGGGAAAAGATTCTCTATCTTTTCATAAGAGAAAATAATTTTTTTTTTTTTTTAAATTTGGCCGACCCTGTGAACGAGTTTCGGAGAGGGCCTGTCGACCCTCAAAGGGTTAAGCCCTGTCTATTTTGTTTTTCATACTGATGTTTCTTATCAATGGATCTTAGTATGCTGTTGGTTAGCCATGGGCAACCTAGCCATTTATTCATAATCTGTTTCATTTTTATAGGACAATGTTTGTTATATGGTCTAAGTAGTTTGTTTAGAATTATGTATGTCTATCCAATCATCGATACTATTAGCCTCGGAGAATTCTGTGGGCCAGTTAATTGTACCTAGCTCTGTTGTGAAGTTAGTTTTTGAAGCTTCATCATGGAATCTAAAAGAGACCTTATTGTATTCCAGTGGTTGTTTACCAGTGATTGTTAAGAGGAAGGTGGGATAGTGGTCAGTAGTGCTCTCTATGATTATCCCCAATTTAAAGGGGGGCTAGTATATTAGTCCATATATGGTCAATTATGGTTGCACTTGTCTCAGCTTGGTTGGTTTTGTTATAGTTGGTATGAGTAGTGTTTTGTTCATATTGTTGATGAAATCTGTTACTGGCTGGTCATCTATTAGGCCAAAGTTAATGTTAAAGTCTCCGGCTAGGAGAAGGTGGTGCTTGTTCATTTGGTTGTTTGTGATTAGTGTCTTTAATTTATCTCTAAAATTTGGGATGTTTGTATGAGGCATCCAGTAAATGGCACCAATTGTCATAGGAATCTTGAGGTTTTTTGTATAGTAAAATTTGCAAAAATGTATTCTCCATATTCATCACTATAGCAAGTGATGTTACAACATGATAGTTCATTGGAGTAATAGATGGTCTGCAGTTGTGGATTACTGTGTATCCTGGTAGTTGGTATATATTTATTGTCTTGTTTAAGTCAGGTTTCAGTGAGAATAATACATGAGAAGGTTATCTTTAGGGACTCAAGGAGTGCAAGGAAGTCATCATAGTGCTTACTTAACCCCTTAACTGTCGAAACCCCAAATCCTGAGGTGTCTCCTGGTGTTGAAAAATTTTCGACAAAAAAGAAAATAATTTTTTCTTATGAAATGACACCAAAAGAATGAAATTTGATGGAAAACTTACGGAATTATGCTCTCGCAAAGTTAGTGACCTCGGCGATATTTACGAATCGGTGATTTCGCCCACTTTGAGCCATATTTTAGGCTAATTCCATTGTTCCAGTCAGTCAAACTCATAGCTATTTCTTTAGAACTCCATTTGTTCTATCGATTGATTACAAAAAATTGCCCATTTACTAATTTCAACTACCCAATAATGTGGTCAGAAATTTGCAATTTGGCCAATTTCACGCAAATTAAAAAATATGCCAATTTCAAAATAGGGTCCAGAATGACTGATGCAGACATTCCTGGCTCTAAAATAACATTTTCTTTGTTCATCAGTCATGTCTCCAGGCCCCTCTGATATTACTCTTGCTTTCTATTTTGAATTTTTATTCAAACAAAAACTAGAAGATTTACTGTTATGCAGACTACTGCAATATTGTAATAATTGTATAATGTCAGACCATTCGTGACTGCATATTAGAATGGCTAGTTGGACATTTATTGGACAATGACATCATTTGTTTACTTTTGTACATCGGCATAAATCAAGCATTTCCCCTACTTTGAGTTCCGTTTCAAGGTTCTTTTCATAGTAAAACCAATCAAAATCACCTCTATTTCTATGTTTTCCATTCTATTAAATGAGACCAAGAAAACGAGAATACAACCATAAATACTATACGAAAATACACCACAAAGTTGGTGTTTTAATCCAAAAAAATGGTTGGAGTTTTTTTTTCTCATGTACTGTTTGCTGCAGGATTTTTTTATATTGTGCACACTGACCACACAGACCCATTCTCTCACATGTGGGCTTACCAGCTTTCTTCTGCTTGATTTGAAGCTGCTAGAATTTTTGAGTACAGTAGGGCCCCACTTAAAACGGCAGTTAGGTT
>NC_069399.1:50339831-50393202 GCF_026875155.1 Cherax quadricarinatus | reverse complement strand
AGGGGACCCAGTTTTTAAATTCTTATGCCCAGTTCAACAAATATATTATCATCTTTACAGACCAGGCCATTGGAGCGAAGACCCCAGAAACCCTCTTCAGGTATACACAAATACCAGAAGTGAGGAAGGGAAAGATTAGAGAGTAATACAAAGAGTGCAGGTCTGTTTGGGTACATTATAGCATACAGTATTGTTGAGAGAATGCCCACTGTTCTGAATTTTCTTCTCCATTGATACTTTCAGCGGCAGGCCATATCCTGCCCACCCCTTTTCTAGATAATCCAAACTCTGCTGCAATTTTCTGCCAGGAGACACTACTTTCACTCATCTCTATACTCCTCCCTGGTGAGTGAAATTTTCAGAGTTCTGTGGTTTGATCCCCAGCTGGGTTGAAACATTGGGCATGTTTCCGTACACCTGTTGCCCCGTTCACCTAGCAAGCAAGTAGGTACTTGGGTGTTAGTTGCCTGGTGTGGGTCGCATCCTGGGGGACAATACTGAGGACCCCAATGGAAATAAGATAGAGTTCCTCAATGATACCCTGTCTTTCTTGGGTTATCCTGGGTAGCTAATCCTCAGGAATATACCTGGAGAGGGTTTCGGGGGTCAACACCCCCGCTCCCCAGTCTGTGACAAGGCTTCATGGTGGATCAGGGCCTGATCAGTAAGGCTGTTACTGTTGGCTGCACTCAACCTGACGTACGAACCACAGCCTGGCTGGTCAGTTACTGACTTTAGGTGCTTGTCCAGCGCCTTCTTGAAGACAGCCAGGGGTCTATTGGTAATCCCCCTTATGTTTGCTGGGAGGCAGTTGAACAGTCTCGGGCTCCCTCACACTTATTGTGTTGTCTCTTATCATGCTATTTATTTATTTATTTATTTTATGTCTTTGCAAACAGTACATTGAGATTTTGTATTTACAATAGTGGGTTGCAATGCAAAGAGAGCCTCAAAGGAGTATATCATAGTTGTACAGTAGGGATAGTAATTATTTCATAGTTGTACAGTAGAATATTAATTATAAATGAATAAAAATTTGTATAATACAAAGATATAGTATTTATATTCTAAATGTTTTTGTGAAAACAATGATTCAATTATATTCCTGTCAACAATGGATAAAGGTTCAGTGTGATTGTTTCAGTTATGATGTGGGAAGTACATAGGTGAGTAAGTGTGTACTGAGCATTAGCATTTAGTCTAGGGTGATTAAGTGGCTTTTGAGAAGAGTCTTAAACTGTTTTTCAGACTGGGTTACTTTAATATCTTCTGGTAATTATTTATTTATTTTTTTATTATCACACTGGCCGATTCCCACCAAGCAGGGGGGCCCGAAAAAGAAAAACTTTCACCATCATTCACTCCATCACTGTCTTGCCAGAAGGGTGCTTTACACTACAGTTTTTAAAACTGCAATTATTTTGTTGCCCTTTATGTGCATAGTGTTTTTACACAGTGTGATATGGACACGAGGTATATCAAAAAGAGATCTGTGTCTTGTGTTGTGGTCATGTGTCCTGTTTAGGTTGGTGAGGAGAAGTTTGAGTGGGGGGTTTATATTTGCGTGTATTGTTCTGTGTATGTAGTAGGCACATGAATAAGTATGGATGTTCTTAATGGTGAGCAGATTCAGACTTTTGAAAATTGGTTTAGTATGCTGGCGGGAGTGGGGAATTTGTTATCATTCTTACTGCTGCCTTTTGCTGGGTTATTAGGGGTTTTAGGTGATTGGATGTTGTTGATCCCCATGCACAAATTCCATATGTAAGATAAGGGTATATGAGTGAATGGTACAGTGCCAGGAGAGCTGATTGTGGAACGTAGTACCTTATCTTTGATTGTATGCCTACAGTCTTGGAGATTTTCTTGGTGATTTGTTGTATGTGTGTCCGGAACTTAAGGCTACTGTTAAGGTGGATACCTAGGAATTTTCCCTTTGTGAGTCTTGTGACAAATGATCCATTTAGCGTTATGTTAATTGGATGATTTGCAGCTTTGTTTCCAAACTGAATGAAATAGGTTTTTATCAGTGTTCAGGGTAAGTTTGTTAGTCATCATCCAGGCAGATATTTTTATAATTCAGCATTGACTGTGTTTGCTAGTATGACTTTTTGGGGTGGGAAAAGACATATGTAGTGTCATCTGCAAATAATGCGGGTTTGAGTATCTGTGATGCATTCGGTAGATCATTGATGTAGATGAGAAAGAGGAGTTGTCCAAGGACGCTTCTTTGTGGGACTCCTGCTGTGATTGGTGGGGTGGAAGAGTTTGCATCATTTGCACACACATATTGAGTTCTGTTACTAAGGTATGACTTTAGGTAGTTGAGGGAGTGGCCTCTGATACCATAGTGCATTAATTTGGAGTACAGCAGTTCATGGTCGACTGTATCGAAAGCTTTGCGTAAATCAATGAAAATGCCCAGTGGGACTTCTTTCTTTTCAAGTGCGGTATATATTAGTTCTAGCATGTGTATGATAGCATCATTTGTGCTTTTATTATTCCTGAATCCAAACTGACAAGGGTTTAATATGTTGTGTGAAACGAGGTAGGAATAGATCCGTTTATGAATTAATTTTTCAAAGATTTTAGAGAGCATTGGTAAGTTAGATATTGGTCTATAGTATTCAAGTCAGCTTGGTCACCTCCTTTATGGATCGGAGTGACCCTCGCTATTTTGAGGATTGTTGGGAAGGTAGATGATTCAATGGATTTGTTAAAGAGTGTTGCAATAATTGGTGACAATATTTGAGAAGATTTTTTGTACATAAAAGCAGGCAAGTTCTTTATGTCTCATGCCTTGTTTTTAAGGTGTTTATGATGAGGTAACTTCAATGGGGTTGGTTGGAGCTGGGAAATTTAGCGTATTTGGGTAGGTACCTATGGGGTTGTCTGATGGACGGGTGTTTTGTGCTTGGTATTTTGTTTTGCTAGATTTTTTCCTATGGTGGAGAAGAAAACATTAAGTCTGTTTGATGTTTCAGTTGGAGTGAGTAGGGGTTCATCTGATTTTATTAGTTTGATTGCTTTGTTTTTGGATAACTTTTAGTTCCAAGAATTTCAGATAGAGTTTTCCAGGTTTTTTTCATATCACCTTTGATGTTATGTAATCTATTTTCATAATACAATTTTTTTGACCTTCTTATCAGGCTGGTAAGTGCTGACGAGTAACTTTTCGACTGTTCTCTAGTTATTTGACCCATTCTATACTGTTTTTCATATTTGTGCTTTGTGTTAATGGATTTGATGATGCTTGGTGGTTAGCCAGGGATTATTCAGTCTCTTTGCTGTGATCTGTTTAGTTTTTCTGGGGCAATGTCTGTTATAGAGGCATTGGGCTTTTTTTTAGAAAATTATTTATACATTCATTCATATCTGTATATGTTTCAAGCTCATTTTGCCAATCGATGTTATTCATAGCTGCTATAAGTTGTTAACTGCTGTCTCGTTATGTAGTCTGAAGGTTACTTTAGTAATGTCTTGTGGCAGTTTGCCCAGATTAGTTATGAGAAAGGTTGGGTAGTGGTCTGTAGTGTTGTCTGTGATTATGCCTGATTTTAAAGGGGATATGGTGTTTGTCCAGATGTGGTCTATTAAGGAGATGCTTGTCTCGGAGATTCTTGTAGGTTTAGATATTGCTGGTAGCAACAGGCAGTTACTCATTGTGTTTGTGAATTCGGTTACTTGTGGGCCCTGGTCGTGTAGTGTGTTTATGTTGAAATCTCTTGTTAGTAGTAGGTGGTCTTTATTCATGTGTGCTATCAGTAATCATGTTTCCTAGTTTTTCACTAAAGTGATAAATGTTTGACTGTGGTACTCTGTAGATGTTTATAACTGTGAGGGTTTTTTGCAGGTCTTTTGATTTAAATTTGGCTATGATATATTCTCCATGTTCGTCCCTTGTGCAAGATTTATTGATACATTCGAGTTGATTTGAATAGTATATAGCTGTTCCTCCCCCTTGCTGGTCTGTTCTACAGTTGTGTATGGCCATGTAGCCAGGAATGGTATAGAAATCTGTAATATCAGGCTTAAGCCAGGTTTCTGTGAGTGTGATGATTGATATATTGGAATGAAGGGAACTGAGTAATGCTGTGAGGTCATCATGTTTGCTCAAAGATCTGACATTGTAGTTAAGATGGTTATGTTATTGTTTGCACTGAGTAATGTCTTTGCTTGGTCTGCTGTGTGGTAATTACAGTTACTGGTTGAGTCGTGTAATTCATTTTGTAAAAAGTTTAAAATCAGGATCTATGCCTGTAATCATAGGATGAGAGTAATTTTACAAACTAGATTTTCTGAGTAAAATGATATAAGATTTATATTGAATCTACAACTAGACTTATGACTAAGACACCGTAATTAATCTAAAACTTGTAAAAAAATTTTAAAGAAAAAGGGATTATTACAGAATAGATAATTTAGTTATACACTTAAGCATCTAATAGCACCTTAATTTATTTAACAAGTGAGTTTATGAACTACAGTAGATATTTACAACTAAAATAAAGGAGCTAATGAATATAATAATAAAAGAATGTATTAAAAGCAAAATCAGTAGCACCTGAGGTAGTCAATAGCACCTGGAGTATTTTAATGGCAAAATAGTGAACTTATTACACTTTAGCCCCTGAGAATAGCACTTTGATTATTTTAACAATTTTTAATATATGAACTGAGGTAGTTATATAAAGCTAAAATAAAGGAGAAAATATATGAGGGACTAAATTAAGTAATGGTAAACAAAGTTCAATGGACAGATAGTCACTATGATATAATATAATGGCAAAGTAGTGAGCTTATTACACTTTAGCACCTGAGAATAGCACTTTGATTATTTTAACATTTGTGAATATATGAACTAAGGTAGTTATATAAAGCTAAAATAAAGGAGAATATATATAAGGGACTAAAATAAGTAATGGTAAACAAAGTTCAATGGACAGATAGTCACTATGATATATATTGATTTGGGGGGTAAGATCTGATTTGTAATGTATAATAAATTGAGCAATTAATTGCACTATAAAAAGTAGAGGAAATATAAGGTAGCTGGTACTAGCTAGCAAAGATAGTTTTGGGGCTCGCACAATAATGTAATTGGAATATACACTAATTGCACACACAGTATAAAAAGGGACTAAAAAAAAGTAGTGGTGAACAGAATTAAATGGACAGGTAGCAACCATGAATAACATTAATTTGGAGTAAGATTTGACTTGCAACACAAAATTATGGAGCAATTAAAAGCAATTAACCCTTTCAGGGTCCGTCCCGTAGATCTACGGCTTTACGTTCAGGTCCAAACCGTAGATCTACGCCATGAGCTCAGCTCACTCTGATAAACTGTGAGTGGTACATTTGGGCCTAGATATGAGAGAATACATCTATGTGGTATGTGTGCACCACATAAAACAGATCCTGCAGCATGCTGTGTATAATGAGAGAAAAAAAATGAAATCATGATTTTTCGATTAAAACAGCAACTTTGCAGTGTTTTTTTTCGTATGTTTTTTTATGTTGTATTTGCGATTTCTTGGTCTCATTTGATAGAATGGAAGACATATTACAGAAATAGAGATGATTTTGATTGTTTTAGCACTGGAAATGGCTTGAAACTGAGCTCAAAGTAGCAGAAATGTTAATTTTTGCCGATATTCAAGAGTAAACAAACGACCTCACACGTCTAATACACGTCAGCTGGTGGGTCTATATACATTCACAAATATGGTGATGATATTTATACAATTATTACAGTATTGCATAACAGTAAATCTTCTATTTTTTGGTGTGAATAAAAATTCAAATTTTGTGAATAAAAAATCAAAATGGAATTTATTTGTAAAGCCTCAAAACATAACTAATGAACAGAGGAAATGTTAGTTTAGTGCCAGGAATGCCTACATTGTTCATTCTGGACCCTATTTTGAAATTGGAATATTTTGAACTTTGTGTTAAATTGGCCAAATTAACAATTTCCGATCACTTTATTTTGTAGTTGAAACAGTTTTACTTGGCGATTTCTTGTGTTCAATCGATAGAATAGAAGTAATACTAGTGAAATAGCTAAGAATTTGGTTGATTGGAATAATGTAATTGGCCTAAAATGGGAGTCAAAGTCGGCAAAATCGCCCGATTCGTAAATATCGCTGACACATCAAAATTCGCGAGAGCATAATTCGTCAATTTTCCACCAAATTTCGTACTTTTTGTTTTATTACCTTCACAAAAAAGATTCTCTACGATTTCATAAGAAAATTAACAAATTTTTTTTTTTAAAATTCTTGGACACTGGTGCGTGACTCCAGATTTGGGCCTTGGACCCTGAAAGGGTTAAAAAGTAAAAAGTATTTGAGGTAGCAGGTACTAGCTAGTAAAAAAAAAAAATAATAATACACAATAATGTAATAGTAAAAAATAATAATGCAGAATAATGTAATAGTAACGTACACTATATGCACCACACGTATTTATGTAATAAGGACACTTATCTAATCTGTTACAGAAATGTCAGCTTTCTAAGGAAGGTAGAGAAATCATGTTCATTTGGATGATGTATTGTTGTCCTGTTGAGGTTTTTCTCACTAATTTTCCCCTCTCGAGTGAAACACTGATGTACATGTATTCTGTTTTCCTGTTTAAGTTTTCTCAACCTGAACAGAAGGTTTTGACGTTTTCCGTTAGACACTCGTTGATGAACACTCCATTTTTCATTGTAATTGCTGATTTAATTAAGTCCTTTCTTTTATCATATGAATGAAGTCTGATCATAATACAGTGGACCCCCGGTTAACGATATTTTTCACTCCAGAAGTATGTTCAGGTGCCAGTACTGACCGAATTTGTTCCCATAAGAAATATTGTGAAGTAGATTAGTCCATTTCAGACCCCAAACATACACGTACAAACGCACTTACATAAATACACTTACATAATTGGTCGCATTTGGAGGTGATCGTTAAGCGGGGGTCCACTGTACTGTGTTTACTACCTTGTTTTCCTAGCAAACGTGTTTCTTTGATTTCATTATTTTGGGCGATAACTTTTACATGGTCCTGTATTATCCTGATAGCAATTTCTTTGCACTGTTTTTGGGTTATTTGACTAGGAATGTGTGGACTGTTTATTATAACTGCATCAGACAACTTATCTTGTTCGGTTTTGTCGTCTTGGAAATCAAGGTATTCATTCAGTCGAGTGTGCATGTTCTGATTCCAGTCCTTGATTCCTTCTTCAACCTTACATTTATTGTTGTTATTTGCTCAGTGTGACTGGCTATAGCTGTTTTCAGAGTATTTTCTGTGTCAGCACTTCCTGAGGTAATCTTCTCTTCAAGGTTTTGGATCTTGTTCTCGATGTTAGTTATCTTGGATTCTCGTCGCGCAAGTGTTGCTTTAATATCTTTGATTTCACTTTCTAGAGCGACGATGTAGTCCCTGATATTGTCAGGAATAATCATACCTGAGTTATCATGGGTGAATCCTTGAAGGGAGTGGAGTTGGAGGGGGAAGTCAGCCATGTTTGTGTTGTTCCCTGGTGGTAGTGGTGAGGGGGGTTGATGATACACTGGCATCCTGCTGGGTAGACAAATTGAGTTCTAGGGTCCTTGGTGTTATTCTTTTCTTACTGATGTTGTTTCTTCTGCAATATCCTTTCAGAGTATCACTAAAGTAGATAGTGTAGCTATGGCGGAGAAGGCTTGATTTCCCTGAGTTTGGGTTAAGTGATTGTCTGGCAGCGGAGGTAGTGTTTGGGTTAGCAGGGTTGTCTTCCTTAGATCTTCTATTTTGTCAAGATTTGGATTACATTCTTAGTATTCTTGGATCATTTTGTGGTCTACATGGGTTCATGTAGTTGTACCTTCAATTAGGCCATCACAAGCTTTGATGAGCGATGTTTTCTTGAATAAGAGCTGCTAGGACGCCGCTGCTGCCGCTGTTGGTGATGACACCCCAATGCTAGTGGCACCCCTGCTTTTCATTGCGGGGATGTTGCATTGTCTGCCAAGTCTTTTGCTTTCTTAGGAAGTGATTTTCACGTGCAAATTTGGTACTAATCCCTTTACGATTTTCCAAGTGTATATAATCACGTATCTCTCCCGCCTACATTCCAGGGAGTACAGGTTGAGGAACTTCAAGTGTTCCTAGTAGTTGAGGGTGTTTTATCGCAGTTATGTGTGCCATGAAGGTTCTCTCTACATTTTCTAGGTCAGCAATTTCACCTGCCTTGAAGGTGCTGTTAGTGTGCAGCAATATTCCAGCCTAGATAGAACATGCGACCTGAAGAGTGTCATCATGGGCTTGGCATCCCTAGTTTTGAAGGTTCTCTCTATCCATCCTGTCAATTTTCTAGCAGATGCGATTGATACAATGTTGTGGTCTTTGAAGGTGAGATCTTCTAACATTATCACTCCCATGTCTTTTACAATAGTTTTTCATTCTATTGTGTGGTTGAAATTTGCTTTATTCTCCAATGTAGTTTTAATTTCCTCACGGTTTCCATATCGGAGTAATTGAAATTTCTCATCATTGAACTTCACATTGTTTTCTGTGGCCTGTTTAAAGATTTGGTTGATGTTCGCCTAGAGTCTTGCAGGGTCTTCAATAGAGGACATGTCATGCAAATTTGGGTGTCATCTGCAAAGGAAGACACGTTACTGTGGCTTACATCCCTGTCTGTGTCAGATATGAGGATGAGGAACAGGATGGAGCAAGTACTGTGCCTTGTGGAACAGTGCTTTTCACCATAGCCACCTCAAACTTTACTCTATTTACTACTGCTCTTTGTGTTCTATTTGTTAGGAAATTATAGATCCATCTACCAACTTTTCCTGTTGTTCTTTAATCATGCATTTTGTGTGCTATTACACGATGGTCACAATGGTCAAAGGCTTTTGCAAAATCTGTGTATAATGCATCTGCATTTTGTTTGTTTTCTAAAGCATCCAGGGCCTTGAATAATAGTGGTCCAGTAGTTGGGACAGCCAGGAGCGACCTGCTCTAAACCCATGTTGCCTGGGTTGTGTAACTGATGGGTATCTCTGAATCCTCGTTGGATGATACGGTGACTGATGATGAGGTCAAAATAGAAGGTTACAATATAAAATGCTTAGATAGGAACAAAAAGGGTGGTGGAGTATGTGCCTACATTAGAAATGACAGCTTACAACCAAGACCTGATTTAAATAACAATGAACTGGAGATTCTATGGTTTGAAGTGCTGCTTCCCAAGACCAAACCCATCTTAGTAGGAACTAGTTACCGCCCTCCCACCCAGGACCAGTTCTTAGAAGACTTTTCCAGAGTATTGTCCGGACTTGAAAACAATTGCGAGACAATAATACTGGGCGACTTCAATATCTGTTTTCAGCAGCAAAATAACGGGCTATGCAAAAGGTATAAGCAAATTCTAGGTTTAAATAGTTACACTCAACTAATTAATACACCAACCCGGATCACACAGTTCTCAGCCACCCTAATTGACCACATACTTTGTAACCATGCTGAGAACATTAGTCAGTCAGGCGTCATTACCACAGGTCTTAGTGATCATTTCATCATTTACTGCACCAGGAAAATCGCTAGGGATAGGATAGGCCTACACAGGACAATAAAAATGAGGTTAACTAGAAACTACAGTAAAGAAACACTGGTAAATAGGCTACACAATTGTGACTGGACAGAGATAACAAGTTGCACGGACATAAACGATGCCTGGGAAAATTTCAAAACAATGTTCACTACCATCCTTGATAATATTGCACCAGTTAAAGAGGTTAGGATTAAACGAAGAACTGATCCCTGGATGAATACTGAGATATTAGATAATATGAAATTCAGAGACCAGCTACTAAAAAGATTTAAAGCAAACAGACAGGATATTGCAGCACTAAATGAATTCCAAAGGGTGAGGAACAGAGTACAGAGACTTATAAAAGGAGCAAAGGCAAAGCACTATTGCTCAAAAATTGAAGAGTATAAGCATAACCCCAGAAAGCTCTGTCAACAACTAAAACAGTTGGGGTATAGCCATAAGCCAGTAGATAGGTCTAACATAGTACTCACTATCGATAATGAGGTATGCCATGAAACATCTAAGGTGGCAAATTGCTTTAATTCCTACTACACATTTGTTGCATCAACACTAGTAAGTAAACTACCAGCTGCATCAAATACCTTTAACACAGACTCTGATAAGTTTCAAACATACTATACCAATAAAGGGGTAACCCCAAACAGTTGTCAACTAGTAAGTGTATCTCATGACTTTATTCAAAAAGAACTAAGCAGGTTAAACCCAACTAAGAGCACAGGCCCTGATAACATCCCATCTAAGTTCCTAAAAGGTGGTGCTTCTGAACTGTCAATCTCTATTGCTCACATAATAAATCTATCAATCACCACTAATACCGTACCGGAGGGGTTCAAGGAGGCCAGAGTTACTCCTATCTTCAAGAAAAATAGTAGGTCTGATGTCAGCAACTATAGGCCTGTTAGTATACTCAGTATAATATCCAAAATTCTAGAGAGGGCGGTGTTACTCTCAAGTAGTTAAGTACCTTAATGACAACAACATTCTCCATAGCTATCAATCGGGCTTTAGAAGATCTTACTCAACTGACACCTCTTAATTAATCTGATGGATTACCTGAGAACTGAAATGTCAAAGGGAAACCTCATAGGTATGGTAACCTTAGACCTGCTAAAGGTCTTCGATACTGTCAACCACAATATATTATGTAAGAAACTTCAAGCTATCGTTATAGGTTCTGTAGACTGGTTTAAGTCCTACCTTAGCAACAGGAAACAAATTGCCAAAATCAACAAAATGGAATCAGAACCTCTGCCGATAGCATGTGGAGTTCTCCAAGGTAGTATTCTGGGTCCCTTATTATTCTTATGTTATGTCAATGACATGCCTATCAGTGTCAAGTGCAAACTCCTATGTATGCAGATGACAGTGCCCTGTTAGTGTCAGGTAAAGACCCACAAGATATAGCTAATGTTTTAACACTGGAACTGGAGTCCTGCAGCAAATGGTTAGTAGACAACAAACTATTATTACACCTTGGGAAAACTGAAGCCATTCTCTTTGGCACGAAACATAAACTGAGAAGGGTAAATAATTTTAATGTCCAGTGTAATGGGGAGCCCATCACTTTGGTTTCATCAGTAAAATATCTGGGAATCCCCTTTGACCCATGCATGTCAGGAGAATTGATAGGGAACAGTGTAGTAAAGAAAGCGAATGCCAGACTGAAATTCCTGTATAGACAAGCACAGTGTCTACCTACTGAGGCTCGCAGGACCCTATGTCTAGCCCTCATACAGTGCCATATGGATTACGCTTGCTCTTCATGGTACTCTGCCTTGACAAAAAAACTGAAAGATAGACTGCAAATCACCCAGAACAAAATAGTAAGATTCATCCTGGGGCTGGGACCAAGAGAACATGTAGGCCAGGATGAATTACAGCAGTTGGATATGCTGAATGTTGAAGACAGAGTAAAACAACTGAAGCTAAATCATGTTTATAAAATTGCTCACAAACAGTGCCCAGAATATCTTTCTGTCAATTTTGTCAAGGTTGGGAACCAAAGCAATCATATTACGTACTAGGGGAGAGGAGCACAACTTTGTAGTACCCACAGTCATTGTTCAGGCTTCAAACACCTTTTATTGTACAGCAATAAAGGAATGGAACAGACTACCCGCGCATGTCAAAGCCAGTCATAGCATGAACCAGTTCAAGAAGAGGGCCAAAAGGTGGCTGATGAATGTAGCTACAGAAAGGGAGGGGAATGATTTTCTATTTTTTAGCTAACATACGTGTAAATTTTACCTTATTCCTAGTAATGACCTCGTATTGTAGATAGTCTTAATGACCCTCGTGTAGTAGATAGTCTTTTTAGTATGATAACAAGATGTTATCTTCATTATAGAATAATAAGAAAATATTATAACCTTTATATTATAATAATAAGGTAAAAGGACCCCAATGGAAATAAGTCACTCTGTCTGACTTTTTTGGGTTATCCTAGGTTCTCTACACATATGCTGCTATGTATGATAATTCTATGTAACTGTATTTGTGTATACCTGAATAAACTTACTTACTTACACTAAACATACATTTCCCTACACAGAAAACAATGAGACATGCACAATAAATACTAAAATGACATTTATCTTTATTGAAGAATATTGATGAGTGATGAGACACTTTATCTTGAACACTCTGGGATTTTCAGAGTGATACATGAGTAAAGGCTTCACTTTTCAATCCCCACTAGCATTACAACAAAAACATGAGAGTTAGCCTGTCTTTCATAGGCTTGTGTCCTGGGAGTGCCTTTTCCTCCTGAGTAATGTAGGTCCTTTTTGGCATTTTCTTCCAGAACTGGCCTGTTTCGTCACAATTAAACACTTGTAGGGCTTGGAATTTTTCAGCTTCGCCATGCCTCATCACACTGTGTATGCCACTATGATTCTTAAATCTCTCAAACCAACTTTTGCTGGCCTTAAATTCACCAATATGAGCACTAGTTCCAGGCATTTTTTCCTGTTCGCCTGGTGTGGGTCGCATCCTGGGGACAAGATTAAGGACCCCAATGGAAATAAGTTAGACAGTCCTTGATGACACACTGACTTTCTTGGGTTATCCTGGGTGGCTAACCCTCTGGGGTTAATTGTTTCTCGGTACATGTAATTGTTTCTTGTTAAGCCACACCAACAACAGTCTCTCCTCATCTTTGAGTAGTACAGCTGATGGTGGTGCAGCAACAGCTGACGGTGGTGCAGCAACAGCTGATGGTGGTGCAGCAGCAGCAGCAGCTGACCATGGTACAGCAGCAGCTGACGGTGGTGCAGCAATAGTTGATGGTGGTGCAGCAGCAGCTGACCTTGGTATGATAGTACAGTAGACCATCATTTAGCACAAGTTTATTTGGCACGATTTGGGTATAGCACGATTGAAGAATTGCGGCACAATTTTATGTAACACTTCGTAAGATGAATTTAACACGGTTCAATTTGCGGGAAGGAAAAAAACTTCCCTTTTCCTCAAGCGGCTGCCTTGTTGTGGATCACCGGGGGAGACTTCCTGCTGTCCCCAGCCACCCCCGACCCCACCTCACCATCCCAGCATTCATACTTCATACGTGTCCAGTCCAACTTCTCTACTACAAGCTTGTGATTGTGAATTGTGTTTTGATATTTTAATTGCTATATCCTGTATCTGCCAAGCAATCATGACACACAGTAAGCATACCAGTGTTGCTCAAAGTGGCAAGAAAAGGTGTGTAAGCATTTAAGTTTTAGAATTAACGAAGGAAACAAAGATATTAGACAAGACATAACCTGTGGCCATAATGAAGTGTTACTTTGTACACATAAAAAAGAGGTAAACATAAGTTTGTGTGGCTGGCTGACTTACTGAATGACTGGCTGACTTACTGAATGACTGGCTGACTTACTGAATGACTGACTGGCTGACTTACTAAATGACTGACTGGCTGACTTACTGAATGACTGATTGGCTGACTTACTGGCTGACTGACTGACTTACTGAATGATTTGACTAACTTACTGAATGACTTGACTGACTTACTGAATGACTTGACTGACTGAATGACAAAGTTAGACATCCAGTACAACCATCAACTTCAGTACCAGAACCTCTACCATCCACCTCAGCCAAGTAGGGCCACAGCATAACTCCACTCTCTTCACAATCATCCACAAACAGATGACCCGGTTGTTGATAATGGTGTATGTATCACTGGTGTTCATAATTTTACTCATTATGATGAGGGAAGTGGTACATGTGATGATAGTGATGAGTGTAATAAAGTGGAGAGGTGAGTGCGAGGGATAGTGTCACCTGCCATACATTCACAGACAAAGAGCGCCGTGCCATCTGTAAACAAAGACTCCCATGAGGCCTCCATAATGGAAGTGCACTTAAGAGACTCACGGATAAGGATAATACTGATGATATTGATATGGATTATGTTTGTTTGCTATTTTAGTAAGTTTTTTCATTTTGCTGAGAAATTGAATTCTGTCCCTGGACTTTTATAGTGGAACCAAACTCGTATAAACTGTCCATTTTAAGTTGGAATATTACGTCACTTAGAAAAAGATTTCCTGACCTTCATCATAAAGTAACTACTGAACCCATTGACATTGTGTGTCTACAAGAGTGCAGAGTCCCTGAAAAATCCCAGCCCCCTAAATTGCCATCATTTGTTGCATATAACCCCAAAACTACTAATTCTTGTCTTCTATATATTAAAAAATCACTTCCCATCAACTTCTTGCACATAGAAACAGAGGGGCTACAATATCACGGCATTAGGATTTGTATAGGGAATTCTGCTCTCAACATATTTAACTTGTATGCTCCTGCTGATAAGTTTAATTACTTGGAGCTCCCAACTTGTGCTCAGTCTGAACCTACTCTTTATTATTGGCGATTATAATGTCACAAAAGCATTGGAAACTCAGTTTGGTAATCGTAATGGTTAACAACTGTTGTCACTCTTAAATAGTCATGATAATGTGCAAATTGTAGGTGACTTGAACCCACATATATCTATGAAGGTGTCCTTGATCTGTGTCTTGGCTTCAACATTACTGTTGCCAGCTGCCAGTCTTCCATTGTAACAGATATATCATCAGATCATTTCCCAAGGCTAACCTCTCTAGATATTGGTAATACTATCCTCCTGGTGGGATATTCAACGGAAATGTTTTAATGTTCCCCCTGATCAGCATGACGACTTTGTTGCACATGTGACTGACTGGTATAATTCCTATGAGTGTACCTCTGTCGAGACTTTTAACAATTACCTTGTGAGCAGTATTCAGAACTACTTACAGCCGCCTCTGAAACCTCCTGCTACTCTAAATCCAACTGACTTCCATAATAATCATGTCTTATAAAAACCATACCTATTACAATGATCCTAAACTTTGAACACTGAAATATACTGCTTGCAGACTGGGCCCTAGCCTATAGAAACCATCGTACCCTGAAATTCTGAGCCTCTTCCAAACTGCCCTTGCTACTGCCAGAGAGCGTATGACAGAGCTGCGGCAAACAGACTGGGAACAATTTTTCACTGGTCTCAATGCTCACACCCCACTTAGCCAGGCATGGAGGGGCATTAATAGAATTAAGGGTAACAGAACTGGGCAGATCGCCCACCCTCATCCCTAGCATAGGGCGAATGAGTTAGTCAGTACTTGGGCTGCTACATCTAGCTATGACAATCTTCCAGTACCACACAGGTAAAAATTAATGGACAAATATGATGGAAGGGAGAGAGTGATTTGTTTTATGCTCAGCAAGGAAGATTACTGTAACTTTCCTTTCACTAACTTTGAACTTGATGCAGTGCTAACAAAGGGCAGCTCCACGTCGCCTGAGGAGGATGGTATTGCTTACAACATACTCAGATTGCTGTGTCAAGTACCAGGTAATCCTTTACTTGAATTATATAAAATGAGCTATGTCACTGGGGAGCTCCCTAAATCATGGACCAACAGCCTCATTATTCCCATTCCGAAGCCTAATCAACAAAACTCATTTCGCCCAATATCCCTTACTAGCTGCTTGTGTAAAACATTCAAAAAGGATGATTCTTAATTGTCTTATGCACAGAATTAAGCAATTTTTATCTCCCTGGTTGCATGGCTTCATGCATGGAAGGAGTGTGCATCATTGCATTACCACCTTTCTCACTCTGCACACTGACAGCTCATACATTACCTTCCTTGACCTTAAATCCGCTTTTAATGTAGCCAACCGACATGTAATCATTAGTGAGCTTGCCAGACTGGATGATAAATTAGACACATGTGCAAGAAGTTACAGTGTCTGACAAGATTGTAGATGAATGGTTCAGAGAACTGACACGTTGATAAATTAGATACATGTGGCAACTCTTCGGTATCTTTATTGAGGAAATGTTTTGCCACACAGTGGCTTCATCAGTCCATACAAAGGAGAATCTTGAAGAACAGGAGGAGAATGAGGTAATCAGTCCCTCAACCTTGAGTCGATGTTGTCAGTCCATCAATCTTGAATAGAATACAGCATAAGTGTGGAGAAGGAGCTTATAAACCGTAGGCAGGAGAGGTGCAGCAGTCGTAGGTGGTGTCACATTTGTTTAATGTGGAAGTAGGTCGTGCCCAAGGGTTAGGCAAGCGAAGAATTCCCAAGTACTGTATTAAGATCCCAAGAAGTTGCAGTGTGTGACAGGATTATAGATGAATGTGTCTAATTTATCAACGTGTCGGTTCTCTGAACCATTCAGTATGCTGAACCAACAGTATGCTAACTCAACAAAGCTGCCTTTGTAAACACACTGTACTTCATCATAATAATTTCAGCAGTGACTGTAATGAAAAATCACATGTGCAGTGCTGGTAGTGATCATTCAGAGTGTTGAATAAGTGTCTGACTCACCTCCTGGTGCATTTATCTACAAGCCAGAATGGATGTTGGAGGATGGCTTCTCCACTGGATTAAAGGCTACCTGTCCAACAGAAAGTCGTGTATGTTGTTCCAGGGACATAGAAGTGTAACTAAAGATTTTGAATTAGGAACCCCACTGGGAGGTGTGCTCAGTCCCACCTACTCAATATTCTAATTAATGCCTTATTTAATGCTATGCCTAGCCAGCCCCATCATTATATTATTAGTTTTGCTGATGATATAATGATTCACACCACCAGATTCTTCAACACTCAAAACATTCTTAATCATGTATTAGCCTCGTGTCAGGACCTGGGGTTGATAATCTCTGCTGATAAAACAAAGATACTCAACAGGCATCCTCCTCGACAGAGAGGCACAGTTCATCAGATCCAGTTGCATGATGGGTCTCTTCTTGAATATGTAAGCAGATACAGGTATCTAGGCTTTGATGTTCCACTGCTTGGACCTGTTGTAACGAGACTTTGTTGCCAATACAAAGAAAGGCTGAGAGCACTTAGAGTTGTGGCAGGTTTTCATCCCAAGTATGGTGCTAATGTTAAAATTGTGAAAATGATGTATCTTGCTTATATTAGATCATTGGTTGATTATTACTGTGCCACTACTTGCTCTTGTGTCTGACTGGAAGCTTGAAGGGCTGGAAAAACTGCAAAAACGAAGCAATGAGGATCATCCTAGGATGCCCTCGTATTGCCAAATTTTAAATATGTGGAAAGAACTTAATATTCCAAGCATTAGAGATCGTGTTACTGAACGAAATATCCTTATTGGGGTCAATATGCTTAGGCTAGCCCATTCAAACCCTTGCACAGAAGCCCCCCAAACTTTCCTCAGCACTGGTGAACATCCTTCCAGATGGATCGAAAAAACTGGAACCGACCTCTGCATGAACCAGCTACGTGATCTATGTCAAGTTAGGCAACAGAGGCACTTCCCCGCTTCATGGGATATTACCTATTCCAAACTACCATTCCTCCATTTCCCCCCAAAAAGTCTTCTTAAATCACAACCAAGCTTCGTCTTGGAGCCAAACAGGATGTCTTAAGCTGTATTGATAACTCAAGTCACACAGAAAACACTTTCACAATTATTTACGTTGATGGTTCTGTTCATCAGTCCACTGGTGCAGCTGGTAGTACTGCTGTTGTCATTCAGAGTGATGGCTCTCATAAAGAAATAGGAGCACGCATCAATAACTGGGTCTCTACCCTTCAAACAGAAGTGTTTGCCATACTCCTTGCATTAAAATGTGTCCATGTATCTAAGGTTGACACTTTAAATGTAACTGATTCTCTGTCATCCATAAATGCTCTCAACTCATTAAGTATAAATTGTGGCATGCTTGTGTCAGAAGCCAGACACAGGTATGGTAAGATTGTGGACAGTGGAGTCAGAGTGCATATGCTGTGGTTCCATCTCACATTGGTCTTCAGATGCATGACAGAACTGATGAATTGGCTAAACTGTATGCTTTCAAAGAAGGAGTAGATTACAATCTTGGGTTGTCAGCAGTTTGAGAACAATAATACGAAAAGAACTTCAATTGAACTTCATTGATATAAAACTTAGGGAGATTGACACAAGTCAGTCCATCTATCATCATTCCATCATGCAGGAGGAGCCACATGTCTATAGCGCATCCAACAAAATAAGCAGACTCTTGGATGTCACTACTGCCCGACTCCGGCTGGGTTACAAGTATCTTTGGCAGGTTAAATCACCACCACCAGATGTAGACCAAACGAAATGTAAACTTTGCCAGATGGGCTATTGTCACACCTTGCGTCATTATGTACTGGAAGTGCGATAAAATTAATGAATTTAGAGACAACCCACTCAGAAATGTTTAAGAAATGGCAAAGTATTTTATCCACAGTGGTATATTACAGACCATTCTGGAGAAATACCCTGACTTTGCTAGCTGTAAATAAAGCATTACCATGTGTGTGTGTGTGTGTGTGTGTGTGTGTACTCATATGTATTCACCTATATGTGGTTGCAGGTGTCGAGTCATAGCTCCTAGCCCCGCCTCTTCACTGGTCGATACTAATTCACTCTCTCCCTGCTCCATGATATTTGTCATACCTCTTCTTGAAGCTATTTATGGAACTTGCTTCTACTACCTCTCCAGATTATTCCAGTTCCTGACAACTCTAAGACTAAAGAAACACTTCCTAACATCCCTATGACTCATCTGGGGTTTCAGTTTCCATTGTGTCCCATGTTTCTGTATCCCATCTCTGAAACATTCGATCCTTGTCCACGTTGTCAATGCCTTTAGTATTTTATACGTTGTTATCATGTCCCCTCTATCCCTCCTATCCTCTAGTGTCATCAGGTTGAGTTCCCTTAACCTCTCCTCATAAGACATACCCCTCAGTTCTGGGACTAATTGTGTTGCAAATTTTTGCACTTTCTCCAATTTCTTGACGTGTTTGACTAAGTGAGGGTTCCATACTGGCGCTGCATATTCCAGTATAGGCCTTACGTACACTGTGTACAATGTCGTGAATGACTCCTTACTCAGATGTCTAAACGCCAATCTCAGGTTTGCCAATCTTCCATATGCTGCAGCAGTTATTTGATTGATGTGTGCCTCAGGGGACATGTTCATTATAATGCTTACTCCAAGATCCTTTTCTTTAACTGATCTTTGCAGCTGTTGGTTTCCTAACCTGTACTCCGTCTGCGGTCTTCTGTGTCCTTCCGCAATCTTCATGACCTTACACTTGCTGGGGTTAACCCTTAAACGGTCCAAACGTATATATACGTTCACGCGTGTAGCGCCCCAAACGTATATATACGTTTTATTTTTCATTCGTTCAAAATTAGCGCAATAGGCCTGAGTCGCCTAGACATGAGAGAATGGGTGTGCGCACTCAGTGTGCACAGTATACAAAAAATCTGGGATGCCTGGGTACCACATGGTAGGACCAGTTACATTCAGCTCCATTCTGGGTCAACATTATGGCACATCCTCGTGATTCACTCACGCCTCGTCGTATTAACACTCTACTATTTGAGGAAAGTGATAGAGATCATGAGTTTAGTGGATTTGACACCAATGGGGCCAGTAATATTCAAGGAAATTAGTGAAAATATTGACGATAAACCCAGATGACCCCCAGCCCATCACCTCTGGGGTAGCGACACCTGTCCTAGGGCCAAGCACCTCTGGGGTAGCCGGTGTGGCCACATCAGACCCTAGGCCAAGCACTACTGGGGTGGCTAGTGTTACCCATAGGCAACTTCGCAAGAGGAAGCCATCATTTTCCCGGTGTTTTAGTAATGATAGTGAAAGTGATGTAAGTGATGATGAGATTGATTTTATGCCAATTGAGGATTCGTCTAGTGATAGTGACGTTCATTATTCACCAGTGAAACGTACTTTTAGGCGTCGTTATCTACGTTCAGGCAGTGTGCCATATGCAATCCCCAAGGGTCATGGCAGGTCACAATCCAAAACCCCGGCCACTGATAGTGAAAGTGATCATGAAGGGGAGTATGCAGGGATGGAGGAAGTAGTGGTGGGTGGTATGGTGCCTGGACCACATGGTGCAGTGGGTGGACAGACAAAGGACCGCCCGGCACCCGCTCAACCATGTGCTGCCTCCACTCCTCTCCCTCCTCCTGCCCCCCCTCGCCCCATGCCACAGGTCCACCCTGCACCATGTGATCGTGAGTGGAACTGGACACAAAGTATATTCGTGCCACAGCCTAGTGATTTTGATGCTAGTGGAAGTGGTATCCAGCCAGAGTGTCCCTTAACGAATGAGTCTACAGAGTTAGACTATTTCCAGTTGTACTTTGACGAGCCTATAATGAACTTGGTAGTGACTCAGACAAACATTTATTACCAATATGTCATGAACAACACAACAGAGGTTGGAGAATCATCACGGCTGCACAGGTGGAAAGACACAAAAGTGGCTGAAATGTACTTATTCCTTGCCACTGTCATGCTTATGCCACATATCTATAAGAACAATATTCGTAATTACTGATCTACAGACCACTTCATCAGTACTCCAGTTTTCCGTGACCTCCTTCCTGCAAACAGATTCACTCTGTTGCTACGAATGTTGCACTTCGCAGACAGAAATACGCCAGACAGAAATGACCTTCTATACAAAATCCGGGAAGTGTTTATGTATTTGAAGCAGAAATTCAGTGTATACTTTTATCCCTTCAAGAACATTGTTGTTGATGAGTCCTTGATTCTGTTCAAGGGACGCCTGTCATTCAAGCAATATATACCGAGCAAACGTAATCGCTTTGGTATAAAACTTTTTGTTATGTGTGACTGTGAGAGTGGTCTTGTGTTGGATGTAATTGTATACACAGGGAAAAAACACACTTGATGATGACAGAAGGATGTTGGGCATTTCCGGTGATGTTGTTCGCAGGATGATGGAACCATACCTTGGCAAGGGCCATACATTGTACACAGACAACTGGTATACAAGCCCTATGCTTGCTGATTTCCTACATGTGAACAATACTGATATATGTGGAACAGTGAGAAGGAGTAGGAAACATATGCCAAGGTTCACTGGAGGCAGTGTTGAAGGTGAAGTGCAAGTGTTTCATGCTAATGACATCATGGCACTGACGTGGCCATGACAAACGAGATGTGACATTGTTATCAACCATCCACAGAAATGAGATGGTACAAACAGACAGACTGAGCAAGTTCAACAACGAACCTATTGTGAAGCACTTGCTGTCTTGGACTATACGAACAAACATGCGACTAGTTGACAAATGTGACATGATGATAGGGTTTGTTGACTGTGTGCATAGGAGTCGCAGGTGGTATATAAAACTGTTTTTTCACCTTGTACCTTCCCCTCAACAGCAACCTGTCACACCACAACCTGTCCCCAACCACAGCCAGTGGGGAAGTTGCCAGACTGAATCACTCCTAACTGTCACTATCTGGTACCAATTACCACCTACCCAAAAGAAGAAGAATGCCCAGAAAAAGTGTATTGTGTGTGCTACCACCAAAAAATGACCCCAACAGCGGAAGGACACACGAATTCATGTGTCACCAGTGTGGGGTGGCACTGTATGAATCCATGCTTCATGGAGTATCATACAATTGTGGAGTTCTAGAAACATAAGTGGGACATGTAAATACTTGTATATAGTTGTAGATAATAATGTGTGATTCAGCCAGGTGTGCAAAATAACCTGTCAGTGTGTACATGTGTGTTTATGACAATATGATAAAAATTTCATATGTAATATTGGTGTATAAAAAAAAATTGGCATTGATATCAAATGACTTACTATGAAACATAATTATCATATCATGAAAACCAAGAAATGAAAAAAAAAAATGGAAGAAAACAGTAAATATGTTGAATTTCTGCAAGCAGCAGTGCTCCATGTTGCCGTCAGGTGATTGCCAAGTGCCAACTTCGCGGCCTCACCTCGGTAAGTACTGACCCTAAATTTTTTTTTTATGCTAAAACACTTTAAAAAAATGTGCTCTTTTTTTCTATAAAAAAAAAAGATTTTTTTTTTTCAAAATATTCGGGGCGCTGTGCGAGTGAACGTATATATACGTTTGGACCGTTTAAGGGCTAAACTCAGGAACCATTTGTCGGACCATACTTGTAGTTTGTCCAGATCCCCTTGTAATCCTAACTGATCCTCTCCCACTTGTATTCTCTTCATCAGTTTCACATCATTAGCGAACAGTGACACTTCTGAATCTATTCCTTCCACCATGTCATTCACGTATACAAGAAACAGCACCGGGCCTAGGACTGAACCTTGTGGAACCCCACTCGACACATTCGCCCACTCCGACACTTCAGCATGTACCATCACACGTTGTTTCCTTCCTGTCAGGTATTCCCTGATCCATTGCAGTACTTTCCCATTATTCCTGCTGCTCCTCTAATTTTTGTACCAGTCTCTTGTGTGGTACTGTGTCAAAAGCCTTCTTGCAATCTAAAAAGATGCAATCTACCCATCCCTCTCTCTCCTGTCTACTTCTGTTACCTCATCGTAGAACTCAAGTAAATTTGTGACACAGGATTTCCCATCTCTGAAGCCATGCTGACTGTCATGTATGAGCCCAATCTTTTCAATGTGTTCCACTACTTTTCTCCTGATAATCTTTTCCATGACTTTACATACTATACAAGTCAGTGACACTGGTCTGTAGTTTAATGCTGCCTGTCTGTCCCCTTTCTTAAAAATTGGAACTACGTGTGCTGTTTTCCACGCCTCGGGCAACTGCCCTGTTTCGATAGATTTACTGAAGATTGCTGCTAATGGCACACACAGTTCCTCTGCTCCCTCTCTCAGTATCCATGGAGATATGTTATCTGGGCCCATTGCCTTTGAGGTATCAAGTTCGTCTAGCAGTTTCTCCACCTTTACCTTGGTTATGTGTATTGTTTGCTGGAAGCATTCCTGACTCTATTGTGAATACTTCTCTAAATCTTTTGTTTAGTTCATCACATACTTCTTGGTCACTCTTCGTGAGCTCCCCTCCTTCATTCCTCAGCCTGATTACCTGGTCCTTGACTGTTGTTTTTTTCCTAATGTGACTGTATAACAACTTTGGTTCAGATTTGGCTTTTGATGTTATGTCGTTCTCGTATTACCTCTGGGCCTCTCTCCTTATCCTTGTATATTCGTTTCTGGTTCTTCTGCCTCAGCTCCTTGTTTTCTTGAGTCCTTTGCCTTCTATACCTTTTCCATGCTCTCGCACACTTGGCTTTGGCCTCTTTACACCTCCAATTAAACCATGGGCTCACTCTGGTCTTACATTTTTTCTGTTGCCCTTTGGTATGAACCTTTCCTCTGCTCCCTGCACTTAGTGGTTACTATTTCCATCATTTCATTTACTGTCTTTCCATCTAGTTCTCTTTCCCATTGCACTTCATGCAGGAAGCTTCTCATTTCCTATGTAGTCCCCTTTTTTGAAGTTTGGTTTCTCTCTTTGTTCTCATGCTGCTGCATTCTCCACTGTTAACTCAACAAGAAATTCTAACTCAGGACATCATGATCACTAGCGCCAAGGGATCTTTCATGGATGATATCCCTTATGTCTGAAATTATTCAAGGTGAATATGAGATCCAGCCTTGCTGCAACATCCTCTCCTCTCTCTGTGGTTGTATCCCTAATATGTTGATGCATGAAGTTCTCCAATACAGTCTCCAACATCTTAGCCCTCCATGTTTCTGGTCTCCCATGTGGCTCTAGATTTTCCCAGTCAATCTCTTTATGATTGAAATCCCCATTATAAGCAATTTTTGTCCTACCCATTGAGCCCTCCTGGCCACTTCAGCTAGTGTATCCACCATTGCCCTATTGCACACATCATACTCTTCTCTTGTTCTCCTGCTGTTAAGTGGTGGGTTATACATCACTGCTATCATCACCTTTGGGCCACCAGTCTGAAGTGTTCCTACAATGAAGTCATCTGTTTCCCTTCTTTCCATTCCTCCCATCTCCTCAAAACTCCACTGGTTTTTTATGAACAATGCTACTCTTCCCCTCCTCTGTTCTCTCTGTCTTTCCTCATAATCTGATATCCAGGTGGAAAAATTGCATCTGTTATCCCTGTAAGTTTTGTCTCTGTTAGTGCTATGATGCGTTCTTGCCACTCTTCACTCTTATTTGTTATTCCATCTGCATTGGTGTACCATACCTTTAGCTTCCTTTCTATTACTGTATTTTGGGAGATGAAAGAGGAAGGTGCAGGCTGGGAGGGTGGGAGGCAGGGCACAATATTATGGGAGGCTGCTGTGATTGTGGAATTAGTGCTTAGGGGGGTGGTGGCTATGGAGTGAGGTTTGTTTCTGTTTACTGTGTTTGGTTGATATGTGGTGACGGGTTGAGAGGTTTCTGTAAGCATTTGTGTTTGATGTTTCCCCAAAGGCTGAGTTTTCCTGTCTGTTGTTACCTGTCCTGTCTCTCTTTCTTTCCACTGGTTCTGTCTTGCTCTCACTTTCAGTTGTTCCCTTTCCTTTCATGTTCTGTCTCGATGAGGAACACTTTTGATAATCTGAAGAGTCCTTTAACAGTGGTTTCTGTTGTAGTATCCTGTTCCATACCACATCTGTCTTGAATGTCAATCTGATTGGTCGATTTTTTTCCCTCGAATACCCCCGAAGTCTGTGAAAATTTCTAACTGAGACATGTCCCTCTCTCCTGTTATTGCAATGATGTTCTTAAATCTCTGTTTTCTCCCAATGCTTTCTTTCATCATAGGTCTGCTCTTCAGCCTCCTGAAGCCCATGAATAATTATTGACTCTCTCTCTCCTCTTCCCATTTCTTTTCCTCTGAATCTCTGGATCTCATTTAAGCATCTCCTTTGCTGTTTCCCTAATCATCTCCCAGACACCATGATGGCCTGATATTACTGCTGCAAAGACTGCTTAGATTCATCCCCTCCTTCCATCCCCTCGCTGCCTGCTGATGTTCCCATTTCAGTCATCTTGCTCCTTTCGGACCTCAATCTTTAGATCCTGCTTCAGTGCATCCATTTCTTCCTCCAATCTCTGTATCTTTGCCTCAGCTACTACAGCTCGTGATTCCACTTCTTACTCTCTGCAGATATTTGCTCTAACATGTTATTGCAAAGCTTGTTTAACCTTTTCTTCCATTGTTGTTCCATTTTGTTCTTGAGCCATTCTACCCATTCTTCCTTTTCTGACCAGCCATCATCGGTTCCCTTGCCTTTACATCCTCTCTTTTGAGAGCCCATTTTGTTTTTATCCTGTTGGGATGTTCTAGCTGCTTCAGCTTATCGTAAAATGTGTGTGTGTGGTGGGGGATTTATAAGCTAATGTGTTAGGTTAGGTTTGTGTGTGTGTGTTGTGTGTGTGTGTGTGTGTGTGTGTGTGTGTGTGTGTGTGTACTTGCCTAGTTCTCACCTAGTTGAGGTTGCAGGGGTCAAGTCCAAGCTCCTGGCCCGCCTCTTCACTGGTCGCTACTAGTCTTGTGTGTGTGTGTGTGTGTGTGTGTGTGTGTGTGGTGTGTGTGTGTGTGTGTGTGTGTGTGTGTGTGTGTGTGTGTGTGTGCGCGTGTGCATGTGCGTGCATGCTTGTGTGTGTGCATATGTGTGTACGCTTGTGTGCATGTGTCTGTGCGTGCACCCTCATGTGTATATGTGTGTGCGCGCGCTTGTGTGGGTGTATGATCCACTTGTATTTATAACTCATTGTATTTGTATTTATAACTCATTACAATTGTGACCGGGTGTGGACGTGTCAGTGCTCATTACTTTGTAACTTGTTCATGATTGTAACCATGTATAGGAGTGAGGCTGATTCATTACTTTGTAACTTGCCATGATTGTGACCAGATCTACTTGGAGTTCATTACCTTTGTAACTTGCCTTGATTGTGACCAGATTACCTGGTGTTTATTACCTTTGTAACTTTCCATGATTATGGCCAGATCTACCTGGAGTTCATTACCTTTGTAACTTGCCATGATTGTGACCAGATCTACCTGGAGTTCATTACCTTTGTAACTAGTTCAGTTATCATAACTTTGGGGCCCAGTCCCTGGACCCATTATGTACCTCTGTAATCTTTTGACTACCGTTCACAGGATGGGTATGGGGTGCATAATCAAGATATTAAACTAAACTAACAGCAGCACCCACAATTTAAGGTAAGAAATATACTATTATTTATGTTACATTTGTAGTCTTAAGCAGTGAAAACAACATAATACATCACAGCAACGAACTACAATTACATATTCACTTTTATTTTTGTAAGATGTGGAGGCCTAAAAAAAGTTGTTTGGCTTTTTTGGGGCTCATGAATGTAACCCTATTTTTCCATAAGTTCTTCAGTTCATCTAAACATGGTTTTACCTAACACGGTGTTTTCAGGAACATAACTACCATGTTAAATAATGGTCTACTGTATTTCGATAGTATTTCTCATCCTTTTTACCACAGGGTTGGCACTAGAAGTTTTCTTTGGGCCCATGGTGGCTTATTTAGCAGTTACAAGCACTAAAAACAATGGAATAATACAAAATGTATTGAATGTATGCTTTGAACCATCCACACTGGCTTGTAAACAATGGCACACTAGCTGAAGGCAGGGCAACTGAGGTATGCTCAAGCTGGACGGACGGGTGGATGCTTTTGGGACGAATGTCCTTAACCTGGTTTTTCATCGTTGGCCAAACCAATATTTTTACGCTAAAACGCATCGCTATCCGATTTTATTGCTAGCCAATGTCATCGTTAACCGAGGGTCCGCTGTAGTTGTGGCTCCCCTCTAAGGTTAAAATTCCAAACAAAATTTTTGGTCCTAATGGTTTGAAGGGTAATGTGAGAATGATAGAACTCATGATCCATGGTTCCCTTCTCACCACTGTCATCAGAACATCCCTCTCCCTATGAAATGGAAAGGAATTAATAATACGTATCTTTACCTTTGATATACGTATATACCTTTGAAGGGTTTCGAGTATCTCCTACTTTTGCAGCCCATCTCCAGGCCAGGATTGTCTGGTGCTTGCCTGATTAACCAGGCTGCTACTACTAGCAGCCTGCTGGTCCACAGATCCTTCACAGCCTGGTTGATCTGCCACTTGCCAGAGGTACATGTTCATTTTCCTCTTGAAACTTCTACACTTGTTCCAGTAGTGTTTCTTAGATCTTGTGGCAGTGTTCAACAGTTTAGGTCCATGGATATTGATACAATGTTCTGTTATTGTGCCCTCAGTCCCCTGTTTTTCACAAAGTTTATTTTACACAGTTTTCCGTATCTCTCACTTCAATATGTTATGGCAGTGGGCAGATTTGGGAGCATATCTCTCTAGTACCTACCAATGATGTATCATCATGTTGCTTTTTCCTTTACTCAGCGAGTGCATATTTAGGACTTTTAGGTGTACCCATTTCTTTTAAATTTTTTCTCCAAGGAGTTATTGTTTCTTATTAATGGATTTATTAATTCCTTGGAAATAAAAAAAAGTACCAGAATGATGTAAAATATTTGTGATAACTGGATCAAAACCTGTAGGTATTCCAGCCACTAAAGCAACCTTTTCTCTCTTTTTAAATCATGCCCCCATGCCTCTCCTTGAAATATTTGCTCCCACCCTTTGCCATCCACTATCACAAAAAAATCTGTTTTGCTCTTTTCTTGGTAATAAATTTAGTATAATCAATAAGGATTTTGTAGGGTTGGCCTTTCAATAATTGACATAAAAGATCCTTAAAAAAAAATCAAGGGGGGCCCCTATATTCCTCGGGAAAAAAATCTAAAAAAACAAATACTTTGACAGTGAGACCTTTTTTGGGGCTTTTCCTTCTGAAACTGACTCACATTATCCCCATTTCACTAGTGTGTCTTCGGTACAACTGACATCAAGAAAAAACCCAAATAAAACCGAAAATCCCCCTAAAAAAATGCCTCAAATTAACTCAAACACTGGTCAGGGGTTAGCTATTCCCATCTGCATTCCCGGGGGCGGGTTTTTTTTTTTTGTTACTGTACCCCCCCATGCCAGCCCTAGTTTTCATGTCAAAGCTAAAAAATTTACAGTCACAGCTATTTAAGGGCAGTAATAGCGAAGCATTTTTTCACTTAAAATGAAATGTAAATGCCAGATAGAATTTTACATAACACACATTAAGGTAGAATAGAACTAGGGTTTAAAAAAAAACAATAAAAAGTAAAATGCAACCAGTACATATTTTTTACCTCAAAATATTTGTAGTTTAATGTGGACAAAGATGAGTGTATTTTTTTGAAGAGTCGGGTGTGGTGGGTAGGGTGCCCCCCGGGCCCACCCCCCCCCACAATATTATATGTTACTGTGTGTTTAAAGTCCCCAGAGTGGTAAAAATGATGAAAGGGCCCTCCCCTACCGTGACATTTGGTTACGAACATTGGACATACGAACGACTACATGTTATTTTTTTTTATTGAGTTTTACGTAGTTTTTTTTTTAAGTATTTATTATTCAAATATGTTTAGTTTTTAAAAAAACCGAAATTACTGATACTGTACAGTATTGCTTCAAGTTTTCAAGAAAATTGGGACGAGAAAGAACATTAATTAATGATAATAATATTAAAAAAATAAAAATTTAAACATAACAAAAGAAAAAAAGGCAAAATAATGATTATGAGCAATTCGGATAAAAACAGCCTTTGGAACTTAACTTGTTCGTAAGTTGGGGGACATCTGTACAAAACATATCACTTACCTTAAAAAAAATTTTTTGTCTTTAAAGGTCTTAATGTAGGGGGAGAGGTGAAAAAAATATTTAATATTTGTAGAAAGTAGGATTTTTTGGGGGTATGGAGCCCCCCTGACTGCCCCCCATGCAGAGTACTATGTAAACAAAAGGACAAACACGTTGGTTATGGGGTTATACACATCAAACCCTTCATTTGTTTCACAGTGGTACAGTGAATAAATTTAAAAAAACAACACTTCCATTCCATGTAACATTTTTGAAGGGGAAAGATGTATTATTATTATTTTATTTTTATTATTTTTTTATTATTATTATTATTATTATTATTTTATTATTTTTTTATTTTATTTTATTATTTTTATTTTTATAATCATCATAAAAAAGATAGCTGTAAACCAACATGGTTCATGAATAGCTATAGATAGAATGAAAGCATATGAAGAATATATTTTCTACAGTTATTTCCCCCCAGTAACGGTGTTTGAATAGAGAAAACGATTAATTCTTCCGACACTCCAAAACTTGCTGGTAAACACATCTCATATTTGTAAATTCTTTTATTTACCGTGGGTGTATGTATCATGTTTATATGTTATGTAGTATGTGTATTATATAATTTTAAAAAAATATCATAAATGGATGAATGGACAATCGTCTATATTAGCATAATATTACAGTGGCACCCGTCAGTTTAACGATATGTAATCCATTCCAGAGAGCATTGTCCTTACAGATTTTATCCTTATATGATTTAATTTTCCCCATAAAGAAAATATTGGAAATCACAATTAATCCATTTCAGACACCCAAAAGTATTACAAAAAATATTTTTTTAAAGGATTAAATATGGAATATCCATACAGAAAAACAATGCCAAATAATATAAGCACTAATAAAATTGGAAAAAAATATGACATTTAACATCACACTTACCTTTATTGACTCTTTTTGGTGTATGGAAAGGACAGGTAGGAGACAAGAGGAAAGGCGAGTTTTTATGCTTCAATAGGATGCTAATAATCATCTCTACGGCTTATTTTTCTGTCACAATTCAATTTAATAAACAATATTAATAATAGATGCATGTACAGGTCTCGATCAACATTCGCGAGGGTTAGGGGATCAAAGAGACTCGCGAATGTTGAAAAAAACCATGATGTTTGGTGCCCCAATATATTGTAGGGAAATATAAATACAATTACTGCTTCCTTAACTTGTTGAAACCATTGAACAATCATTAAAATACATGAAAACGTCGTAAATTGTACTAAATATATACATGTTATGCTTAGTAACATGTAGTTATTAAATTACCACAGACTCACCACTGCCTCACCATGCCTCCACCAATGAATCCACCCACTCCTCAACCACTGGAGTCCCTACTACTTCCCTCGTCCCCGCAACCTGTCAGGGCCAGCCCTCCCACACTCAGTGTGGTGAGTGTTTTTGTTTGATCATTATTTGCTATTAAACTACAGTATAAATTAATGTAAACCCATTCATGACTGCCTATAGGAATGGCTATTCGGAACAGGTATTAGATGTGACATCATGTGTTTACTCTTGAACACAGCAAAGAATCGAAACAACCCCTTTTTTTTTTTTTTTACTCCCCCCCCCCCCCCCCCCCTTTAAACCCCCACTCCCCATTTTTATTTTTTTCTCCCCCCCCCCCCCCCCCCCCCCCCCCCCCCTTTTTTCCAACATTTCTGCTACTGTAATAATAACAATAGTAGTAGTAGTTAGTACGTAATAATAACATATAATATAATAATAATAATAATCACATAATTAATAATAATAATATTTAAGATATAAGTGAAGAAGGAAATTGTATAAAAATACGAGAGAGTGGTTGACACATCTTCAGTGTTGAATCTTTGTTTATGCTGGAGTGACATTAGTCTCCCTGCTCTTCAAACATTTCACATAATTCAGCGGTTGAGGCAGTTGGTTTTTAAATAACATATATGTTATAAATAATTATTGTCATATTATTAACTAACACATGTATTTTGATTATTATTAATAACCATGTATTTATTAAATACCGTTGCCTCTCAACCGCTGCCTCAACGCTGCCGAACTGCTGTCAAACGTGCCTCAATCACTGCCTCAACCGCTGCCCAATCGCTTGCCTCTAATCGCGCCTCAACTGCATTGCCTCAACTGCTGCCTCAACCTCTGCCTCAAACCCCTGACTCAATCGCTGCCTCAATCGCTGCCTCAATCGCCTGCCTCAACCGCCAGCCTCAACCGCTGACCTCAACCGCTGCTCATTCGCTGGCCTCAATCATGCCTCAACCGCGGCCCTTCAACCGCTCTGCCTCAAACCTGCCTCACTTGCTTGCCTCAATCGCTGCTCACCACTGCCCTCAACCCCTGCCTCAATCGCTTCGCCTCAATTGCTGCCTCAACCACTGCTCAATCACTGCTCAAACCACTGCCTCAATCTCGCTGCTCCAATCACTGCCTCAACAGCTGCTCAACCACTGCCTCACTCGCTTGCCTCAATCGCGCTCAACTACTGGCCTCATTGCTGCCTCAATCGCTGCCTCAATCTACTGTCTAATCGCTGCCTCAACCTCTGCCTCAATCGCTTGCTAAACCACTGCCCTCAATCGACTGCATCAACACTGCATCAAACCCTGCCTCAATCGCTGGCCTCAATTTGCTGCCTCAACACACTGCCTCAATCACTGCCTCAACACTGCCTCAATCGCTGCCTCAATACTGCATCAACAGCGTGCCTCGAACCACTGCCTCAAAATCGCTGCCTCAATCGCTGCCTCAATACTGCCTCAATTGCGGCCTCAATCGCTGCCTCAACTACTGTCTCAATCGCTGACTCAACATGCCTCAATCACTGCTTCAACCACTGCCTAATCGCTGCCATCTATCACTGCCTCAACAAGATCTGCCTCAACCAATGCCTCAATCGCTGCCTCAATCGCTGTCTCACTAATGCCTCAATTGCTGCCTCAATCGCTGCCTAATACGGTCTCAATCGCTCTGCCTCAACACTGCCTCAATCCTGCCTCAACCACTGCCTCAATCGCTGCCCAATCACTGCCTCAAACAGCTGCCTCAAACCACTGCCTCAATCGCTGCCTCAATCGCTGCTTCAACTACTGCCCAATTGCTGACCTCATGAGCTGCTCCTCAATACTGTCTCAATCGCTGCCTCAACACCTGCCTCAATCGCTGCTCAACAAGCTTGCCCTATAAACCACTGCCTCAGTCACGCCTCAATCGCTTGCCTTCAACACACTGCCTCAATCACTGCCTCAACCACTGCTTCAATCGCTCTTGCCTCACAGCTGCCTCAACCACTGCCTCATCGCTGCCTCAATCGGCTTGTCCTCAACCACTGCCTCAATCGCTGACTCAACCACTGCATCAATCGCTGCTCAACAAGCTGCCTCAACCGCTGGCCTCAAATCGCTGCCTCAAACAGCTGCCTCAAACCACTGCTCAATCGCTGACCTCAACCACTGCCTCTACCACTCCAGTCGGCACTCAAATCTACAAGGCACCAAACAATGAATTATTCGTCTGAAGAAAAGTTTGGAGAGCAGCCCCTCAGGAGGGAACTAATGTCAACTCCAGATAAACAAAGCCACATGACGATGTGTAAACCACTCCCTCGTATTTTTGTACAATTCTTTCTTCATTATATCGTATTTATTATTATTATTATTATTATTATTATTATTATTATTATTATTATTTTATTATTATTATTACTACTATTGTCTATTATTAGCTTGTAGCAGAAATGTTTGATTCTTGCTGTGTTCAAGAGTAATACACATGATGTCACCGTCTAATAACTGTACGGAATAGCCATTCCAATATTCAGTCATGAATGGGCTTACTAATCGCTTTTATACTGTGTTAATTAGAAATAATGAACAAACAAAAACACTCACCACAATGGTGGGAGGGCTGGCTGCCAGTTGAGGGCGTTCGGGAGGGGGGTAGTAGGGACTCTCAGGTGGCGGGAAACTTAAATATGATTTGGCGGCTGGGAATTTGGTGGCTGGGAATTTGGACGGTTGGGAATTCGCGAATGTGTGAAGCCCGTGAAAGTTGAAAACGTGAAGTTGAGGAGGACCTGTACTCTAGAAATGTTATAAAATATGTCATAATTGTATGTGAGGTCAAGTGGTGGAAGTGTTGTTGTTGGGTTTATAAGGGCCACTGAGAGAAGTGTACATTACGTGGTGGTGGAGGTGGGACGGCAGGAGCAGAACCTCCACCATGTTCACAACTTAATGTACATAATTTATAATAAGAAATTATTTACATTTTAATTTTATAAATGAGAAATATTTACAATTTAATTATAAATAAGTAAATAAAGTTTGCTCAAGTATACACAGATACAGTTTGCCCAATAAGATTATCTACTGCAGCACGTGTAAAGTACTAGGATAAAAAAGGTCAGTGACTTATTTCATTGGGGTCCTTTTATATTTTACATTATAATGATTGACTTTTATATTACACTTTTTTATTTACACTTACTCTTGGAGGAGATGATAGTTTAACTAGATTGATGGAGGTGAAATGGCAGAGGTTTAGGGTGGTGGACGATTGCAGGCCGGCGTTTTATGTTCTGCAGCCATGTACACATCCACAAAAATTGGAGAGTTACTTTCGTTGTCATATTTCTATCGATTACTTGCTTAACTTATTTGCTACACTGTTAACTATACACTTTAAGTGATGGCTGGCGCTATTATATCCTTTATTGATACCTGCTGCTTTAGTATTGTACATATCGTTTAGAAATCATGGAATCCTGCAGAAGGCAACATTCTTTCTTCTCTTCCTCTCCACTTTGGTACTTTAATCACGATGTTTTTTCTTTAATTCTATTGTGCTTCTTTCCTTCTTACACAGGGCTGCACTAGAAGCTTTTCTTTGGGGCCCAAGGTGGCTTATTTAGCAGTTATAAGCACTAAAAGCAATAGAATAATACAAAATATATTCGCATGTACACGTGGAATCATCCTCCACTGGTTGTAACACTACCTGTACATGGTCTCAGGCTGCACGGACATGTTCAGATGAATGTTCTTAACTGAGTTTTTCATCGTTAGCTGAGCCAATATTTTGCCGCAGAAAGGAAACTATCAGTATTGATTTTATCGCTATCGATGGGCATCGTTAACTGGGGGTCCACTTACAGCTTTTAATGTGCTCAAGAATTACATGTATTATATGGCTATCAGGAGTAGAGAGACTCTTCAGCGATTTTAATGTGTACCTGCCATGTCAGCACAGTGTTGTAAGTATATTTAGGTACAGGCAGTGCAGGGATTTTAGGTGGTGGGGGGGCCCAGGCCCAGGTTTGGTGGAAGGGGCCCCTTGATTAAAAAGGCTAATGCTAATGGTTCGTAGATGTAAGTTTCTTCTTGGAAAATTTTGTCCACTCTCAATATATGTACCCATCTCTTAAAATGAAGAAATCAAAACAATAAATTGGATTTATAGTGTGTTTTTTAACCTTAAAACTGTCTAACGTAGATCTACGTTTGCACGCGTAGTGCTCCAAATGTAGATCAAGTTTTATTTTTCATTCTTCAAATTTGGCACAATAGGCTTGAGTTGCCTAGCATGAAAGAATGGGTCTGTGAACTCAGCTTGTGTTCACTATTAAGTAATCTTTCCCCCCCCCCCCCCCCCCCCCCCCCCCCCCCCCCCCCCCTTTATGGGAGAAAGACTTAGTTCCTTGTGGGAAGCACCAGTCTCAATTGAGTGCCAACTAGAGCAAATAAGCGTGGCCAAACACCAGGATTCCAACTGATGGCCATGTCGCATTACACTCCATTTAAGAGGAAAGTAAAAAATGGTTAGATAAATAACGGTGAGTGTGGCTAGTGTGATTTGACCTGACTAGCTTGTGCTAAGTCAGTGGATGTGACCTGACTAGGGGATGATTGGTCCTAAGCTGGGGGGGGGGGTCAGTCGTGATTGTACCTGCCTGCATGGGCCAATAGTCCTGCTGCCAGTATTCCTTCTTTCTTATGTTCTTATGTATTTCGGCAGGCTGGCACGGCCTGGCTTGCTTTGGCTGTATTTGGCTGTCTCTCTGTCTATATCTCTCTGCTATATCATCTATCTGTCTGTATACTCTGTTATCTATATCTCTGTCTATATCTGTATTGTCTGTAATCTCTGTCTATATCTCTGTCTCTTCTCTGTCTATCTATATATCAGGTCTATATAATCTGTCTATCTACGTATACAGTGGACCCCCGGTTAACGATTTTAATGTGCAAGAGGGTCTCATCGTTATGGCGAAATAATCGTTTATGCGAATGAATTTTCCCCATAAGAAAATAAGGGAAATAAAATTAATCCGTGCAAGACGCCCAAGTATGAAAAAAATTTTTTTTTACCACATGAAATGTTAATTTTAATACACACACATCACCCCTGGCATGCACAATTACATGGACACTTACTTTTAATTGAAGATTGGTGATGATTGATGGGGGATGGGAGGAGGGGGAGAGGCATTATCTTCTTACTGTTCTAGAAGGGATTCCCCTTCCATTTGGACTTGTGGTAGCAAGTCCTTTTTCTGGGGTTACTTCCCTTCTTCTTTTAAAGACATAGTGACCAGCTTGAGAGTCACTGGACCTCGGTCGCACAACAAATCTCGTCATAGAGCTCTGTACTCCCTGTTCTTCAAGGATTTCCTAAAATGGGCAATAACATTGTCATTGATAATAGTCAAAGACTCGGCTTGAAACAGCTGTGTCAGGGTGAATTTTCATCTATAAGGTTGCAGTTCAACCCACTCTGCACACACAATTTCCTTAATCTTTGAAAGTAGGCACAATGGATTCCACAACTGGCATAGGCTTCTCAGGGTTTGCCCCAAACCACTTCAAAATATTCTTAATTTCCATTACTATTTCTACACCCTTTTTACCACAGGGTTGGCACTAGAAGCTTCTTGGGGCACATGGTCACTTATTTTCCAGTAACAGCACCGAAATACTGTAATATTACGGAATATTCGAGTGTATGCTATGGAATGTTACGCGGGAGGCTGGAATGGTAAAACAATGGGAAGGAGCGGCACATGTGAGGCTGGCTGAGCGGGCACATTGGACGCGTCTCGGACGACACAATCGAGTATGCGGGTTTTTCATCGGTTTATGCGCGGCAAAAAAAAAATTTTTTTGCGATAAAAGTAATCGTTATGCCGGGAAAAATCGCTATGCGATGACCATCGTTATTGCGGGGGCCACTTGTATCTCTATCTGTATCTTCTATCTATATCGTCTCACATGTAATTTAAGTACAGGTTATTATACATAGTGTAAATTACTAGGATAATCCAGAAATTCAGGGCAAAGATAGACAAGAAACTTGTTTGTGTGTATCTGTGAAAACTAATAAAAGCCAGGGTCCCCTAGCACCCATTTATAAAATGTCACCGAGTGATAAAGGAAATGTCATAACAAGATTCTTCATGGAAGTTTGATCCTAATACTCCAGGGCAGAAAAGAAGACAAGCAGAGCAGGACAGACAAGACAGCTAGAAGAGAGAGATGGCAGGACACGACAGACAGGCAGATACAGATTAAATAGACCAGAGAAGAGACGAGTCATGTTTGTGTGTAACAGTGATAAACAAATACAGCAGAAGGGTTAGCTGGAGCAGTGGGCATTTATCAAATGTCACTGGGCTGTAAAAGTTCTATAGGAGATGCCTTTCATAACAACATGCTTCAAGGTAATTGACAGGGTATCTGAAATCATTGCTGGGACCTTATAAATATTTTGTATATATTTCTAGCACAATAGTAAAATAACCGGCAGGTTGTAAAATGTTCAACTGTCAATGTGATTGGGACTATTTGAGCACTATTTCAGTACCTACTATTAGTGTCTGGAACAAAGATTGGCTATGAAATTACAAGAAATTTTATAAGTTATATTTATCAGAAAACATAAAAAATATATAGATTAAAATAAAAAGGAGAGAAAGAAAAAAAGGTTATTATCGGCAACACTTCTGCAAGCAGCAGAAGCGATGTTGTGCTGACAGTTGGAAATCCAGTGACCAACTTCACGGTCTTATATCTCGTGTAAGTGCTGACCCTAAAATTTTTGTTTACTTCTATAACGTTGTAGAATCATAGATGCTCTTCATTTTAAAATGAAAAAAAACGATTTTTTATTTTTCAAAATATTCGGAGCGGCCCCGCTAGTGAAAGCTAGATCTACGTTTGGACATTTTAAGGAGTTATATTAAAACAGAATCCTTTTCAATACCAGAATATAAAAATTTTTTACTTCTGACAATTAATATACCATAAACACGGAGCAGTGAGCACTACCGTATTTCGTTCCTCACTACCACACTATTGTTCACATACTGACCATGAATCAAGCCAGTCATTCATACTGGACAATGCCCTGCACAACCAGTGATGATGATGTGCTGTGAGTCTTCCTCAACGTCCTGCAGCTGATGATGCACTCGCGCTGATGTTGGAACAATAGAGGTCAGATGACTCAGAATAAACATTCCCACCACAATTCAAAACATCTTGCATACATTTTCTCTTTTTTTGCAATTATTCAGTTCTCAGTATAATGTGTGTCCATAAATATTTTCTTCACTTGAGTCGGGGCCCTCCTCCTTGATCCTAGCCCTCCATGGGTACAGGTACACAAAAATATATTATCCAGAGTACGTAAATATTAATTATGCATAACTTTAAAACACTTGAAATTTTGGAAAGTTTCCAGCATAATTTAGAGATGGCTCATGGAGATGTAAACAAAACTGGGTGGGCAATGCTGTATTAGAAAGACTGGGAGTTGTATAGCAAGTTTGGTCAGCATAATATGAAATTGCTTACAGTGGGACCCCGCTCTTAACGATCACCTCCAAATGGCGACCAATTATGTAAGTATATTTACTGTAAGTGCATTGTACGTGTATGTTTGGGGGTCTGAAATGGATAATCTACTTCACAATATTCCTTTATGGGAAAAAATTCGGTCAGTACTGGCACCTGAACAAACTACTGGAATGAAAACAAGTTCGTTTAACGGGGGTCCACTGTATAAGGGGAATGTTGTAAGGGTGAAACGCCATAAAGCGGGGCCCTACTGTAAAAGGGTTTATACAGGCCTAGCTGACATCATGACATACAGTGGACCCTCGATTTTCTTTGTTTAATCTCTTCCAGAGCCATCAGCCAAAACTGAAACCATTTTCCCATAAGAAATAATGTAAATGGAATTAATCTGTTCCAGACACCCAGAAGTATCAGCAAAAAATTGTTTTTTATGTTAACCCTTTGAGGGTCCCCCGGCCCTCTCAGAGACTTGTTCTCAGGGTCGCCAAAATTTAAAAAAAAATTATTTTTTCCTATGAAAAGATAGAGAATCTTTTCCCGATCATAATGACACCAAAAGTATGAAATTTGATGGAAAACTTACGGAATTATGCTCTCCCAAAGTTAACGGTCTCGACGATGTTTACGCATCGGCGATTTTGCCCATTTTGAGCCCTTATTTTCTGCCAATTCCAGTGTACTATTCGACAAAAATCTAACTGTTAATCTAGAATCCATTTTTTCTATTGAATGAGTACAGGAAACCACCCATTTACCGATTTCAACTATCCAATAAAGTGGTCAGAATTTAGCAATTTTGCCAATTTCACACAAATTTCAAAAGATGCCATTTTCCAAATAGGGTCCAGAATAAACAAGAAAGACATTCTGGGCACTAAAATAACATTTCCTCTGTTCATTAGTCACATCCCCACGCCCCTCTTACATTTCTTTGCTTTCCACTTTGAATTTTTATTCTCAAAAAAATAGAAGATTTACTGTTTGAGACTACTGTATTAAAGTGTAGAATGGTATAAATAATACCAGTGCATTGTGAAAGAATATTAGATTCACCAGTTGATGTGTATTGGACGCGTGGCAAGATTTGTTTACTTTTAAAACTTTGGCAAAAATCGAACTTTTTCTGCTACTTTGAGCTCAATTTCAAGGGTTTACTTTTCATTGTGAAAAAAACCAATCAAAATCATCTCAATTTCTGTAATATGTCTTCCATTCTATAAAATGAGACCAGGAAAACTAATACAACCATAAATACCATACAAAAATACAGTGCAAAGTCGTTGTTTTAAACCAAAAACACGGTCAAAATTTTTTTTTCTCATTACGCACTGTGTGCTGCAGGATTTTTTTTTTATACTGCTCACATGACCACATAGACCCATTCTTTCATATGTAGGCCTACCAGCTTTCTCTTGCAAGATTTGAGGGTGCTAGAATTTATGCGTACTAGTACGTCAAAACCCTGGCGCGTAAGCCGTACTAGTATGGCCGAAACCCGAAAGGGTTAAAAGATAAAGTTACATGCACAAAAGAATGAACATTACACATGACACTTCCCTTTTAATTGAAGGCTGTTGTTGCTGGAAGGAAGACAGGGAGGATGGGAGAGGGAGGTGGGTTATTGTTTGGAAGGGAATCCCCCTCCATAAGGACTCTAGGTACCACGTCCTTATCCGGGGTCATTTCCCCTCCTTTGTTTTTGAATCCCAAAAAATATTTGTCCGGAGTGTTCTGTTTCTGGCGTCTCTTTAAGATTTGCCTGAAATGGGACATGGCATTGTCATCGTAAAAGTCACCAGCAGGGGATTGCAACAGCTTTCTCAGGGTGATGTTCCTCCACAAATGAAGGCACTTTAGTCCACATTGCATAAATATCCTTAATCTTTGAAGAAGGCACCTTTTTTATCTCTCTTCATCCTTCTCTGAAGCAATTTTCTCAGCTGTGGTCTATTGCTTTTGCAGCTCATCAGTGGTTAGCTCTTCATTGTGGTCCTCCACCAATTCTTTCAACCAACCTCCATGGAACTCCCCAATGCCACAAATGATTGCACAACAGGTGGTAGTGTCGACAGGGTCACCCTCAAACCCTTCAAAATCCTTCTTTTGGACACAATCTGGCCACAAATTTCCCCAGGCAGAGTTCATCGTCCTGGAAGTCACTCCCTGCCAAGCCTTATCTATGAGGCCTTTTGCAGTGGAAGATACTGAAGTGATTCTTCCAGAACTCTTTTAGGGTCATTCAGAGCCCGACGTTATGTAAAAAAGCACCTTTAAACATTGCTTTGGTGTACATTTTTTTGAAGTTTGCAATGATCTGTGGTCCATGGGCTGGATGAGAGAAGTGGTGTTAGTACCTTAGACAATTTCTTCCAATTTCTGGTGGATGAGCAGGAGCATTGTCCATTAACAGGAGGCACTGGAGTGGCAATTTATTATCAGAGGTATTTCTTCACACTCGGGCCAAACACTTCATTGAACCATTCCAGGAAAATTTCCCTAGTGACCCATGCCCTACTGTTACCCTTCCCACATCACACAAAATTTTAAACTCTTGACAGCACTTTTTCTTGAACACCTCTGAGATTTTCAGAGTGTACCCAGTAAAGGCTTCACTTTTGAAATCCCCACTAGCTTTACCACACAACAAGAGAGTTAGCCTGTCTTTCATAGGTTTGTGTCCTGGGAGTGCCTTGTCCTCCTGCATAATGTAGGTCATGTAGGTCCTCTTTGGCATTTTCTTCCAAAACAGGCCTGTTTCGTCACAATTGAACACTTGTTGGGGTTGGAATTTTTCACCCTTTTAAACATTTAAATTCCCGAATAAATTTTTTCACCCGCTTGTTTGTCTGAACTGGCACCCTCACCGTGCCTTACAGCACGTGTATGCCACTTCACTTCTTGAATTTTTCGACCAGCCTTTGCTGGCCTTAAATTCACTTACATAAGCACTTGTTTCAGACAGTTTCTTTATGAGATCATCATGCAACTGCCTTGCCTTTTCACAAATTATAAACTGCACAACACTATCCCTGCTAACTTTTTTCTCTGATTCACACCAAAAAAAATTTTTCCCCACTTCTTCACTTGTTTGGGATCTCTGTTTGGTTATCACATTCACCCCTTTCACAACATCAGCTTCCATAAATTTCTATTCTCTTTGCCGCAGTGGAGTTGTTTGTTGATGGCGACTTCCGTACATCCCCCCGAGTTCAGAAAGCGTATGCCACTATCATATTTTTCTTAGGATTTCTTTTTTTCAGTTCTACAGTGTTCCTCACTTTCTTACCAAAGCATGGCACTAGGAGCTCTCTTTGGGGCCATGGTTGCTTATTTAGCAGTCACACACAATAAACAAGTGGAAAAAAACAATGGATTATTATGAAATGTTTTGTATGACCTGGCGGATATGTTCACTCACCAAGAAACAGTGCTATACTGGCTGAGAATGCGTGTGGGAGGTGGCTTTGTCTGCTCACTGGACATTGGATAGGTTCATTACGATCGACGAAAACAGAGGTAATCAAATGAAAAGGGAAACCCAAAAAAATCGATTAAAAAAAAGTCGGCCAAAACCAAAATCGGCGATAACGGAGATTGTTTGAAAACGGAGGGTCCACTGTATAGAAAGCTTCTTGTTATGTAGAGCATTTAGGCAAATTAGGTAGTTTTGTCCCCGGATGCGATCCACACAAGCCCACTAACACCAGATACCTTACTGATGGGTGAACAGGGACAGCAGGTATCTTTATGGAAACACCCCCAGACCTCAGTGTGTGAGCTGAGTGCGCTAGCAATTGAGCTACAGGACACCTGTCTTGTATGATTAAGACATGGTCTATCTAAGCAACAATGGCCACAGTGACATAGATCTTTTTTGAGATTTTGAAAATACTTGCCCGACCCCAAACCTACCCATGGGGAAAACCAACCCCCTGCCCTTAAACCCCTGCAGCACCTGATCTCAAACCCCTATATATACTGTTATTCTGTTCTTTATATTGGAAAAGCCACTGGATAGTGGATGTCTCCTTGTAGATGTCAGTTTACAGCAGATAAATCTTTTTTTGCAGATTTGATGGTTTTAACACTTTCAGGGTCCGAGGCCAAATTTCAAAGTGCCACCAGGGTCCAAGAATTTTCAAAAAATAATTTTGTTATTTTTCTTATGAAATGGTAGAGAACTTTTTCTGAAGGTAATAAAAAAAAAGTATGAAATTTGACAGAAAATTGATGAAATTATGCTCTCGCAAATTTTTATGTATCAGCGATATTTACGCATTGGTGAATTTGCCCACTTTGACTCCCATTTTAGGCCAATTACATTATTCCAGTTGACAAATTCTTAAACCCATTCCACTAGTATTATTTCTATTTATTGAGCACAAGAAATCGCCACGTCAACTGTTTCAGCTACAAAATAAAGTGATTTGAAAATTGGTAATTTGGCCAATTTAATGCAAAGTTCTGAATATTCCAATTTAAAAATAGGGTCCAGAATAAACAATGCAGGCATTCCTGGCACTAAACTAACATTTCCTCTGTTTATTAGTTACATTTTTTAGGCTTTACAAATGAATTCCATTTTGATTTTTTATTCAAACCAAAAAATGGAAGATTTTATGTCATGCAATATTGTATTAATTGTATAAATAATATCAGCACATTTGTGAACATATATTAGACTCACCAGCTGGCGTGTATTAGATGTGTGAGGTCATTTGTTTACTTTTGAACATTGTCAAAAATTCAAAAATTTCGCTAATTTGAGCTCAGTTTCAAGCCATTTTCAGTCCTAAAACCAATCAAAATCGTCTCTATTTCTGTTTAAAATATCTTCTATTCTATCAAAGAGACCAAGAATTGCAAATACAAGTATAAAAAAACATACGAAAAAAAAAAACTGCAAAGTCGCTGTTTTTTAATAAAAAATTAGTTCTCTTTTTTTCTCTCATTTTGCACTGTGTGCGGGAGGATTTGTTTTATGTGGTGCACACATACCACATAAATGTATTCTCTCATATCTATGCCCAAATTTACCACTCACAGCTTATCAGAGTGAGCTGAGCTCATGGGGTAGATTTTACGGTTTGGACCCTTAATATAAAAACCATAGATCTACGGCAACGGACCCTGAAAGGGTTAAAACACCTGATTTTTATTTTTTATATCCTTCCTTGGAGGGAATGATCAGTAATAATAATTTCTTTGAAAATCAATTGTTATGTTACTAGCTAAAATATAGTGGATTAACATAATGTACAGAAATCGACAGTTCACCTTCCAATCATCTCCTTTGTTACAAAACCCCAAATTATGTAGGCAAATGGATTCATTCATAACCAAATACTGCTTACTACTTCAAGAAGTTGCCACATACAGTGGAACTCGGCTTTTTGAGTGCCCACCATACAAGTTTTTCAGGATACGAGCAGCCGCTCAGTCCCTTTTTTTGTTTCTGGATACGAGCAAAAATTCAGGATGCGAGCTTCCCCCTCAAACACTTTTTTTAGACCTCCAGATCTTACAAAAATAAAAGTGAATAAAATAATTGCAGTTCATGTCGTGATGTATTATGTTGTTTTTACTGCTTAAGACTATAACTGAACAGAAATAATAGTACAGTGGACCCCGCATAGCGACCTTAATCCCTGCAAGAGGGCTGGCTGTTATGCGAAATGTTCGGTATGTGAATGAATTTTCCCCATAAAAAAATAATGGAAATCAAATTAATCCGTTGCAAGACACCCAAAAGTATGAAAAAAATTTTTACCACATGAAATATACATTTTCCTACACACAAAAAGAAGGTACATGCACAAAAATAGAGTAAGTACATGCACAATATATATTGTGCATGTTTCTACTCTACTAATGAAGAATAAAAGACACTTACCTTTATTGAAGATGCAGCAAGACTGATGAGACACTGTGTCCTGGGAGTGCCTTTTCCTCCTGAGTACTGTAGGTCCTGTTTGGTATTTTCTTCCAGAACAGGCCTTATCACACTGTGTATGTCACTACGATTCTTAAATCCTCAAACCAACCTTTGCTGGGTCTAAATTCACCAATATGAGCACTAGTTCCAGGCATTTTCCCTGTTCACCTGGGTGTTTGTCGACTGGTGTGGGTGCATCCTGGGAGACAAGATTAAGGACCCCAATGGAAATAAGTTAGACAGTCTTCGATGACACTGACTTTTTTGGGCTATCCTGGGTGGCAAATCCTCTGGGGTTAATTGTTTCTTGGTATTCTCAATAAGCCACACAACAACCGGTTTCTACAGCAGCAGCAGCAGCTGACGGTGGTTTCAGCAGCAACAAAAACGATGCCTAAAAGCAGAAAGAAAAACAATGCTACACAGCAACAAAAAAAAAATTGTTACGGGCAGCAGCAGACGAGGGCACAAAGAGGAAAGCGCTTGACGGGGGGGTACAGCAGCAACAGACGATGCACAGCACAAAAAAGACTTTCTACAGCAGCAGCAAAACAAAGCAACAGCAGAAAACTGACATGTTACAGCAGAAAGCAAACGAGGGCTACAGCAGCAGCAGTTTGACGGTGGTAAAGCAGCAACAGACGATCTACAGCAGCAAAAAAAGGATCCTAACAGAAAGCACAGAAAATGCTACAGCAAGCAGCAGACATACTAAAACCCGCAAGCAAAACGTTTGCAAAAACCCGCACCCAAAACGAGGGCTACAGCAGCAGCAGACGATTTTAAAAGAAAGCAGCAACGGTACTAAACCAGCGGGAGCGCGGGACGGGGGACAGCACCCAGCACGACAGTGCAGAAAGCAGCAAACGGTGGTAAAAGCAGCAGCAGCAGCTGTACCACCAATAGTAGGGGATGGTTATTGGGTTTATTATACAACCTGGCAAGCTCGGAGACACGCACCCCAATTTTCCCTACAAAATCAATGATTTTTTTCTTCATCTCCATGAAATTTCTCCCCCTTTAATTGCTGTGGGGTTTGGCACAAAGCTTTTTTGGGGCCCATGGTCACTTTTTTTCCAGAAAAAAACCCACCAAAAACACTGAAATAATACAAAAGGTTTCCTTTTTAAATGCTTGGATTTCCCCGCGGAGGCGGGGTTTGGTAAAAAAACCCCCCCGGCGGAACATGGAGCGGGGTTTCGGGGCCGCACTTTGGGGACGCGTCTCGGACGAAGGGTCCCGGGGCGGGTTTTTGGGGTATGCGGGGCAAAATTTTAGCGATCAAAGCTGCCCGGGTTATGCGGATTGCCCCTTATCAAGGCGTCCGGTATGCGGGGGCCCCAACTGTATTTTTTCCCTTTAAATTGGGGGTTGCTGGTGTTTGGGATGATTGTGAAAAAGAGGGGAATTTTATCTGTGGTCCAACTGGGCTGAGGGGGATGGTAGAGGTTCGGGACTGAAGTCAGTGGTTTTTACTGGAGTGTGCATAAATTCTGTAATGGATTTCTGTCTATTTTACCCTGCATACATTTAAAACAACTGAGGGGTTAAGGAAATCACCTTCCTAGACCCTTTTGGGGTCCTCCATTAAAAGTCTAACTTTAAGTAATTCAGAAAAGCCCTAAAGAAAACATCAGTCAAGTCCCCCCCAGCATCTTTCTTCATTCAGTCATTCAGCCCAAAGCAAAGTCAAAGCCCAAAGTTCGAGTCCAAGCCCCGAGTCCGAGCCCCGCAGGTCCAAGTCCAAGCCCCAAGTCCAAGCCCAAGCCCCAAGTCCAATTTCCAAAAGTCCAAGTCCAAGTCCAAGTCCAAGCCCAAGTCCAAGTCCAAGTCCAAGTCATTCAGAAAAGTCAGCAACACTGGAAATGCTTATTTAGGGTCATAAATTCCCTTGGGCAGATGAAAAAGATATGAAATTTAAAATCAAAACACAGTTCACAAACACAGCTTTTGGGGAAGAAGTGGAACGAACACATATTCACGAAGCTGGGATGGGGTGTCGGGAGTCCCGGGGGGGGGCAGGATGGTGGGAGGTCCCCCCCTGACCCACAAAAAGGGTTTGGCGCTTAAGGTACGGAAGGGTTTGCCACCACTTTTCCCCAATTGAGTAATACCCAGGATTTCCTTTTTAAATTATATTGTTTAATAGTCATATTAGATAAATTTTTAAAATAAAAAAAAAACCCTAAAGAGTTGAATTAACATCATATTGAAGTTTTTTTTGTTCGGGCCCTCCCAGAGCGGAAATTTTTCGCTGGAACAGATTAAGGGCATTTAAAATTTAAATTTTTAAAAGAGGAAGTTTGACTCACATACTAGCAGTTTCGGGATGCGAGCAAGGTCAGGGAATGGATTAAACTTGTAAGCCGAGGTTCCGCGTAAAATCAAATTGGGCCCCAAAAATTTTTTTCCAACTCCAGGGGGCCCAAATGAAACCTTTTACTGCGGTAAAATTTGAACAGAAAAGTGTAAGGAAACTTGCCCATAAATCTTGACCCCCCAATGAATTTCATCGGGGCCTTTAAAAATTTTTCCCCAAATCAATCCCCATACATTCCACACAGCAATAAACACTTGCCTTTTTTATTCGGGGGCCCGGAAAGGTTATGTGTCCTTTTTCTTTTTAAAATTTTTTTGGTTGAAGTTAGTACTGAAAATGATGGCTGTTTAAATTTTTTTAGCAGAGAAAGTGCTTTTTAATTGAAAAAGGGGTTCCCAACCAAATTTTTTTTTTTCTTCCTTTTTTTAAACATGGAATTTTTGTACCTGTATACTGTTAATGATAAAGCCCATCAAAATTCCCTATCTATTGAAACTACATATATTGAATAAAAAATTATTGTAAGAAATACAAAATTTTAAACCCAAAAAAAATCTTTTTTCCCCCATTTGTAAAAAAAGGTTTCCCTGTATTCACACAAAAAACACCGGCACTAATTGTGATGTCTGAAGTGGAACCCAATCTAAAAAATCCAGATCTCTTTGGGGAAAAAATGGATCAAAAACACCACCGCAAACCCTTTTTTGAAAATTGTGTGGACCCCCCCTCCCTTTTTATTAACGTAATTTAAAAATACTCCCAAAATTTCTTTTTTTGTTTTTTTAATTTTTGGTTTTTTTTAAATTTTAAAATTGTAGAATTTTTTTTTTGTAAAAAATGAATTTTTTTTTTTTTTTTTCCCATGGTGACCATTTGCCACCACAGCGGGAAAGACCCAAAAAAAAAATTTCCCTTTTTGCCATCATTCTTTTTTTTTACTGTCTTCCCAAAAAAGTGTGCAAACATAAAAATTCAGACCCCCCAAAGAGGGGCCCCGGAAAATGTCCTTTTTTTTCCTCTCCCCCCTCATGGACTTAAACCCCTGCTAACTAATTCCTTTTATTCCTCATAAATGTTAGTTGCCACAAAACCAAACCAGCACATCGGGCCCAAAAAAAATTACTTGTTTAACTTATTTCCAATCTAAAAACCGCCACAGAATTCTTTGGGAATTTTCAAGCCATAACCCCAAAACTTTAAAAACCCCCCCTTTTCCCCTTCACCTCTTCCTAGATGATCCCTACTTTTTTTTTCCCTCCACCCCAAATTTTATATACAGTAGCCTCTTATCATCCTTTTTTTGCTCCATTTCTTTTTAACCTAAATACCTTAAAAACCCCTCCTTTTTCCCCCTAAATTAAATAGTCATACCCACCCTATATTTTTAAAAACCCTTTGAGGGCACGGGGCCCTCTCCGAAACCCCCTTCTCAGGGTGGGCCAAATTTAAAAAAAAAAAAAAAATTATTTTTTCTTATAAAAAAAATAATTTTTTTTTTTTCTAAACATTATAGGAAAAAACAAAAAAAATTTACCATCAATACTTACGGAGAAATGGATCCCTGAAGTTTGCAGAAAAATAAAGCCGCGTATGGAAAACCAGCGGCAAATGCTGCTCCCCCCGGGGTAAACTTTATTTTATTTGGGTATTTGAAGGATTTTTTTTTTTTTTTTTAAACTATTTTATTTTTTTCACAAATTTAGGGTGGCCTATGAGACCAAAGAAAGGGGTTGCAAAGGAACATATATCCCACTCGTTGTATACAACACAAAAAGGGCACAAAAAACAAAATTATAAAATATATTTTTTAAAAAAACTTATTACAAAAACAAACAAAAAAACATTGTTTATTATTTTTTTTCAATAATAAATAAAACCAAATATACAGTCACTGAACAAATTCCTTTGGGTTTTCTGCAGTTTTGTGGAACCTGAAACATGGTTTCAAACAAAAGGGTTTTTAAAATCTTTTTTTCCCCCATTCTATCTTTTTTAAATCTGTCCCCTCTCTTTCTATCTGTCGTCATTCTGTCCCCACAGGTACACATAAAACAAGTAAACAAAGTAAAAATTTAAACCCTAGGAAAAACCCAAAGGGAAACCCCAGACAAATTTGCTATACTCTTTTTTAAGATGTGAAAAAAAATTTATGACCAGTCTTGGGGCTCTCTGAGACAGAGAGCAAAGGGAAATAGAAAGATAGACAGGGAGCTTACAGACAGACAAAAGACAGAAGAAATTTTTAGTGTACCAGTACCATTTACTATGTTCCACCCTCCTCCTCCTCTTCTTCCTTTTCCCCCTACTCCACCTCCCTTTCCCCCCTACTCTTTCCTCATATTTTTTTTCCTCTTCCTCTTCCTTTTTCCCCTTCCTCCTCTTTTCCCTCTTCCCCCTCCTCCTCTTCCTCCTCCTCCTTTTCCCTCCTCCCCTCTTCCTCCCCTCCTTTTCCCTTCCTCTTCCCCCCAAACTTTTCCCCCCTTTCCTCCTACTCTTCATCCTCCCCTCCTCCTCTTCCCCCCTTTTCCCCCCCAATCTTCCTCCTACAAATTCCTTTTCCCAAACCCCTTTTCCTTTTATTCCCTTTCCCCCCCACTTTTCCTTTTTCCTCCTCCTCCTCTCCTCCTCCCCCCTTTCTTCCACTTCCCCCTACTCTTCCCCTTCTCCTTCTCCCTCCTCCCCCCAAAAGCGAAAATTACCAGATTTCGGCAGTTTGTAAAAAAATGACATATTGTCTTTTAACTCACCTCCCCCCCCCCCGCCTGTCAAAACAAGGGGGCCCCCGGATGCGTTTCCCCTTTCCTCCATTCTATCAAATTATCTTTCTCCCTCATTCTTTTCTGTTTTTTTAATATCTGTCCACAGTAACACATAAATAAAAGTAAACAAAGTATAAATTCCCTAGGCCCCCCCCAAAAAACCCAGAAAAAGTGCAAAAACCGCTTAAAGATGTGAGTAAAAGTGATGACACAGCCCCTTGTGGCTCTTTTGAGACAGAGAGCTAGACGGATAGACAGGGAGCTTGACAGACAGGGCCCAAAAAGACAGAAAAGTTAGTATACCAGCAAAAACCAAAAAGGGGGGGAGATGTTTACTCATCTTTTGGCATCAGCTTTTACCCCCATTTACCCTCATCAAACGTCAAGCACCCTTAAACAGATGTTATTCTCCCCTTTTTCTTGTTACTTCCCTGGGTTTAACATTTATTTTACCATTAAATTTTTAATTTTTTTATTATTATGATTAATTATTATGTATTATTATTATTATGTTTATTGGTTTTTCATTTTTGTATTCTTCTTCTTCCTTTCCCCTCCTCTTCTTTTCCCTTTCCCCTTTCCCCCTCTTTTTCCCCCTCCTCCTCCTCCTCCTCCTCTTCTTTTCCCCCTCCCCTCCCCCCTCCCCCTCCCCTTTTTTCCTCCTCCTCCTCCTCCTCCTCCTCTTCTTCTTCCTCCCCTCCTCCTCCTCCTCTTTCCCCCTCCTCCCCTTGCCTCCCCCCCCCCCTCTTGCCTCCCCTCCTCTTTCCCCTCCTCCTCCTTTCCTCCTCCCCCTCTGCCTCCCCCCTCCTCTGCCTCCCTCCTCCTCCTCCATTCTTGGGAAAAAATTTGAAGAAACTTGTAATTTAAAAATCACTACCTATCATCACCAAAGCTCACCTTGAGTCCGGGTTTTGGAAAATAGGAGTTTCCTCTTTAAATTTTGGTACAAATGAAATGAACAAAATGGGCCCCGCACCCAAAAGGTGGAAGGCGTGTGGGTTTGTCTGGGTTTTTCCCCACTATTACCCATAAATTAAAGGTCATTTTGTTTCGGTCCCAAAAACCCCACCAAACCTTTAAACTCATCTTCACTTCACTTCCCTCTGTATTAAAACCGTCACCCGGGGGAAAAAAATGTCCCAATTTTGCCGAGGATGAGGAAAAAATTTAAACCCCAGGGGACGGGGGAAATTGTGTACTATGATGCATTCCCACAATGCACCACTGGGTCCCAGATTTTTTTCCCCACTGCGGGACACCCACCACACAGCCCCTTCTCTCACATCTAGGCTTATCAGCCTTTTTTTCCCTTTGGGTTTTAAAGGCCCCCCAGAAATTTAAAGCCTAAATAGTACGGCAAAAAACCCCCACGCGTAAGACGTAAATAGTACGACCAAAAAACCCCCAAAGGGGTTTAAATTGGGGCCCCAAAAGCCATGATGTAACCTGGGTTTTTTATTTTAAACGGACAAAAAACCTTAAAAATGGGTTTTAAAAAGATGACAAATACTGTAAAACTAAGGGGAAAAACCCTTTTAAAGCTAAACCTTAAAGAACACTAAAAATTAAAAAAAAAATTAAAACAAAAAATTTTGGGCATAGGTGACGTTGCTGATAAAGTAAAAAATCGGGCTTTTTGCATTTGCTAAACTGGGAAAATTTTCTCTAAAAAGTGGTGTAAAAGGGGGAATTTTGACGTAAGCCAAAATTACGTAAAAGGGAGGGCAAGACTGTACTTTTGATAAATTTTACACCTTTTAATCCCCCATGAACTGAAATTTTTTGAAAAAATATTCACACCACATATTGCCCCCTAATCTCCACGAGAAAGCGGAACAAATTCCTTTTCCCCCTAACCCTGCATGTCAAAAGAGCGACTAAAATGCCTGGAGCAAGGGCATAACCCCTTTTTCCTTTATTACAGCCCTCCTCACTTTTTGACAAAGCTCTTTTAAATGATGAAATTGGGACTTTCGACAGGCTTTTTTAAAACCCGTATTTCCGCCTAAATAATGTTTATTTGAGCTATTTTTTTCTGTTTTATTTAATTACAAATACAGTACACTACTGGAGTTTAAACCCGGGGAGAGTTTCGGGGGCAAAAGCCCCCGCGGCCCGGTCTGTGACCAGGGCCCCCTGGGGGATTTACCCCCTATCAACCAGGCTGTTGCTGCTGGCTGCACCAAACCAACGTAAAGGCCAAAGCCCGGGTGATCAGGAACTGACTTTAGGGGCTTTTTCCAGTGCCACTTGAAGACGCCAGGGTCCGGGTTTGGGAATCCCCCTTAAAATTTTTGCTGGAAAGGGATTGAACATCCCGGGCCCCCCGACACTTATTTATGGTCTCTAAACCCTGCTAGTGACAAACCCCCGCTTTTCATTGGGGGATGGGGCTTTGTCTGCCAATTCCCCTTTTCTTTCGTAATGATGATTTTTGTGTGCAAGTTCGGGACTAGTCCCTCAGGATTTTCCAGGTGTATATAAACATGGGATACCCCCTCCTGCGTTCCAGGGAATACAGGGGTTTAAAAAAACCTCAAAAACGCCCCCATTAAAATTTAGGTGTTTTATCTCCGTTTTTGCGCCCCCGTGAAAGTTTTTCTGTACATTTTCTGGCGGCAATTTCACCTGCCTTGAAAGGTGCGTTAGAGTTTCAGGCCCAAAATTCCAGCCTAGATAGAACAAGTGACCTGAAAAGGGGTTTATCATGGCTTTTTTTGGGGCCCCCCAATTTGAAGGGTTTTCATTATCCAAACCTTCATTTTTCTAGCAGATGCGATTGATACAATGTTATTGGGCCCCTTTAAGGGGAGATCCTCCGACATAAAACCCCTCCCCGGTCTTTTACGTTTGGGTTTCGCCTTTATTTTTTTTGTGGCCAGAATTTGTTTTTGTACTCTGATGAAGATTTTAAATTTTCCCCTGTTTACCATAACGAGTAATTGAAATTTTTCATCGTTGAACTTCATATTTTTTTCTCTGGGAGCCCACGAAAAATTTTTTTGATGTCCGCCTGGAGCCCTTTTCAGGTCTGCCCAAAGGAAGACACTGCATTCAGATTTGGGGGTCACTGCAAAGGGAAAACACGGTGCTGTGGGGTGACATCCTGTCTAGTCCCCGGGTATGAGGATGAGGGAAAAAGAGGGAGCAGTACTGTGCCTTGGAACAAGGCTTTTCCCCCCCCTAGCCCGCCTCGGACTTTTCTCTGTTTACGACTACCCCTCTTGTTTCTGTTAGGAGGAAATTATAAAATCCATTTGACCGCTTTTCCGTTATTCCTTTTGCCCCGCATTTTGTGCGCTAATTTCGCCAAGGTCACACTTTCGAAGGCTTTTTTCAAAGTCTGTTTTATATTACATCTGCATTCTTTTTTTTCTTTTAGTGCATTTAGGAAACCCGGGCGTAGTGGGTCCAGTGCTGAACAGACAGGAGCGCCTTTTTTAAACCCATGTTTTCCCTGGGTTTTTGTAACTGATGGGTTTTTTAGATGGGGGGGTGTCTTGCTTTTTAGGACCCTTTTTCAAAAAATTTTTTTGATATGGGATGTTTTGTGCATTGGTCTGTAGTTCTTTGCTGTTGCTTTAAATGCCCCCTTTTTTGGGGGGGGGGGCTATGTCCTGTTGTTTTTTAAATAACTGAGGGACGACCCCCCCCTTCCCTGCTTTCCCCCTCCATAGGGTGGGAAAAAGGGTCGGATAGGGGGGTTTTTGCAGTTCTTATGAAAACAGAAATTCCCTGAGTCTGGCCCTGGGGGAGAGTGCATGGGGAGGGCATTTATTTGCCTGTTCGAATCATTTGGCGTCAGGTAACATCGGATAGGGGTTTTTTTTAAACAAATTTTTGTTTGGGTCTCCCCAAAAAAAAAAATTTATTTTTGATCTTCGACTCTCAGTCTGGGTTTGCGGCTTGGGTTTAAAAAATGAGTCATATTGGGAAATTTTAGTAAACTCACTCATTTCCTTGCGTCCCTGTGTAGGGCCCATCTTTTTTAAGTAGGGGCCCAATACTGGGCTTTTTCTCGTTTTTTATTTGGCATAGGAGAAAAATACTTTGGGTTTTTTTTTTTCGATTTCATTTTTAGCTTTTTGGGTTCCCTTTCCCCGATTCCTGACTCCCAAAGGATTTTTTTTAGCTTAAGTTTTTTCTTTGCTATTTCCTGACCAGTGTCCCCTGCGCCTTCAGATATATTGACCCTTTAGCCGCTCTGTTATTCCCTTTTCCGTCGCCTGTAAAAAGGGAAACCCCCTGTCCCCTTTCTTTTTTACATCTACTCCTCCCCTTTTTTTTTTTGAGGAATAAGCCTTTTGCAAAACACGAGGGCCCCCATTAATCTTTCTAGGCATAAGTTTGGGGCTGTGTTGCTTTGAAAAATCTTTCCCCGCTTATATCGGGTTTGGAACCCTTTTTTTTACTTTGGGCCCACTTTATGTTTTTTTTTTTAATTTTAAGTTGAATTTTTGGGGAAAGCTTCCCCTGACTGTCTCATTTTGTCGGTCTGGGGCTCCTCGCATACATGCCCGAAAACCCCAATTATGTTTTTGATCTGATTTTATTTTTTTGATAAGGTGAATTTTTTATCAGATCATCCCCTGTTAGGAATATGAGGTCTAGTGTATTCCCAGTCTATTTGGCCTTTTATTAAATTTTCTGGTTTTAAATTGAAATTTTTTGCAGAGATTTAAAGCTCGTTTTGATGTTAGTTTTTTGTCAGAGCTGCCCCCCGGGGGTTATTTTTTTCAACAATA
>NC_069399.1:50265975-50339331 GCF_026875155.1 Cherax quadricarinatus | reverse complement strand
GGCCCTCGTGCCCTGGCGCACACAGGGCCGGGGGGCCCCAGAACACACGCACACACGGTTCTAGGGCCCGGGAGACACACCCACACGGCCCCGGGGCCCCCCGGCACATGGTCCCGGGGCCACCCCCCGGCCCTCCCCCACATAAAACACTCATTTTAGCTTTTCATCTTGCAGTAATACCAGCAGTGGATGGGGGGGTTACAGGCCACTTGTTTACCACTTGCGGTGGGCCACTCTTGGGCCACACCCGGGCCACTGTGAGCTAGTGAGGGGCCAGTGGTGGCCCTGGGAGTAAGATGGGGGCCAGCTGGTGGTGACACTGGGTATGTTAAGGGCCAGGCCCGGGAGCTACACTCACCCCGGGTCACTGAAGCGGTAGACAAGCCATACCTGAGAAGATGGGAAGACCTCCCTCCCTCCACCCCTCCATCCCTTCCTCCCTCCCTTCCTCCACCCCTCCAACAACCCCACCACCCTCCCTCCCAACCCACCATCATGAAGCTCGCCTGCGCACACTATTTACACTATCACGCTCCTCTATCACTGGCTCCTCCATATCACTCCTCCATCACTGGCTCCTCCATCACGCTCTTCCATCCACTGACTCCTCTACATGTCCCTCCATCACTGGGTCCTCCATCACGCTCTTCCCTCACTGACTCCTCTATCATGCTCCTCCATCACTGGCTCCTCTATCATGCTCCTCCATCACTGGCTCCTCTATCATGCTCCTCCATCACTGGCTCCTCCATCACGCTCTTCCATCACTGATCCTTATCATGCTCCTCCATCACTGGCTCCTCCATCACGTCTTCCATCACTGACTCCCCTATCTGCTCCTCCATCACTGGCTCCTCCATCACGCTCTTTCCCTCACTGACCCCCTCTATCATGCTCCTCCAAACACTGGCTCCTCTATCATGCTCCTCCATCACTGGCCCTCTATCATGTTCCTCCCTCACTGGCTCCCCATCACGCTCTTCCATCAAATAAATCCTCTATCATGCTCCTCCATCACTGGCTCCTCCCTCACGCCTCTTCCATCACTGACTCCTCTATCATGCTCCTCCATCACTGGCTCCTCCATCACGCTCTTCCTTCACTGACTCCTCTATTATGCTCCTCCATCACTGGCTCCTCTATCATGCTCCTCCCTCACTGGCTCCTCTATCATGCTCCTCCATCACTGGCTCTTCATGCTCCTCCATCACTGGCTCCTCTATCATGCTCCTCCATCACTGGCTTTCCCCTATCATGCTCCTCCATCACTGGGTTTCCCCTATCATGCTCCTCCATCACTGGCTCCTCTATCATGCTCCTCCATCACTGGCTCCTCTATCATGCTCCTCCATCACTGGCTCCTCTATCATGCTCCTCCATCACGCTCCTCTATCATGCTCCTCCATCACTGGCTCCTCTATCATGTTCCTCCATCACTGATCCTCCATCACGCTCTTTCCAACATGACTCCTCTATCATGCTCCTCCATCACGGCTCCTCTATCATGCTCCTCCATCACTGGCTCCTCTATCATCTCCTCCCTCACTGGCTCCTCTGTCATGCTCCTCCATCACTGGCTCCTCTATCATTGGCTCATGTATCATGCTCCTCCACCATTGGCACCTCCATCACTGGCTCGTCTATCATGCTCCTGCATTACTGGCTCCTTTAAAATTCTCCTCTATAAGTGGCTCCTCTGTCATGCTCCTCCATCACTGGCTCATCTATTTATTTATTTATTTCATTAATTTATTTATTTAATGTCTTTGCAAACAGTTCATTGAGATTGTGTATATACAATAGTGGGTTGCAATGCAAAGAGAGCCTCTATTATGCCTATCCAATTCAATTCAATTCAAAGTTTATTCTCTATAAGGATTACAATGCTGAGTTTACAGAAATTTGGTTATTGTTTGGTTTACATGTAGTAAAATTGTGATTACAGAGTGTACCACTAGAACGCTTAGCATGGCTAGGCATTTCGGGCATTATGCCTAGGCATTATGGGCCAACTTAACATTATTGGCTTACAGTCTACTTAATACTAAGGAGAAGTATATCATAGTTGTACAGTAGGAAAGTAATTATTTCATAGTTGTACAGTAGAATATTAATTATAAATGAATCAAAATTTGTATAATACAAAGATATACGTATTTATATTCTAAAATGCTTTTGTGAAAAGCAGTGATTCAATTATATTCAATTATGTTATATTCCATGCTCCACCACTGGCTCCTCTATCACGCTCCTCCATCACTGCCTGCTCTATCATGTTCCTCCATCACTGGCTGGATTAATCTAAATTAACCTCCATCGCTGATTCCTATATTATTCCTATATTATGCACCTCCATCACTGGGTGGTCTATCATGCTCCTCTGCCATGCTCCTAGATCATGCTTCTCCATGATTGGCTCCTCTATCATGCTCCTGGGTCAGTTTCCTCCACCACTGACTCATCTGTCATGCTCCTACATTACTGACTCCATTACTGGCTTCTCCATCATTACATAGATAACTCGCATACAGGAGAGAGAAGCTCATGACAACGTTTCAGTCCAGCTTGGTCCACTTACAAGTCACTCTAACACTCCAGTGTGAGGGAGACAGTATATATAAGCCAGGGGGACAAGGATGGGATAAACAAAAGGCCGCAGTCAGAATGATAATAAATTCCCACTCCAGGCAGCACACTCCACCAATATTCAAAACTCTAAACTTACTCACCATACAAAAACATCCATACTTTATTATTGTACCTACTACATACACAAAACACTTAAATCTGATATAAACCCTCCCCTCAAACTTCTCCTTACCAACCTCAACAGAACACATGACCATAACACAAGGCACAGATCACTCTTTGATGTTCCTCGTGTCCATCTCACGCTATGTAAAAACGCAATGCACATGAGAGACCCAAAAATCTGTAATTCATTACCTGTGAATATAAAAGAAACACTGTTTATCAATTCAAGTCTCTTCTTATAAACCAATTACTCACCCACAACTAAATAAATACTGATTAACTGTATCTCATAATGTATAACCTGTGACCCTATCAAACTATGTTTTTGTAATTACATTGTTAGGTAAGACACATATGCAACAGTTAGACAACTTTATTCCGAAACGTTTCGCCTACACAGTAGGCTTCTTCAGTCGAATACAGTCTAACTGTTGCATATGTGTCTTACCTAACAACCTGTCGGTATTGTATACCATTTTGATGTAATTACATTACCTAATATAATACTCCATTCTCTTGAATGTACAGTAACTCATCTAATGACCATATGACCTGTTTCTGCACTACAAATCATTGATTTTATTCGATTATATTATACATTGTTATGCTACAAATTTGTACAACTTTAATGCTTCTTTTTTGAAATACTCATTTGTACTTCATGTTATTTGTTTACTGTAATTTTTACCACTGAATATATCATTGTTTATTTAATCTTAAGTTAATTTTAAGCCTGCTATAATACTCTACATACAAGGGGCTTTTGCAGTACACCCAATCACTTATTTTTGTATAACTATGTATCATGTCCAAATAAAAAATAATTAAATAAATAAAGAAGGAAGTGGAGAAGTATGATAGAAGTAATGCTGGTAGTGTAAGTAGTAGAAAGTAGGGGATTAGTTTTAGTGGCACAAGGGGCAGGAAAAGGAGTGAGGGGAGGCAAGAGTAGTGGTAGTAATATAAATGGTAGTACTAGTAGTAGTAAAGAAGTGGTAGTCGTAGAGGTGTTGCCCATACAAGGACCTGCCTTCTATGGACCAGTAGGCCTTCTGCAGTGTTCCTCCATTCTTATGTTCTCCCTATTGTTGGTGTGCGCCCTCCACTTATGGCTCCGCTGTGTAGATAGAAGGTATCTTTGCATTTCCGCCCGATGACTCTAGTTTCTTGCAACTATTTCTCAATGTTCTTAACAATCTTGCTCTTTCCATCAAGTTTAACTCTTTGCTTCCTTGATGTACATCTCCATCGCTCGGCTACATACTTTTCTTTTTCAGTTTTTCCCAAGCCTGTGCACAGTTTCATATACATTCACTACTTTTTTTACCATCTCTTAATGCCCTGTTGTATGGATCTTGATATCATCTGCATAGCTTATAGCTATATTTTAGGTGAGCAGGTAGAGCATTTAGGAGAGCATTAATCAGAATATTAAATAGCATGGGACTAAGAACTCCTCCCTGCGGTGTACCTAAAGACATTTCTTTAGAGTCCACTTCTTACTTCTGAAGCCTTGGTAAAGGACAGAGGATACTCTATTGACAGTATCCTATTATCCAGCAGAGTAAGCTACCACCAATATTAATTTTGGCTAGTTCATGTAGTATAACGGTTCTGATGAGAGTAAGACACATGTGCAACATCTGGGTATCTTTATTGTAGACGTTTCGCCATCCAGTGGCTTTATTCAATACAAAAATCCAGGACATAACTTTGAAGACAAGTAGAATCTCCCACGACTAATGGTGCTGTTCGCATCCCCTACTCCTAATGAGGGACTGATTACCTCATCTTCCTGTACATAGTTCTACTGTCTTACGTTATGTCCCCTGGATTTTGTATTTGATAAGCCACTGGATGGCGAAAACGTCTACAATAAAGATACCCAGGTGTTGCACATGTGTCTTACTCTCATCTTGTCGGTATTATATACCTTTCGTACATAACGGTTCTGTTCGCAATATCAAATGCAGATTTTAGATCAAGAAAAGTGGTAAAACTAGTAGAGGTATGTGCAGTGAGAAAGGTGGAAATACAGTTCTGCACACTTTTACCTTTCATGAACCCATAGAGGTAGGGGGAAAGTTGATGTCTGATTCTGTAGTACAGTCTGTTAAGCATCATTCTTTCAAAAGTTTTACAAAGACAACTAGTTAAGGAGATCGGCCTAAATGTATCAGGGGCTGTTGGGGCTTAGGGATAGGCACAATGAGACATTGGTCCAGGAAGTAGGTCACGGAACGCCCTCAATGTAACTGAGATTATACAGTGCAACAAAGGTTATCAGCACGTGCCTAGAGTCTGAGAATATCATAGGTTATACCATCCTCTCCAGGAGGAGTTTGAATCGACCTTTGTTAATGCATTATCTAATTCCCCCCCCACACCCCCCCCCTTTAACCCATATTCATACTCGTAGAAGAGGCAATCATCTCTCATCAATATTTTTTGCTCATAAAATTAATCATTTTCAAACATTTTCTTCAGAAGTACTCCCTCTAAATTTTTTTTCTAATATGAATGGAAGGCGTTCATGCCGGATGTTTTGGACCAGTCATTTATAGGTCATTTGTTTTTTCAAAAGAAGGGATGACAACATTGCTAGTCCTTTTCCTGGTTATTTTATTTATTACCTTTCAAGCCAAACTCAAAGGGTGACTATTTAATCCACTAACAAACTGTTCCCATTCCTGTTGCCTAAGTTCTTCCTTTCTATTACAACCCTTCATTTGTTAGTGCAGCTTGGAACGTTCTGAGCAGGACCTGGGGTTCTACATTCACGGTATGCTTTAAACCAATCCTCCTACTGCATGTTAGTTACGCATTTTGTCCTATGCACATGTCGAATTAGACACTAGGAGGGACCTGATGTTCGTGTGTAGGTGTTAGTTAGTTAGTTTAGTTACCATTTTGTCCAAGGCTACATGTTTGATTAGACACTAGGGCCTGTATTGTAGGCGTGTAGTGAGTTGTGTGTGTGTGTGTTAGTTAGTTCCATTTAGTCCCTAGGGCACATGTCGAATAGACACTAGGGCCTGTTTGTTAGGTGTGTAGGTGTTACTCACCAGTTGTACTCACCTAGTTGAGGTTGCGGGGGTCGAGTCCGAGCTCCTGCCCCGCCCCCCCCTCTTCACTGATCGCTACTAGGTACACTCTCTCCCTGAGCCGTGAGCTTATCATACCTCTGCTTAAAGCTATGGTAATGGATCCTGCTCCACTACATCCGCTTCCCAAACTATTCCACTTACTGACTACTCTGTGGGCTGAAAAATACTTCCTAACATCCCTGTGATTCATCTGTGTCTCATCTTCCAACTGTGTCCCCTTGTTACTGTGTCCAATCTCTTGGAACATCCTGTCTTAGTCCACCTTGTCAATTCCTCTCAGTAATTTTGTATGTCGTTATCAGTCCCCCCTATCTCTCCTGTCTTCCAGTGTCGTCAGGTTGAATTCCCTTAACCTCTCCTCGTAGGACATACCTCTTATGCTCTGACTAAGTCTTGTTGCAAACCTTTGCACTTTCTCTAGTTTCTTCACGTGCGTTTGGGCTAGGTTTGGGTTCTCAAACTGGTGCCGCATACTCCAATATGGGCCAAAAATACAACGGTGTAAACAGGTCGCTGAATGATTCCTTATTAAAGATGTCGGAATGCTGTTCTGAGGTTTTGCTAGCCCCATATGCTGCAGCAAGTTATTTTGGTTGATGTGCGCTTAGGAGATGTGCCTAGGTGTTTTTTTTATATACTCACCCCAAGATCTTTTTCTTGATGAGGTTTGTAGTCTCTGACCCCCTAGACTTACTTTTCCGTCCTGCGGCCATTTCTTTGCCCTCCACCTAATCTTCTGACTTTGCACTTGGTGTGGGGTGGGGATTGAACTCCCAGGAGCCATTTGCTGGACCCAGGTCTGCAGCCTGTCCTAGATCCCTTGTAAGTTCTGGCCTGGTCTTCGAATCGAGTGAATTCTCTCATCAACTCACGGTCATCCTGCAAACAGGGACAACCTCAGAGTCTATTCCTTCCGTCATGTCCGTCACAAATTACCAAAACAGCAATGGTCCAAGGACTGACCCCTGCGGGACCCCCGCTGGTCACAGGTGCCGCACTCTGACAACCTCTCGCCACGTACCATGACACGCGCTGTCTTCCTGACAAGTATTTTCCCTGATCCATTTGTAGTGCCTTCCCTGTTATCCCCTGCTTGGTCCTCCCAGTTTTTGCACCAACTCTTGTGTGGAGAAAGCAACTGTGTCCAAAGCGCCTTCTAGATAGTCCAAGAAAATGCATCCACCCACCACCCTCTCTCTCTTTTTCTTACTGCTGTCACCATGTCATAGAAACTCCAGTAAGGTTTGTGACACAGGATTTCCCGTCCCTGAAAAAACCATGTTGGCTTGGCTGTTTGATGAGATCATTCCTTTCTAGGTTGTTCCACCACTCTTCTCCTGATAATCTTCTCTCATGATTTTGCATACTATACGATGTCAGTGACACTGGTCTGTAGTTTTAATGCTTCAATGTCGTCTCCTTTTTTTAAAGATTTGGGACCAACATTTGCTGTCTTCCATGCCTCAGGCAATCTCCCTGTTTCGATAGATGTATTGAATATTGTTGTTAGGGTACACATAGCGCCTCCTTGCTCCCTCTCTCAATACCCATGGGGAGATTTATCTGTGTGGTGTGTTAGTTACCATTTTTGTCCTAGCACATGTCGATTAGACACTAGCTGTTGTAGTGTGAAGGTGTAGTTGTGGGTAGTGTTTGTAGGTGTGTGTGTGTGTGTGTTGTTGTGTGTTGGTGTGTGGTGTGTTGGTGTGTGTGGTGTGTGGTGTGTGTGTGTGAGTGTGTGTGTGTTTTGCAATATTCTGACATCACCTTTATGTGATCTTATTGCATTATATATTATACATATATACATATATATATAAATATAATATAATATATTATATATATATATATATACTATATATATAAATATATATATATATAAATATATATATAGGATATATATATATATATATACATACATATACACACACACACACACATATATATATATATTATATAATATATATATATATATATAATATATATTATATATATATATTATATAATATATATATATTATATTCAGTAAGTCGGGCCGTCTCCACCGAGGCACAGTGACCCCAAAGAGAAAGAAAATCCCCAAAATAAAATACTTTCATCATTCAATAATTTCACCTCACTCACACATATTCACTGTTTTTGCAGAGGTGCCAGAATACAACAGTTTAGAAGTATATACGTATAAAAATACACAATATGTCTCTCTAACTGCCAATATCCCAGAACCCATCCTTCAAGAGTGCGGCACCGCACCTTCCCACTCCAGACTCAAGTCCGGTATATAAATAAACCCGGTTTCACCTGAATCCCTTCACTATATATATATATATATATATATATATATATATAGATAATATATATATATATATATATATATATAAATATAAATTATACATAATATATATACCTATATATTATATATAGTATTATATATATATATATATTATATATATATATATATATATAATATATATACATATACACATATAAATTATATATATATTTCTCTTCTGTATAGTAAGTTAGGGAATCACAGTCAACTGACCAGCGAGCTAAACATCTGGTTCCTAGATATACACACTACAGGTACAAAAGAGTCCCTCCAACATGATCTTACACAGGTAATGGCACGGGACAGGAAAGGGTCTCATCTGAATCCATCCAAATGTGAAATCATCTCAGTCAATCAACAGTGAATAAATGCAGTGAGATCAAAACTACAGGAGCAGCAGTCACTGCCACCCACAATGTCCTTGTAGAGCACCTCCTGGGAAGCAATCCATTACACAATTCTCATGAAGTAATTGGAAGAGTTAAGGAGAATGAAACACAACGATAGGCAATCTGGACACCCACGATTCCTTGTAACCCTTCTCACAAAGTCCTTGATCTGCCCATGTTGACATATTTCCTAAGATGTGCACCTTCATTATGAAAATCCTAAACTGCACACGAATATGACAGTATCCTGAGGCCAGATTTTTTACAAAGTACTTAACCTAATCTATGAAGACGGGCAGTGGAACCAAGAAGCTACACTTCCAGTCAGACTAGAGGCATTGGTGTCTCGCAAGCATCACAGATGTGCTAACCTGCTTTTCTGTCCTCTATGTAATGCATCCAGAGGGCTTGTAGCAGCGATACTCCCTGAACATCTTAGGACAAGTTAGGAGTCCCAGGATCAAAAGTTCATTGATGGAGCCATGATCTGGGATAATCTAACGACCTCCTGAAACCAGACCTGCTGCTCCCCCCAACAACTACAAACAATCGCAATGGGATGGTCCCAATAGTAGAAAATATAGCCTCAACAATGCTTCAGAGTGTGTCAGGGAAGGATATGGCCCCCGCCTCCTGGCAGTGAGAGCACTTCATGCAGGGGATTTTCTGTGGCTGTTCCCGACTCCAAGCCTTGGCACACGCCTCGACCCCACAGACCCACATGCCATCCGCATCGGTTTTGCCCTTCGAACATTTTCCGCCCGCTATTCACCGCCGAACAACAGGTGTATTTGTGGCAGTGAAGCAGCAGACCCGATTCGGGTACGCACGGTCTTGGTTGCCGTAAATCCAAAAAGAGACCGAGGGAAAGATTGCCAAGACATGAGGGGTTAATAACATTATCAAGAGGAGCCTCAACAACAGCCGGAAGCCCAGCAGTAAGGGAGGCCTTCCTCAGGCTAATGCAGATCTGATGGCAGCCAGAACGTCCAATTGTATAACCCTTCAAGCCTGGACAGAATGGGAAGCAGGTGGTGTGGGACTATACATGTGCATCTACCTTTGGCTGATACTTAATTATCTCCAATACAGGGAGTCCAAAAGTCTAGAAAATATGGAGAACTTGCCCATCATTATATTTTGTTCCCATAGGCTAGAGACCCTTTGCTCATGGGGAAAGAATACATATAAATCACTTAAGGAGTTGGGAAAAAAAGAACTCAATCAGGGTAACTAGGGACCCAGGGCAGCTAGTTTTTTCTGTTCCAGGCCGCTCAGTGCGGCTGTTTCAAAGGGTAATGCCTGCTGTATTTGGCACTACCCCCAGCCTCTGAGGAAGCTGGATGAGATTTTCGCCCTATAATCGTTGATACACACATAACAACAAGGACCGTATTATGCCACCTTTTATATGTGTGTGTGTGTGTGTGTTGGTGTACACACCCATTTGTACCACCTATTTGTGGTTGCAGGGGTTCCGATTCCTAGCTCCTGGCCCCGCCTCTTCAACCGGTTTTGCTACTAGGGCCCTCTCACTCCCTCCCCCGCTCCATGAATGCAATATCAAACCTCGACTTAAAACTTGTATGGTTCCTGCCTCCACTACGGTCTTTACTAGGCTATTCCAACTGCCTGTACACTCTAACTGAAGAAATCCTTCCTACTATTCTCTCTGACTCATTTTGTGTCTTCAACTCCAATTGTGGCCGACTTGTTTCAGTGTCCCCTCCCTGGAACATCCTGTCTTTGCCCACCTTGTCTATTCCACGCAGTATTTTATATGTTCGTTATCAGTCCTCTCCCCTACCCTTCCTGTCCCTCCATTGTGGTCAGGCCGATTTTCCCTTAATCTTTCCTCATAGGACAATCCTTCCCTTAGCTCTGGAACTAATCTTGAGTCGCAAACCTATTGTACTTTCCTCTCCTCTAGTTTCCTTGACGTGCTTTATCAGTGCGGGTTCCCAAAACAGGCTTGCATACTCCAGTATGGGGCCTGACATACACGGTGTACAGTGTCTTGAATGATACCTTTACTAAGGTATCGGAAAATGGCTGTTCTCAGATTGGCCAGGCGCCCATATGCTGCAGCAGTTATCTGATTGATGTGTGCTTCCGGAGACAATGCTCGTGTTATAACTCCACCCCAAGAATCTTTCTCCTTGAGTGAGGTTTCAGTCTTTGGCCACCTAGGCCTATACTCTGTCTGTGGTCTTCTGTCCCCTCCCCCCATCTTCATGACTTTGGCATTTGGCAGGATTAAATTCGAGAAGGCCATTTGCTGGACCAGGTGTCTGCAGTCTGTCCAGACTCTTTAAGTCCTCCTGGTCCTCATCAGATTTAATTCTCCCATTAACTTCACATCATCTGCACACAGTGACACTTTCTGAGTCTAACCCTTTTCCGTCATGTCGTTCACATATACCAAAATAGCACGTCCTAGGACCGACCCCTGTGGGACCCTCCCCGCTCGTCACAGGTGCCCACTGTGACATACATCATTACTACCATGACTCGTTGTTGCCTCCCTGTCAGGTATTCTCAGATCCATTGCAGTGCCCTTCCTGTTATATGCTCCTGCCTTCTTGTCAAGTCCAAGGAAGAGCAAACAACCCACCCCTCTCCTCTCTTGTCCTTACTTCTGTTATTTTATCATAAAACTCCAGAAGGTTTGTGACACAGTGATTTGCCTCCGTGAATCCGTGCTGTTGGCATATATACCTCCTGTTCCGTCCATGCTCCCTCCACTCCTCCTCCTGATAATCTTCTCCATAAATTTGCAATACTATAACACGACAATGACACAGTCATAGTTTTATTGCCTCTTTTCTCTGTCCTCCTTTTTTAAAAATGGGAACTACTATGCCGTCTCCATACCTCAGGAGTTGGCCGCTATTTTCCAGGGATGTGTGAAGATTGTGTGTAAGTTGGGCACGCACAACAAATCTGCTCACCTCTCTAAGGACCCACGGGGAGATGATGTCCTGTCCCATATGCCTTTGAGGTATCGATGCCCTTAGCATTTCATCTTCCTCCTCCTCATCTGTATGTATGTCGTCCAACACTTGTTGGTGTATTCCTTGCCTTGTGTCCCCCATCTGTCTGTCCCCCCAGAGTCCCTTCTGTCCTACTGTAAATACCTCCTTAAATCTCCGTGTTAGCTCCTCACATACCTCTTGATCGTTCTTGTGAGTTCTCCACCTTCTTTCCTCACCTTATTCACCCTCTGGTCCTTTACTGTGGTCTCCTCCTAATATGGCTATAACAGCATTTTCGGGTCAGATTTGGACGTTTTACGATGGCTATGTCCGTTTTTCAACTGTTCGCTGGTCCGTTCCCTACTTATCTGTGGCATACTCGTTTCTGGCTCTTCTACTAACCCTGTTTTTCCTGGTTCATGCCTCCTGTACCTTTTTCCATTCTCTGTTGCACTTTAGATTTTGCCTCCCTACACCTTGGGTAAACCAAGGGACTCGTTTTGGTCTTCCTATTTTTTCCGTTTCCCCTAGGGAACAAAACTTTCCTATCCTCTGCCCTCCTTGCACTTAGTTGCCAAATATTCCATCATCTCGTTTTACTGATTTTTCCTAACATTTCTCTGTCCCACCACTGAACCTCCTGCAGGAAGTTTCTCATTACCAGTGTAGTCCCCCCTTTTATATTTGCCTTCCCCTTCACATTCCTGTTACCTTTCTCCACTGTAACCTACTATATAGTCAAAACTCAGAACCACATGATCGCTAGCACCCAAAAGGGCTCCTCTCAACGTGAAGTCCTCACTGTCTGAACTACTCAGGGTGAACAACAAGATCCAGTCTCGGCTGGCTCATCCTCCGCCGGGGCTCCCCTTTCTCTCTGGTTTTGTCCCTGACATGTGAAGCATGAGGTTTTCAAGTACCACCTCCATCATCTTGGCTCTCCATTTTCGGGACCCCCCATGTGGCTCCAGGTTTTCCCAGTCGATCTCCCTGTGGTTGATTAGATTTTTAGATTTTGCCACCGAAGTGGTCTAGTTTTATTGTGCACCTCATATCCATCCTGTGGACGGTAGCGCGAGAGCATATGATACACAAAAGGGCCTAGGAACTGGGCCCCAAAGGGTTTAACAAAGGAATACATATGGATTTATATCTACATATCTAATATTCACTGTATCTGTTTACAAGCAATTTAGGAAATTTGCTTAGTATATCTGGTATCTTTATTTCTTAATAAGATATCTTGACATTCACATAGGTTATTATATACTGTCTGTCTCTGTATTCCTCAATGAGTTGACAATTAAGCACATAGTGTTCAAGCGAGTGACCATATGCCTGATCACATAATTTACATTTAGTTTGATCATCATCTGTATGTCCCCCCCAAACTGCCAGAAAGTACTTGTAACCAAGCCTAAGCCTGGCAAATACAACATCATCCAGTCTGTTCACATTGCAAGTTCTCCATAAACCGGTTTTAGGTGAAGAGGCAGGGCCAGGAGCTGAGTCTCGACCCTTGCAACCACAATTAGGTGAGTACACACAAACACACACACAACTATAACGTATGCAATGACTCTATCAGAATCAAGTGGGGCCTGGGAAAAGACATGGAGAACAAGCAAGGAAACAAATTGAAGGGACCAAAGCAATGAAGGAGCTAAGCAAATGCAGAGGCCCTAAGAGACAGCAAGCTGTGTCCCAGGAAACAGCTAAGCACAGGGACACTGAGAGGAAGAGACAGTAGGAAGAAGCGCATCAACGGCAAGAACTAAGTCGACTCAGAGAATGCTCAGGGAAGTACAGAGGGAGGACGAACGGGAGAAGGCAGTTTTTGTCTATGGGCTCCATGAAATAGAAGGGGAAACTTAGGAAGCAAGAAAACAGGAGGAAAGAAACAATTGAAAGAATCATGAAAGCAACAGGAGAGGACCACACGACCCAGCTGACAAATTTTCGGAGAATTGGGTGGTTTGCGAGAGGCAAAATGCATCCAGTTAAAGTGATTTTCAAGGCAGAGTCGGCTCGAAACCAGATCCTGCAGGAGAAAGCGCATCTAAGGAACAAATTGGAGTACCGGAGCATGTACCTCGACCGAGGCAGAACACAAGAAAAAGGATGATACTGAAAGAGAGGGTGCAACGTCACAAGGAGAAATGAGAGGCAAGGAAGGAGGGGAGCAGGAGAAACCAGACCCAGGTGGAAGAACAAACACAACCTTCTCCAGTACCACCCACAGAAGGAACCCATCCATGGCAACCCCAATGCAATCAAACAACCTAATCCAAAACCCACGCACTGTACCCTCTTCCCCCATCCCACTCACCACAAACCCCACTCCCACAGTAAACCACAGTAACCCACACACTGTAAACCCTCTAACCCGCCAGTTTCCCCCTCACCAACCTCCCACGCCCCACTGTAACCCCCATAGGCCCTCTGACCCCCACCCCCACAATCCAAACATGTAACCCCCTATAGGAGGGCCCTCACCAGGGCACGTGCTCCCTCAAACCCACCACTCTCCCCAGACCACAGTTATAAGTAAGTTTATTCAGGTATACACAAATACAGTTACATAGATTATCATAACATAGTCATGGAATATTGTAAATACCTAGGATAACCCAAAAAAGTCAGAGTGACATATTTCCATAGTTTAAGGTTTGGTATACGAACACGGATGGAATAATGAATAAATGTGAGGAGTGGCATGAAAGAACCAAGGAGATGTCCCCAGACATCATAGTAGTCACAGAAACATAACTTACTGGGACAATACTACTATAATGGATCAAAACTCGTATAAACTTTCTATATAAGCATGAACATTGCCATCACATAAAAAAGACATTCCTGAACTTCATCATAAAGTAACCACCGAACCCATTGATGTTGTGTGTCTACAATGTGCAGAGTCCCTGAAAAATCCCAACCCCCTAAATTACCATCATTTGTTGCATACAACCTCAAATCTACTAACTCTTGTGTTCTATATATTAAAAAATCAACTTCCCCATCAACTTCTTGCACACAAGAAACAAGGGGCTACAATATCTCGGGTTAACGATTTATATAGGGAACTCTGCTCCACAACATATTAACTTGTATGCGGCTGCTGATAAATTTAATTACTTTGGAGTCCCCACTTGTGCTCATTCTGAGCCTACTCTATTATTGGCGATTACAATGCGAGACACAAAAGGCATTGGAAACTCACAGTTTGGTAATCGTAATGGCAATCAACTGTTGTCACTCTTAAACAGTCATGATCATGTCCAATTGTAGGTGACCTTGAACACCCATCACATATCTATGGAGCGGTCCTTGATCCTGTGCCTGGGCTCAACATTACTCTGCCAGCTTTGAAGTCTTCCATTGTAACAGATATAGGTTCTGATCATTTCCCTAGGCTAACCTCTTCTAGATATTGGTAAATCATCCTTCCTGGTGGGATATTCAAACGGGAAACGTTTTTAATGTTCCCACAGATCAGCATGATGAACGTTTTTGTTGGCAGCATGTGACTGCGGTATAATTCCTATGAAGTGCTCCTCCAAGACCTTTAACAATGATCTTGTGAGCAGTATTACAGAACTACTTAGAGCCGGTCCACTACAACCTCTTGGTACTCCTAAAAACTCCACAAACTTCCATAATTAAATCATACCTCCTTCAAAAACCATACTTATTACAATGATTCTAAACTTCGTACACTGAAGACGTACTGCTCGCAGACTAGGCCTAGCCTATAGAAAACATCGTACCCCGGAATCTGAGGCTCTTCCAAACTCTCCTTGCTGCTCCAAGAGCGTAGACAGAGCGGTCGGGCCACCGACTGGGAAAAAATTTGCAAACGGTCTTAATGCTCACGACCCCACTTAGGCCGCTGGAGGGACATAAATAAGATTAAAGGGTACCCGAACTGGTCAATCGCGCACCCCTCATCCCTTGCATAGGCGAATGAGTAGTAGTGCTTGGGCTGTACATCTAGCTATGACAATCTCCCCAGTACACACAGGCAAAATTAAATGACAAATATGATGCAAAGGGAGAGACTTGTTTGCTTTATGCTCAGTAAGGCAGATGATTGCAACATTCCTTCACTAATTATGAACTTGATGCAGCCTAACTAAGGGCAACCCACGTCGCCTGGTGAGGAATGGTATTACTTACAACATACTCAGATTGCTGTGGTCGAGTACCAGGTATTCCATTACTTGAATTATATAACATGAGCTAGTAACTGGGGACTCCCTCAATCTTGGACCACAGCCTCACATGTCCAATTCCTAAGCCCAATCAACAAAATGCATTTCGCCCAAATCCTCTTACTAGGCTGCTTTTGTAAAACATTTGAGAGAATGATTCTTAATCATCTCATGTACAGAATCAAACAATTTTGTCCTCCCGGTTACATGGTTTTCATGCATGAAGAGCGTGCACCATGCAAAGACAACCTTTTCTCAAACCCGCACACCTGACACTCCACACTACCTTCCTTGACCTAATCCGCTTTCGATGTAGCCAACCCGGACATGTAATAATTAGTGACTTGCCAGAATGGATTGTTGGAGGATGGTTTTCTCCGCTGATTAAAGGCTACCTGTCCAACAGAAAATCGTCTGTGTTGTTCCAGGGACATAGAAGTGTAACTAAAGACTTGAATTAGGAACCTCCGACACAGGGAGGTGTGCTCAGTCTCCACACTGTTTTCAATATTCTAATTAATGCATTACTTAATGCTATGCCTATCCAGGCCCCATAATTATGTGATTAGTTTTCCTGAAGATTATAATGATTTACAACCACCGGATTCTCCAACACCCAAAACATTCTTAATCAGTACTAAGCCTCGTGTCAATGACCTCTGGGGGTTGATAATCTCTATGATAAACAAAGATACTCCAATAGGCGTCCTCCTTCCCAGAGAGGCACAGTTCGTCAGATCCAATTGCATGATGGGTCTCTTCTAGAATATGTAAGCTGATACAGGTATCTTCTAGGCTTTGAGGTTTCCATCTACTTGGACCTTTGTAACAAGACTTTGTCGCCAATACAAAGAACGGACTAAGAGCACTTAGAGGTGTGGCAGGGCTTTCAACCCCAGGTTTGGTGCAAAGTAAAAATTGTGAAAATGATGTAATTTGCTTATATTAATCATTGGTTTGATTAGCTGCGGCCACTACTACTACTTGCTCTTGTGTCTGACTGGAAGCTTGGAGGGCTGGAAAAACAGCAGACGAGCAAAGATGATCATCCTAGGATGCCCCGTACTGCCAAAATTTTAAATATGCAAAAAGAACTTGATTGATCAAGCATCAGAGTCGTGTTACTGAAAGAAATATTCCCTAATTGGGGTTTAATATGGCTCAGTGCAAGCTCATTCAAAAACCCCTGCACAGAAGCCCTCCAAACTTTTCCCTCACACTGGTGAACACCTCCTACTCCTCCAGATGGATCGAAAGACTGGAACCGACCTCCGCATGAATCAGATACATGATCTATGTCAAGTAAGGCCAACCATCGGGCACTTCTCCGCCCAAGAATATTACCCCATTTCCAAACTAACATTCCTCATTCCTTCCATTTTCCCTCACACTACTTCTTAAAACCAACCAAAACTTTCGCCATGAAGCCAAACAATGAGGCCTTAAGCTGTATTGATAACTAGTCACCACAGCACACACTCTCTCTCGCAAATTATTTACGTTGATGGTTCTGTTCACCAATCCACTGGTGCAATCGGTAGTGCTGCTGTTGTCCCGTACAAGGTGATGGCTCTCTTAAAAGAAAATTGAGCACGCATCAATAATTGGTCCTCTAACCCTTCAACAGAACTGTTTCCCATACTCCATGCACTGAAAATGCATCTATGATCAAAGATGACAGTTTTATAATTGTAAACTGAATTCTCTGTCATTTCCATAAATGCTCTCAACTCATTAAGCATAAATTTGCGGCATGCTTGTGTCAGAAGCCAGACACAGGTTGGTAAGGATTGTGGACATAGAGTCAAGTGCACATGCTGTGGATTCCATCTCACATTGGTCTTCAGATGCATGATAGAACTGATAAATTGGCAAGGCTGTATGCTTTCAAAGAGGGAGTAGATTACAATCTTGGCTTGTCAGGTAGTAGTTTGAGAACAATAATACGAAAAGAACTTCAGCTGAATTTTATGGACTAAGGCTCAGGGAGATTGACACAGTGAGTCCATCTATCATCATCTATTATGCAGAGGAGCACATGTCTATGGTGCATCCAACAAAATAAGCAGAACTTCTTGATGTCACTACCGCCCGGCTCCGGCTGGGTTACAAGTATCTTTGGCAGATGTAGACCAAACGAAATGTAAACTTTGCCAGATGGATTATTGTCACACCCTGCGTCATTTATGTACTGGAGTGCGATAAAATTAATGAATTTAGAAACAACTCACTCAGAAGTGTTCAAGAAATGGCTAAGTATTTTATCCACAGTGGTATATTACAGACCATTCTGGAGAAATACCCTGACTTTGCTAGCTGTAAATAAAGCATTACCACATATTGCATGTGTGTGGTGTGTGGTGTGTGTGTGTGTGTGTGTGTGTGTGTGTGTGTGTGTGTGTGAGTGGTGTGAGTGTGTGTGTTTGTGTGTATGTGGTATGAAGTGTGTAGTGTGTGTGGTGTGTGTGGTGTGTGTTTGGTGTGTGTGTGGTGGGTGTGCGTGTTGTGTGTGTGTGTGTTTGTGTGTGTGTGTGTGTGGTGTGTGTGTGTGTGAGTATGAGGTTGTGTGGGTGGTATGATGTGTGTGTGTATGAGTGGTGTGCGTGTGTGAGTATGAGTTTGTTATGTGTGTGTGGTGTGTGTGTGAGTGTGTGTGTTTATGTGTGTTTGTGTATGAATTTGTATTGTGTGGTGTGTGTGTGTGTGTGTGTTGTGTGTGTTGTGGTGTGTGTGGTGTGTGTGTGTGTGTGTGTGTGTGTGTGTGGTGTGTGAGTTGGTGGTGAAGAGAGAGATTAGATTTTTTTAGATTTTGCCACCGAAGTGGCTAGATCATTGTGCACCCATATCCCATCCTGTGGACGGTAGCGGAGAAGCATATGGATACAAAAAGGCCTAGGAAACTAGGCCCCAAAGGTGTTACAGGAATACATATGGATTTTATATCTATATCGTTACATATCTATAGTTACTATATCTGTTACAAGCAAATTTAGGAAATTTGCCTTAGTATATCGGTATCGTTATTTTCATTAATAAGATATCTTATCTTGACATGTCACATAGTTTATTAATACTGACCTGTCTCTGTATTCCTCAATAAGTGGACAATTAAGCACATAGTTTGTCAAGAGAGTGACCATATGCCTGATCACATAATTTACATTTAGTTTGTCATCATCTGTGTGTCCTCCCAAACTGCCAGAAGTACTTGTAACCAAGCCTAAGCCTGGCCACTACAACTTCAGTCATTCTGTTCACATTGCAAGTTGCCTCCATAAACATACGTATCTACGTTCATGTTATCATAGTGGGGTTATAGATTCTACCTCAGCTTCTAACTGCATTCCTATAACAATCATTTTCATTATTTACTTCTCTCCTAATATTATTCCTAATGCTAGACCACAGTTATACCAAAGTTATATTCTAACCATTCTCCATCTCGATACTCTTTCTTTGGCTAACATATCAACTTTACATGAGGAGTAATCCAATGTTGATGGGATCCATAGCAATTGTTACATTAATTCCTTTGTCCCTAATTTTTGATATCTTATACAAGGCTTCCCCAATGAGCATGTTGTTAGGAGTCATTATATGAGCTCAAGAACCTACAATGATGACATAGAATCAGTAATGATATATAGTCAAGCTCAGTTGTCAAGGTTTGCTTTAGCGCCATTAGGATTGCAAAAATTCAGTTTGCAGTGTATAAACGCCCAGTTGTTAATTCTATGCCTAACTCAACAAATTTATTATCGTTCTTTACTAGGGAGGTGCAACAAAGCAGATCAGAGCCCTGCCAGAAGACTCCTGGTTAGATCCATCAGTGTATTAACTTGTGATAACTGTTACTACTCAGCTAGGTGAGAAATTTCTTCTTGAGCAGTTGCTCTAACAAGAGATTTAGGAAGGGATTACTCGCAATGAGCTTCTTGGGAGGGACTTGTTAGTTTGTGATATTAAATGAACACATCTTCCCACTGAGGGGTGAAATCTCTTGTTGCCTACTGTGATACAGTTCATGCAGTTATAAAACTTAAATGCAATTGCACGTTTTCACAATCCATTTAGATCTGTGTGTATTTACCTCTAGACACTTGGTAAAGATTCACTGTGACAGTGTCGGTCGTTTCCTCAACATTCTAATACCAGAGTACAGAGTTAATTTCAACAATCCTATCACTGATACTAGCAATACCCAAGCTCCTTTCCTCATGTTAAGAAAAACTTTGAGATCTGGACAGCCAAGAATAACCTGAGAGCTTCATTTTGCATTAAACTCCAAGGGTCGAGGAACTTTCTCTAGCTAATAATCAACATGGGAGCAGCATAATCAATTAAGGACCTAACATAGGCTATGTAACTTCATTCTCAACGAATTCTCCACATTTGCACCATAGTTTTGGGATTTGAGCCAGCAACAGCTTTGAGAGCATTTAGCCTACTTTACATTTCTTGTTTTAGTTTGTGTGTAAGTGGATTTGTTAAAGGGTACATCAACACCAAGATATCTGTAAGTTTTATAAACGTAGCTATGATTTTCACTCCGTGCAAATAGATGGGTGGGGGATGTCGTTTGCTTGTTAAAACTTAGTTTTAGAGGAAGATATTTATGAGGCCCCTAGTCGATTACAAATTGCTTGAACTTCATCATTAGATGTATTCATCTCTTAATGCCCTGTTGTATGGATCTTGATATCATCTGCATAGCTTATAGCTATATTTTAGGTGAGCAGGTAGAGCATTTAAGGAGAGCATTAATCAGAATATTAATAGCATGACTAAGAACTCCTCCCTGCGGTGTACCTAAAGACAATTTCTTTAGAGTCCACTTCTTACTTCTGAAGCCTTGGTAAAGGACAGAGGATACTCTATTGACAGTATCCTATTATCCAGCAGAGATAAGCTACCACCAATATTAATTTAGCAAGTTCATGTAGTATAACGGTTCTGATGAGAGTAAGACACATGTGCAACATCTGGGTATCTTTATTTAGAACGTTTCCGCCATCCAGTGGCTTTATTCAATACAAAAATCCAGGACATAACTTTGAAGACAAGTAGAATCTCCCACGACTAATGGTGCTGTTCGCATCCCCTACTCCTAATGAGGGACTGATTACCTCATCTTCCTGTACATAGTTCTACTGTCTTACGTTATGTCCCCTGGATTTTGTATTTGATAAGCCACTGGATGGCGAAAACGTCTACAATAAAGATACCCGGCGGTGTTTGCACATGTGTCTTACTCTCATCTTGTCGGTATTATATACCTTTCGTACATAACGGTTCTGTTCGCAATACAAATGCAGATTTTAGATCAAGAAAAGTGGTAAAAACTAGTAGAGGTATGTGCAGTGAGAAAGGGTGGAATACAGTTCTGGCACACTTTTACCTTTCTAATGAACCCATAGAGGTAAGGGGGAAAGTTGATGTCTGATTCGTAGTACAGTCCTGTTAATGCATCATTCTTTTCAAAAGTTTTACAAAGACAACTAGTTAAGGAGATCGGCCTAAATGTATCAGGGGCTGTTGGGGCTTAGGGATAGGCACAATGAGACATTGGTCCAGGAAGTAGGTCACGGAACGCCCTCAATGTAACTGAGATTATACAGTGCAACAAAGGTTATCAGCACGTGCCTAGAGTCTGAGAATATCATAGGTTATACCATCCTCTCCAGGAGGAGTTTGAATCGACCTTTGTTAATGCATTATCTAATTCCCCCCCCACACCCCCCCCCTTTAACCCATATTCATACTCGTAGAAGAGGCAATCATCTCTCATCAATATTTTTTGCTCATAAAATTAATCATTTTCAAACATTTTCTTCAGAAGTACTCCCTCTAAATTTTTTTTCTAATATGAATGGAAGGCGTTCATGCCGGATGTTTTGGACCAGTCATTTATAGGTCATTTGTTTTTTCAAAAGAAGGGATGACAACATTGCTAGTCCTTTTCCTGGTTATTTTATTTATTACCTTTCAAGCCAAACTCAAAGGGTGACTATTTAATCCACTAACAAACTGTTCCCATTCCTGTTGCCTAAGTTCTTCCTTTCTATTACAACCCTTCATTTGTTAGTGCAGCTTGGAACGTTCTGAGCAGGACCTGGGGTTCTACATTCACGGTATGCTTTAAACCAATCCTCCTACTGCATGTTAGTTACGCATTTTGTCCTATGCACATGTCGAATTAGACACTAGGAGGGACCTGATGTTCGTGTGTAGGTGTTAGTTAGTTAGTTTAGTTACCATTTTGTCCAAGGCTACATGTTTGATTAGACACTAGGGCCTGTATTGTAGGCGTGTAGTGAGTTGTGTGTGTGTGTGTTAGTTAGTTCCATTTAGTCCCTAGGGCACATGTCGAATAGACACTAGGGCCTGTTTGTTAGGTGTGTAGGTGTTACTCACCAGTTGTACTCACCTAGTTGAGGTTGCGGGGGTCGAGTCCGAGCTCCTGCCCCGCCCCCCCCTCTTCACTGATCGCTACTAGGTACACTCTCTCCCTGAGCCGTGAGCTTATCATACCTCTGCTTAAAGCTATGGTAATGGATCCTGCTCCACTACATCCGCTTCCCAAACTATTCCACTTACTGACTACTCTGTGGGCTGAAAAATACTTCCTAACATCCCTGTGATTCATCTGTGTCTCATCTTCCAACTGTGTCCCCTTGTTACTGTGTCCAATCTCTTGGAACATCCTGTCTTAGTCCACCTTGTCAATTCCTCTCAGTAATTTTGTATGTCGTTATCAGTCCCCCCTATCTCTCCTGTCTTCCAGTGTCGTCAGGTTGAATTCCCTTAACCTCTCCTCGTAGGACATACCTCTTATGCTCTGACTAAGTCTTGTTGCAAACCTTTGCACTTTCTCTAGTTTCTTCACGTGCGTTTGGGCTAGGTTTGGGTTCTCAAACTGGTGCCGCATACTCCAATATGGGCCAAAAATACAACGGTGTAAACAGGTCGCTGAATGATTCCTTATTAAAGATGTCGGAATGCTGTTCTGAGGTTTTGCTAGCCCCATATGCTGCAGCAAGTTATTTTGGTTGATGTGCGCTTAGGAGATGTGCCTAGGTGTTTTTTTTATATACTCACCCCAAGATCTTTTTCTTGATGAGGTTTGTAGTCTCTGACCCCCTAGACTTACTTTTCCGTCCTGCGGCCATTTCTTTGCCCTCCACCTAATCTTCTGACTTTGCACTTGGTGTGGGGTGGGGATTGAACTCCCAGGAGCCATTTGCTGGACCCAGGTCTGCAGCCTGTCCTAGATCCCTTGTAAGTTCTGGCCTGGTCTTCGAATCGAGTGAATTCTCTCATCAACTCACGGTCATCCTGCAAACAGGGACAACCTCAGAGTCTATTCCTTCCGTCATGTCCGTCACAAATTACCAAAACAGCAATGGTCCAAGGACTGACCCCTGCGGGACCCCCGCTGGTCACAGGTGCCGCACTCTGACAACCTCTCGCCACGTACCATGACACGCGCTGTCTTCCTGACAAGTATTTTCCCTGATCCATTTGTAGTGCCTTCCCTGTTATCCCCTGCTTGGTCCTCCCAGTTTTTGCACCAACTCTTGTGTGGAGAAAGCAACTGTGTCCAAAGCGCCTTCTAGATAGTCCAAGAAAATGCATCCACCCACCACCCTCTCTCTCTTTTTCTTACTGCTGTCACCATGTCATAGAAACTCCAGTAAGGTTTGTGACACAGGATTTCCCGTCCCTGAAAAAACCATGTTGGCTTGGCTGTTTGATGAGATCATTCCTTTCTAGGTTGTTCCACCACTCTTCTCCTGATAATCTTCTCTCATGATTTTGCATACTATACGATGTCAGTGACACTGGTCTGTAGTTTTAATGCTTCAATGTCGTCTCCTTTTTTTAAAGATTTGGGACCAACATTTGCTGTCTTCCATGCCTCAGGCAATCTCCCTGTTTCGATAGATGTATTGAATATTGTTGTTAGGGTACACATAGCGCCTCCTTGCTCCCTCTCTCAATACCCATGGGGAGATTTATCTGTGTGGTGTGTTAGTTACCATTTTTGTCCTAGCACATGTCGATTAGACACTAGCTGTTGTAGTGTGAAGGTGTAGTTGTGGGTAGTGTTTGTAGGTGTGTGTGTGTGTGTGTTGTTGTGTGTTGGTGTGTGGTGTGTTGGTGTGTGTGGTGTGTGGTGTGTGTGTGTGAGTGTGTGTGTGTTTTGCAATATTCTGACATCACCTTTATGTGATCTTATTGCATTATATATTATACATATATACATATATATATAAATATAATATAATATATTATATATATATATATATACTATATATATAAATATATATATATATAAATATATATATAGGATATATATATATATATATACATACATATACACACACACACACACATATATATATATATTATATAATATATATATATATATATAATATATATTATATATATATATTATATAATATATATATATTATATTCAGTAAGTCGGGCCGTCTCCACCGAGGCACAGTGACCCCAAAGAGAAAGAAAATCCCCAAAATAAAATACTTTCATCATTCAATAATTTCACCTCACTCACACATATTCACTGTTTTTGCAGAGGTGCCAGAATACAACAGTTTAGAAGTATATACGTATAAAAATACACAATATGTCTCTCTAACTGCCAATATCCCAGAACCCATCCTTCAAGAGTGCGGCACCGCACCTTCCCACTCCAGACTCAAGTCCGGTATATAAATAAACCCGGTTTCACCTGAATCCCTTCACTATATATATATATATATATATATATATATATATAGATAATATATATATATATATATATATATATAAATATAAATTATACATAATATATATACCTATATATTATATATAGTATTATATATATATATATATTATATATATATATATATATATAATATATATACATATACACATATAAATTATATATATATTTCTCTTCTGTATAGTAAGTTAGGGAATCACAGTCAACTGACCAGCGAGCTAAACATCTGGTTCCTAGATATACACACTACAGGTACAAAAGAGTCCCTCCAACATGATCTTACACAGGTAATGGCACGGGACAGGAAAGGGTCTCATCTGAATCCATCCAAATGTGAAATCATCTCAGTCAATCAACAGTGAATAAATGCAGTGAGATCAAAACTACAGGAGCAGCAGTCACTGCCACCCACAATGTCCTTGTAGAGCACCTCCTGGGAAGCAATCCATTACACAATTCTCATGAAGTAATTGGAAGAGTTAAGGAGAATGAAACACAACGATAGGCAATCTGGACACCCACGATTCCTTGTAACCCTTCTCACAAAGTCCTTGATCTGCCCATGTTGACATATTTCCTAAGATGTGCACCTTCATTATGAAAATCCTAAACTGCACACGAATATGACAGTATCCTGAGGCCAGATTTTTTACAAAGTACTTAACCTAATCTATGAAGACGGGCAGTGGAACCAAGAAGCTACACTTCCAGTCAGACTAGAGGCATTGGTGTCTCGCAAGCATCACAGATGTGCTAACCTGCTTTTCTGTCCTCTATGTAATGCATCCAGAGGGCTTGTAGCAGCGATACTCCCTGAACATCTTAGGACAAGTTAGGAGTCCCAGGATCAAAAGTTCATTGATGGAGCCATGATCTGGGATAATCTAACGACCTCCTGAAACCAGACCTGCTGCTCCCCCCAACAACTACAAACAATCGCAATGGGATGGTCCCAATAGTAGAAAATATAGCCTCAACAATGCTTCAGAGTGTGTCAGGGAAGGATATGGCCCCCGCCTCCTGGCAGTGAGAGCACTTCATGCAGGGGATTTTCTGTGGCTGTTCCCGACTCCAAGCCTTGGCACACGCCTCGACCCCACAGACCCACATGCCATCCGCATCGGTTTTGCCCTTCGAACATTTTCCGCCCGCTATTCACCGCCGAACAACAGGTGTATTTGTGGCAGTGAAGCAGCAGACCCGATTCGGGTACGCACGGTCTTGGTTGCCGTAAATCCAAAAAGAGACCGAGGGAAAGATTGCCAAGACATGAGGGGTTAATAACATTATCAAGAGGAGCCTCAACAACAGCCGGAAGCCCAGCAGTAAGGGAGGCCTTCCTCAGGCTAATGCAGATCTGATGGCAGCCAGAACGTCCAATTGTATAACCCTTCAAGCCTGGACAGAATGGGAAGCAGGTGGTGTGGGACTATACATGTGCATCTACCTTTGGCTGATACTTAATTATCTCCAATACAGGGAGTCCAAAAGTCTAGAAAATATGGAGAACTTGCCCATCATTATATTTTGTTCCCATAGGCTAGAGACCCTTTGCTCATGGGGAAAGAATACATATAAATCACTTAAGGAGTTGGGAAAAAAAGAACTCAATCAGGGTAACTAGGGACCCAGGGCAGCTAGTTTTTTCTGTTCCAGGCCGCTCAGTGCGGCTGTTTCAAAGGGTAATGCCTGCTGTATTTGGCACTACCCCCAGCCTCTGAGGAAGCTGGATGAGATTTTCGCCCTATAATCGTTGATACACACATAACAACAAGGACCGTATTATGCCACCTTTTATATGTGTGTGTGTGTGTGTGTTGGTGTACACACCCATTTGTACCACCTATTTGTGGTTGCAGGGGTTCCGATTCCTAGCTCCTGGCCCCGCCTCTTCAACCGGTTTTGCTACTAGGGCCCTCTCACTCCCTCCCCCGCTCCATGAATGCAATATCAAACCTCGACTTAAAACTTGTATGGTTCCTGCCTCCACTACGGTCTTTACTAGGCTATTCCAACTGCCTGTACACTCTAACTGAAGAAATCCTTCCTACTATTCTCTCTGACTCATTTTGTGTCTTCAACTCCAATTGTGGCCGACTTGTTTCAGTGTCCCCTCCCTGGAACATCCTGTCTTTGCCCACCTTGTCTATTCCACGCAGTATTTTATATGTTCGTTATCAGTCCTCTCCCCTACCCTTCCTGTCCCTCCATTGTGGTCAGGCCGATTTTCCCTTAATCTTTCCTCATAGGACAATCCTTCCCTTAGCTCTGGAACTAATCTTGAGTCGCAAACCTATTGTACTTTCCTCTCCTCTAGTTTCCTTGACGTGCTTTATCAGTGCGGGTTCCCAAAACAGGCTTGCATACTCCAGTATGGGGCCTGACATACACGGTGTACAGTGTCTTGAATGATACCTTTACTAAGGTATCGGAAAATGGCTGTTCTCAGATTGGCCAGGCGCCCATATGCTGCAGCAGTTATCTGATTGATGTGTGCTTCCGGAGACAATGCTCGTGTTATAACTCCACCCCAAGAATCTTTCTCCTTGAGTGAGGTTTCAGTCTTTGGCCACCTAGGCCTATACTCTGTCTGTGGTCTTCTGTCCCCTCCCCCCATCTTCATGACTTTGGCATTTGGCAGGATTAAATTCGAGAAGGCCATTTGCTGGACCAGGTGTCTGCAGTCTGTCCAGACTCTTTAAGTCCTCCTGGTCCTCATCAGATTTAATTCTCCCATTAACTTCACATCATCTGCACACAGTGACACTTTCTGAGTCTAACCCTTTTCCGTCATGTCGTTCACATATACCAAAATAGCACGTCCTAGGACCGACCCCTGTGGGACCCTCCCCGCTCGTCACAGGTGCCCACTGTGACATACATCATTACTACCATGACTCGTTGTTGCCTCCCTGTCAGGTATTCTCAGATCCATTGCAGTGCCCTTCCTGTTATATGCTCCTGCCTTCTTGTCAAGTCCAAGGAAGAGCAAACAACCCACCCCTCTCCTCTCTTGTCCTTACTTCTGTTATTTTATCATAAAACTCCAGAAGGTTTGTGACACAGTGATTTGCCTCCGTGAATCCGTGCTGTTGGCATATATACCTCCTGTTCCGTCCATGCTCCCTCCACTCCTCCTCCTGATAATCTTCTCCATAAATTTGCAATACTATAACACGACAATGACACAGTCATAGTTTTATTGCCTCTTTTCTCTGTCCTCCTTTTTTAAAAATGGGAACTACTATGCCGTCTCCATACCTCAGGAGTTGGCCGCTATTTTCCAGGGATGTGTGAAGATTGTGTGTAAGTTGGGCACGCACAACAAATCTGCTCACCTCTCTAAGGACCCACGGGGAGATGATGTCCTGTCCCATATGCCTTTGAGGTATCGATGCCCTTAGCATTTCATCTTCCTCCTCCTCATCTGTATGTATGTCGTCCAACACTTGTTGGTGTATTCCTTGCCTTGTGTCCCCCATCTGTCTGTCCCCCCAGAGTCCCTTCTGTCCTACTGTAAATACCTCCTTAAATCTCCGTGTTAGCTCCTCACATACCTCTTGATCGTTCTTGTGAGTTCTCCACCTTCTTTCCTCACCTTATTCACCCTCTGGTCCTTTACTGTGGTCTCCTCCTAATATGGCTATAACAGCATTTTCGGGTCAGATTTGGACGTTTTACGATGGCTATGTCCGTTTTTCAACTGTTCGCTGGTCCGTTCCCTACTTATCTGTGGCATACTCGTTTCTGGCTCTTCTACTAACCCTGTTTTTCCTGGTTCATGCCTCCTGTACCTTTTTCCATTCTCTGTTGCACTTTAGATTTTGCCTCCCTACACCTTGGGTAAACCAAGGGACTCGTTTTGGTCTTCCTATTTTTTCCGTTTCCCCTAGGGAACAAAACTTTCCTATCCTCTGCCCTCCTTGCACTTAGTTGCCAAATATTCCATCATCTCGTTTTACTGATTTTTCCTAACATTTCTCTGTCCCACCACTGAACCTCCTGCAGGAAGTTTCTCATTACCAGTGTAGTCCCCCCTTTTATATTTGCCTTCCCCTTCACATTCCTGTTACCTTTCTCCACTGTAACCTACTATATAGTCAAAACTCAGAACCACATGATCGCTAGCACCCAAAAGGGCTCCTCTCAACGTGAAGTCCTCACTGTCTGAACTACTCAGGGTGAACAACAAGATCCAGTCTCGGCTGGCTCATCCTCCGCCGGGGCTCCCCTTTCTCTCTGGTTTTGTCCCTGACATGTGAAGCATGAGGTTTTCAAGTACCACCTCCATCATCTTGGCTCTCCATTTTCGGGACCCCCCATGTGGCTCCAGGTTTTCCCAGTCGATCTCCCTTTGGTTGATTAGATTTTTAGATTTTGCCACCGAAGTGGTCTAGTTTTATTGTGCACCTCATATCCATCCTGTGGACGGTAGCGCGAGAGCATATGATACACAAAAGGGCCTAGGAACTGGGCCCCAAAGGGTTTAACAAAGGAATACATATGGATTTATATCTACATATCTAATATTCACTGTATCTGTTTACAAGCAATTTAGGAAATTTGCTTAGTATATCTGGTATCTTTATTTCTTAATAAGATATCTTGACATTCACATAGGTTATTATATACTGTCTGTCTCTGTATTCCTCAATGAGTTGACAATTAAGCACATAGTGTTCAAGAGAGTGACCATATGCCTGATCACATAATTTACATTTAGTTTGATCACATCTGTGTGTTCCCAAACTGCCAGAAGTACTTGTAACCAAGCCTAAGCCTGGCCTACAACATCAGTCAGTCTGTTCACATTGCAAGTTTTCTCCATAAACATACGTATCTACGTTCATGTTATCATAGTGGGTTATAGATTACTCAGGCTTCTAACTGCATTCCTTAACAATTATTTCATTATTTACTTCTCTCCTAATATTATTCCTAATGCTAGACACAGTTATACCAAAGTTATATTCTACATTCTCCTTCTCGATACTCTTCTTGGCTAACATATCAACTTTATCATGAAGGAGTAATCCAATGTGTGATGGGATCCATAGCAATTGTACATTAATTCCTTTGTCCCTAATTTTTAAATATCTATACCTGGCTTTTCCCCCAAATGGCATGTTGTTGGAGTCTTATATGAGTCAAGAGCCTTCAGTGATGACTAGAATCAGTAATGATGATAGAGTCAAGTCAGTGTCATAGGTTAGCTTTAGCGCCATTAGGATTGCAAACAATTCAGTTTGCAGTGTAGACGCCCAGTTGTTAATTCTTATGCCAAAACTCAACAAATTTATTATCGTTCTTAACTAGGGAGGTGGCAACAAGAGCAGATGCAGCCCTCCCAGAAGACTCCTGTTTAGATCCATCAGTGTATATAACTTGTGATAACTTGTTACTACTACCAGCTAGGTGAGAAATTTCTTCTTGAGCAGTTGCTCTAACAAGAGATTTAAGGAAGGGATTACTAGCAATGAGCTTCTTGGGAGGGACTTGTAGGTATGTTGATATTAAAAGAACACATCTTCCATGGAGGGGTGAAATGCTCTTGTTGCCTACAGTGATACAGTTCATGCAGGTTATAAAAAATTAATGCAATTGCACGTTTTCACAATCCATTTAGTCTGTGTATTTACCTCTAGACACTTGGTAAGATTCACTGTGACAGTGTCTGGTTCGTTTCTCAAAAATTCTAATACCGAGTACAGTGTTAATTTCAACAATCCTATCACTGATTCTAGAAATACCAAGCTCCTTCCTCATGTTAAGACTTTTGTAGATCTGGGACAGCCAAGAATAATCCTGAGAGCTTCATTTTGCATTAACTCCAAGGGTCGGAGAGAACTTTCTCTAGCAATATCAACATGGGAGCAGCATAATCAATTAAGGACCTAACATAGGCTATGTACATCATTCTCACGATTCTCACATTTGCACCATAGTTGGGATTGTTGCCAGCAACAGCTTTGAGAGCATTTAGCCTAGCTTTACATTTCTTGTTTTTTGTTGTGGTATTTGTGGATTTGTTTTAAAAGGGGACATCTACACCAAGATATCTGTAAGTTTTAACGTAGCTAATGATTTTCACCTGCAAATAGATGGGTGGGGGGTGTCGTTTGCTTGTTAAATATCTTAGTTTTAGAGGAAGATATTATGAGGCCTAGTCGATTACAAATTGCTTGAACTTCTTTAAGAATGGTTTTCATCTTCTTAGCCCTTTGTAGGGATCATGAATCATCAGCATAGCTTATGCTTTTTGTTTAGGTGAGGCAGGTAGACATTTGGGAGAGCTTAATCAAAATATTAAAATAGCATGGGACTAAGAACTCCCCCCTGCGGTGCCTAAACATTTTTTTAGAATCACTTCGAAGCCTTTGGGTTAAAACAGAGGAACTCTTTTTACGGGTACCCTTTTACCCAGCAGAGTAAGCACCACCAATATTCTTTTGGTTTAATTCATTAGTAAAAACGGTTTTGTTCGCATATCAAATGCAGATTTTAGATAAAGAAAAGGGGGAAAAAACAGTAAGGTGGTCCAGTGAAAAGGGGAAATACAGTTCTGCCACTTTTAACCTTTCATGAACCCATAGAGGTAGGGGTGGTTGAAATCGCCCCTTTCCAGTAACTTTGCTCGCTGAGTGAGCTCTTCTTGCCACCTCCCCAGTTTTTCCACCATCCCCCTTTTTTTTTCTTGTACTCCTCCTTGGGGCCCCGCTTTCTGTGGGGGTTATAATCACTCCAATGCTACTTTATTTTCTCCGGACTAAAATTGAAACCTACAAGTACCCCTCTTTCCCCAAAATTTGCCCCATGCCTTCCTTTTCCTCAAATCCCTTTGGTGTTTTATGACAGTGAAACCCCCTCCTCCCCCTCTACCCCTTTCTTCTTTCCTCAGGCCTGATATCCTGTTGGGAAAGATTGTGTCGTTTTGTTCAGCAGTTTTGTTTTCTGTGATGCATAGGTCGGGGGTTTTTTTCACTATCTTTCTTCCACCCCCATTTTATTCTTTTTCCACCCGCGTTTGTGCCAAACCTTTATTTCTTTCTATCTTTGTGGTCAGCAGAATTTTGGGGGTTGGGGGAGCGAAGCCTTGGGGGGGGCCCTTTAAAGGGGCTGTGGTGAGGGGGGGTTTTTTGTTTTATGGGGGGGGGGGCAGAATCCCAAAAGGACAGCTGTTGGGGTGGGGTTTGTGATAGGGGATTGGGCAAGGGAACGTGAGTGGGTTTAGTATAGGTTGCTCTTGCGTTGGGAATGTCGCGGGTGGGTTTTTTGGGGGGGAGATTCTTGGGTGTTTTTTCCCCTTTCCCCTGTTGGGCCCTGCTATTTTCATTGCTTCTGTTCCTCCTTGCGTTTCTGTACCCTCCTTTCATGTATCCTTTTTCTTGGTTCTTCGCGTCGGGGTATACCTCGGTACCCCTCTTTGTCCCCATCTTGTTTTCTCTTCAGAATCCTGGTTCAACTGATTCTTCCTTAAAAATTTACTCTGACGGGCCTATCCTTTCCCACTCGCAAACCCCCCAATTCTTAAAAATTTGTCCCCGGGTCATATTGCCCTCCCTTTTGTTTTCAATCCCCTTAAATCTTTTTTTTCTCCCCCTGTTTTTTTTTCTTAAAAATTTTTGGCCCCCCTTGGCTTTTTGGACCCCTACACAAAAACTGCCCTCCCCCTTTCCTCCCCCCTGACCCATCTGCGTCCTCGAGGCATTTTTTTTTCCTTCCATTGACTGTTCTTGCCTTCAGTCCCTGTCTATCTGAAACTTCTATTCTCAGGGCTGTCTTCCTGACCAGCTGTCCCTTGCAAACTGCAGGTGTTAGAATCTCGCATATAGCTTTACCTTTCATTGCTTCGGACCGTCTTTGATTTTATGTCCGTCGTTTTTTTCCCTGGCCCACGGGGGTCTGATAGGGCCTTCATGTTCGGCTGTCTCCGTTGTTGTTTACCATCCCCTTTCTGCCCCGATTTTGAATTCCGATGTCACACCAAAATTGTCATTTGCTCTCTAACTGTTTCAGCTTTGCAGTTTCTTTCTAAGCACTGTATCTAGTTTCTGCGCAAGACCTGACTTCCCATTTCCCTGCACTTTTCGCTATCCGCCCCTCCATTTTCTTACCAAGCCTTTTCTATCTTTCCCCCCCACTCTTCCTCCCCCTTTTTTTGGGCTCTACCCCAGTCTTTCCTCCCTGGTTCGTCCACCCTCTCTGGGGTTTTCCCTCCTCTAAAGGCCCCCCTTTTTTTTTTTTTTTTTTACTTTTTATTTCCCCCAGACGAAGCTAAGGAGGGAGAGGGTGTGGGGGAAGAGAGAGAGGGGAGAAAGAGGGAAGAGAAAGAGAGAAAGGGTAGAAAGAGGGAAGAGAGGAGAGATAGGGGGTGAGGGAAAAACCAAAGGGGGGGGAGAGAAAAGTGAGGGGGGGAGAAAAGGGGAGAGAGGGGAAAAAAGGGAGAGGGGGAAAGGGGGAGAAAAGGGGGAGAGAGGGGGAAAAAGGGGGGGAAGAAGGCAAGAGAGAGAAAACGCGAGGGGGGGAAAAGGGAAAGGTCGTGGGGGAAAAGTAAATTCCAAAAGGGTCAGCTGTTGGGGACTCACCCGTTGTGGTTTCGGGGTCGGACCCACTCCTCCCCAGGGGTATGTGGGGGTTTCGCGCGTGTGTGGGTGTTAGCAGTCAGTTTTTATATGTCCCGAAATACAATTCATTCTGTGTATCCGTAATACTAAGAGAAAACCACTTAAAACCCGAGATAGTTTAATAATTATAATACTAGCGGTTTTAACAAGTCATTCTTTCACCCAGTTATGTACTACCTTTTTTCTAATGTGTAGAGGAGGGGGGGTGTGGGGGAGAGAGAGAAAGGGTAGAAAGGGGGAGAGGGAGAGAGAAAGGGTAGAAAGGGGGGGAGAGGGAAAAGAGAAAAGGGAGAAAGAGGAGAAGAGGAGAGAGTTGGGGATGAGGGGAAAACCAAGGGGGAAGAGAAAATTGAGGGGGGGAGAAAGGGTAAAAAGGGGGGAAAAGAGGGGAGGGGGAGAAAAAAAGAGAGAGGGAGAAAGGAGGGAAAGGGGTTTAGAGGGAGAAACGCGGGGGGGGGAAAGGGAAAAGGCTTGGGGGGAGGCGGGGCAAATTCCCCGGATCACTGGTGTACTCACCAGTTTGGGTTTCGGGGGCGGACCCAGCTCCTCCCCGATGGTATGTGTGTGCACACGTTGTTGTGGGGTGAGCACGTCAGTTGTTTATAGTCCCAGAAAAAAAAATTCACTTTGTGTATCCTAATTCCCAAGAAACCCTTAACACTGAAAGTAGTTCTAATAAAAAAAAAAAAATACTAGCGTGTGTTAACAAATCATTTTTTACCTTTATGTTTTCCTTTTAACATTTTACCCAGTACTTGCTTTCAGATTTTACTGTCTTTTTGTCCTGACCTTTTCTCTCGAAACGTTTCAGGGCTGTAGCCCATTAGCCAGACTTAATCCTCCTGCTTAATCCTTTCTCCTACAAAATTTATCTTCCTACACTGCAGGTGTTTGGGTAGAAACCTCTGGACAGGGGTTTTGATTCGAGTTTCCCGGACCGCGGGCCCCGGCTCTTCACTCAGATTCCCGCCAACCAAAAACAGGGATTTGTCGTTACGTCAAGGGGGCTCCCTTTAATCCTGATGTCATGCTGCGACGATGCTTTCGTACGATGACTCGTGACCCCGCCCCTTCCGCCGCTGGCTTCTTTGCTATTCTTATCTCGTTCCCTTTGGCCTCATTTACCACACTACACTTTATACTGTACTTTATAATTTTTCACTTCCTTTGGGTAAGACACTACTTTTTGTGTGACACCCACCTGTTATGGCGGGGGCTACTCCCTCAGGCCCACTGCTGCCACCACCTCTGCTAAATAATTTTTTGTAATGTATGTATATATATATATATATCCCCTTTTGGCTACTTGTTCCCGTTTGCACTCACATTTTGTCTTTTGCCCCCCTCTTTAAAACTTTTGGTCTTTTTTTCTTTTCACTCGATTTTTACTTTTTATATTGTAACAAGTGGGAACAGGGGCCAACTAGGGCCCCAACGCTGGGGCTTTTAAATTTTTTTTTTTATAATTTCAGGCTTTCTCTCGCCTTCACTTTTTTTATGTTTTCTAATACACTGGTTATCACTTTTTCCTCTTTAATTCTATTTGGTCTTTTCTCTTTAGTCACTCGATTTTTACTTTGTATATTGTAACAAGTGGGAAAAGGTGCCAAAAAGGCCTCAACGCCCGGCGCTTTGAAATTTTGTTGTTAATTTAGGCTTTTCCCCCGCCTTCACTTTTTTAGTTTTCTAATACACTGGTTTTTCACTTGTAGGGTTTTTCCACGACGTTGTCACTAACACTGTTCTTTTAGCTGCTAAAACACGCCCTAAAAGCACTATGTGTGTGTGTGTGTGTGTGTGTGTGTGTGGTGTGTGTGTGTGTGTAATATATATATATATTATAAAAATTTTATTAATATATATATATAATATATAAAATAATTATATATAAAAATGCAAAAAACCACTCTGAAAGATAGGAAATTTTCCAACGCTTTCGTGACTACCAATTATCAAGGAACTATAAAGTTAAGCATCCAAAGGAAACTATATAAGGGGTCCGGGGAGCACCTCACACAGATCCCAACCCCAAAGGTTTTTAAAAACGTGACCCGGGGACCAAATTGGTGGGCCCTTTGCAAAACTCACCCCCAAAACCATTCTACCCCAAAAATTTTTAAAAATTTTTTCCAGTGTATTATTAAATTCTTCCCCAAAATTTTTTAATTATAAATGGATCTAATTTAAAATAAACCAAGGAAAAAATTCATATTTTTGTCAAAACTGCTTTTTAGAAAAAAGATTCAATTATATTCCTGTCGACCATGGGTTGCTAGATACTCTTCTCAACTTTTGAAAAACAATTGGAGGGTTAAATCTTTACAGAATAAATAAGCATTGAACTTTCCAGTTTTAATGCTATATTTTGTTGTTTTAACTTAGTTCGAATTTTTTCCCTTTACCGAATAAACTTTTTCGAAATTTTTCAAGGAATCTTTTTGACACACCATCAGCATTTTGGGGGAATTTTTACAAAAGTTTTTTTACTGTATCAAGATTTTTGAATACAACTTAAGAAGAGAAGCATATCAACCAAGTTTTCATGGTAAGGAGAACCAACATATTTTTAGTTGAAAAAGGCTGGTTCCCCCTTTTTTTGGGATTATAAAAAGTGTTTCTAGCAACTTTAAAAGATTTATCAATTACATTTCTTGGGTATTTTAAATCATTACCTATTTCATAAATTTTGGATTTTTCCTCATCTATGAACTCGGACTACAAATTGTAAAGCTCTCAAAAAAAATTGATGAGAAAACAGACAGTTTGACTCTATCTTGATGCGAGGAATAATAGTGGACATGGGAACAGTTATTTGTAGGTTTCTGTAAATTTTAAATTTGAATTCATTATTACCCTTAATAATTAAAACATCTAGAAAAGGCAATGATTAATTTCTTCAAACTCAACAGAAAAAGTTTATGAAGGGGCTAAGCTATTTAATTTTCCAAGAAAATGGTGTATATCACATTTTTGGGCATAAGACACAAAATTCATCAACATATCTGAACCATTTAGCTCTATTAGGGAGGATTGTGTTAAGCAACCTTGTTTCAAAAAATTCCATGTATAGGTTACAAGAACGGGTGAAAGAGGATTTCCCATTGCCATACCAAACTTCTGAGTGTAAAACTTATCATTAAATAAAAATTTTGCATCAACAATGCAAAGTTTTAAAAAGGGTTCAATGATAGTAGGAACTGGCAATGGTAAATCATAGTTAACGAGTTCTTCAGATAAGAAACTTAATAAATCATCAACAGAACTTCGAAAAACAAGGAAGTAACATCAAAACTAACCATGTTAAAATCATTTAAGTCAGTCAAGGAGCTTAATTTATCAACCAAGTCTATGTTTTTTTTAACATTAAAGTTAGAAATTTTGCCAACAATAGGGCTCAAAATATCAACAAGCCATTTGGATAATTTATATGAAACTGACCCTTGGAAAGCGCTTGGAATTTCTCTATTCTTTCAGAGTGGTTGTTTTGCATATTTTGAAATCACCTGTTTACTGTGATCTTATTGCATTAATGGATACCACACGACTCTTCAGAATGTTCTCGATAAGTTTTCCCTAATCATATATCTTTTGTTTCACAGTTTTTTTTCTGCACTGATCAAGTCCCACAAGTTAAAAATTCGACTTAATTTTTTAAAAAATTGTTTAAATGAACAAGTTCTGCCCAAGTCTCTTTTACCCAATAGACTCCTTGACATGAGAGATCGTCCTTTTGATGATTTTATGAGAATTATTCTCAGAAACATATTGAAATAACTAAAATACAGGAGAAGAAGCATTCAAAATATTGAAAACAAAAAATACTCTTTTAAATCAGGCCATTCCATCAGAATGGAAACACAGTATGTTGATCATTGCTTAATAAACTCAGAAGAATTGTAATGAACTCAAGAGCAAACTACAAAGAAAATTAGACATTTTAATTGAAAATAGTGATTGGACAAAGCATGCTAATAACAATTTTGTAATTAACTTATCAGATAAAATTTTTAACAAAAATACAACTGCTGCTCTGGGTTTTTTGGCCTAAGTTTTGCAACTTCAAAAAAACTTAATAATGTTGAAATTGCAAAAGCCTTTTGTAAATTTGAAAAATTTCTGATTTATCCTCTGATGAAAATTAATATTAGTAAAGGAATGGTATATAGCTCTATGTTAAAACCAAACATTCTCAATGCCCTCAAAGATTCTTTAAGTCTTATGATACACTTAATAACAATAAAAATTTGCGCTTTACTAAAGCAGACAAAATAAATGCAATAGTAATTATGAAAGAAAATGATTACCAAGAAAAAAATGAATAATCTCTTAGATGATACTGAAACCTATTCTAAACTTAGGAAAAATCCCCTAGAAACCGTTAACGCAATTTCAATAAAACAATAAAACTTCTACTGAAAGGCAAAGATGAATTAGTCAAACAATTTACTTCCACTAATCCATCTTTACCTTACATGTATGGACAAATAAAAAACACAACCAGGGAATCCAGTCAGACCAATTATTAGCTCCATAGGGTCAGTTTCAATATAAATTATCCAAATGGTTGTTGATATTTTGAGCCCTATTGTTGGCAAAATTTCTTAACTTTAATTTTAAAAACAACATAGACTTGGTTGATAAATTAAGCCCCTTTGACTGCCCTTAAATGATTTTAACATGATTATTTTGATGTTACTTCCTTGTTTACGAAAGTTCCTGTTGATGATTTATTAAGTTTTTTATCTGAAGAACTCGTTAACTATGTTTTACCATTCCAGTTCCTACTATCATTGAACTTATTAAACTTTGCATTGTTGATGCAAAAATTTTTATTTAATGATAATTTTTCACTCAGAAGTTTGTATGGCAATGGGAAATCCTCTTTCACCTGTTCTTAGTAACCTATACATGGAATTTTTTGAAACAAGGTTGCTTAACACAATCCTCCCTAATAGAGCAAATGGTTCAGATATGTTGATGATATTTTTGTGTCTTATGCCCCAAAAAAGTAGATTAAAACCATTTTCTTGGAAAATTAAATAGCTTAGCCCATTCTATAAACTTTACTGTTGAGTTTTAAGAAAATAACTCATTGCCTTTCTAGAAAGTTTTAATTATTTAAAGGGGAATAATAATTCAATTTAAAATTTACAGAAAAAACCCACAAATAACCGTTCCTATGTCCACTATTATTCCTCGCATCAAGATAGAGTCAAACTGTCTGTTTTCTCATCAATGTTTTTGAGAGCTTTACGAATTTTTTAGTCCTGAGTTCATAGATGAGGGAAAAATCCAAAATTTATGAATAGGTAATGATTTAAAATACCCAAGAAATGTAATTGATAATCTTTTAAAGTGCTAGAAACACTTTTTATAATCCAAAAAGGGCAACCAGCCTTATTCAACTAAAAATATGTTGGTTTCCCCTTACCATGAAAACTTGGTTGATATGCCTTCTCTTTTAAGACTTTTAATATTAAAGTTGTATTCAAAAATCTTGATACAGTAAAAAAAACTTTTTTATAAAGAATTCCCCCCAAAATGCTGATGGATGTGTCTATAAGATTCCTTGTAAAATTTGCGATAAAGTTTTTTACGGTCAAACTGGTAAAAATCTCGAACTAAGATTAAAACAACATAAATATAGCATTAGAACTGGACAAGATTCCAATGCTCTATTTATTCATGTAAGAGATTTTAACCATCCAATTGATTTTTTAAAAAGTTGAGAAAGTAGTATCAAGCAAGTCCCCTGGTCGACAGGGAAAATAATTGAATCTTGTTTCATAAAAGCAGTTTGACAATAATATGAATATTTCCTTTGGTTTATATAAATTAGATCCATTTTTTAATTAATAGAATTTGGGAAGAATTTAATAATACACTGGACAAATAATTTTTAAATTTTCTTGGGTAGAATGGTTTTGGGGGTGAGTTTTGCAAAGGACCTATCCAAGTTGGCTCGCCGCGCGTCACGTGTTTTTAACCGTTGTGGGATCTGATAGTGAGGTGCTGGCCGACCCCCTTATATAGCTTCCTTGGATGCTTCACTTTCATAGTTCCCCTTTATAATGTGAGTAGTCACGAAAGCGCTTGGAATTTCTCTATTCTTTCAGAGTGGTTGTTTTGCATATTTTGAAATCACCTGTTTACTGTGATCTTATTGCATATATATTATATATATATATAATATTATATATAATATATATATATAAAATATATATATATATATATATAATATATATATATTATATGTACATAATATAATATATAATATATATATATATATATATATATATATATATATATATATATATATATATAAATAATGCGTTTTGTGTGTGTACTCACCTATTTGTGGTTGCAGGGGTCGATTCATAGCTCCTGGCCCCGCCTCTTCACTGATTGCTACTAGGTCCTCTCCCTGCTCCATGAGCTTTATTATACCTCGTCTTAAAACTATGTATGGTTCCTGCCTCCAATACGTCACTTGCTAGACTATTCCACTTCTTGACAACTCTATGACTGAAGAAATACTTCCTAACATCCCTTTGATTCATCTGAGTCTTCAACTTCCAACTGTGACCCCTTGTTTCTGTGTCCCATCTCTGGAACATCCTGTCTTTGTCCACCTTGTCAATTCCACGCAGTATTTTATATGTCGTTATCATGTCTCCCCTGACCCTCCTGTCCTCCAGTGTCGTCAGCCCGTTAGATTGCGCAGCTGTGGATCATTATAGTATTTACATTGTTTTTTATTGTTATTTATAGTGGAGGGTTTTTGTTTCCTATTCCTGCCCACTTGATCTGTGAGAACACTCTCAATAGTGGGAATTAAATCATCATTAAATTTTTGTGTTCCAATGGGCCTCGTAATTCTCATACCATTGATCCAAGTGGGTTTAAAAAAGTTGTCTCTGTGTTCTGGTTTGAGAATAAGTTTCCTCCTTCTGTATTTAGCTCCTTGATTGCTGAGAGTGATCAAGATTGACAGTTGTTTGTCTTGGGGAAGTGATCAGATAGAAGATCATCAACTATGACAAGTCAAGCATCGTATATGATGTTTAAATCCAAGACACAGATCTATATGCCACCATATATGTAAATAGGCTCAGTAGTGCCCACAATTCGAACATTATCATGCTCATTTAGCAACTCACTAGTTTAGTTCCATTGGTGTTTGTTATAGACCACCAATATTCTTATGTCTGGCATTAAAATCTCCAAGAAATGATTAGGTTCACTATTGATGGGGATCTGGTAAAGCATCAAGGTCGAAGCTGGTTCGCGGGGGCATAGAGATTAAAAATGTCTATGGAAAAATCGCCTGCATATACTTTGACACCATGATACGGGCAGTAACTCGACTCGCAAGGAAAGGAGTGAATGTGGCAAGCTCTTTCTGACATACTTTCACACACAGTTGTGTTAACCTTAGGTTTATAAGCTGCATAATCCAGGCAAGTTTGGTGGAAGTTGCTCCATCTTTCAATCTACATTCCTGCAAACAGATGACATCAATATTCCTTGGTTGAAACTAATATGATGTAAGTCAGGCACCCCCGCTTCCTGATGGAAGCAATGTTCCAGAAAAGATTTGTAATTGTTTTTCCTTGTAGTGAGTTATACAACCCTTTTGCCATAAGATGGTAAAACTAATTATGTTTTGACTACAGGGTGCAAATACTTAAGACAAATAGCTATTTGTACGTTTATTTATTGTGTGTGAGAGAAAAAGAGACTCAGCAATCAACATTTCACCAATAACTCACACAGTTGTGAACCGGGTGTGGAAGTTTTAATTGCTCATTACTCTAAAATTTGTCATGATTGCAGCATGTATAAACGTAAGTAACCATCTACAGTATCATACCTTTGTAACTTGTGAGTTCATTACCTTTGAAACCGTGAGTTCATTACCTTGTACTAGTCAGCACAAACTTTGGAGCCCGGTCCTGGCCCATTGGTACCTCTGTAATCTGTAAATACCTTGACTTGTCATGATGTGACTAGACCTACCTGGAGTTCATTCCTTGTAAATGTATTCATTACTTTTGTAAATTGGAATTCTTCCCTCTGTAACTGCCGCAATCAAAACTTTGAGGCCAGTCCCGGACCATTAGACCTCTGTAATCCTTGTTACGCCCACGGGAGGGTATGGGGTGCATATAACATATTAAACTAACAACAACTGGAAATAACAGATGCAATCTTCCCACATGGATATCAGATCATGAGGAAGGATAGAAGGAGCAGAGGGGAAGAAGGGGTTGCACTGCTCATTAAAAACCAATGGGAATATCAGGAAATGGAAGGAATGGACGAGATTGGAGAAAGGGTGCAGTTCAGTCAGGGGAACATAATGTAGTCATTGCAGTGATGTATAACCCACCACAGAACTGCAGGAGGCCAAGAGAGGAATATGATGAGTGCAACAGAGCAATGGTGGATACACTAGTTGAGGTGGCAAGAAAAGTTCACCCGATCAGACCAAAGTTGCTAGTTATGGGCCATTTCAATCACAGGGAGATTGACTGGGGAAACGTGGATCCACGGACATCTCTCCGTGTATCCACGGAGAAAGGGAACAGAGACACTGTATGTGCCACTAACCACAATATTCAGCACATTCCTTGAAACTGGGCAACTACCTGAGGTATGGAAAACGGCAAATGTAGTCCCAAACTTTAAGAAAAGAGACAGAAACGAAGCACTAAACTGTAGACCAGTGTCACTGACGTGTATAGTATGCAAAGTCATGGAGAAGATTATCAGGAGAGTGGTGGAGCACCTGGAACGGAACAAGGTTATAAACGACAGCCAGCATGGATTCATGGAAGGCAAATCCTGTGTCACAAACCTACTGGAGCTTTATGACAAGGCAACTGAAGTAAAACATTAGAGAGAGGGGTGGGTTGATTACAATTTCTTGGACTGCAAGAAGGCCTTCAACACAGTTCCTCACAAGAGATTTGTGCAGAAGCTAGAGGATCAGGCATGTATAACAGGGAGGGCACTGCAATGAATCAGAGAATACTTGACAGGGAGGCAACAGCGAGTGGGCACCTGTGATGAGTAGGGTCCCACAGGGGTCAGTCCTAGGACCAGTACTATTCTTGGTATTTGTGAATGACATGAAGGAAGGGACAGACTCAGAAGTGTTCCTGTTTGCAGATGATGTGAAGTTAATGAGAAGGGTTATATTAGATGCAGATCAGACAGGTCTACAAAGAGACCTGGACAGGCTGGACGTGTGGTCCAGCAACTGGCTCCTAAAATTTAACCCCGCCAAATGCAAAGTCATGAAGATCGGGGAAGGGCAAAGAAGACTACAGACAAAGTATAGGCTAGGAGGCCAAAGATTGTAAACCTCGCTCAAGGAGAAAGATCTAGGGGTGAATATAATACCGAGCACGTCGCCGGAAGCACACATTAACCAGATAACTGCTGCGGCATATGGGCGCCTGGCAAACCTAAGAATAGCGTTCTGATATCTCAGTAAGGAATCGTTCAAGACTCTATACACTGTGTACGTCAGGCCCATACTTGAGCATGCGGCACCAGTTTGGAACCCACACCTGGTCAAGCACGTCAAGAAATTAGAGAAAGTACAAAGGTTTGCAACAAGGCTGGTTGCAGAGCTAAGGGGAATGTCCTACGAAGAAAGGTTATTGAAATCGTTCTGACGACACTGGAGGACAGGAAGGTCAGGGGCGACATGATAACAACATACAAACTACTGCGTGGAATAGATATGGTGGACAGAGACAGGATGTTCCAGAGATGGGACATAGAAACAAGGGGTCACAGTTGGAAGTTGAAGACTCAGATGAGTCAAAGGGATGTTAGGAAGTATTTCTTCAGCCACAGAGTTGTTAGGAAGTGGGATAGTCTGGCAAGTGATGTAGTGGAAGCAGGAACCATACATAGATTGAAGACGAGGTATAATAAAACTCATGGAGCAGAGAGAGGGAAGACCCAGTGGCGGTCAGTGAAGAGGCGGGGCAAGGAGCTGAGTATCGACCCCTGGAACCACAATTAGGTGAGTACAGAGTTGTCAGGAAATGGAATAGCCTGGGTAGTGATGTAGTGGAGACAGGATCCATACATAGCTTTAATTAGGAAGATGTATGATAAAGCTCACGGAGCGGAGAGAGTGACTGATTAGCGGCCAGTTGAGGAGGTGGGGCCAGGGGTTCGACCCCCACAACCACACTAAAGGGGAGTACACACCACAAAAACCCCACACAACACACACACACACACACACACACACACACACACACACACACACACAACACACACACACACACACACACATACAGTGAAGAGGCGGGGTCAGGAGCTATGAATCGACCCCTGCAACCACAAATAGGTAAGTACACGTGGTAATGCTTTATTTACAGTGAGCAGGGTATTTCTCCAGAATGGTCTGTAATATACCACTGTGGATAAAATACTTCGCCATTTCTTGAACATTTCTGAGTGAGTTGTCTCTAAATTTTATCGCACTCCAGTCTAGAAGTGTTCTTATATCTCTTTCTTCGTGTTCTCCGCATTTGTAACCCTTAGCTCCTTGACTCAGAAATTCCACTCATCGCAATTCGTTCTTTCGTCTTGGCTACCCTTCCAGTTTTATAAACTCTGCTTCTCACTTCCTAAACGGACTTTTTTTTTCTCCCTAACTTTCTACTTCTGTGAAGTCTCCTGTTCTCTGGCTTCCCTATATTTCCAATCTTCCTAATCTCAACAACTTTCTCCGTTCTTATATAGCTCCGTTCCTTCACATAACTAGTGAGACCTCATTTGGATTATGCCGCTTAGTTTTGGTCTCCTTACTACAGGATGGATATAGACTCATTGGAGAACATACAGAGAAGACTGACTAAAATGATTTACTGTATAAGGAATCTCCCATATGAAGATAGACTTAGAGCCTTGAATCTTCACTCTCTGGAGAGACGTAAAAACTTATGGACCAGGGTAACACGGCTGACACTGATAATGTCTGCTATTATATGAGAAAAAAAATCATTATGCTGAGGAACTAAGCAAGATCCCAGGACTTCTATAATGGATCAAACTTGTATATACTTTCTGTTTAAAGTTGGAATATTGCATCACTTAGAAAAGGATTTCTGACCTTCACCATAAAGTAACCACCGAACCCACTGATGTGTGTCTACAAGAGTACAGAGTCCCTGAAAAATCCCAGCCCCCTAAATTGCCATCATTTGTTACATATAACCTCAAATCTACTAACTCTTGTGTTCTATATATTAAAAAATCACTTCCCTGTCAACTTCTTGCACAAAAGAAAACAGAGGGGCTCCAATATCATGGTGTTAGGATTTACGTTGGGAACCCTGCTTTCAACATATTTAACCTGTATGCTCTTGCTGATCAGTTTAATTACTTGGAGCTCCCAACTTGTGCTCAGTCTGAACCTACTATTATTATTAGACATTATAATGTAAGACACAAAAGCACTGGAAACTCACTTTGGTAATCGTAATGGTAAACAGCTATTGCCACTCTTAAACAGTCATGATTTGTTTCTCATTATAGTTGTGACCGGGTGAGGACGTGTGAATTGCTTATTACTCTATAATTTGTTCATGATTGTAGCCATGTATAAACGTAAGTAAATTTACTTACATGATTCGTTACCTTCAAGGAACGGCCAGAGTTACTCCTATCTTCAAGAAAAATAGTAGGTCTGATGTAAGCAACTATAGGCCTGTTAGTATACTCAGCATAATATCTAAAATTCTAGAGAGGGCGGTGTATTCTCAAGTAGTTAAATACCTTAATGACAACAACATTCTCCATAGCTATCAATCGGGCTTTAGAAGATTCTACTCAACTGACACCTCCCTTATTAATCTGATGGATTACCTGAGAACTGAAATGTCAAAGGGGAACCTCATAGGTATGGTAACCTTAGACCTGCAAAAGGCCTTCGATACTGTCAACCACAATATATTATGTAATAAACTTCAAGCTATCGGTATAGGTTCTGTAGACAGGAGACAAATAGTCAAAATCAACAAAACAGAATCAGAACCCCTGCCGATAACATGTGGAGTTCCCCAAGGTAGTATTCTGGGTCCCTTATTATTCTTATGTTATGTCAATGATATGCCTATCAGTGTCAAGTGCAAACTCCTACTGTATGCAGATGACAGTGCTCTGTTAGTGTCAGGTAAAGACCCACAAGATATTGCTAATGTTTTAACACTGGAACTGGAGTCCTGCAGCAAATGGTTAGTAGACAACAAACTATCATTACACCTAGGGAAAACTGAAGCCATTCTCTTTGGCACGAAACATAAACTGAGAAGGGTAAATAACTTTAATGTTCAATGTAATGGGGAGCCCATCATTTGGTTTCATCAGTAAAATTTTTGGGGAAATCCCCTTTGACCCATGCATGTCAGGAGAATTGATGGGGAAAACAGTGTAGTAAAAGAAAGCGAATGCCAGACTGAAGTTCCTGTATAGACAAGCCACAGTGTCTCCCTACTGAGGTTCGCAGGACCCTATTCTAGCCCTTATACAATGCCATATGGATTACGCTTGCTCTTTTTGGGTACTCTGCCTTGACAAAAAAAACTGAAAGTAGACTGCAAATCACCCAAAACAAAATCGTAAAGATTCATCCTGGGGCTGGGACCAAGAGAACATGTAGGCCGGGATGAATTACAGCATTTGGGATATGCTGAATGTTGAAGACAGATAAAACAACTGAAGCTAAATCATGTTTATATAATTGCTCACAAACAGTGTCCAGAATATCTTGCTGTCAATTTTGTCAAGGTTGGGAACCAAAGCAATCATAGTACTAGGGGGAGAGAGCACAACTTTGTAGTACCCACAGTCAGTGGCCAGGCTTCAAACACCTTTTATTGTACAGCAATAAAGGAATGGAACAGACTACCCGCACATGTCAAAGCCAGTCATAGCATGAACCAGTTCAAGAAGAGTGCCCAAAAGGTGTCCGATGAATGTAGCTACAGAAAGGGAGTTAGTTAGTTTAATATGTTTATTATGCACCCCATACCCATCCTGTGGGCGGTCACCAGAAAGGGAGGGGAATGATTTTCTATTTTTTTATCTAACATACGTGTAAATTTTACCTTATTACTAGTAATGACCCTCGTATTGTAGAAAGTCTTAATGACCCTCGTGTAGTAGATAGTCTTTTTAGTATGATAATAAGATGTTATCTTCATTATAGCATAATAAGAAAATATTATAACCTTTATATTATAATAATAAGGTATTATTATTATTATTATTATTATTATTATTATTATTATTATTATTATTATTATTATTATAATCAAGGTAAAAGGACCCCAATGGAAATAAGTCACTCTGTCTGACTTTTTTGGGTTATCCCAGGTTCTCTACACATATGCTGCTATGTATGATAATTCTATGTAACTGTATTGTGTATACCTGAATAAATTTACTTACTTACTTATTTACTTACTCGTTGCACTCATCATATCCTCTCTTGGCCTCATGCAGTTCTGTGGTGGGTATACATAAAATGCAATGATTACATTTTTGTTCCCCTGACTGAACTGCACCCTTTCTCCAGTCTCGCCCATTCCTTCCATTTCCTAATATTTCCATCGGTTTTTAATGAGTAGTGCAACCCCTTCTTTCCCTCTGCTCCTTCTATGGGGTGCACAATAAACTAGCCACTTCGGTGGCAAAATCTAATCATTGTAGCACATATATCATCAGATCATTTCCCAAGGCTAACCTCTCTAGATATTCAAATTCAAATTCAAATTCAAAGTTTATTCTCTATAAGGATTACAATGCTGAGTTTACAGAATTTGGTTATTGTGTGGTTTACATGTAGTAAAATAATGATTACAGAGTGTACCACTAGAACACCTAGCATGGCTAGGCATTTCGGGCAGACTTAGTTTAATTCTTAATTTTAAAATATTACAAATTATGAGGTAAGTTGGTATTATGGCTAAGTGACTAAATACTAGTTTGTGAGTTTAGCAATGTGAATGCTTTTGTTTTGGTACAGTACATAGTTTCAGTATTGGAGTATCACAGGATTCATTATTTTAAGATTGAGATTAATATTTCTGTTTATGGTAATACTATCCTTCGTGGTGGAATATTCGAACGGAAACTTTTTAATGTTCCCCCTGATCAGCACGATGACTTTGTCGCACATGTGACAGACTGGTATAATTCCTATGAGTGTTCCTCTGTTGAGACCTTTAACAATGACCTTGTGAGCAGTATTCAGAACTACTTACAGCCGCCACTGAAACCTTCTGGTACTCTAAACCCAAATAACTTCCATAATATTCATACCTCCTATAAAAAACATGTTTATTACAATAATCCCAAACTTCGAACATTAAAACGTACTGCTGGCATACTAGGCCTAGCCTATAGAAACCATCGTACCCCTGAAGTGCTGAGGCTCTTTCAAACTGCCCTTGCTGCTGCCAGAGAGCGTATGACAGAGCTTCGGCCAACAGACTGGGAAAAATTTGTCAATGGTCTCAATGCTCACACCCCACTTAGCCGGGCATGGAGGGACATAATTAGAATTAAGGGTAACAGAACTGGTCAGATCGTGCACCCTCATTCCTTACATAGGGCGAATGAGCTAGTCATTGCTTGGGCTGCTACGTCTAGCTATGACAATCTCCCCAGTACCACATAGGCAAAATTAATGGATAAATATGATGCAAGGAAGACTTATTTGTTTTATGCTCATCAAGGACGATGACTGTAACATTCCTTTCACTAACTTTTAACTTGATGCAGCTCTAAGGGCAATTCCACGTCGCCTGGGGAAGATGGTATTACTTACAACATACTCAGATTGCTGTGTCGAGTACCAAAGATTTAGATTTAGATTTTGCCACCGAAGTGGCTAGTTTATTGTGCACCCCATATCCATCCTGTGGACGGTAGCGCGAGAGCATATGGATACACAAAAGGCCTAGGAACTAGGCCCCAAAGGGTTAACAGGAATACATATGGATTTATATCTACATATCTATAGTTCACTTATCTGTTACAAGCAAATTTAGGAAATTTGCTTAGTATATCTGGTATCTTATTTTCATTAATAAGATATCTTGACATGTCACATAGGTTATTATACTGTCTGTCTCTGTATTCCTCAATGAGTGACAATTAAGCACATAGTGTTCAAGAGAGTGACCATATGCCTGATCACATAATTTACATTTAGTTTGATCATCATCTGTGTGTCTCCCAAACTGCCAGAAGTACTTGTAACCAAGCCTAAGCCTGGCCACTACAACATCAGTCAGTCTGTTCACATTGCAAGTTGCTCCATAAACATACTTATCTACGTTCATGTTATCATAGTGGGATTATAGATCTACTCAGGCTTCTAACTGCATTCCTATAACAATCATTTTCATTATTTACTTCTCTCCTAATATTATTCCTAATGCTAGACACAGTTATACCAAAGTTATATTCTACATTCTCCTTCTGGGTACTCTTCTTGGCTAACATATCAACTTTATCATGAAGGAGTAATCCAATGTGTGATGGGATCCATAGCAATTGTACATTAATTCCTTTGTCCCTAATTTTTGAGTATCTATACCTGGCTTCCCCAATGAGCATGTTGTTGGAGTCATTATATGAGTCAAGAGCCTTCAATGATGACATAGAATCAGTAATGATGACAGAGTCAAGCTCAGTGTCATAGGTTAGCTTTAGCGCCATTAGGATTGCAAACAATTCAGTTTGCAGTGTAGACGCCCAGTTGTTAGTAAGAAAGTAAGTAAGTTTATTCAGGTATACAAAAATACAGTTACATAGAATTATCATACATAGCAGCATATGTGTAGAGAACCTAGGATAACCCAAAAAAGTTAGACAGAGTGACTTATTTCCATTGGGGTCCTTTTACCTTATTATTATAATATAAAGGTTATAATATTTTCTTATTATTCTACAATGAAGATAACATCTTATTATCATACTAAAAAGACTATCTACTACACCAAGGTCATTAAGACTATCTACAATACGAGGGTCATTACTAGGAATATGGTAAAATTTACACGTATGTAAGCTAAAAAATAGAAAATCATTCCCCTCCCTTTCTGTAGCTACATTCATCAGACACCTTTTGGCACTCTTCTTGAACTGGTTCATGCTATGACTGGCTTTGACATGTGCGGGCAGTCTGTTCCATTCCTTATTGCTGTACAATAAAAGGTGTTTGAAGCCTGTCCAATGACTGTGGGTACTACAAAAGTTGTGCTCTCTCCCCCTAGTACTATGATTGCTTTGGTTCCCAACCTTGACAAAATTGACAGCAAGATATTCTGACACTGTTTGTGAGCAATTTTATAAACATGATTTAGCTTCAGTTGTTTTACTCTGTCTTCAACATTCAGCATATCCAACTGCTGTAATTCATCCTGGCCTACATGTTCTCTTTGGGGGGAGGGGGGGGGGGGGGCCACCCAGGATGAATCTTACGATTGTTCTGGGTGTTTGCAGTCTATCTTTCAGTTTTTTTGTCAAGGCAGAGTACCAAGAAGGCGCAAGCGTAATCCATATGCATTGTAATAAGGGCTAGACATAGGGTCCTGCGAACCCTCATAGGTAGACACTGTGCTTGTCCAACCAGAATCTTCAGTCTGGCATTCGCTTTCTTTACTACACTGTCCCCTATCGATTTCTCCTGACAGCATGGGTCAAAGGGGATTCCAATATTTTTACTGATTGAAACCAAAGTGATGGGCTCGCCCATTACATTGAACATTAAAATTATTTACCCTTCTCATTTAGTTTCGTGCCAAAGAGAATGGCTTCAGTTTTCCCTAGTGTAATGATAAGTTTTGTTGTCTACTAAACCATTTGCTGCAGGACTCCAGTTCCAGTGTTAAAACATTAGCAATATCTTGTGGGTCCTTTACCTGACACTAACAGAGCATTCTGTCAATCCCTGCATACAGTAGGAGTTTGCACTTGACACTGATAGGCATATCATTGACATAACATAAGAATATTATGGGACCCCAGAATACTACCTTGGGGACTCCACATGTTATCGGCAGGGGTTTGATTCTGTTTTTTGTTGATTTTGATAGTATCTATTTTGTCTCCTGTTGCTAAGGTAGGACTTTAAAAACCATCCACACAGAGACCTATACCGAAGCTTGAAGTTTATTACATAATATATTGTGGTTGACAGTATCGAAGACCTTTTGCAGGTCTAAGGTTACATACCTATGAGGTTCCCCTTTGACATTTTCAGTTCTCAGGTAATCCATCAGATTAATAAGGGAGGTGTCGGGTTGATAAGGACGTCTAAAGCCCGATTGATAGCTATGGAGAATGTTGTTTGTCATAAGGTACTAACTACTATGAGAATAACACCGCCCTCTCTCGAATTTTAGATATATACTGAGTATACTATAAGGCCTATAGCTGCTTACATCAGACCTACTATTTTTCTTGAAGATAGGAGTAACTCTGGCCTCCTTGAATCCCTCCGGTACGGTATTAGTGGTGATTGATAGATTTATTATGTGAGCAATAGGGATTGACAGTTCAGAAGCACCATCTTTTAGGAACTTAGACGGGATGTTATCAGGGCCTGTGCTCTTAGTTGGGTTTAACCTGCTTAGTTCTTTTTGAATAAAGTCATGAGATACACTTACTAGTTGACAATTGTTTGGGCTTACCCCTTTATTGGTATAGTATGTTTGAAACTTATCAGAGTCTGTGTTAAAGGTATTTGATGCAGCTGGTAGTTTACTTACTAGTGTTGATGCAACAGATGTGTAGTAGGAATTAAAGCAATTTGCCACCTTAGATGTTTCGTGGCATACCTCATTATCGATAGTGAGTACTATGTTAGACCTATCTACTGGCTTGTGGCTATACCCCAACTGTTTTAGTTGTTGCCAGAGCTTTCTGGGGTTATGCTTATACTCTTCAATTTTTGAGCAGTAGTGCTTTGCCTTTGCTCCTTCTATAAGTCTCTGTACTCTGTTCCTCACCCTTTGGAATTCATTTAGTGCTGCAATATCCTGTCTGTTTGCTTTAAATCTTTTTAGCAGCTGGTCTCTGAATTTCATATCTAATATCTCAGTATTCATCCAGGGTTCAGTTCTTCGTTTAATCCTAACCTCTTTAACTGGTGCAATATTATCAAGGATGGTAGTGAACATTGTTTTGAATTTTTCCCAGGCATCGTTTACGTCCGTGCAACTTGTTATCTCTGTCCAGTCACAATTGTGTAGCCTATTTACCAGTGTTTCTTTACTGTAGTTTCTAGTTGACCTCATTTTTATTGTCCTGTGTAGGCCTATCCTATCCCTAGTGATTTTCCTGGTGCAGTAAATGATGAAATGATCACTAAGACCTGTGGTAATGACGCCTGACTGACTAATGTTCTCAGCGCGGTTACAAAGTATGTGGTCAATTAGGGTGGCTGAGAACTGTGTGATCCGAGTTGGAGTATTAATTTATTTATTTATTTATTTATTTAAAAATTTGAGCACACATACAGAGGTACAAAAAATACAGATAAGAGCAGCATGCCAAAGCCACTTATACTATGCATAGCATTACGGGCTGGCTTAAAATTAACTTAAGATGAACTAAGCAATGATGAAATCAGTGATAAAACTTTAATGTAAACAGATTACTATAAAGCACAAGTGAGTATTACAAAGACAGGTCATATGGTTGCATGCATTGTTGTACATTCAGTAGAATGGAGTATTCTGTTAGGTAGTGTATTTAAAAAATAATAAAGTTAGATTGGGTTTTAGGTTTAACATTTATGTGATATAATTGTGAGAAACATTTAAGATATACAATTTATAAGGTTCAGTTATTCAGTATTTATTTGGTTTTGGGTGAGTAAGTGATCTTTGAGAAGAGACTTGAATTTATAAACAGGTAGTGTTTCTTTTATATTTACAGGTAATGAGTTCCAGATTTTAGGGCCTTTTATGTGCATTGAGTTTTTGCATAGTGTGAGATGGACACGAGGAACATCAAAGAGTGATCTGTGCCTTGTGTTATGGTCATGTGTTCTGTTGAGGTTGGCAAGGAGATGTTTGAGGGGAGGGTTAATATCAGAGTTAAGTGTTCTATGTATGTAATAGGTGCAGTAATAAGTATGAATGTTTTGTATGGTGAGTAGGTTTAGTGTATTGAATATTGGTGGAGTGTGCTGCCTATAGTGAGAATTTGTTATCATTCTAACTGCAGCCTTTTGTTGGGTAATTAGTGGTCTGAGATGGTTACTTGTTGTTGAGCCCCATGCACAAATTCCATAGGTGAGATAGGGGTAAATAAGAGAGTGATATAGGGCCAGGAGGGCTGACTGTGGAGCATAGTACCGTATCTTCGATAGTATGCCTACAATCTTGGAAATTTTCTTAGAAATTTGTAGTATATGTGTATGAAATTTGAGTCTATTATCAAGGTGGATTCCTAAGAATTTTCCCTCTGTTAGCTTTGTGATAGGTGATCCGTTTATCATTATGTTAAGAGGGACATCTGTAGCTCTGTTACCAAACTGAATGAAGTAGGTTTTGTCAATGTTTAGTGTAAGTTTGTTAGTCCTCATCCAGGTAGATATTTTCTGTAATTCGGTATTTACAGTATTGGCTAGCGTGACTGGGCTCGGGTGGGAGAAGACGTATGTAGTGTCATCTGCAAATAGTGTGGGTTTGAGTAATTGCGAAGCATTTGGTAGGTCATTTATGTATAGGAGAAAGAGAAGAGGGCCAAGGACACTTCCCTGTGGGACACCAACTGTAATTGGTTGTGCAGAAGAGTTGAGTGTAACTATTTAATCCTAGAATTTGCTTATACCTTTTGCATAGCCCGTTATTTTGCTGCTGAAAACAGATATTGAAGTCGCCCAGTATTATTGTCTCGCAATTGTTTTCAACTCCGGACAAGACTCTGGAAAAGTCTTCTAAGAACTGGTCCTGGGTGGGAGGGCGGTAACTAGTTCCTACTAAGATGGGTTTGGTCTTAGGAAGCAGCACTTCAAACCATAGAATCTCCAGTTTATTGCTATTTAAATCAGGTCTTGGGTTGTAAGCTAAGTCATTTCTAATGTAGGCACATACTCCACCACCCTTTCTGTTCCTATCTAAGCGTTTTATATTGTAACCATCTATTTTGACCTCGTCGTCAGTCACCGTATCATCCAACCAAGATTCAGAGATGGTTTAACTGCCGCCCTAATTTTGTTAGCTAGAATCCTAATCTCTGCCAATTTAGGAAGAAGTGATCTTGCATTGACATGAATAAAGTGAAGGCCTGTTTTCATAAAACAATCATAATCATCAATATATGGCAATGGGTCATTTGTATTAAAATTAGGTAAATCAATGTCATCACTGCTAAAGGGTAACTGTGCCAAAGTGCATTTGTTACACTAGACCTCATATTCACTAACAATGATGATCTGATAAGAAATGTCACCATATCAAAAACAATATACTCAGATCACAACATAATTGAGGTTCAGACATGTATGCGAGGAGCCCCAGACCGACAAAATGAGACTAGTCACGAGGGAGCATTCACCAAATTCAACTTCAATAACAAAAACATAAAGTGGGACCAAGTAAACCAAGTCCTAACCGACATAAGCTGGGAAGATACACTAAGCAACACAGACCCAAACTTATGCCTAGAACAGATTAACTCGGTGGCACTCGATGTATGCACAAGGCTTATTCCTCTAAGAAAAAGGAGGAGTAGATGTAAAATAGAAAGAGACAGGCGCTCCCTTTACAGGCGACGGAAAAGAATAACAGAGCGGCTAAAAGAGGTCAATATATCTGAAATGCGCAGGGAGACACTGGTCAGAGAAATAGCAAGCATCGAACTAAGCTAAAAGAATCCTTTAGGAGTCAGGAATCGCGGGAAGAACTAAAAGCTATAAATGAAATCGAAAGAAACCCAAAGTATTTCTTCTCCTATGCCAAATCAAAATCGAGAACAACGCCCAGTATTGGGCCCCTACTTAAACAAGATGGGCCCCTACACAGATGACAGCAAGGAAATGAGTGAGCTACTCAAGTCCCAATATGACTCAGTTTTTAGCAAGCCGCTAACCAGACTGAGAGTCGAAGATCAAAATGAATTTTTTATGAGAGAGCCACAAAATTTGATTAACACAAGCCTATCCGATGTTATCCTGACGCCAAATGACTTCGAACAGGCGATAAATGACATGCCCATGCACTCTGCCCCAGGGCCAGACTCATGGAACTCTGTGTTCATCAAGAACTGCAAGAAGCCCCTATCACGAGCCTTTTCCATCCTATGGAGAGGGAGCATGGACACGGGGGTCGTCCCTCAGTTACTAAAAACAACAGACATAGCCCCACTCCACAAAGGGGGCAGTAAAGCAACAGCAAAGAACTACAGACCAATAGCACTAACATCCCATATCATAAAAATCTTTGAAAGGGTCCTAAGAAGCAAGATCACCACCCATCTAGAAGCCCATCAGTTACACAACCCAGGGCAACATGGGTTTAGAACAGGTCGCTCCTGTCTGTCTCAACTACTGGATCACTACGACAAGGTCCTAAATGCACTAGAAGACAAAAAAATGCAGATGTAATATATAACAGACTTTGCAAAAGCCTTCGACAAGTGTGACCATGGCTAATAGCGCACAAAATGCGCGCTAAAGGAATAACAGGAAAAGTCGGTCGATGGATCTGTAATTTCCTCACTAACAGAACACAGAGAGTAGTCGTCAACAGAGTAAAGTCCGAGGCAGCTACGGTGAAAAGCTCTGTTCCACAAGGCACAGTACTAGCTCCCATCTTGTTCCTCATCCTCATATCCGACATAGACAAGGATGTCAGCCACAGCACCGTGTCTTCCTTTGCAGATGACACCCGAATCTGCATGACAGTGTCTTCCATTGCAGACACTGCAAGGCTCCAGGCGGACATCAACCAAATCTTTCAGTGGGCTGCAGAAAACAATATGAAGTTCAACGATGAGAAATTTCAATTACTCAGATATGGTAAACATGAGGAAATTAAATCTTCATCAGAGTACAAAACAAATTCTGGCCACGAAATAGAGCGAAACACCAACGTCAAAGACCGGGGAGTGATTATGTCGGAGGATCTCACCTTAAGGACCATAACATTGTATCAATCGCACTGCTAGAAAAATGACAGGATGGATAATGAGAACCTTCAAAACTAGGGAGGCCAAGCCCATGATGACACTCTTCAGGTCACTTGTTCTATCTAGGCTGGAATATTGCTGCACTCTAACAGCACCTTTCAAGGCAGGTGAAATTGCCGACCTAGAAAATGTACAGAGAACTTTCACGGCGCGCATAACGGAGATAAAACACCTCAATTACTGAGAGCGCTTGAGGTTTCTAAACCTGTATTCCCTGGAACGCAGGAGGGAGAGATACATGATTATATACACCTGGAAAATCCTAGAGGGACTAGTACCGAACTTGCACACGAAAATCACTCACTACAAAGCAAAAGACTTGGCAGACGATGCACCATCCCCCCAATGAAAAGCAGGGGTGTCACTAGCACGTTAAGAGACCATACAATAAGTGTCAGGGGCCCGAGACTGTTCAACTGCCTCCCAGCACACATAAGGGGGATTACCAACAGACCCCTGGCAGTCTTCAAGCTGGCACTGGACAAGCACCTAAAGTCAGTTCCTGATCAGCCGGGCTGTGGCTCGTACGTTGGTTTGCGTGCAGCCAGCAGCAACAGCCTGGTTGATCAGGCGCTGATCCACCAGGAGGCCTGGTCACAGACCGGGCCGCGGGGGCGTTGACCCCCGAAACTCTCTCCAGGTAAACTCCAGGTAAACACACAAAATGAATTCTGGCACCGTTGCTATAATTGTACATACATCCATCATGCACCCACCCCTTACACATTTTACATAAGGTGCCTTTTCTGTTTTTCATGCGTACTTTAGTACAGTGTATGCACCTGTTTGGTAGTGTTTGAGATAATAATGGCTGTATTATCTCACATTGACCTATGTATGCATTACATATGGAGTTAAGGTTATCATTCCTAGCTACTAGACCGTCATTATCACCGTCATTTATCTGTCTGTTTTGCCTCTGCACAATAGTTTGAGGTCCTGGATTAATTTGGATATCACCACTTAAGAGCGCTACAATAAGAGCTGTGTGCCACTGTTTTTGTTTGGGTATGCGGTGTTGCCATACCTTGCGGTGATAGTGATATTTACTTTTCTGGTAGGATGGCAACTGTTGGGCTTTTACTGTCCAGGGTGCTGTTACTCCATTCACCTTTTCCAGCCCCCATGACTGATTTCTTTCTTCATGGAATTGAAGAAGAAATATAAATATAATTATGGCAGCCTGTACCCCCCTAATGCCTGCCATTTTCACTCTTCGCTCTTTTACTCATATACAATAATATTTATTTCTCTTTTCCAGTCCCTAGTACACTTAGTATCTACTTTAGCAATCACCACTGACTTACTAGTAAAATTTCCTCTTCAAAACCCTCTTCACTGCTCACTTTTCCCTTAACGTCACACAACCCTTGCAGTTAAACCCTTATTACACACTCCCCTTCCCATCTCACTTCTCAGTCTGGCTTCCCCAATTAACTTCTAACTCCTTTCCATTCTGGTAGACCAGAAAGGTTTAATCCATGGTTTTATCCTTCCAAATTCCCCTCAATTCCATTTATCGGGGGTTGTGTGGTGTTGTTGACTGCCTGACCTGTTCTGCTGTCTCAGCCATTTTTAAAACACTGAGGGGAGTAACGCCACCTACAACCTGACTTTCCTTGAGTTTATAGATATATTTGGCGTTTTCTGCTATGATTCTCTCACTGTACACTGGTCAGCTGAATATAGGTCAGCTACTAAAACATTAACCTTGACTGTTTAACTATTCACTTCTTTCTCACGACTGGTTAGTTAGTTTAATATGTTTATTATGCACCCCATACCCATCCCGTGGGCGATAGTCAAAAGATTACAGAGGTACATAATTGGTCCAGGGACTGGACTCCAAAGTTTTGATAGCTGAGCAAGTTACAAAGGTAATGAACTAGATCTGGTCATAATCATGACCAAGTTACAAAGGTAATGAGCTCCAGGTTGAGCTGGTCACACTCATGAATAATTGCAAAGGTAATGAATCATAAACACATTAATCATGAGAATTTACAAAGGTAATGAGCTCCAGGTAGAGCTGGTCAAAATCATGACTAGTTTCAAAGGTAATGAATGATAAACACGTTATGACATGATTACAATCATAGACAAATTACAGAGTAATGAGCAGTTAACAAACATAGTAGGGAATTCATCCAATGCCCCAACAACAGATGTTGCTAGGTGCCTGTCTCTCCTCGGTAGACAGCCATTGCAAACAGCAGCAAGTTGCCCAGGGATCGACTGGCACTGAGGGATATCCGACCTATAACCTTGGAGTTTTGTACTGTTGATCTGACGATGTCTCCTGTGTTTCCCTCTCGTTAGCACTGGTACAGGTGATATGATGGTGGTACAGATATGATGCTACTGTCAACAGATGAACGTCAGTAAAGATGAGAATTTCACTTCGCTAGTTGTACGTCTGGCAGTAGCGGCTGTTTGGATGCCGGTCAGCCATGTTTAAATGTTCAATTCTTTCCCTCGTTTGGCACTGAAGAAAAAAGTCCTACAGACCTGTCATTTCCTTAGTGGAAAACGTCTCATGTCTGGTTCACGTCTGGCAGCAGGTCTGGTACTTGAATGCCGGTCCCTCTTTTGTCATATTTAGTCCATTTCGTTGTCGTCACCGTCAGTTTTTATGTCACTATAGGTTCCTTGCATGTTGTTGCAGCAGTACTTGCAAATTTGGCCATCACTGGAGTTCGGATAGGCCCAGGGGACGGCAAGATATAGGAGCAGCCTTGTTGTTGCTTGCTGCGGCTGCCCAGTGTCGAGTTTTGTTAATTCTTATGCCTAACTCAACAAATTTATTATCGTTCTTAACTAGGGAGGTGGCAACAAGAGCAGATGCAGCCCTGCCAGAAGACTCCTGTTTAGATCCATCAGCGTATATAACTTGTGATAACTTATTACTACCAGCTAGGAGAAATTTCTTCTTGAGCAGTTGCTCTAACAAGAGATTTAAGGAAGGGATTACTAGCAATGAGCTTCTTGGGAGGGACTTGTAGGTATGTGATATTAAATGAACACATCTTCCATGGAGGGGTGAAATGCTCTTGTTGCCTACAGTGATACAGTTCATGCAGGTTATAAAACTTAATGCAATTGCACGTTTTCACAATCCATTTAGATCTGTGTGTGTTTACCTCATTTCTTCAGAAGTACTCTCTAAATTTTTTCTAATATGAGATGGAAGGCTTTCATGCCTGGATGTTTTGGACCAGTCATTTATGAGGTCATTTGCTTTTTCAAAAGGAAAGGGATGAGCAACATTGCCAGTCTTTTTCCTGGTTATTTTATTTATACCTTTCCAAGCCAAACTCAAAGGGGTGGACCTATTTAATCCACTAACAAACTGTTCCCATTCCTGTTGCCTAAGTTCTTCCTTTCTATTCCTTGCATTTGTTAGTGCAGCTTGGAACGTTCTGAGCAGGTCTGGGGTTCTACATTCACGGTATGCTTTACCAATCCTCCTAGCTGCATGTGTTAGATTGCGCAGCTGTGGATCATTATAGTATTTACATTGGTTTTTATTGTTATTTATAGTGGAGGGTCTTTGTTTCCTATTCCTGCCCACTTGATCTGTGAGAACACTCTCAATAGTGGTAATTAAATCATCATTAAATTTTTGTGTGCCAATGGGCTCGTAATTCTTATACCATTGATCCAAGTGGTTAATAAAGTTGTCTCTGTGTCAACCAACTGTTGTGTGATGTATGTCAGAAAGAACTTGCCACATTCACTCCTTTCCTTGCAGAGTCGAGTTAACATGCAGTATCATGGTGTCAAAGTATATGCAGGCGATTTTTCCATAAACATTTTTAATCTCTATGCCCCAGCGAACCAGCTTCGACCTGATGCTTTACCAGATCGCATCAATAGTGAACCTACCATCATTCTTGGAGATTTTAATGCCAGACATAAGAATATTGGTGGGTCTATATCAAACACCAATGGAACTAAACTAGTGAGATTGCTAAATGAGCATGATAATGTTCGAATTGTGGGCACTACTGAGCCTACTCACATATATGGTGGCATACTAGATCTGTCTTGGATTTAATACATCATATACGATGCATAACTCGAGTACTAAGTAATCCTTTACTTAAATTATACAACATGAGCTATGTCACTGGGGAGCTCCTTAAATCCTGGACCAACAGCCTCATCATTCTCATTCCTAAGCCCAATCCTCCCTAAATCCTGGACCAACAGCCTCATCATTCTCATTCCTAAGCCCAATCAACAAAATGCATTTCGCCCAATATCTCTTACTAGCTCCTTGTGTAAAACATTCGAGAGGATGATTCTGAATCGTCTCATGTACAGAATCAAACATTTTTTGTCTCCCCGGTTGCATGGTTTCATGCATGGAAGGAGTGTGCATCATTGCATAGCCACCTTTCTCATTCTGCACACTGACAGCTCATACACTACCTTCCTTGATCTTAAATCCGCTTTTGATGTAGCCAACCGACATGTAATCATTAGTGAACTTGCCAGAATGGATGTTGGAGGATGGCTTCTCCGCTGGATTAAAGGCTACCTGTCAAACAGAAAGTCGTCTGTGTTGTTCCAGGGACACAGAAGTGTAACTTAAGATTTTGAATTAGGAACCCCACAGGGAGGTGTGCTCAGTCCCACCCTATTCAATATTCTAATTAATGCCTTACTTAATGTTATGCCTAGCCAGCCCCATCATTATATTATTAGTTTTGCTGATGATATAATGATTCACACCACCGGATTCTCCAACACCCAGAACATTCTTAATCATGTACTAGCCTCGTGTCAGGACCTGGGCTTGATAATCTCTATTGATAAAACAAAGATACTCAATAAGCGTCCTCTTCGACAAAGAGGCACAGTTCGCCAGATCCAGTTGCATGATGGGTCTCTTCTAGAATATGTAACCAGATACAGGTATCTAGGCTTTGAGGCCCCACTACTTGGACCTGTTGTAACGAGACTTTGTCGTCAATACAAAGAAAGGTTGAGAGCAGGTTTTCATCCCAGGTATGGTGATAATGTTAAAATTGTGAAAATGATGTATCTTGGTTATATTAGATCGTTGGTTGATTATGCCGCGGAACTACTTGCTCTTGTGTCTGACTGGAAGCTTGAAGGTCTGGAAAACTGCAGAACGAAGCAATGAGGTTCATTCTAAGATGCCCTCGTACTGCCAAAATTTTAAATATGCGGGAAGAACTTGATATTCCAAGCATCAGAGATTGTGTTACTGAAAGAAATATCCTAATTGGGGTCAGTATGCTCAGGGAAGCCCATTCAGACCCTTGCACAGAAACACTCCAAACTTTCCTCAGCACTGGTGAACACCCCTCCAGATGGATCAAAGAAAACTGGAACCGACCTCCGCATGAACCAGATACATGATCTCTGTCAAAGTAGAGCAACAGCGGCACTTCTCTGCTCAATGGAATATCACCTCATTCCAAACTACCATCCCTCCATTCCCCTCAAACTACTTCTTAAATCACAACCAAAGCTTAGCCTTGAAGCCAAACAGGATGCCTTAAGGTCTATTGATGACTTAGTCACACAGCACACTCTCTCACAAATTATTTAAGTTGATGGTTCTGTTCACCAATCCACTTTCAAACAGAATTGTTTGCCATACTCCTGGCAACATAGTAAATGACAATGTGACCTGTCTTTGAAATACTCATTTGTGCTTAATTGTTATTTGTTTACAATAATGTTTACCACTGAATATATCATTGCTTAATTAATCTTAAGTTAATTTTTAAGCCTGCCCATAATGTTCTGCATACAAGGGGCTTTGGCATGTTACACTTAACCACTGTATTTCCTTGCACTTCTATGCATCATGTTCAAATAAATAAATAAATAAATAAATAAATACTTGTAACCCAACCGGAGCCGGGCAGTAGTGACAGCCGAAGCCGGGCGGTAGTGACAGCCGGAGCCGGGCAGTAGTGACAGCCGGAGCCGGGCAGTAGTGACAGCCGGAGCCGGGCAGTAGTGACATCCAAGAGTCTGCTTATTTTGTCGGATGCATCATAGACATGTGGCTCCTCCTGCATGATGGAATTATGATAGATGGACTGACTTGTGTCAGTCTCCCCAAGTCTTAGGTCAATAAAATTCAGTTTAAGCTCTTTTCGTATTATTGTTCTCATACTGTTAACTGACAAGCCAAGATTGTAGTCTACTCCCTCTTTGAAAGCATACAAGTTAGCCAATTTATCAGTTCTATCGCGCAACTGAAGGTTAGTTGGTTTAATATGTTTATTATGCACCCCATACCCATCCTGTGGGCGGTAGTCAAAAGATTACAGAGGTACATAATTGGTCCAGGGACTGGACTCCAAAGTTTTGATAGCTGACCAAGTTACAAAGGTAATGAACTAGATCTGGTCACAGTCGTGGCCAAGTACAAAGGTAATGAGCTCCAGGTAGACCTGGTCACACTCATGACTAATTACAAAGGTAATGAACTACATCTGGTTACGATAATGAGAACTGACAAAGGTAATGAGCTCCAGGTAGAGCTGGTTGCAATCATGACAAGTTTCAAAGGTAATGAGTTGTGAACACATGATTTCAATCATGAACAATTTTCAGAGTAATGATCAGTTAACAAACATTGTAGGGAATTCATCCATTACCTGGAGAGTTTACCTGGAGAGAGTTTTGGGGGTCAACGCCCCCGCGGCCCGGTCTGTGACCAGGCCTCCTGGTGGATAAGCGCCTGATCAACCAGGCTGTTGCTGCTGGCTGCACGCAAACCAACGTACGAGCCACAGCCCGGCTGATCAGGAACTGACTTTAGGTGCTTGTCAGAAGCCAGACATAGGTATGGTGAGATTGTGGACAGTGCACATGCTGTGGATTCCATCTCACACTGGCCTTCAGTTGCACGTTTTCCCTCCCAGCCCACGTCAGCGATAGCACTGCAGGGACAGCGCCGTGGAGTTCGACCGCAAGGCAGCTGTCAGGTGTGCCACAGGCAGTGTGCACTCCGTTCCTCAAGCTTCAACATCCGTGCACACGGTGGGTGTCTGGGCACCCGGAGGGCTCCAGGTGGCAACAATCAACAGCCCCTCCCAGCAGACATAGGTGACAGCTGCCGTGCCTTCACCTTTACAGAGGGCCTGGGATCTTCAGTCAACTTGGCATCCACCAGGACGTTGACAGACGTTGCTTGGTGCCTGTCCCTCCTCGGCAGGACAGCCATTGCAAACAGCAGCATGTTGTCCCGGGATCTGTTGTTTGCAGGAGCACCATCGACCCTCTCCAAGAGGTCGAAGAGGCCAGCGGCTCTGCTAGCAGCCCAAGGGAGAACCGCCCTGGGAACGTGTCAACGTCCTGGTGGATGCCAAGTTGACTGAAGATCCCAGGCCCTCTGTAAAGGTGAAGGCACGGCAGCTGTCACCTATGTCTGCTGGGAGGGGCTGTTGATTGTTGCCACCTGGAGCCCTCCGGGTGCCCAGACACCCACCGTGTGCACGGATGTTGAAGCTTGAGGAACGGAGTGCACACTGCCTGTGGCACACCTGACAGCTGCCTTGCGGTCGAACTCCACGGCGCTGTCCCTGCAGTGCTATCGCTGACGTGGGCTGGGAGGGAAAACGTGCAACTGAAGGCCAGTGTGAGATGGAATCCACAGCATGTGCACTGTCCACAATCTCACCATACCTATGTCTGGCTTCTGACAAGCACCTAAAGTCAGTTCCTGATCACCGGGCTGTGGCTCGTACGTTGGTTTGCGTGCAGCCAGCAGCAACAGCCTGGTTGATCAGGCGCTTATCCACCAGGAGGCCTGGTCACAGACCGGGCCGCGGGGGCGTTGACCCCAAAACTCTCTCCAGGTAAACTCTCCAGGTAATGGATGAATTCCCTACAATGTTTGTTAACTGATCATTACTCTGAAAATTGTTTCATGATTGAAATCATGTGTTCACAACTCATTACCTTTGAAACTTGTCATGATTGCAACCAGCTCTACCTGGAGCTCATTACCTTTGTCAGTTCTCATTATCGTAACCAGATGTAGTTCATTACCTTTGTAATTAGTCATGAGTGTGACCAGGCCTACCTGGAGCTCATTACCTTTGTACTTGGCCACGACTGTGACCAGATCTAGTTCATTACCTTTGTAACTTGGTCAGCTATCAAAACTTTGGAGTCCAGTCCTGGACCAATTATGTACCTCTGTAATCTTTTGACTACCGCCCACAGGATGGGTATGGGGTGCATAATAAACATATTAAACCAACTAACCTTCAGTTGCGCGATAGAACTGATAAATTGGCTAACTTGTATGCTTTCAAAGAGGGAGTAGACTACAATCTTGGCTTGTCAGTTAACAGTATGAGAACAATAATACGAAAAGAGCTTAAACTGAATTTTATTGACCTAAGACTTGGGGAGACTGACACAAGTCAGTCCATCTATCATAATTCCATCATGCAGGAGGAGCCACATGTCTATGATGCATCCGACAAAATAAGCAGACTCTTGGATGTCACTACTGCCCGGCTCCGGCTGTCACTACTGCCCGGCTCCGGCTGTCACTACTGCCCGGCTCCGGCTGTCACTACCGCCCGGCTTCGGCTGTCACTACTGCCCGGCTCCGGTTGGGTTACAAGTATTTATTTATTTATTTATTTATTAATTTGAACATGATGCATAGAAGTGCAAGGAAATACAGTGGTTAAGTGTAACATGCCAAAGCCCCTTGTATGCAGAACATTATGGGCAGGCTTAAAAATTAACTTAAGATTAATTAAGCAATGATATATTCAGTGGTAAACATTATTGTAAACAAATAACAATTAAGCACAAATGAGTATTTCAAAGACAGGTCACATTGTCATTTACTATGTTGCTGTGCATTCAATAGAATGGAGTATTCTGTTAGGTAATGTAATTAAAAAATAACAAAGTTTGATTGGGTCACAGGTTGAATATGAGATACAAGTATTCAGTATTTATTTGGTTGTGGATGAGTAAGTGATTTTAAGAAGAGACTTGAATTTATAAACAGTGTTTCTTTTATATTCACACGTAGTGAATTCCAGATTTTAGGGCCTTTTATGTGCATTGAGTTTTTGCATAGTGTGAGATGGACACGAGGAACATCAAAGAGTGATCTGTGCCTTGTGTTATGGTCATGTGTTCTGTTGAGGTTGGTAAGGATACGTTTGAGAGGAGGGTTTATGTCCGAGTTAAGTGTTCTATGTATGTAGTAGGTACAATAATAAGTATGGATGTTTTGTATGGTGAGTAGGTTTATAGTTTTGAATATTGGTGGAGTGTGCTGCCTGTAGTGGGAATTTGTTATCTTTGGCAGGTTAAATCACCACCACCAGATGTAGACCAAACGAAATGTAAACTTTGCCAGATGGACTACTGTCACACCTTTCGTAATTATGTACTGGAGTGCGATCAAATTAATGAGTTTAGAGACAACTCGCTCAGAAATGTTCAAGAAATGGCAAAGTATTTTATCCACAGTGGTATATTACAGACCATTCTGGAGAAATACCCTGACTTTGCTAGTTGTAAATAAAGCATTACCATGTGTGTGTGTGTGTGTGTGTGTGTGTGTGTGTGTGTGTGTTGTGTGTGTTGTGTGTGTGTGTGTGTGTGTGTGTGTGTGTGTGTGTGTGTGTGTGTGTGTGTGTGTGTGTGTGTGTGTGTGTGTACTCACCTATTTGTACTCACCTATTTTTGGTTGCAGGGGTCGAGTCATTGCTCCTGGCCCCGCCTCTTCACTGATTCCTACTAGGTCCTCTCTCTCCCTGCTCCATGAGCTTTATCATACCTCGCCTTAAAACTATGTATGGTTCCTGCCTCCACAACATCACTTTCTAGGCTATTCCATGGCTTGACTACTCTATGACTGAAGAAATACTTCCTAACATCCCTTTGATTCATCTGAGTCTTCAACTTCCAATTGTGACCTCTTGTGTCTGTGTCCCATCTCTGGAACATCCCGTCTTTGTCCACCTCGTCTAGGATCTGGATCTGATGACCAGAGCTTTGGTAAGATGGGTAAGGAAGAAGGATGGGTAAGGATGGAAATATTGGAAAAGGGTGGGAGGGGGGGGAGAGGTAGGATATAAAAGGTAAGTGGCCCAACCACTTTGGTGCAAATTAAAAAGTGTATGTGATTTAATAAGATATTCTTTAAGAGGTATAATACTAACCCATCAGAGTCACATAGATATAATAGGTATATAACTACATGACTCTGAATTGGTAGTAATTATACAAGTTGCAATTGCATTTTTTTTTTTTTTCGCAGTTGCACAACAGATATTTATACGACAGGAAAGGCAATGATTTTCTGGCCAGTTTATAAGTTCGTGACAATAGCTTCTTAATGGTGGTGTCCAACAATAGTCAATAGCATAATTTTACATTAGAAAGTTATTTAAGATGTCTCCCTAATTGGGGCGATGATTTTTCTCAGTATACATAGAAGGGTTCTGGTGGTATCCAATCTTCTTCGTCAGGTAAGTTGCTCAAAATCATGGGTCGAGGGTAATCATCTTTATGAATAAAACGACGAACCCTCTGTGGGGGAGTCATTCTTTGAGTCCTGTGAGGCGGAGTATTTATGGTGTAATCGGTGGTATTTATCACTTGTATAGGATGTTCTCTATCTGGCATGTATAGTTCTTGCATTGTATAAAGTTGTTTCTTTTTTTTGAGTGTCAATGCGTACATTTATGGCAGTAATGTCTTGCTGTGTGTGTAAATCTGCCATTTTAACTCTGTCTCTCCTCCTGGTATCGGTAATAAAGCGAAGAGCTCTATTCTGGACCCTTTGTAACCGTAGCATGTTGGTCTTTGTTGTTAATGACATTGGGACACAAGGGTATTCAAGTATAGGTCTTATTATCATTTTATACAGATGTTTTTTGACATGTTGAGGGGGTTGATTGAATCGAAAGAGTCTGCTAAGACCGGCTTTGGCTGTGTTGATCTTTTTAGTTACATGAGATGTTGAGTGGAGCAGCCTGTCTATTTCATATCCCAAGATCTTGTTAGGGTTTTTAATGGCTACAGGTGTACCTCTGATGGAGATACCCCCTTTATCTTCGATGGTTGATGCAAAACATCCTATCGTGCTAACAAGGACCTTGTCAGGATTAGTCATAATTCTCCATTTCTTCTCCCAATTAGATGTTCGACGAAGTTCAATATTCATTTTTTCTATGAACTCTCTCATACTTGTATTTTCCTGTTACTGGAGTTGATGAGACGACATGAATAACATCATCTGCAAACTGTGTCACAATTGTGTCATTAAACTCTGGTTGAGGAAGGTCATTCACATAAATGTTAAACAGAAGTGGACTGAGACAAGAACCTTGTGGGACACCAGCCGTCGGTATAAAAGGTTCTGTCGACTTGCCATGAAAGGTGGGAATGATTTTTCTTTGAGTTAAGAAATTATAAATTACTCTGAGAAAAGTCCAGTTATGGTCTGGTAGGTCAATGAGTTTGTATATAAGGCCATCATACCATAAGCTATCAAAAGCTTTATGAACATCTCTGGTGGCAATTAAGGCAAGATTGCCCTGCTGTTTTAGACTTGCTACAGTGTCAAAAATAACATTTATTGCATGATTGGTACCTCTATGTGTTCTAAAGCCAAATTGTTTTTCAGTAAACAAGTGATTAAACTCCATATAGTAATTCAATCTGTTGGAAATGACTTTCTCAAGAACTTTTCCAGTGACTTCAAGTAAAGATATAGGTCTATAGTTCCCAGGTTGGTGGATGTCTTTATTGGGCTTAGCAAGAAAGATCATTCTAGCAGTATTTTATATGTCGTTATCATGTCTCCCCTGACCCTCCTGGCCTCCAGTGTCGTCAGGCCGATTTCCCTCAACCTTTCTTCGTAGGACAATCCCCGTAGCTCTGGGACTAATCTTGTTGCAAATCTTTGCACTTTCTCTAATTTCTTGACATGCTTGACTAGGTGTGGATTCCAAACTGGTGCTGCATACTCCAGTATGGGCCTGACGTAAATGGTATACAGAGTCTTGAACGACTCCTTACTGAGGTATCGGAACGCTATCCGTAGGTTTGCCAGGCGCCCGTATGCTGCAGCAGTTATCTGATTGATGTGCGCCTCAGGAGATATGCTCGGTGTTATACTCACCCCCAGATCTTTTTCCTTGAGTGAGGTTTGCAGACTTTGGCCATCTAAACTATATTGTGTCTGCGGTCTTCTTTGCCCTTCCCCAATCTTCATGACTTTGCATTTGGCGGGGTTAAACTCAAGGAGCCAGTTGCTGGACCAGGCTTGTAGCCTGTCCAGGTCTCTTTGTAGTCCTGCCTGATCCTCATCCGATTTGATTCTTCTCATTAACTTCACATCGTCCGCAAACAAGGACACTTCTGAGTCTATCCCTTCCGTTATGTCATTCATACTAAGAACAGCACAGGTCCTAGGACTGACCCCTGTGGAACCCCGCTTGTCACAGGCGCCCACTTTGACACCTCATCACGTACCATGACTCGTTGTTGCCTCCCTGTTTACCTGGAGTTTACCTGGAGAGAGTTCCGGGGGTCAACGCCCCCGCGGCCCGTTCTGTGACCAGGCCTCCTGGTGGATCAGAGCCTGATCAACCAGGCTGTTGCTGCTGGCTGCACGCAAACCAACGTACGAGCCACAGCCCGGCTGGTCAGGAACCGACTTTAGGTGCTTGTCCAGTGCCAGCTTGAAGACTGCCAGGAGTCTGTTGGTAATCCCCCTTATGTATGCTGGGTGGCAGTTGAACAGTCTCGGGCCCGACACTTATTGTATGGTCTCTTAACGTGCTAGTGACACCCCTGCTTTTCATTGGGGGGATGGTGCATCGTCTGCCAAGTCTTTTGCTTTCGTAGAGAGTGATTTTCGTGTGCAAGTTCGGTACTAGTCCCTCTAGGATTTTCCAGGTGTATATAATCATGTATCTCTCCCGCCTGCGTTCCAGGGAATACAGGTTTAGGAACCTCCAGCACTCCCAGTAATTGAGGTGTTTTATCTCTGTTATGCGTGCCGTGAAGGTTCTCTGTACATTTTCTAGGTCAGCAGTTTCACCTGCCTTGAAAGGTGCTGTTAGTGTGCAGCAATATTCCAGCCTAGATAGAACAAGTGACCTGAAGAGTGTCATCATGGGCTTGGCCTCCCTAGTTTTGAAGGTTCTCATTATCCATCTTGTCATTTTTCTAGCAGATGCGATTGATACAATGTTATGGTCCTTGAAGGTGAGATCCTCCGACATGATCACTCCCAGGTCTTTGACGTTGGTTTTTCGCTCTATTTTGTGGCCAGAATTTGTTTTGTACTCTGATGAAGATTTAATTTCCTCGTTTTTTACCATATCTGAGTAATTGAAATTTTCTCATCGTTGAACTTCATATTGTTTTCTGCAGCCCACTGAAAGATTTGGTTGTTTGTCCGCCTGGAGCCTTGCAGCTCTGCAATGGAAGACACTGTCATGCAGATTCGGGTGTCATCTGCAAGGAAGACACGGTGCGTGGCTGACAATCCTTGTCTATGTCGGATATGAGGATGAGGAACAAGATGGGAGCGAGTACTGTGCCTTGTGGAACAGAGCTTTTTCACCGTAGCTGCCTGGGACTTTACTCTGTTGATGACTACTCTCTGTGTTCTGTTAGTGAGGAAATTATAGATCATCGACCGACTTTTCCTGTTATTCCTTTAGCACGCATTTTGTGCGCTATTACGCCATGGTCACACTTGTCGAAGGTTTTTTGCAAAGTCTGTATATATTACATCTGCATTTTTTTTGTCTTCAAGTGCTTTTAGGCCCTTGTCGTAGTGATCCAATAGTTGAGACAGACAGGAGCGACCTTTTCCCTAAACCCATTTTGCCCTGGGTTGTGTAACTGATGGGTTTCTAGATGGGTGGTGTTTCTTGCTTCTTAGGATCCTTTCAAAGATTTTATGATATGGGATGTTATGCTATTGGTCTGTAGTTCTTTGCTGTTGCTTTACTGCCCCCTTTGTGGAGTTGGGGCTATGTCTGTTGTTTTTAGTAACTGTGGGACGACCCTCGTGGGCCATGCTCCCTCTCCATAGGATGGAAAAGGCTCGTGATAGGGGCTTCTTGCAGTTCCTGATGAACACGGAGTTCCATGAGTCTGGCCCTGGGGCAGAGTGCATGGGCATGTCATTTATCGCCTGTTCGAAGTCATTTGGCGTCAGGATAACATCGGATAGGCTTGTGTTATCAAATTTTGTGGCTCTCTCATAAAAAATTCATTTTGATCTTCGACCTCAGTCTGGTTAGCGGCTTGCTAAAAACTGAGTCATATTGGGACTTGAGCAGCTCACTCATTTCCTTGCTGTGTAGGACCCATCTTGTTTAAGTAGGGCCCAATACTGGACGTTGTTCTCGACTTTGATTTTGGGATAGGAGAAGAAATACTTTTGGGTTTCTTTTTGATTTCATTTATGGCTTTTAGTTCTTCCCACGATTCCTGACTCCTATAAGATTCCTTTAGCTTAAGTTCGATGCTTGCTATTTCTCTGACCAGTGTCTCCCTACGCATTTCAGATATATTGACCTCTTTTAGCCGCTCTGTTATTCTTTTCCGTCGCCTGTAAAGGGAGCGCCTGTCTCTTTCTATTTTACATCTACTCCTCCGTTTTCTTAGAGGAATAAGCCTTGTGCATACATCGAGTGCCACCAAGTTAATCTGTTCTAGGCATAAGTTGGGGTCTGTGTTGCTTAGTATCAGTTAGGACTTGGTTTACTTGGTCCCACTTTATGTTTTTGTTATTGAAGTTGAATTTGGTGAATGCTCCCTCGTGACTAGTCTATTATGTCGGTCTGGGGCTCCACGCATACATGTCTGAACCTCAATTATGTTGTGATCTGAGTATATTGTTTTTGATATGGTGACATTTCTTATCAGATCATCATTGTTAGTGAAGATGAGGTCTAGTGTATTCTCCAGTCTAGTAGGCTCTATTATTTGCTGGTTTAAATTGAATTTTTTGCAAGATTTAAAAGCCGTGTGAGTGTGAGTTTTCATCAGGGCTGCCTCCCGGTGTTTTTACTGAAACAATATTTTTTTGCATATTTCCTCCATTTCGGTGCCTTAAGTTAAATCCCCCAGGAGAAAGATGTTGGGTGCAGGAGCTGGAAGATTTTCCAGACAGTGGTCTTTTTTTAACAGCTGTTCCTGAATTGGGGGGATGTTGCATCCGGAGGCTTGTAGACTCCCACAATGACTAGGTTTTTTTTTAAAACTTTCTGCAAAAAATTTCCCATACATCATTTGAGGTTTTAAGCATTTTGTGCAAAAAGGACTCTGAAGTACGGCCCCCCCCCCCTTTTGCCTGTTCACTCTGAAAATTTGATGGGTTTGAAACCTGGGATCCATTTTTCGTTGCCCCAAAGTGATCCCTTTGTGTGGGCTGGTGAAAGCCGCAAACATTCCCTTTTGCCTTGCAAGCAGTCCAGGGATAAAAGGGTTTTTTGTTGTTTTTTTGCGGCTTTAGACCCTTATTTTTGCAAAAAAGAATGCATTGGACGGTGGTATTTTTGGGTACTGGGGGGGGTATATTTTTTCCGGGCTGTAAGGTGTTTTTATCCATTGAAGTGCCTTTCCCTTTTTATGTGTCCCTGTCCTTAGCTTTTGCAGTAACCTCTTGTGGGGAACTGTGTCAAAAAGGCCTTTTTGCAGCCCAAAAAAAAATGCAGTCGATCCCCCCCTCTCTCTTTGTTTACTTCTGTCCCCTTTGTCATAAAACTCTAATAGGTTTGTGACACGGATTTTTCCCTCCCTAAAACCATGTGGTTGTAAATTATACACTTGTTTATTTCCAGGTGCTCCCCCACTCTCCTCCTGATGACTTCTCCATGACCTTTCATACAACACGTTAGTGAACAGGTCTGTAGTTTAGTGCCTCATGTCTGTCTCCCTTTTAAAAATTGGGACTACATTTGCCATCTTCCCCTACCCCAGGGAGTTTCCCGTTTCAAATGATGTGTTTGAAGATCTTGTTATGGTACAACAAAGTCCTGCTCCCTCTTAAAGGGCCCAAAGAGATTTGTTGTCCCACCGCCTTTTAGGTGTAAGTTCGCTAGCAGCTTTTCACCTCCTCCTTGGTTTATGTACCCCATCCCGCACTTGCTGGTGCACCCCCCCCGCTCTGATTTCTGGATCCTAAATGGTTTCCACGAAAAACTTCTTTAAATCTTTTGGTTTAGCTCCCGACATACCTCTTGGTGTTTTTCTTGGAATTCCCCCTCACCCCTTCCCCAGTCTGATTACCTGGTCCTTGATGTTGTTTTCCTCCTGTGTGGGGTAAACCTTTGGGGCGTCTTGACTTTCGAATGCTAGCATTTTCGTATTTCCGCGAGCCCCCCTTCTTTTCTGTGCATATTCGTTTCTGGCTCTGGGGTAATCTCTTTTTTTTCTGAGTTCTCTTCTTCTGTACCTTTTCCCTTCTCCCGCACCTAGTTTTTTCCCCTACACCCTTTGGGGGGAAAACCCAAGGACTCATTCTGTTCTTCCCATTATTTTGTTTCCCCTTTGGGGAAAAACCTTCCCCTGCCTCTGCTTTTGTTTCCCATAGTCCATCATTTCTTGTACTGGTTTTCTGTCGGGGGGGTGGGAAACATTTCGACACGTTTCCTTACACCTGTTGTCCTGTTCACCTAGCAGCAAATAGGTACCTGGGTATTAGTCGACTGGTGTGGGTCGCATCCTGGGGGACAAGATTAAGGACCCCAATGGAAATAAGTTAGACAGTCCTCGATGACGCACTGACTTTCTTGGGTTATCCTGGGTGGCTAACCCTCCGGGGTTAAAAATCCGAACGAAATCTTATCTTATCTTATCTTATCTTATCTTTCCCTCTCCCACTGAATGTCTTAAAAGAAGTTCCTCAAGCCTGAGTAGTTCCCCCTTTTGTAGTTTGGTTTTTCCCACCCTATTCCTGCTGTTCTTTCCACTTGGAGCTCAACTATGTAGTCGAAGCACAGAACCACATGATCACTAGCTCCCAGGGGCCTTTCATACATGATATCCTCGATGTCAGAACTACTCAACGTGAATACAAGGTCCAGTCTTGCTGGTTCATCCTCTCCTCTCTCTCTGGTAGTGTCTCTAACATGTTGATGCATGAGGTTTTCCAGTACCACATCCATCATCTTGGCTCTCCATGTTTCGGGACCCCCATGGGGCTCCAGGTTTTCCCAGTCAATCTCCTTGTGATTGAAATCACCCATAATTAGTAACTTTGCTCCCCCCATGTGTGCTCTCCTGGCCACCTCGGCTAGTGTGTCGATCATTGCTCTGTTGCTTCATCGTATTCTTCTCTTGGCCTCCTGCAGTTCTGTGGTGGGTTGTACATTACTGCAATTATCACCTTATGTCCCTCAGACTGGATTGTTCCTACTAAGTAGTCCCTTTCGCCCATGCCATCCATTCCTTCCATTTTCTCAAACCCCACTGGTTTTTAATGAGCAGTGCAACTCCTCCTCCCCCCCTCCTCCCTCTGTCTTTCCTGAGGATTTGATATCCGGATGGAAAGATTTAATCTGTTATTATTCTGGTGAGTTTTTTTTTCTGTGAGTGCTATTATGTCTGGGGATGTCTCCTTGATTCTTTCATGCCACTCCTCATACTTATTTGTTATTCCATCTGCATTTGTATACCACACCTTCAACTTCTTTTCTAAGATTGTTTCTGGGAGGTGTAATGGGGTTGGGGGAAATGGGAGACCTGATAAGGAATATGGTGATTGCTGTGGGGGTGGAGTTTGTAAAGCAGTGGTGGGGGCAAATTTGGGTGTACATGGGTGTTTTGGTTTAGAGTGTTTTGGTTGCACTGGGGGTTTACCTGGCTGAGAGGCTTCTAAGAGTGAGGGGGGCTGATTTGATCTTTCCCGTGTGGTGATTCCGCC